>CM035794.1:48120019-48760019 GCA_020466265.1 Siphamia tubifer | reverse complement strand
AAACAAAGAGTCTGGAATCCATACTTTTCTGTTTCTTGTCTTCACTTAAAACTTAAATTGATACAAACATAAGATGAATTCCTAAATTAAGTTAAACATAAATTAAGGTCAAAGGCCTGTGTTTCTCTTGGGCTCAAGGCTTCTCTGTCGTTCTACTTCTATAGTTTTATTGCATTGCATCACATCAAGACTGATGTTATTATTACTCAAACAGTCATATAATATACATAAACTATTAGTAACAAATTGAATCTAAATATAAATGTGATTTTTTTTTTTAACTGAAGCACAAAAAATGGCTCTAAAAAGGCCATAAAAAGACAATACTGAGTGTCCATATATTACATGCATGATTACTTGTGCTGACAAATGGTAACATTTTTTACATTAGATTTATTACAACATTGCTGTGGATTAATTTCAATTAATCCCAATAAAATAGCCTCTGAATGCCCAAATGGGTCATATCTGATGACCATGAAAGTATAACAAATTGCATTTTACAACAATTATTTACATGTATTGATTGGATTAGTGGATCAATGCATATTAAACAGCTCTTTATTAGTTAAAAAAAGAGGAAACTCAAAAGCTAAAATACATTTTCCTGATAAATAATGGAAACATAATTTTGTCTGTCACATTCAGTTACACTGTGCTGAATAAAATAAAGGAAATGTAATAATGTAATATATGTGTTGTGTCTAAGTACTAAAAAAAAATTCTATTCTTCACTTGAAGACCATTCCAAATGACAACAATTAATATATTTTTCATTGGGACAGTAAGTTAGTTGGAGCAACACTACTGTGTGTTTTAGTTCAGAAAAAAATACACTGCTGTGATATTAAGTGACATCTAACAATAAAGTTACTCAGTTAAATCTTTGCTGAGTTTTTAGTCAGAGGAATATTATCTCTGATTCATACTCATGCGTTATATGTTACAATAATGTGTGTTTTGTGCTGAAAAATATTACAGTATAGTATTTTTAAAGGTGTACTTCAGGTAACATGTGGCACTTATCTTGGATTTATCAAAAAGGCAGATTTGTGCTGATATCAGTATGTTTATACTCTCTATTTTTAGTTCACTAGTGGGACTGAAAATAACCTGAAATAAACATAAGATTGATCATGACTATTGGTTATAACGGATTATTCTACGGCCCTCTAGAACGTCCCGTTCACTTTGAATGACGTCACCGGGCGGATTTTTTTTCGATAACCGTCCGCTGCGCCGTTAACGCCCGCTGCCCATGGCAACGGGTTTTGTCACTTCAGATTCATTGTACCATATCACTCCGCAGGTAGTTCGGCCACTTTTAAAGTAAATATTAGCATCGTTGTAACTGCTAGCTTATCCGATGTTAACCTATCCTGATGTTATCCTTACCGTAGTCAGGAAATCAGGGGAAATTGCCGTCCTCATCTCGTATAAAATCTCTAAGGCCGAAGTAAGTATTTTACACCTCGGTTAACTCCTCTATGCTGTTTTTTATAAAACAAGGAGCGGTTTCAGTGACCTTCGTTTTCAGTATTTATTTGCAGGAACGGGACAACACCTGCTCCGGTCGCCGACCTGACTGTGTACATCCATCTTTCTCTTTTCTCCGCCTAAAACTCTCTGCACCCCCCTTCTGTCTGCTCCGCCTATTTGACAACACTAGTCTGTTAGAGTAGTGACAGTAATAAACTGTAATAACCCGTAGAATAAGCGGGATAATACATGGAACATGAGTTACTATCTATATGTATTATCCCTTGCTAACACACTCATGATCGTATATGAAATATTATATTACTATTAATATACTGTAGCAAGTCTGAACAGATCAGTATCGTAAAAGTACCAGATGCTGTTTAATCACATTACATCCTGTTATTAGACTGTTTATGTGTAGTTAAACAATTGTAGCCTGTGATAGAGCTGCTTGAAAAAGTCCTGTAAGAAGTCTGAAGTGTAACTGATACAGCAAAGAGAGCGTGAAGGAGAACGAATGGAGATAACAAGATGGTAAGAATGAATGGATCTTTCATCTGCAGGAATGATATGCTGCTATGTGTTATGTGTTAACTAATGTAGGTACGGTGGGTTAAATGCTCACAGAGAAATTCCTCAAAGGGACAATGAAAGTTAATTTAACCCAGTGTTACTTTAATGGTAATTTGTAAATGATTGTTTCTGTACATTTAACCTTCATTAACACTCGGTCAACCAGAATTCTGCAACTACTAGAATACGTTATTTATATGGATTATCATTAAAAAGATCTAAGAATAAATAGGTGGAATAGTCAATAAAAAACACATCAGGGCACTAAATGAAAACGATAATGATTTTACTGAGTATTTTATGGCCATATGAGCAAGCACGTCTACAGTACTCCAACCTTGGTTTGGTTGTAGGATGTAACAGTCTGTGGTTTGAGATGTTGACAGCTGTGTGGACAGTGCTTAGAATGGAGCAATTTTTTCCTTGGTTTTCATTGATAGACTGTTAGGGTTGCACTGTCACATTTCAGCACTTCTGTAGTGTGCAGGACCTTTTGCTGAAATGCCCTCCTTTTTACACCCTCTGTGAAAAGAATGCTGTCAATTTGACTGCTATGGTCAGTAAAAATACTCAGATCTCTTTCATGTTTTGAAATGTTTTATGATAAAAAAAAAAAACAATTTTAGATTAAAATATAAACACATTTAGGAAAAGTCAGGGTCCTATTTTTTTAAGATAAGATAAGATAAGATAAGATAAGATAAGATAAGATAAGATAAGATAAGATAAGATAAGATAAGATAAGATAAGATAAGATAAGATAAGATAAGATAAGACTTTATTAATCTCACACAGGAGAAATTCACTGTCACAGGAGCTCACAGAAAAACACTGGGGTGCAAAAAGTACGGAAAAAAAACAAGTTATGATGTTGCAAATTTTGAAAGCAGTCAAAATGAGTGCCTTGGTAGTTTAAGTGTTAAGTGCTCTATCTATCACTATTTATTGTAATGTTATTGCCTTTATATATGTTTTTTTTTTTTTTGTGGGGGGTAGTTAAAACATTTTTCCTACATTTAATTTGCTAATTATGTTGCTGCTCATAAAACCTCAGAATAAAGTTATTATATCAAGAACAGAAAAACATGAAGAAATACCAACTTTTTCCCAGTCCAAGCTCTCATTAACTTAACATTACGTGGTAATTACAAGCCTCTGAATGTTTAAATGAGTCATATCTGATGACCATGAAAAGATGACAAAATGTATTTACATGTACTGATATGTAGGTTGCATGCTTCAGAAGACATTAAACAGTTTAGATCAGTAGATGTGGTCACTGGTGGCTTTTTGGGTGTGTATGGATTAAACCAGCTGTCTCGAAAATGTGGCCGGGGGGCAGATGTGACCCATCAAAGATTCCAAACCAGCCTGTGGGATTCTACAGTCAAATGGCTGTGCAACTCATTGTAGTTCACATACCACAGCAAAATAAGAACATCATAGCCTACACAAAATAATGACGCTACATTTTGTTCTCAGTTTGATGTGGGGGAAAATAAGATGCATTTAGTTGATATTTTTGTTCTTTTTCTGTGTGCAAAAAAGCATTCAATTATGAAAATATTTACATTTGAAAACTAACCTCTCACAAAAAATGTGTGAATGACCTGAAAAGTCTAAAAAAAAAAATTAAGCACAATTTTACCCATTTTCTGCTTGTTACTAAGTGTCTGATGGGTGGGGGGGTGCACTAAAATGAGGTTACTACGTTATTCATTTACTGGTCTGACCTATTTCAATCAAATCAGGCTGAATGTGGCACCTGAAAGAAAATTTGTTTGAGACCCCTGGGTTAAATACCTTAGTTACTGTAAACACGTCTATAATGCTTGTGACTGTGCAGCAGTTATGTTTGTTTGGATCTTTAAAAATATGTCAATAACCTTTGAATATATGCAAATTAGCCACACATTTATGTCCATGTATGCAAGTTACTAAACAAACCTAAACTAGAAAAGCCCCCCCCCCCCACCCCAAAAAAAAAAGAAAAACAAAGGAGGTTATGTTACATTTACAGAATGAACAAATGTTCAGCCTAAACTGACAACATTTCTGTAGCCAAAGGTCAAAGGTCACAGCCACTGTAACCTCACAAACCTCACTTGTGTTCATAATTACAGACATTAGATTATTATGCAAACATAGTGGCTACATCTGATTGAACTTGGAGTTAATTACAGTAGCTGAAAGCCATGCCTCCCATTTCCAGATGCAGGACATACAAGGGCGTGCAGAATTTACAGACTGGAAAACTATTACAGTGATGACTGTTTAAAAAAAAGCATCTGTAGAAATATGTTGGACATTTATTTTATGGAAAAAAAAAGCTTTTTACAGCCCTAAATAGTGGAGAACTTTAAGTTCTGTCATTGAATGCAGCTTGTAAAACCTTTAACTCTGAATGATACAGTGACTTTGAACAAAGGAGAGAAAAAAACAAAAGTCCATTGTGATGGATTACCTATTAAAGGCAATTTTCAATGTTCTCTGTGAGCTATTTTATGAAGTACTGAAATTAAAGTTATGACTAGAACAAATGCTTGCCTAGAAGGAATAAAAATCAATCTAAAAACTTTTTGTAGCATACTTTAAAAATGGTTAGCATGAATATAAAGTATGCATAATTTATAATTAATCATTTTAAACACAGAAATCTAGTGGTATTTTCCCTTTATTGACAAGTTCAGACAATACACAGACAAATGTGAGCTTTCACTGTATATTTTCATGTTTTCTTCAGTCTTATTTGTCTAAGTCAGCATCTCTAATTAGAGGAGGATTAAATGGCGAGGATAATGTGTTATCATGAGCTTCTGTCTGCCCATGCTTTTATTAGCTTCACTCATCATCCTGGATCATGGAAGAGTGTGGAGAGAGATCTAAATATTGATGGATTAATACTGGTCTTCTGAAACCAGGGTACAGCTAATACCACAGAACACACATTTGGGTGTGACACAAAAACTTCTGCTCAAACTAACTGCTGTAACTAACTCTGGAATGTCAGTTGCGTGGTCGCCATCAGAACAGGAAGCCCTAACAACTCAGGGATGTGTGTGACGTTTGGGTGGAGGAGGCTTTGGAACGTGATGGACTCAGCGTGATGGTCGCTGAATTGAAAATCTCTGCCACCTCCGCACAGAAAACTGGCCAACAGACAGGAAATGTGACTCACTAGTGGTACAGTGACTAGCCCCCGACAGCTGTTTTGGCAACGTCTCATGATCCAATGTCTCATGTTCTCCCAGGTTCCACCAGGAGACTTTAATCCTTATAAAACATTGAGTTTCTTGGCCACTTGCCTCAGGGAACACTCAGACAGGCCTGTGTGTGTGTGAGTAGTTTCCTCTTCCTCCCTGATTTGTGCATGTTTGTGCCATCGTGCTGCAATTCTGCCATCTGTCCTAGCTGAGAATCAGGTGCTGAATGCTTTGTGACTTGGCTTCCAGCTAATTTTGTGTTCCCCTGCTTCATTCTTTCTCTGAGGCCAGTTTATGCCTAAATGAACCCAAATGAAATGACAAGGATACTGGCACTGCACTGGACAGGTCCAATCTGCATCTTGGGCTCGAGGAGTGTGTCAGAATGATGATACTACAAGTACCTTCTGCTAATTACAAAATCAAATTTATAGTTTCTACTTGTGTGCTTTAAGCATCCATTTACAAGGGACGTTTAGAGATGAATTTGATGTAAAGTGAAACTCATTGTGGACTTGGAACAGATGTTTGGACTCTAAATATTTAACACAATTCTCTAACTATTAAGCTGTGATGATAATAGACTAGTCATTCTATAAGCAGCATGATAAACACTCAGATGCCAAAGACAATATGTTATTTTTTTATGATGTATTTTTTGGTTTGTTTGTTTTTCCGTCCAAGGCCATTCTGTACTGGGCACTTGCAGTGTTATCACAGCAAAACATCATTAATAATGTATCGGCTTAGAAGACCAAGTGGCCCACAATAACAAAAGCTATTTTTGTGTCAGAGCAAAGACACTGATCTGCCTTTTATTTGCAGCAAAAATGGCGGCCACACAGTCCTTATCAGTTATTGGACAGTCAGCCAGTCAGTGCTCTCAGGAGTGATAAATAACCCAAACTGAGAGAGGTCACACAAACAGATGGAACTAAAGGGTAGATACTGTCAGCCCTATAGGGACTGTGTTGATTCTCTGTGAGCTTATCGTCACATAACGTCAATAGAGAATCATAGAGCTGTCAGTGAATCACTCCAACGCGGTGCATTGCTCATTTAGTTACTGACATCTACATATGGGACCCTGTTAGAGTTTATGGCTCCTGTAGGCAGTTGTCATGTTACAGAGCAGCTCAGCTGTGTTCACTGCTCCCTAAAATGAGTGATACTTCACCTGCCTTCACCAATCCATCGTAATAAATGACATCACATGGTCTACTCTCATTCCCTCAAGAACCAATTTCCTTCGTATGCAACCCCTGGGCATCTGACAGCCTTGCAACTAATTCCCACAGTCCTGTGCAAATCATTTTGCCCCTTTCCTTCTTTCCATTGACTCTAGCATTAATGTGTGGATGCCAGCACATTGCATCAGACGGTCTGGACATCACTGAGGACAAGTGAAGAATTAAAGTGAATGGTGCAAGACTGAGGTAGATAGATAGAAGAGTTACCAAAGACAGAAGTCATGCATGTACAGAACTGCAGAATTTATTTTGCTATTATTATTACAGTATGGTCCAGTGATGAATAAGCCTGCATCCCATAGCTCTGTCAGGTTTGTTGTCACAGTTAGACAGATTGTACACAGGCCTTTAAATACACCAGGGCACATTTAGCTCCTATATACACATGCATGTGTAATTCTTTAATGTGTTGATGTAAACAGAAGATGTGGTCTATGTTTGGATGTAATTGAATGTATTATATAATATTAAAGTTACAAGGAGCACAAGAGCCAGTTCTCTGCTGTGTAATTGCTGACATGTTTCTGTGCCTTTGCAATAACATTTATTATGTTACGATTTCCTGACGCATTATGCATAATGAACTGACAGCTTTTTAAACTGCAAATGAGTTTTCCTAATAACAACCACGAGTGGAAAAAAAAAATCTATACAATCGAACACCTCTGTAAAATGCCTGTAACCTCAGTCCTCATAAGTCTGGATAAACCTGTTCACACACATGCAAAAAGGAAATGCATTTTGTCAACTATTGAGCACATTTTTTATGGTAGATGTTCTGCAATTCAGTACAATTCTTACATTTCTCATAGTCCTTTGATAGTCGATGCAAGGCAGGACACTGTGGACCTTGACCTCCTGATAGGCTGCTGTGATGTCTGAGAGCCCTTCGTACAAATTTCTCATGGTCACGGTCCTCACTTTCAGAACTCAAACTGAGTTTAATTCCATCCTGTCAGCAGTTGCTCCACTGTGAGGGCTATAGCTACTGGCTACGGCAGGAGACGTGGCTCCCATAATGATCCCTCTTGGTTGCTGCAGGGCTTCGCTCCCATCAAAGCTAATACAGAACCTCATCTCCACACCCCCCTACCACCACTGACGATGGATGCAGGGTGTAACAAAGGCCCGTTGGTGATGAGTAGGCGGAAAAAGCCATGAATCTAGGCTCTTTAAGAATTGCTTTTTGGGTTTAACTAACAGGTTACATTGTGCAAACTGGGTTTAGAAGTCTGTATTATTTGCAAATGAGTTGTCATTTACTTTAAGGCATGTGGGGGTATAAGTTAACATTTTGTCCCTAAGTTTTCTCTCCAAACTGGACCAGAATGTAATTAGTATTCACAGCGGACTATCTGCTTTGAGCTCTTTTTTTTTTCCTTTTTTTTTTTTTATTGTTTAGGGTTCTTTAAAACCATGTATCACCTATGGCTTCCTCTAGGAACATCCAAATTACACTGTATTCTCAACACAATTATCTGCCACTGTGTTGTGTTATTAGATTTACATGCATTTTCTTCTTCACATGGAATTGCTATTAAAATGCAGCAGGATCATATTTGTGTTTTGAAGTCGTTAGTGAGATATTGAACTGTTTTCAACTGTCAGAGCTGTTTCTGCTTCAGACTGGAGTTGCCATCTGCACACCTGTACTCAGCATTCAGCATCATCTACATGTCAGACAGGCACTGCTGCACCCTTCTTTGAAAAGCGCCTGAATTGAACACTTAGTGACAACAACAAATGGAAAGACACAAAAAAGTGTCTGGGTCTTATTGGCAGTCTGGCACGCAACAAATGAGTGGCCAACCAGATTCCTAATTTAATGTTTAGTTGTTTAATTAGTTAATGAAAAGCATATGCTCATGAGACATAGTCTTTTTCATCTAGTTTCACTCCAGAATGTGTCAGAGGGAGAGATTTGTGTGTGTGTTTGCAGCAGAGCACAAAAAAGAAAAAAAAAACTGAAATAGAGAGGAAGGAGGAAAATCTATCTTCTTGATTTATCATTTATGGAATAAATTTACTTACTAAAACTGGAAATCGTGGATATGAATATTTTTGAGCCAGCAAGTCAGAGGGTGAAAAAAGAAACAGAGAAAAGCAGCCATTTGTTAAAAGGACATTCCTTAATTAACAAAGCAAGATTAGGAATATGGAAGGCAGATTTAATGGCAGTAACGAGCTGTAGTCAAAGGGAAATGAAAATGGAATAAAATATTGTGCATTACAGACCTCTGAATCTGACTGTGATACGATAATCATGCGGGTAATGATCATATTTTCCTGCTAAAATCAATGCACTGATCTTCAAATCCTCTGAAATTTTAAAAGAAATGACAAGAACACCTGATTTTTTTAAAATATTAGTAACGATAAGCACTGTAAACCATGATTCACACTGTTGTATGATTCACACACTATTGTATTTTCAGGTGAACCTCACCTCCAGACTCACACTGTTTTCAAAACTACATTACACAGTTTGTCGCGACATACTGCTGCCTTGATGAATGTAATAAATCATGTTGAACAGCATGTGGGCCTCAGCTTTTGCCAAATTGTCCTTTACACAAAAAGCAGCTGTTATCTCAGGAGATAGCTGAGTAAATTTATACAACATGACATCACATCATGACGCTGTTTGAGCCTCATTGGCAGACTCACCTGCAAGGTGGCTCAGGGCGAAAGGTAACTGCTGGTCCTATGTCGATATATTCCCTATTCGTCTCCTTGTGCATCATGTTCAGCTTCTTAGTGTCACCTGAGATAGAACCACAGCTTTGTATAGATCTGGGATGGCATGGCAAATAGAACTGAAAAATTAACTTGTATTTCACTCTATGTAAACATGACATACAGTATTGCATGTTTTACCTCTGTTCCATCTTCTTCTTGAAAGTGTTGTTGCCTTAATGTGAAAAATAGAAGTATGTTGCATTCATAATATCTGCTTTGAAATACAGATGATCAAAAGTGATAAAAAAAAAACTATGGTTATGCAATCCAGTGCTAATTCCTGTGTGTATCGTGTGATGAAAACAGATAAAAACAATGCTTTCAGACATTCCATATTTTATTTTCTGTCACTTCAATGACCTAGAAATTGATGTAAGAAATGGAGTGATTTTGGTTGTTATCAAGAAAACATAGAAAATGGATAAATGTCAGCTTGTAAATTTTACCATGAACTATTTTTGTTGTTATCATTATATTTGTCAGAACAAATGTACCTTCATTTGTACCAGGCATTAAAAAGGAACAAGAAATTGAAGAAAACAAGAGTGGTCTAATCACTTTTTCCACAAATGTACATACAGTAGTATGTCTTAATATCGCTACTTTCTTTTTAGTTGGTATTTCCATCATATATAATGTCATATCATAGCATAGCATAGCATAGCATAGCATATCAGATATATGATTTTCTTGGTAGGAAAGTACATACTCTCCCCTTTTATTGCTGCACTCTTTATTCACCATAAACACAAGGACATTCAAAACCCACACAATCTATTGAAAACTGCACTTTACCAATACTCATCAGCATCATGTCACAGAGTGATGATAACTAACAGTGTAAGAATACCTGAGGGTAGATTATTCCTTGAAATCATAATGCTTCCTGATGCCTGCCTGAGCACCATTAAAGATGTATCACCCAAGTTTATTTGATCTGGCTTTTTTTTGATGATGAAATGTCTTCTGTGCCGCTCTAACACGGTGCACTTGGCATTTCCTAATCCAACTGTCATTTTAGGTAACGGCTAATGACAACTCACCGAGGAAGAAGTAACAAGTCAGCACTTAAACAGAATCATTTTGACTGAATCAAGTGTGAGCAAGAGTCACACTGTGGTAGCACAACAGGTAGAAGATGTTTTTAAGGATCTAGTGCTCGATGACAAGACTGAAAAGTGAAACCCCGAGTGTTGAGGTCCACTGTGGGCTCCAGAAAGGTAATATTTGGGCTGCATATAAGGGTTCTAAGTGGGTTTATCTACGCCAATATATTAATCTTTCATGTCATGTGCACTACTTCTCATGTTGTTTACACTACTTAAATTCTATGTTTCATATATATGTTAGTTCAATGGTTCTCAATCTTTTTTTGGCTCATGACCCTGTTTTAACATCACATATGTCTGGTGACCGTAAAAATTCAAAACTAAGCTTTTTTATTTATTTTTTGATAAAATGAATTTGTCTTTGATCAGAGAATAGTTTTCTATACTATTTTTGCTAACAAATATTAATTTCATATGACATTTAGTCTATATAATGTAAATTATTATGGATGAAGGCAGAAAACCCAGGTGTAGATCACTGCACAATGTGAGATTTTCCTTGGTCAGGATATGTACAGTCAGTCCAACTTGCATTTAAACAGCTGACAATACTGACGAATACCTCAAATTATGAATTACGAAAAAGCTTCACCATCTCACTACAGTGAACATTTAATATATACACAGAACCACTGCTTCAGGTCCAGTTTTACATTTTGTCATGTCTGTTATGGATTGCGATTGTCTCTGTCAACTCACCATATAATTTTTATTAGTAAACTCTATCTATCTATCTATCTATCTATCTATCTATCTATCTATCTATCTATCTATCTATCTATCTATCTATCTATCTATCTATCTATCTATCTATCTATCTATCTATCTATCTATCTATCTATCTATCTATCTATCTATCTATCTATCTATCTACCTATCTATCTATCTATCTATCTATCTATATGTCTGTCTGTCTGTCTGTCTGTTTAAATCAACTCCATTTAAATTCCAGGTAGCCCCATGTGGGGTCCCAACCCCAATGTTGGAAAACTTCTGCATTAAAGATATCTTGATTCTGACATGTGGGGCCACCAAACAAACTCACTTGGGACCCTAATATGCAACTGAAATCTAATCCTTCCGGGGCCCACAGTGGGTAGTGGGAACCCATTTATTCTGCAAGATAAGGCAGCAAGGATTAATATTATCAACACCATTAGTCAAATGTTTATAATAAGGTGCAAATTCATAATTACCGGAATAACAGTTGTTTTAATAACCTGGGAAAATAACACTATTTCTGCAGGCATTGTAACATGGTAGGTAGGTCAGAAGGAGTGAGAGTCAAACAAAAAAAGGAAATACAGGAGGGGATAATACATACACACTCCACTCATGCTGTGTGCAATTATTTGAGTACATTGTCGAGTACACGTGAGTGTGTTGCCAGTGGGGAGAACCGACAATCTAAGTGGCTGCAGGTACCACAGAGGGAGACAAGTGATGACAGCAGTGAGCTGTGTCAACCTAATACCATTAGATGAATTATTCTCCCCATCATTCAGTCATTCATCATTCAGCATGATCTTGACAAGAGATAGTCCAGTCAGTCCACAGCCACACCAGTCCTCTCAGGGGTCTGACGTCACTCTATTCCACAGAGCAGCGCAGTAGAGACCTCCTTGTGACACTGCGTTTATGTTTCAGTTTCTCCTCTTTGGCATGTACGCATATTTCTAACCAAGTTTGATGTTTTACAGCTTGGGAATTATTGATAAAATGCAATAGTGGTAATATGGCTCTGTTCCACTGTGCTCCAGTCAGTCATGCCAATAAGCCAGAAGGCTAAAAACCAAAGCCGTAGAAATGAATTAACATGACTTATTGTTTTGCAGACTGTGGAAAAATAGGAAGTATAATCTGGCCAAAATTTTCTCTATTTCAAAATGAACATGACATCTTTCAAATGACAATTTATATCCATCCACTTCAGTTAATTACATTTGTTCTTTCCCTGCTATAGTATGACTTATCTATCAGAAGACAGATATTACACATACAACTGGCAAAGATTATATCCAGATGCTTTCACTTAACAATTTGGTTATTCTAAGTATTCTCTCACAGGAACAGAAAATCATTTCATGCTCATAATTATTCTACATATGTAAGAAAACACAATTACTATGGGAAATGCATATTGGAGGAGTGATGATTATGATAAACTAGAGCTACATTTATTTATGATAATGACTGTATGTATACGTAAATGTGTGACTAATGCAAACATATACTGAACTCAGAGTTATTAGAAGAGGTGTTGTGATTAGTGTTGACATACAACACTATATGACATCCATTATGCTAGTAGTGCAATAACTGCTGTCTTTGCAAACATTGCACAGCTTATTTACATCACTGTGTCTCCCTTAATAGTCTGTACAGCTGTTATACAAGCCCAATACAAAAAAGTTGGGATGTGTGTGTGTGATGTGATGAAAAAAACTGAAAGCAGGAATTTCCAAATCTCATTAACTATTTTTTTATTCTATATGATTTAGAAAATATACTAATGCAAACATTAATCAATCAATCATTAATTAGTAAATATGTAAATGAGAAAATCTATTTGTTTTACCCATAAAGACCCAAATCTCCACCAGTGACCAAAATAGTCGACTGATTTAAACTGTTTATCCACTAATCCTATCAATATATATGTAAATAAATTATGTAAAATGTCATCTTTGTCATTGTCTTTGTCATCTTTTCATGGTCATCAGACATGACATATTTGGACATATGTGGAGCCTCTGTCATGAATATGAAAACATTGTCATCTTCTACAACTTTGATTGACCAGTAAAACCTATGGACTTGGACCAATGCCAGTGGATGAAAAAACTTGGTTTTACATTCAATTACTGATATAAAAATAAATTTTTTCCTTTAGTTTTCTCAGTTTTGATATAATAAATAGGGCTGTTAAAATGAACCTGTTAATATTAATTAATCCATCATCATGATTAATCTGATTAAAAATTAGAAAGCAATTAACCCATCAGCAGCTGTTAATGACTGAAAATCACAGTCATTCTATGACTGCGACAGTAGCTGTACTTAGTTTGACTAAGTACAGCTACTGTCATCCATGAACAAATAAGCTGTTGACAGGCAGCAAAACCAACCCATAAAAATTAAGGCACTAAACAGCATGATGGCCCTCTCAGTGGAAATATGTGGACAAAATCTCCAAAATGGGACAGTTGTTTCAAGTTATTTTCTTTAAAGTGTGGATTGTGTTCAATAAACATATTAAGTGCAAATATATTCCCTTATTTCTTGAGTGTTTGCTCATGCAAAATTAAGTGCCATTAGTATAGATTTTTCACCTGTCTACCTGTTTGCACTTCCTTTAACAGGAACGGTTAACAACGGTGAAAAAGGTGAGGATAGAAGAAAGAAAGATGAAAGAATAAAACAGAACACAAACATAGACACTCGACACTATGGGACGTCTGGACACAAAATAGCAGATAAGACTCAGGTGTCGTAAAGTCAAAACAACGTAGGTTGAGTACCACATAATCTGAGGACCTCCCGTACACAATGACTCATGTCATGTGTCCCCTCAATGGGTTGGTGGAAAAAAATGTCAGAAAATCCTTTCTCTTGAAAATTTGAGCATGCATGGAGCGATGTCACCAGAATGCCATGACAATAAAGGTGAGGAGAGAGTGTGTTTTGAGTGGAGCTCTCAGGTGCAGCTTTGAGTGAAGTAGAGAACACTCACATAAGCAGGGAGCGGGAATCGCATGGTGCTCAGCTCTGTTCACATGCCCTGGAACCCCTGCTGTTAGATGAATAAAATAGATGATGTGGATTAGCATTGTTTTGCTAAAATATCCAAGGCCTATTTAGCATTGATGGAGCCTTTCAACATGTACCAGTTGTCTATCCCATTGGCACTAATGCACCTCCATACCATCAAAGATGTTGGCTTCATAACTGGTATGGTGCCTTTACACCAGGTGTCTCAAACTCAGTTTATCTGGAGAATGCTGGAGGTACAGTCTGGGTCAGGCTGGGTCACATTAAATATTCCACAATAGAAGGATTTCTTTACCCACTCTAGTAACATGCACTATATGATGAACTTACTTTCTTTGAATGTCTTTCCAATCATCTGACTCACCACAGAGCTTCGACTGCTGCTTCATTCTCTTTGTTTGCTTTCTTGAATAAATCTTGTCATATCAATAGACATTATTTAATATTGGTGACCCGGTTCTTTTTCTCATTTCGCTAGTATTTTGTAAACTTCTCAGCATGTGTAGTTGAGTAGTGACATTAGATATTGTATTCCTTATATGCCACAGTACTCCTGTGCTTGAGAATATTCAGTCTGCCAGTTTTTCTGACATTGCATGAGCCCGCACCACTACAACATGTATGGTGGTGTGCGCACCTGCTGGTCAACCAATTAGTCTTTTTCACATGGTGGCCATTTTGAAAGGAAAACAAGGCTTGAGTGGGTAAATACAGAAGATTGTGAACACAAGAGGAAGTGACATTTGACATTTAACCTCAGAGATGTGGACAAACAACTGGAGCAAAGAGGCTTCAGTAACTTCATCCAAGAATATATTCACAAAATTAAAGGTAAGGACATGAGAAACAGCAAATACCAATTTGCGCTAACTGATGCTAACTAACACTAACTAATTGTCCGTTGCTTGTGCTAGCACAACATTTATATTATGATAGAAATTAAATTAATTTTCCTCTAAACTAACAATATCCGTTCATACTGTGTGTCTTCCTGATTTAGTGTCATATAGGTCTTACAATCTGGCACAGAATAGTAAAACATTTATGTAGTACTTGTACATCTGATTAAGTTTTATTGAGTTTAACTTTTATGTGACAGCACACTTTAATAAAGATTATGTATTTTCATAGTTTCTATCCCCTTAGTCACTTATCTGTATGACCTTAAGGTGGAATACATTTAGGTTTGTTGTATGAGTGTTCCCCTTGTTGAGGCTTATGATTTGGGCGTAGTATTGGGCTCAATGATTAAGCTCCACCCCCACTGCCATGACACATGTTTTGACAGAGACATGACTGGAACTGGGTGATGGCAGATGTTTTTCTTGTTGTCATTCTGGAATATGTTTCAACTAAGTGACTAATGTTCGAACTTCATCAGGTACTTCATCATTGGCTAGCTTGACAACTGTTGACAAGAAATATCACTGGACACTGTCACCAGAGCATCTATGGTAGCCCATAAGTGATTAAAATAAATAAAATAATAGCGTTTTAAGAGTCATCAAAAAGGTGCAGTTGAGAACTACGTGCAGGCTTCAATGACATTCAAATTTGATGTCAAGTAGGGGACCACAAAATATCATCCTGTGGGTTACATGTTTAATGATAATGTCACTCCAACTGATTTCAATACATTTTTACTAGTATTTACATGCCATTTATGCATTTTGTATATTTTTCAAAACTGTAATACATTTCCTTGAATCAATAATAATAATAATAATAATAATAATAATAATAATTATTATTATTATTATTATTATTATTATTATTATTATTATTATTATTATTATTATTATTATTATTTCTTGCTATCACTGTGCCTTTCACTCTTTTTCTAACATTATCACATCATCTTGTGTTCATCCAGTCAAAAAAACATTTTTCAATTAAGTTATCAGAAGCCGCCATAGCATTCAAGAGTAGAACAAAGTGCACCTTGGGATATTTTCCCAGCCAAGTTTACATGAGTCCCCAAGCAGTGCATCATTGGTTTAAGCGAGCAGACAAGAACAACATCCAGATATTCCACACTTGATTAATAGAAACGTGCAATTGGAACAGTCCTTGGAACACGGCCGGTGACTTTTAATGAGAATGTGAGAACAGACAAGAGCGTGCATTGAGGAACGGCCTTAATGTATTTTAAATTAGCTTTGACACAGAAAACATGGCAGCGTTTCTGGAATACCTTAACATGTGGCTTCTCCTTTGCATGATAGAGTTTTAACCAGAATTTATCAATGGCTCAGTGAACTCAGACATAGACGATTTCTGGAAGTGTTCCCAAGCCCATGCAGTGATTTTCATTCCAGAAGCATGTTTGCTTTAAAAGGATTGGTGCCAGAGTGTCTAAAGATCATGAATATCCAATATTGATTTCAGTTCTTGTCTGCTGTGGGCAGATTTCCTGAGATTCTCTCAATGATTTAATTGTATCACCTATGTTGTTCTATTATATAATCATATATTGTTTGTGGTCTGTTCATAATATTACACTGAATTCCATAATTTATAGATACTAGCTGCGTTTCCATTACCCTTGGAAATTCATAAAATGTAAATATCGCTATAAAAAAGCTAGTAATGGAAACACCTTTATTTTGAAAAAAAAAACAACCAAATATCGATAAAATGTTTTCATGCTTTCATGAGCTGGTTTTTCTGAGACTGTTGAAACTGCCTCTTGAAGGTGTTCTTTTTATACCACATCATGTTACAGACAAGTTGAAAAATGTTCCTCCACCTGTTTATTTTCAGTACTTCTTGTTTTTCAGGGTTTTTGTTACCTTCTGTCACAATTTTTTCAACACCATCAAATTAGAAATGACCTTATCGTTTATGTGAAATGGTACATTTTCTCAATTTAACCACATTCATCTACTAAACTAAACTATTTGAAACATTTAATCCACTGTACCAATGAAAATGTTAAAATGGTCTAAAAAGTTTATCATCTTTTCATGGTCATCAGATATGACACATCTGGATGTTCAGAGTCTCTGTAGTAATTCTCTGTCATTCTCTGCAATACTGATTCATCAGTAAAACCCATGGAGTTGGAGATGGACACACTTGTTTTTATGTCCAGTTAGATGAAAAGAAAAAAAATCTTCATCAAGGCACTCCAAAATATTGTTACAAATGTCTTTATTTAAATGACATGTCCACTGAGGACCTTACCATACTTGTTTTTATGTTGAATTATTAATTTTATTATTATTATTTTAGTTATTGTAATTACCGTGTGTGTGTGTGTATGTCCGTAGAGTCATATCGTGCTATAATTCAATTAATATTTGACATTACATGGGCATATATCTAATGTGCATCAGGTGCAATGATTCATTTGAGTAAAGGTCAAAGCTCAAGGTCACAATTAACTAAATGGTCAAAATCACATTATTGGTTATAACTCAAATATCTCGGGTGACAGAACATTCAGATTGGTACAAAACAATGCGGAATAAAGATTTCAACAATTCTCATATCTGGTGTTATCACCTACGACCAATAGTCTTTGACATTCTGGAGGTCAAAAGTGACATGTTGCAAAATTAACTTGTGTAACACTGTTTGTGTGTCAAGCATAGACATATCACTCTTTAACTTAATAAATACTGGATATATTATCATAGTATTATACATATACACATATAATGAAATTAGCAACAAAAAATAGCAAAGGGTCAAAGGTCAAAGGTCAAGGTCGAATTTAGCTGAAAGGTCAAAATCCCATTATTGACTAATTCAAGACGGGCTAGATTAGGCATTCTCTGAATACTGAAAGAGTTAATTTTTATTCAGTTTTCTCTGTTTCTGATCAAATGATCCTCAACTTTATTTAATCTAAGGTTATATGGACATCGATGATCAGTGAATTAAAAATCAGAAAATACGTGATTTCCATTTGAAAAAAAGCAAAATACAGAAGAGAATATTATAATACATCTTTATAAACCATTCAAGAAAAGTAAAATCTAAAGAAAATTCATTTGGAAACTCCTGCAAAAGAAGCACTGAGTCTTAATGGGATAAATATTTAATATGTTTACATTTTATCATGAATGAAATGTGATATTTTCAAATTACTACATTTTACATAGGATCCTATCTTCTTTGGAGATGCTAGCTTGTTTCAAGAAAAAGTTAAAATGTACTGAGTCATTCTCACAGGATGAATTGATGATGCATGTGTTTATTTCACTGCTTAGAAAGTCTCCTGCAGGCCAACGATGCTTCACTGACTCTCCTTGGCATCACTGTCTCCACTTGATGTTTAATCAGAGGCAGCTTTTTGACCTGCTGGAAAGGTGTTGATGTTGAGATGACAGTGATGAATTGCCTCCATGTGCTGTGACCTCAGGTGGTACATTCACACTTTGATAATTTAATCCTCAATTTTTTAAAAGTTTCATTTTTGGCAGGATGCAGTCGAAGTGGATGATTGTAGGTGACTGTGATCAATACAAAATCAAGTTTGGAATCACGTCAGTTCCTTTGCCATTTTCAACGTTAAGAACCCTGAACTAGTAGGATACTGTTACAATTCATTTCCAGGAAAACAGGCAAGAATTAGGGGAGGAAAAAATCAGGGTAAGACAAAGGAGAAACATATATTATATATTAATGGTGTCGAATACACATATAGGCATGCAGCAACAAACAGCACCGCACAAACAACATTACAAATCATCAAAATTGCCATTTGTATGACATGGACTGAAATACCACAGGCAGCTTTGTGGTCAAGGACAGGCAGCTTTGTGGTCAAGGCGAGTTTGAGGCTCCAGACAGCTGCTATTTTAGTGGCTATTAGGGTCACTGTGCCTGCAAAGCGCTGCACAATGGTCCTTGGGCTTCTGTCTGATATTTTGTTATACAGAATAAATCAAAAAAATCTATACAGCATTGTTATATACATTAAAAAAAAAGTCTTTGTAATGAGCTTTACACACACACACACTACACTATGCTAATGTATGCATATATTTAAGGTGCCACATTTGCATTTAAAAATGGCTGAGCCCAGGCTCTATTTTGTCACTTCACAAATGATTTAATAGGAAATAAAAGCACAAGGAGAGGAATGTGAGATTGTGTCGCAGATAGCTTTTACCAGCATCATGAAATATTCAGCTGAGTGCACAGACAGTGAAATGATTTTATCACTTGATTCATTTGATTCTGTTAGACATGTGCTGATGGAAAACCAAGATATGCAGTTTCCCACCTGAGAATATCAAAGACTACTGACATAATAACATCCCTCATGTTGCTGAAATTGACTAATAAATGCAATTTATTTGATTAGGTGTTGTGTATGTTTTGGTAGGTGTTGCATATGGGTTAATAGAGTCTTTCCGTCAAGAAATTCAGAGAGATGATGCACAGCATTTGAAATATTGAACTAAACAATGGGTCAAAAATGTTGTTCTATTACGGTGTCAACAACCTTTGGGGAGAGGAGAGGAGGACATGGGAGGAGAGGAGAGGAGAGGAGAGGAGAGGAGAGGAGAGGAGAGGAGAGGAGAGGAGAGGAGAGGAGAGGAGAGGAGAGGAGAGGAGAGGAGAGGAGAGGAGAAGGGAGGAGAAGGGAGGAGAGGAGAGGAGAGGAGAGGAGAAGGGAGGAGAGGAGAGGAGAGGAGAGGAGAGGAGAGGAGAGGAGAGGAGAAGGGAGGAGAGGAGAGGAGAGGAGAGGAGAGGAGAGGAGAGGAGAGGAGAGGAGAGGAGAGGAGAGGAGAGGAGAGGAGAGGAGAGGAGAGGAGAAGGGAGGAGAGGAGAGGAGAGGAGAGGAGAGGAGAGGAGAGGAGAGGAGAGGAGAGGAGAGGAGAGGAGAGGAGAGGAGAAGAGAAGAGAAGAGTAGGGAGGAGAGGAGAGGAGAGGAGAGGAGAGGAGAGGAGAGGAGAGGAGAGGAGAGGAGAGGAGAGGGAGTCTAAAAAACATTGAGACATTGTTTGTTGACAGCTAACAGAGAAACATATAAAATGTCTTGATTGAATCTGAGAGTAAACAATATTGGTTTCTATGTTCATCGACCTACTAAGCTCTCTCCAGTATATGAAGTTCTTTTTTTCTTCATCACAAAATGTCAAATCGTAAAACACCTCCATCTCAGCCTGCCACTTCCCTGTCCACACTTTCCTTCTGCAGAGTAAAACATCTCAGCAAAGATGTTCGTGACACACCCCTTATTTCTATGTTCATTTCCATTTCAGCTTATTCAGAGTAGATGTATGATTGAATATGTCATCCTGGTATTGACATGCTGGCTGCACCACTGAGGTTGTGTTCTGATAAAAAATACGAGTCCAAAGGTCATTTGAATAACTAGCTAGTAGTCAAGGTTAGAACTGCCACAGAGGTCTGATGCAAACATGATAACATTTTGGATTTTTTTACTGCTGTGTTGTAAATATAATAACCCAAAATAAAACTCCCTACATTATCAGTTAATACAACAGACTGGTCCACTGTTACATACACTCATTGTGTTTTTACCATTTTTTTTTTTTAATAATGTCCATAATAATGCTAAATGTCATCTAAAATGAAGCTTTATGTGCAACGTAGTATAGCAAACTATTACATGATGACAAATTAATTTTAGCAAAAACTGCCTCAACTGTGAACGTCTGAGGTCATCAGAAATGTTTGATGATAAAATGTAGTCATGAACCAAAAAATGTTAGGAACCACTGCTTTATGTATTGAGCAAGCACTTTGGTTTTCTTAAGATCCACTTGGAATAACCCTATCAGGTTCAGTATTAATTAAACATTATCATAAGCATGGTAATGCCATAGTACATAAATGCACAGCATTTTTGTGATCTTAAGTGTGTGGGTTTGACAAAGACAACTTCATTTTAACCACACTACAGTCTATATATGTCCCACAGACAGACAGACAGACAGACCGGTCTGGAGCATGTGATGATTTGTCACTTATTATAAAGTGACTGCTCAGATGACAGTAAATATAAAAGACTGATATACAAACCAATTTGCAGAACTGATGCATTCATCCTTCATGTGAATAATTTACCCCATCCTTATTTGTCTCTCTTAAATGACAACATATTGGGGGGTGGGGGGTGGGGGGGCAGACTCATGCTGTGTCTAACCACAATAATTAATGGCGTTAATATGGGTCTGTCCTTGGCTAGCGTTTGGGTCCCGTCCTCACTCAGCTCTGTTTGACCTCATCTCTCTACAGGGGAGCAGGGAAGTGTGGAGGAGAGACCGAGCGCTTCAAAGCTTCAACTCTGAGCTCCTGAAAATAGAACAGAGTTACTGTATGTGAGTGAAGGGAAAAAAGTCCAGGACCATATGCTCTTCCTTCTGGCAGTGAAACAAGATGATCTAATTAAATCAAGCACTAACTTTTACATGAGTGGGACAAAGCATCTCCTGCTGAGAGAGGGTTCAAAGTCCTATTGTTAGTTACCCTGTTTTGGCATCAAATCCATATCAAATTATTTTCAAATAATTTGGCATTTATATTCTTACCTATCTACATGGCACTGGTATAGAATGGGACCATTATGCTAATGTAACACACTTTAATGTTTTCAATTTCTATATTAAAATAATCCTAAATTCTGGAGACATCCGAGTATTTTATTTGTCCTCATTGTGAATGTTAGATCTTCTGAGGAGCTGGATTTAATGACATCCCACATGTTTTGTATCTCACATGACAAAAGCTGAGGAACAGGACAGAACTAATTTCATTCTTGGTATGCTAATGATATCTGCTGACAATTATTTGAATATTATTCTAAATATGAACCAAACTCATGTGTTATTTACCTGTATTTCTGCAGGGAAAACATTACCAGCTGTATGTGTTGTATTTACACATTAAACATCTCCCTCACTTCCTTATTCCCTATTCTCCTCATTTTCTTCCCATCTTCTTGTTTCTACTATTATCTATTTTTCTAATCATTTTACCCTGTATTTTGTGTTTGGATGCTTTTGCAACAAGACAAAGTGCAATGTTATCTAATAATCATGGTCTTTGTTGCTCTTTTAATCATGTTAAATGTGTGTGGAGTTGTTTGCAGTACCTCCAGTGCTTGAAATAAATCCATTCAACGTGGCAGCAGTACAGAGCATAGGTGTTACACTTGTGACAGACACTGCTGCAAATGAGTACAAGCAAGACGCACGAGTAAATAAAGACAAAGAGTGATGAAAAAAAAAAAAAAAAAAAAAAGAACACTACTTTATTTATGGTTCCCACACAGGCGTTACATTGAGCCAATGACACCTTGCTACTGTGAGTGGGTGTGTACAGCGCTGATTGACATGTCCTACCTCTCCTGGCAGTTAGTTCCACCATTGAGAGAATGTTGGTTTTGATTTTATTCCTTTAATAACTTTACTGAGAAACAATATGCTGCTTTCCAACTACCTGAAGCCCAAAATAAAATCTAATTAGACGCAGTAACTTAGAGAAACACCTGTTAGGCTACACAAATTTTTAAGAAGTCTCTATACTCACAAGATTTTTTCTTTTTCCAATGAGAACTCCACATACTCTAATGTATAGATTATACATAAGTACAACACAAACTTGCATCCAGTGATTTATGAGCCAAAGTTTTATCTGCAAAGTGGTTAAAGTTGTAAAGATCTAAAACTTTGAAAGGAAACACTAAGAATCTACAGTAACATTGTTGTTCTGTCCATGTTTTACTCTGCATCTGGATTTAACGCTTTAACCCCTGAGGTGTTTGTGGTGTCTTTTGAAAGTATTATTTATTGTAAATATTCGTAAAAATCCAACCCTTTGACCAATAGAAAACATATTTTTACACACTGATAGAATAGACATTGTTCTTTCCATAGATGGTCAGTGCACCCCCTGGCACCTGTGTAATGATGCTCTAAACATAAAGTAGTGAGTGAGACTGGCTTACAACAAAAATAGATGATCTGGGCTTTTTAATGATTTTCTTGTCATTTTTTGCTTGTGCTGATGTCTGTAGTGTTTTTTTTTTTCATTTTTTGTGTGTATTTTTAATGAGTTTTGACCATGTAACTGATTTTCTGGAGTTATGTCATGTGGTTTTGTCTTTCTGTCTCATCTTATCTACAAATAGCTGGTAGGTTAGCTACCACCCCAACTACTCGGAGGGCTCCTCACCACCGCTCGTGACTGGCAGCTCCAAGTACACCTGGGAAGGTACCTTAACATCCAGCCAGACATGGTGCTGACATCGGAGCAGGTTGTACTAGTGGAGCTGACAGTCTCCTGGGAGGACTGGGCTGATGAGGCCAATGAGTGCAAAAGGGCTAAATACTCAGAGCTCATCACAGAATGCCAGAGCAAAGGCCAGTAAGCCTGCTGTGAACCAGTGGAGATTGGGTGCAGAGGTCTTGCAGGTCACTCACTATAGCGAGTGTTCAAACTCCTCAGAGTTAGAGGACTGCAGTCAGAAAAGCCTCCAAGAACATCCTGGAGGAGGCAGAAAAGGTCCCCCAGTGGCTGTGGATCTGTAGAGGGGATCTGTAATGTGCTACTTGGACACAAGCCGGTGTCTGATCACCCATGGTTGGGTCGGCCAGGTAAGGGTGTCTGATAATTAAAAACCCAAAATACCCTGTGACCTCAGGTCTATCACTGAAGATGTGTCCCAAGTATCATTGAGGTGTATTTAAAGATGATTGATTTAGAAAAGAGCTCCTAAATATAAACTACTGAGCCAAAAGTCAAATAACTGCTGTTGTTCAATGTGTTCCAGTTCATGTTCAACATCCAAATAATGGTATAATAACCTATAAATAATGACAACTCCACATTTTTGTCATTGTTTTAATGCACAAAACCACATAAAATTCCAAGCAAAAAAAGTGTGGGGGGGCCACTTAGCATCTATGATACTAGCTTGAGTACATGAGCACATTCTTAAGATTTAACAGAATATTTTACTTTTGATATCAACAAATATTGTCTGTGATATACTTTCAGTAACAAGACTGAGTTTTTAGATTGACAGTCTGTGTGAAACAATAATACTGGAGGTGAGAGAGTGTTATGTGAGCATGGAGATAAACTTTGTCATGAATTAAATGCATTTTTGAGACAATGACTCTGGCTTGGAACATTTTTTATACTTGAATTGTTCAAATTCATTGAATTGTTTCACTTCTAGTTAAAATTGTGCTTAGTTTTCTTTAGACCTTTCAAGTTGTTCATATTTGTCCATATTATTATTCACATGTTATTGTTCCAGGATAGTTTGCATATGTAAATGTTTTCACAATTTCATTTATTTTTTTGCCATTTTTACAAGCATGGTGTTTATTTTTCATATCAAACTGAAAAGAAAATATGGAGTCATTATTTTTTGTATATTATTATTTTACTGTCAATTTATATTGGTCTGGATGTGGAACATAAACTAAAATGAGTTCCTCTGCCTAGACTGTGGAATTTTTGCACTTTGTAAATTCATTGCACATGCTGGATTGGAGTCTTTGGCGGGCGTCATTTGTCCCCCAGGCCACATGTTTGTGGCTCCTGATCTATATTATAGTATACTGTATGTGACTGGTATACAGGTCAAGAGTTTGTACTCACCTATTCATTTAAATGGCATGAGTTGGACCTCAGATGTCCAACAAGTGCTCAGCATCACTGGGAACTCACACAATTCAGGTGACTGACTACTCCATGAAGAATGATAAGTATGTGTAAAGCAGTAATAAAAGCAAAATGTGTATTTTAAGAATCCAAAATATAAAATATGCTTTGATTTAAATCACAAATGTTTAGTTACATAATTCCATCTGTGTTCCTTCATCGTCTTTATGCCTTCATTTAGAATCTTCATTGTAAATGGTCATAAAAATAAAGAAAAAGCAGGCAAATCCAGGTTCAGCAAACGAAATATAGGAAAATATCAGATTTTCACAGAATACCCATAAAATATAGAGAATAATATGATAATAAAAGGTGATCAATTACTCAAGAAAAGTTAAATATAGAAGAAAAACTGTATTTGGAACTACCACTAAATAGCACTGGGTCTTTATGGGTTAAAGCTGACATTAAATGGTAATAATACTTAAATAATTTTATTTATTTTTTTAAATCCCTTCAAAAGAATTTAGCTGAAAATATCATATAACACTGTAACTTAATGAAGCACATTCTTTTTGTGTCATCTAAATATATACATAATTTTTTACTCATCAAATATGATGAAGATGAAGACCACAAACTGATCTCTATGCCGTTTTTGTTTCACAGTATCAGTTTTCCTGAGTGGATAAACTTAAAAGTAGCTCCACATTCATAATGCTTCAATCTGATGTGGTAGATGACAGATTTTTGCAGACCTTTATACCATTTATGTCATCTAAATGAATCATCTAATGGCTGAGGGGCTGCAGCTGCAAGATGTAAAGTGGCTTCTAAACATGTGCAGCACAATAGAGGTTACTTTAGAGCTGTGCTGTTTTCCCTGGCAGCTCTGCTTCGAAAATCCCTTCAACAATCCCAGCCTTTTGGTTCAGTTAAACTCAGACACTATTTAACACAAGAAGATTGAGTTCCTTTATTATATTTGACATTTATCAAAGATATCATTCAAGATGTTTTTGGAAATTGAACAAAAACAGCACAACATTGGTATTAATCTGTATTAAACCTCCAAATCAGTTTTTATTTTACATTTAATGTTTCATAAGTGAGTCATCAACACATTTTTTCCAAGTTAAAATCTGTTGTTTTCCTTTATTTTTTAATGGTCATGTTGATCAGGTACATCAAACACATAGCCTATGGGCCAAAACTGGCCCTCTTCAGCCCCTGGGGGATGAATTTGGGGTCACATGTGGGTACTCAAATAATGAAAATCACTAAACACTCTTTTATTCATATCTCTGATACTACTTGTCCGATTGATTTCAAATCATGTGACCTCACGGCATGACACTATATCTATCTATTTAAGGACTAGGGGTGTTTGGGGATATACCAATAGGTTTCAGAAGTCATTTGTCTAGTTTTATGTCAAATCTTTATATATATTGTTAGGATTAGTGGTTGAAAACATATTACAGATTATAGATGAACAGATGTTTTGGTTGTCTGGGGCTGTTTGGGTGTCTGAAAGTTAAGAATAGGTATTTATGAATAAAACAATGATTATAAAGTAAAAAAAAACAAAACACCAGCATTCAACACCCTACTGTACATGCAAAGCTTGGGTGGTTGGTCCTAATCATATTACAAAAGCAACATCTTGAACTATAGCCACTCGTTGCTCTCCAAAGTCGTTTACAGCATAAAAGCCTGTTATTAATATCCCAGTATGACAGTCCCAGTGTTGTAGCACTATCTCTCTCCTCGTCGGTGCTATCTGATTCATATGTAAGTAGGTCAGTGGTGCAGGGCCCTGACTCTGAATGTGCTCTGTTAGCTGAAGATCCAATGGCTCAAAGCAATTACACATTAACACAGTGGCTTGGTACCAAAATTCTCCTCTGTTAATGTCTGGCACTTGACCTTTCAGCTCTTTGCAAAAAGCAGGCCAGACCACACATTAACACACAAGCACTGGAATATTTCTTAATTACATTGTTTTATTAATTTGATTACAAAAAAAAAAAAACCTGAAACAAGAACTTTGAAGTCACAGGGAAAGATAAAAAATCATGTGCACAAGAGCAGCTGGAAATGCGATGAAAATGACTTTCAGGAAGAGTTTTCTTGTGTATTTGAATCTGACTGGTGTTTTATTGTCCTGGCCTCTAAAATGGCCTGCAGTAAAACAGCATGTGAACATCTCTTAGTTTTTTTTTTTTTTTTTCTTGTAAAGCTGTTTACAAAACCGCAATCCATCATCCCTATATATATATATATATATATATATATATATATATATATATATATATATATATATATATATATATATATATATATATATATATATAAAGACATCTTGCTCGAACTATATAGTCTCTTACTGAGAGGAGGTTTAAAGCTGAGGTTTTGCACTTTTGTAGTTTATCCTTGAACAGTTTCATCCGACACTCTTATTCTTACTTGACTATAAATTTAAAACTGTAGGGGTGACCGGGTGTATGCGTAACCCTACTTGTGTCCTCTTATTCTAGTGGTTCCCAACCTTTTTTAGCTTGTCACCCCATTTTAAGCACAAAAAAAGGATTGTAATTCTACCTGTTTAACATTTTGTTTACATATACATATGCATTTGGAAACAATAAATACTGTCAGATAGAAATTCATGTGGCGGTAGCCTTGTTTAGGGCTCATACTTGTGTTATCAAATGTCTAATATTAAATAACACCTGCAGTATGCTGACTGTCTTTACTGTCATTATCCTGCAGTTACAATATGGTTCCATGAGTGACTCATATACAGTAGTCTGCACTTTGAGATGCGTCTCTGCCTGCAGCTCACACACACACATAGTCTGTTTTAGATGAACCCAAATAGTTTGTAATTGTTGATAACACATGAGTACTCTAACGTGTTACTTTTATTGATAGGTACCATAGTAACATAATGAATTACTTTCAAAAGTAACTTTACCCAACACTAGTCTTTAGTGAGACAAAAGTGGCTTATCCTCAGATGATGAAGCCATGACTCATACGACTCTGCCTATAATTGGTCAGTGACTGTTGCCTTCACTTACTAGCTTGGTTAACTTTAGGCATGAGGACTGATTAGCCAAGTAGGGAAACTATAGATTTTTCTGCAAATATTTCACAATAATTTTTCAAATTGTGTCACATTTTAATTGTGTATGAAAACTTCTGTGGAGAGCTTAAACATTCCTAAAGCACATATTTAGCTGTTGCTTTTACATAGAACATAATACAGTACAACTTTTTTAAACAGCTGTAGACATTTTCAAATTGAAATTCCAAGTCAATCACCCCTACTGTGATTAGAATAACCTGTGTGCACTTGCCAACTGATTAGTTCAAACATTTTGGTATTCATTAATCAAGAGCAACAAGTGTAAATTAGTCAAGACCAATATTATTTTAAAGGAGTAGTTTTGTGGCCCACTCATTTCCATGTCACCAAACACCACAGCACAAAATGCACCTCTGTGCTGCTTCAAAAACTGAATTGCGCTGAATGTTGATCATGCATATGCTCCCCAGTGATCACGGCGGTGTCTATCTGCATTCACATCCCAGACTTCTGCCTTCTCATTATTCATTGCTTTTCATGTTCTTACTCTCTCCTGCATGCACAATACAGGCACAGAAAACACAATGTGATGTAATGTGCTCCAGTGTTTTTGTTCTTTATTTTCTTATTATCTGGTGAATATTTAGTGACCAAATGTATTTTTAGCTCTTAAAAATTAGAGGTCCGGGCCTCAGTGACCTCAGCTGTCTACAGCCATGGTCTGTCGTCTGTCCACTAACCTCAGCTGGTAGAGGCAGATGGCCACCAACCCAGTGCTGTCAGAGGGTTTTTTTGTCTGTGAGGAAATTCCTGTCCCCCTTAACCCATAAAGACCCAAACAGTCATCGGTTATCATAAGTATCTGTTGATCAAAAAAGTTTAATACATGTTGATGCATGGGGAGCTTAAGTCGCCGCCCCTTTCAGGCTCATGGGGCCTGAGATCGGAAAATAATTGAATGGTATTCAATGGGAAATAAAATGTTAAAATTGTATTTGGTTTGTCATGTGCCCTGAATCGTACACATGTTGTACCTCATAATAAATGACAATTATTGATGTGTGTTTCAATTGCTTCTGTTAACCAACGGCTAATTAATTTGCAAGTAAAACCCATTAATAATTTGGACTACACTACTGGTGCACATGTGACGTCACCACAGACTCCACACGACAGCTGAGCGGAGTGTGACGTCACATACGCGATGCATTGTAGTGTCTTAATAAGCTCACATAAAACGGGTGGTCTGCCTATGCCACATCAAATATTTCTTATTAACCGCTATCTGTATAAGCACTAAGTGAATTGTAATCTTAGAGGGGAAATTTACTTTCTTACCACAAAATCCTCTAAATCAGGAGTCTCAAAATCATTTTCTTCAGGGGTCACATTCAGCCTGATTTGATCTCCAATGGGCCGGACCAGTAAATGAAAACATAATAACCTTTAATTAATGACAACTCCAAATTTCTGTCACCGTTTTAGTGCAACCCCCCCCCCATTTTAGGATCGTTTTTATTTGTTAAAGCACATTTTGTTTCTTCTTTATTGCACTATATATTTAATTATAGTTATTGTCAAAAGAAAAACATTTATGTCTCATCTCATCTCATTTTTTCACATGATAAAGGTTTGTTAACAATAATATTTAGTCAAAATTTTCATTGAGGGAACCTTTTGTTTCTCTAATGTCGTGCAATTCCCCATTCAAAATTGGTATGGACATTTTAGAAAAATCTAAACATTGGTATGGACATGTCCATAGCATCCATACACAATTTTACAACCATGGATTAGTTCTACAAAGACACTAAACGCTTAGTAACAAAAGCAGAAAATTGTTCAAATTTTGTGTAATTTTCTTTAGACATTTCAGGTCGATCACATTTGTTCAGGTTATTCAAATTTGACTATGAAACATGCCTAGACCTATACATGTAATGAATAGGGATAGCCTACAAATTTTATTATTACAGGTTAGTTTCTAAATTTAAATATATTCAATACTGAATATAATTTTTTGGAGTCAAACACTGACAAAAATTGAATTTGCTATCATTCATAGGCAAAGAAAAACTGAGAAGAAAATAGGGAGTCATTTAAGTTATTATGTTCTTCATTAGAACTGTTGGTGGGCCACATGTTTGAGACCCCTGCTCTTCTGTATGTGTCTGTTTACAGCCATCCCCAATGTGAGGAGATGGGTAAACATAAAATCTGATCTGGTGAAATTTGTGGTGCCACGCCTCCCTCCATGACACATCCACACCCAGTCTCCGCTGCTGCTTTTGCTCTAAGGTGATTTTCCTCCAAATGACGTCCATGTACTATATACGACACTATCTACTGTAAAAATGCCTTACGTACTCATCACACTTGGGAAGCTGTTGCATTGCTGTGACACATCACCTGTAGCCCTCTAAATAGACACTAAATCCCAACTTGATACCCCCCCCCCCCCACACACACACACACCTTCAACCCACTTTGATGCTCCACTTTATCACTACTGCCGTTGTTAAGCAGTACTTAGATGAAGAATCAGCTCTTCACTCCTGCTTCTCTTGCTGTACTCACCCAGGGTGCTGCCTCAGTGGAATCCATGCATTCTGATCATCCTGAATCCACCCTGTAAACACTGCATTAAATATTGATTATAGTTGTCATACAGAACAAGCTTTTATTTATTTTTTATTTCTTTTTTTTTTGCAATGCTAGGCTTAATGCCTGCTGTGAGGTTTTCTCCTAATGAGACATTTGAAGGCACTGCACGTCACCCTCAGTATCACCAGTCTGATCAAAGCAAAGGGATAACAGATTGATGAAATTAGAGCTGCATGGGAGGGGTTAAAATGAGCACCTTCATTTTAATGATGAGTGAGGAAAGCTTGCATTAACATGTGCAGAGCGAAAGAGTTGCAGTGAATTTGATACATATCTTTTCTGGCTTGTCATAATGCACCACAGAGCAGGGGGAAATGGGGAAATGGAAGTGATTTAGACACATACATACATATATTAGCAGCCCAAATACATCCTATAGCAAGGAAAAGTTTGTAGGTGGAACCAGTAGGGGCCTCCGACTCATCACACCACATGGCTGACACTCATGCACCTGCAAAGCTACAACGGTTAAGACACTAAAAATGAACACATTGTGATGCAACTTGATCTCTTACACAGTTCAGACACTCAGTTATTTCTTTATACCATGTAAATAGCAAAATAAAAATAAAAATACACTACACACACAAAAGCACACACAGACAGACCTGTAGCCAGTAGCATTTGGATGCTTGATTAAAACAGTAATCTCATATGTCGTGTAGCGTGTAGTAAATTGTTGACCTTTTGACAGTAAATTCTGTGCATGTAAAGAGGGGGCCTCTTACACTTACACTATGGTATCATTTAACATTTATTTTTTTATTTTAAATAATACAATAAATATACTACAAACGAACATTGGCTTTGGTAGAGTTACAAGTTCATCATTTTCTTTCCACTTCACAATTGCCAACATGACCTTTTTTTATTCATCTGTATCACTGAGAAAAAAAAAAAAAAGTAGATGTATCCTGATGAATAAAACATGGACTGGAGATCATGTCGCTCTACAATATAACAAGAGAAAAAACTTTACAATTTCATGCATACAGATAGGTTTTAATGCTTCAAAAGACATACAAGAGTGGATGGCCACAGTAAACTTGAATTTATTGACATAAAAACCAATATATCTTCTATCCTCTTATCCTTACACAGGTTTGACAAGACCATGGAAACAAACGGAGACAGACAGACAAAAAACAGAAATCTACAAAAAAAAAACCAAAAAAACCAAAAAAAACCTCAAAAAAACAAACAAATAAAACAATGGCAGCCTCACTGCTGGTTCTAGAAATTTACAAAAAATGTGTTTTGCCTTCTTCCTTTTATTGAGAGCAATGGTGTTAAATTTTGGCATACTTTACCACAATAAGAAATAAAGCCAACGATCTACAAGCATATTGAGTTAACAGAAATGGTTCAAGTCACATATTTGAAGATTTTTTTGGTTCTTTTTTTTTTAAAGGAAAACAAAACAAACCTATGAATGGAATGGGGTCTGTAAAAATTCTCTGGTAGATACTAGTGGTCATAAGCAAAGAGAGTGCATAGTCTGAACAAAGAGCATAATTACATTAAGGGAAAAAGTAATAGGCCAATAAGTGAGTCTGATGTTGCACGAGTAAAGTCTTTTCATCTTGCTAATTCGGTGAGTTCTACTGTGTTACAATCAAGATAACAATTACAATTCCTTTACTTCCGTTCCCCATACAAAAATAGATTCCAAACCATTTTGGCATGTAAGCTAAAAAATATACACGAAAACCTTTGGTGGAAAAGTTTAGTTTCAAATACCAAACTTTTTTTTTTTTCTTTTTACTTCAGACCTTTATCCATTCGGACGATTTGGTCCAATCAAAACATGTCCACTCCTCATCTCCACAGGTCTGATGTAACACAGATGATCATCCACGGCACATACCAGCAAACAGCAAGAGCCAAAAATTCTAATAATAATAAAAAAAAAACAAACAAAGAAAACGAATGCAGCATCTTAGAGCATTGATATGCAAAGCCATCAGCATCATTTCACTTTCCTTTTTCTTACACCCAACATTTGGTACTAGCGTCGGACACATCTCTTTTTGTGTGGGCCGCTGAAGCAGGAGATAACATAATGCCGACATGCTGTGCTGACCGGTATATGGATATGCAAAGAAATGGCATGCAAACACCACTAAAAAATGGATGCAGCAAAGATCCACCTGCATCAGCGATGATGGCAGTTAAGAAAGTCAAGGGGTGGCTGGTGAAGAGATATTATCACCCATAAAATTTCCTTTCATTCAAACAATACAATCTAGAAAAATACGTAGCACCACAGAAGACAGAAAATAGCACCTATGTTTTGATTTCTTTGTTTCATTCAATGTGACATCATCTCCCATTGCATAGTCAGATAGATGAGTACTTGAAGAAAAAAAAAATGAAGCTGTTTATTAAGTTAAAACTCCCACCAAAATAGGCATAATGTTCAGAGGGCACAAGAGGAGGAATGTATTCTTTTTTTTTCCTTTTGTTTGTTGGCAAATCAACTGTCACATAATATCACAGAGCTTGATTTCGTCTTTTATTTTCATTCTGTTCTTAAATTACAACAAAGTGTGCTCCACAACTGCAACAAGACAGGACTTCCCAATTGTGTGTTTTTTTTAATTTACAAGGTCGAATTTCCTCACTTCAATATTATTTCTACAATTTTTCGATGTTACCTCCATATCCATCGTCTCCTACCTCACAATTATTAAAGTCACATGCATGTTTTGAAGCCAGAAACAATAAACATTACCAGGAAAAAAATATACAGAATGTACTTACAAACATAAAAATTATTTATATATATTTATATATAAGGTCCATTCCAAGAGAATGGGAAGACAATTATGCACAAACGAAGTTCCTGTAGTGAATGAGCAAACAAACCAACAAAAGACAAGTGGAGAAAGCCAGGGAGATGAAGGAAAACATGAGAACAGAACTTAAGAGAAAAGAAAGAGCCAAATCAGATGGAGTCCATGGCATATACTGCGACCGTCTGAAACGGCTGCAGCTCTCAGGGTCGCCTTCGTTGTTTGGGACAAAACAATGAGTCTAATTCAAGTGTGATGGCATGGGACTAGGGCTGTGGCTGTGTGTCTGTGTGTGTGTGTGTGTGTGTGGTTGATGTAGGAGGCAGGATCTGACATCCAGTTTCAAAACTTGCATGTGATGGAGAAGGCACACTGAGGTTTCAAGGTTGCTCTTATTTTGTTTTCCTCTATTCCTATTGAATTTCACCGTATTCTCAACTTGATTTCATTTTACTCATACTTGTTGCTTTATGGAAAAAAGTTACTTTTTTTACAAATAGAATTGTCCTACTTTTTAATAGTTTTTTTCTGAGAAAACAAAATATGCTTTTTTTTCTCCATTTGTTCAGTAAACAGTCTTAGCCGATGAAACAGACAGGGCCCACTTCAAATCCAAACTTCTGCGTGGGACCGCCAAAATCGTTGAACATGATGTCCACAAAAGGCACCTGTTCCACCTTTGGTGTGTTGATCTCAAGTACTGTCTTTTCATAGCCCTTTTTCAACTGTTGAAGAAAGGGGGAAAAAAAGAGGGTGAGTTAGTATTTGAGAAAGTATTTAAGTTGAGATCAAGTTTAGAACATAAACCCCAAAGACATCAAAATTAACCCAGTTTCATAGAACTACCCAAATCTACTAAAACTGATAAATGAATACACAGTAATAGAATGAACTGCATCGAAAAACACAACCAGAAGATGAAACAAATAAGTCATGTGTATTTAAAGCCAGTGCAAATAGATGCAAATTTAAAATACATTTAAACTGATCAATGGACTGTTCACATGCATTGGAAAAAAAATTGCTTGAATTAAGCAAAAAAAAAAATGCTAAAGGAACAAGTGAAAATGATCTTCATAAGATTTCATGAAATACAATTTTTAAGATCCTCACTGAAAAGTTACTCTTCAGGAGATTATGTCTTGTTTTAAGTGTAATGAGATATTTCGACCAGAAATGAAACAAATGCACTTGGTAAGATTTAGACTTTTGCAGTGTGTTGGAGTAGAGTTCCAGAGCCTTGGACTTGCTGCAAAAAATGTATTGAACCCCCCACTCCCCCGGCACTAACACTCTTATTGATAGAGTCACTGCAAAAACATCAAACATCATTTTCTGACAATGTTTATCAGAGGAACCCTGCTGGTGAGGCAGATGCTCACACAAACACACGTCTCTTTGACTCACCGCACAGCCATCAACCAGGGCGCGCAAGTATGGGTTGTTATCGTAGGACATTTCCTCATCGTTGGAGCCCAGGAAGCGGATGGCCTTGTCATAGTTGTCCTGGTCTTGATCATGCCAGGCCACTGACTGGTAGCAGTTGTAAGTCATGTTCTGTCTGGCGGCAGCGCTCAGCAGCCGCAAGAAAGTCATCTGGACCACACCGATGGGGTTTCCTTCAGAATCCACGTATGAGAGCTGGAGAGGGGGACACATGCTGAGCTGAGCATCAAAAAACCCTCAGAGTTTAAAGGAAACTCTTGAAGATCCTAATAGAGCTGCTTAACACATGGTCATGTCTACACTCGCTGTGCTTTAGATACTTGGAAGTCATTCGGAATATTTTATGACTGGTAAATTGTGTTTGTGTAGTGGTATGTGGGGAGCATGTTCCTTACAAACAATAGTAGAAGGTTAAAGGCTTTATTTAAACAGACACCTTTACACTGCTATGTTTTTATGTTGTGTGCACTGGTTATTACTTTCCAGATGAAGTGCGGAGCAGAAAAACGAAGCTGTCGATTATGAAACTGAGCTGAATTGAAGACAGTTACTCGACTCGAGCGTTATCATCACTACTACAGAACAAAACACAGAAATCCATTTGTAGCACAGCATGTTGTCTTAAAATAAACTTCAGAAGGCACTAGTTCCACTGAGTAAAGCATGTTATAGTGTGAATCCTTTAATGTTAGCTTCCATTGGTGTGCTAAAACTATTAAACAACTATAATTGTGATTAGATGATTTGACATTTCATATGAAATTCACACCTAATTAAAAACAGAAAAAGTAATACTTTTCCCAATGAAAATACTTCCATACTCTGTATTTTTAAGTCTACATACAGTAAGCAATCAAATACGCATAGTGGTTGTTGATGTATAAAGAGCTGAGGATGGGTGGAAAATATGTTCCTGCAAAGAACAAATAGAAAGCATAATTTAATACCTAGTTCAGATCTTGTGTGTGTAATTTTGACATATAACTAATATCAAGTGAATTTTGGTAAAAAAATAAAATAAAATCCACATGTAACCATCTTAATAGGAAACATCCTGCAGTAATGAGATGTTAATTGCTTGTTTATAAGCCTATAATTAACTTAGAAGTTAGCACTTTTGGCTCATGTTACAGGAACAGGGAGACTGTATATCCCATTAGGCTGATTATGCCACAGTAATCCTGGCTGACAGGATAGGAACCCGGTTTGAAAATGGTCACAGTTCTACTTAATGTCCATAAGTGACAATTTGCATACCAACCATCAGGAATCCATTAGATCCACATGGTCTCTTTGTCTTTCTAACATCAGGACTGACTGAGAGCAGTGCACATGCAGCAATCCATGCCATGCAGCGAGAGCAGGAAACCATCTGTGAATCTCCATGTGGTCGGGCTCATCCAACTTTGCCTTAGAAGCTTAGACACACCTTTGCACACATGCATTGAGAATACCAACACTCAAATTTGACATTCCTAGACATACTAATCACTGTCTACATTTGTTGTACAAAAATTTAGTGCTTGACTGAGATAATTGGTTAATTAATCATCAGATTTAAGTGGTGATGGCAGCATTCTGCACATTATGTCTTTGAGTGTTGGTAGTTGTGGCTGAAATGATTATCAGTGCTTATATTCAGTTTTGTAAACTCAGAGTGGTTTGGTAATCCCATGCTTTTTATTTCTACCCCACCACTCTTCATTCATTTAATCCCTCCCCACAGTGCGTGGATCCAGCCCGACATTCAGCAGAGAAACATTACCTCTTTATCATCACAGCCGCAAGTCAACAGTGACTGAGTACCCAGAAACCCCTGGGTGGTGACTGAGTGCCTGACCTGTGTGACTCAGAGCTACTCTGCTGGATCTAAGTAGTGTTTAAGGGAGACACTGGGAATGTGAGGGCAGCTCAATGGCTGCAGCTGAGAGGAAATGGCACTTATTTTTCCCTCCCTTGTAGAGAATAGATGACCTGCTGAGGCAGGAACTCCTTTAGATGTATAACTAAAGACGTCTAATATGGAGGGCGGAGGAGTGTGAAATGATGTATTCACTCTTAGCTGTTTCTGTCTGAACTATTAAATTAGTTACCTATAGATACAGTGATGCTTCTTGAGTCAGGGTGGTGTCATGGCACGCAGTCAATTTTGGTGATGCTCTCTTAATGTAGCAGAGGTGTGGCAGAGTGGGTTTTTACAGGCAGGAATTCACAGTGAAGCAGTTCCATATTGTTTTCACTTTGTTTCCATTAGGTGTCAAATATACTGTTTCAGCCGACGAATCCTGCCTGTATGCTCCACAAACCTCGCTTCCATTTCCTTGTAAGAGCATAACCAGTTGTTGGACTGAAGGTGAGAGCAGTTTGTGCTGAATTATGCATCGCAGTAATGTAATAACCAACAAGCCAGGTGCCAAGGTATATATACATACTTTGTAGAGCAGAACCAGAACCATGCAGAGCCTCAGCCACACAGAGTCCTGGCCTCAACCAGGACTCTGGGACCATAGGCAAGACCACTTACCAGGGAACCTCTCTTGTAGTGACTATACCATGTGCCTGGCGAGTCTTTGGGCCATTTTGCCATTTTGCTCTGTAAAATATGAGAGGCATTCAGGGAAGGGAAAAGGATTTGGAGTCGGGAGTCTAGCTTACCAGTTTACCACGTTTGAATTCACTGAACCAGGAACCAGGATTCTCCTTTACCCAGGATGTGAGCCTAGCCTGGGGGCATGGATTGACAGAAGGGCAGAGGAGGAGGAAAAAACAGCAGTATTAAAGAAAAGAAACAGGTCTGACAGAAACACATTCACGTCAGTCTTTTTTCCCCACACTCTTGCTCCTTGTGAGTCGTCCAGACCTGAAATAGCATTGAATGAAATCAGCCAGACCAACCAAACCAAGGAAGCAGATTTTAGAAAGCCATTATGGCATTTTGTATAGTACAAACTGTGGCTGGCGTGTAATTGCTGCTGAAAAATTCATGAGTACACAGTGATTAATTAAGAAATGATCGCCTGCGAGGAGTCTCACACTGCGGCCTCTATGCCTGCTGTTCAGTGTTAGTAGTGTACAGCTATGGTGCACTAACTTTGTTATGTCGTTAAAAACTGTGAATTGGCCAACAGGGTGCAGCTCTAATGGTCCCATCAATGACAATGATGAATTTCTCTATAATTAGATAGCAAAGTTTGATATGGAACTGTCATCAATGGCTTAATGCTTTAATGAATGATGGACCGGAGATCACTTATCACCGGGAGATGGCATACCATTAGACCCATGCTGCCTTAGAGTGACCTTCAGTTGTTTTCAGTGAGTGGACAGAGAGAGGAGGAAATACTGTGTATCCTTGAAATGACTGTTTTGTCACCTCCAAGATAGCATGTCACTGGCTATGAGTCTGTACACTGCATGGACAATATAAATATATGCTGCTACATTACCCGTGCCCATCTAAAGGCATGTGGGAGTGTTTCCATCTCCAGACTGACAGCACAGGCTTTTCTTTTCACCCTCAACACAAATGAGAACAGCCCATCACCAGCTCGCTATAAAAAAGTCTGCTTCATTATTCCAAGCTTAAGCAAACTCCGGCTCCTCTGAGGCTTGGTGAGTGGGATCATTAAAATGGCTGTAGCACTGTGCTATTACACAACCCCCGACTTGTCAAAGACAGTGTTCCCAATGTTTCACCACACTTCTCCTCTCCTCTACTCTCCTCTTTTCCTCACATTCAAGCCTAATGAACCAAAAATTGTCTCAGTGTGCTTGTCACCTGCCAAATACCTTTGAAGATAATAAAGTCCTTAACAGGATTCTCCCCAAAAATGGCAGTGAAACAACAGGACTTGAATGACTAAGTGTGAATGTGTGTGCCTGAATGAAGAACTTGTCTTGCTGCTGATACCAACTGTCAGAGCTAAACTATAAGGTTTAGCATGTTTGTAGAATAACTTTGCCTTGGCTCTCATGGTACATGCAGGGAGTTATGGTGAGTAATCTCCCACAGTGTGGTAACAACACCCAGGTAATCTAATGGAGCCTAATTATATGAGTACATGAGCACATACAATGCAATAACTATCATAAAAATGCCACCTTGAAGGTTAGGTTATTTATACAGTAAGCACTGCTGTTAGTCTTAAAGGTGGGGGAAAAGGGATTCACTTATCTAGAGTATTCAGCTTACATTACTCATCTGTCAATCAATTCATGAACTGGAAGCTGAAAATTAGAACAATATTTTATTCTCCTTTCATACCACATTATGCAACTACTAACCCTATTGTGTTTTTCTGTTATTTATTTTTGTATCTAGTTGTCATTTTTGTGTTTGTGTGTGTATACGTGCGACCTCACTTACCCCTTCAGACTTTTTATCTGGGTATATGCAGCTCTCTCCACCTGCTGTGAAGTTGCAGTACACCTTGAAGGAGTCCCGAGAGCAGCCTTGGTTTGGATCAATCCAGTACTCACCTGGAGAGGTGGAGGGAGGAAGAATGCAAAGAGTTCAATTATAGAGTGGTGCATATGATTAGAAGCCTACAGTAGTTTATGCTTCTTGAGGTGAGACTATGTCTGAAATTGCAAACATAGACATAGGCTAAACCTAAAGCTGTATGTCGAGGTGGCTACGCTGTCTGAACAAAATCACGAGACTCCATTAAAAAAACTCAGCCTGGCAACAGCCTTACAAATGAGCTCAATTTGCAGATGAAATCCCCTATCACTCAGTAAACATTTTTGATATTTCTTAGGAGGCTTAAAGTTGTTGCACCACTTAAAGAAAGACACTACTTCTGAGCTGGATTTAACAACTGCACAAGTGAAGATGAATCAAGGGCAAAGTGCATATTTTAGAGGCAATGAGGTACAAACCATCAGGGAAGTCAGGATGGCAGAGCTGCAGGTCCTTGCAGGTACGAGCGGGGTTGCTCTGTGTTCCCAGTGGGTGTTTCATCTGCTCAATCTCCAGTTTAAGGGAATTTAGTGAACCAAAGATTTCTTCCATGCCGTCATCGTAATCTTTGTAGTTTGCATCCATGGCTGCGTCATCAACCACCTGGCTGGCGTCGATGTTCCTACGTGATCTACCCTTCATGGAAGCCTGGATGGGGAGAGGATGGATGACATCGCCAGGAGGACCCTATTATGAAGAGATGAAACAGAGAGAAACGTTATCATGAGACTCATCAATAGTCAGGACCACAGCACCAAGAAAACACTTAAAATCAACTTATATTGTACTCACTGGAGGGCCAGGAGGTCCAGGTGTTCCTGTCTCTCCCTTTGGTCCAGTTTGACCCTGAGCAGGACAAATTACATTTATATTCATCACAAATATATGATATAGTGAAAGTGGGTGATGTTAAAGGTTTTGGAGGAATTTAATCGTCATTAAAATACTAACCGATGAACCTTTGGCTCCTTTAGGACCAGGAGGACCCTAAAGACACAGAGATCAATATTAGCTTCTACAATACTTTACATATTGTGTAACACATATAATGGATGTATTCTTACAGGTAATCCAGGAGGACCAAGAGGACCAAGTGGACCTGAAGGACCAGCAATACCCTATAAGAAAAAGAGAAATTGTGAAGCGGTAACTGTCTGACATATAACAAATTGCTTTTCACTGTGTATATTGTATATTCCCCATGTAGCAGTATTGGTTAGCCTAAGGGATACCATTAGTGATTTCATCTTGCCTGAGCAAAACTGAAAATACTATAGAGAGAAAGAAGGTTATTGATAGCTTTCAGGTGGCTAATTATTGTACAACTAGCTCTGACTTTCAGTATGCTTTGGGTATATGTAATTATAAAGCAACAAGCTGAGCATCTATTGAAGCAGTATACTTTTTACTTACATTGTCTCCTTTGGGACCATGTGATCCTGGTGGACCAGGAAGACCTCTGTCACCCTTCTCTCCCTGTTCACCAGGTGGTCCGATAAGACCGATGAGACCTGGATGGCCCTGGGTGCAGCAAAAAGCAAACACAGATTATCAATACAGGAATCAATAATTCACCATCACAAAGATTAGTACTGTAACGTGTCTAATCAGCACACCCTCAAATCCTTAGACATTATTTGACATATGTGTGGAGCCCACAAAGCTGATCATTTGGATGGTAAATAAGCCCATTTGTCATTGTTACAGTATTTAGATTATGTTCCACATCTATGCAGGTGCTGTAAAGGCTCACCTTTTCTCCTTTGACACCTGAGTCTCCTTTCATTCCGGGCAAACCTGGAGGGCCCTGTGAGACACAACAGAGGTAAATCCAGTCAGTGTGGAGGCAGTTGGCTGAGTAAGAATTCAAGCAAGGCACAGACAAAATAAGAGCTATCTGTTAAAAGATTATGACCTACTCACCATAGGTCCAGGAGGTCCATCAGGACCTGGAGAACCAGGAAGACCTTGCTCTCCCTGTATAGAAAGACAAATTGTAATATATGTTAAGTCCTAGTTAACAAAAACACAGGTTTCTGTTATATTCAGCAGTTTACTGAACCTGTGTTCTAGATGTAATTTTAATATCAGCTAAAATATAGTGCATGGCAGTGTAAAAACAGAAACATTCTACTTACAACTGGGCCAGGGATACCTCTGAGACCCTCAGAACCAGGTTTTCCAGGTGACCCTTGAGGACCAACAGGACCTGTCTTTCCTTGTGGACCTTCCAAACCAGACTCGCCCTTTCAAATGGAAACAAAGATGGTTACCTGAGTGTTTCTGTGATGCAGTGAAAGAAAAAGACGAGTTTAGATCATTGCATAAATTACCTTGGCTCCCTTCTCTCCTTGTCTTCCCTCAGGTCCTGGAGCTCCAGGGGGGCCCTATTCAAAAATAGGTGACAGAGATTAATGGTGTTCAATATCAAGATAGAACATTTTAGCATTTTGACACTGATAACATTTTGCAAGGACAGGGAGGAGTGAGTGTGGTACAGAACTTACTCTCTTTCCTGGTGGTCCAGAGGGACCAGACTCTCCAGTGGGTCCAGGAGAACCCTAATGTAAATGGTTGAATGGAATAAAATTACAGATTTGAAATTTATGTCAGAATTTTCTGAAAGTAATATATTTTTTTTTGGGGGGGGGGTTGAAAAGGAGCAGAGATGCTCTAAAACACTCACTGCCTGACCAGGCTCTCCATCATCTCCCTTGTCACCAGATGGACCATCTAACCCCTGTGTGAGTAACATAACCAGATATTGCATCAATAACAAACAACTGACAGAGAATTTACAGATTAGTTGATGTATCATGGTATATTTACAGATGGGCCAGGCTCTCCAGGGGGGCCAGGATCACCAGGGAATCCGCTTGGACCCTGAGAATCAATAAAAAAAAGTGCATTAAGACCAGACATGAGTGCCTCTGTGTCACGTAACACAGGTGCACTGATCCATAACATGAAATGTGTCTGCTGTAGTTAAAGGTAGAAAAAAACGTACTGGGCTGCCTTTGGGACCATCATCTCCAGGAGGACCTTTTGGGCCAGGTGGTCCGGCAGCACCTGCTGGTCCACCCTCACCCTTCTCTCCCCGCTCTCCTCTTGGACCCTGAAACAAAGTACTTCTTATTGCCATTTTACTTTTGAGATAAGAAATATAAAAATTCAAAGATGATCTCAAAGTAAACAAAGGGAATAGCTTTATTCTATGTTACACTAATTACAGATAAATACTCTCTGAAATCAAGCTAATTATGGGGAAATATCCTTAACTTATTCTTTGTCTTACTCATGTAAAAATGTGGAAAAAGCATCAAACTTACTGGTAGGCCAACTTCTCCTTGAAGACCAGGTTCTCCTGCTTCACCAGAATCTCCCTTAGAACAGAGAGAGTGAAAGAGAGAGGGAGAGACAGTAAAAGGTTGTTAGAGGGCAATTGAGACTCGTATAAATATATTTGTTTATCCTACATGGTTCTGAAAATCCCATAATTTACAGTAGCCCTCACTCTCCTGTTGCCCTTGTCAACGAATCGGGGATAGAAAGAGATGACACAAGAGATTTCAATCCATCAAGTCCAAGCAGATTGGGTGGCTGGAACAAGGAGAGCGCTGACCCCACTGTTCTCCCTGGACCCTGCCCATATATCTTCTCCTCTACCTCCTGCCTTATTGGATATTTGCCCTGTTGACTCACCTATATACTGGGCACTACCGTTATTCACTGTCACATAAGCCTACCATCCTCCCTGCTGGGGGTTTACTGCGGATGCAATCTGCCATGCCTGTTTTAAGGAAAATGTTAGGCCATGTCATGTATGGAGACAGGGATGTGGCAAAGCAAGAGCACAATTCAGCATAGCCAATGACAAGCTGTGCAGAGATGTGTTATGATAAGCATATCTAGATTCTCTCTGGCATGAACAACAACTTGGTATTGTTAACTGATTCTCTAAATTAGTGTCTGGCAGTTTTCCAAACCTTGCTTGTTGCTGTCAAGATATCTAGCTGATACGCCTGTTAAAAAGCATGACTGACCCTACTGTACTAACAACAAACACTGGTCTTTATGCAAGGCTTCATCCTGCACAAGTCTTGGCTTCAACCTCATGACAGGCTGCTCAAACCCACCATGAAGCTTCTGACAGAATGTGCTGAGAGTAGGGGAACTCAAAGCACAAAAGACAGCTGCTCATCACAGTTATATGAGGCATGTGTTTACAGAAAAGACCTGAGCTCAGTCACTTGCCAGCTCCCTCAGCAGGTTAATAAAATGTCAGATCAGCTGAACTGTGATTAGCCAAAAGAACACCATGTGTGTTTAGATGTGAAGGACAGACTATTCTTATGGAGATTATAGAGGAACAAAGGTGAGTGTATTGACAGAATCAGATAAAACAAATCACATCATCAGTGCAGTGAGAAAGTGCACAGTACTGCAACCAAGCAACTGCTGCCAACACTGGCCTTTCATTACAGAGCAGCAGCAACAAATAAGAGTGTGAGGAGATTTTATGAGAAGCTCTTTTTAATAATGCATTTATCATCTTAGAATTGCAAGTATGGTGCCTTTGAGTATTTATTTATACTCTCTCCACACAGCTACATTACTGTTGGGGATGGCAGCCTGTCCATTAGATTTGCTTTGCATCTGTCACTCTGACCAAGAAAAAAAATGATCATGTCCCATTTAAAAGGGTATCATATAAATAGACATATGAAATATTAATGCTTGCTAAAGCCTTGAAAAGAGGAACCATTCACAATCTTTTCCACAAAGCACCCTAAAAATACTGTCAACACAGAGAAGTGCCTTGTCTGAAGTGTTAAAAAACACAGTGAATTGAATAATAGCTGCATTGCACAATTTAATAAGAAGGTTACAACAACACATGCATTTAAGAAGAGATGTACTTTCTCTTAGTAGCCTGTTCATGACATTTGATGTACAACTCTATCAAAAAATACAGCAATGCAATTTATTAGCGATCAATAATGAAAGACACTGTATTTAGGTTTATGAAAACCACCCCAAATATTAAGTTTCATTCATGACCTACTGGTATTGCCAACTTTTTATGGCAAGAGGAAATTGAGAAAAAAAGGTTGGTGAGATACGAGTGCATTAACTGGCTAAGAAATGCATTTCAGCAATCTGAATGGGCTTCAGTAATGGCAAATCATGTCAGCTCTTATCATATACTTATGGCTTAAAAGCCACAGACAACTTCTTAATGAAATGTGAAGACTCTAATGCATCAGCCAGTCTGGGACATGCAGTGTCCCAAAACACAAATGTACAGCACAATAAATAAGATAATATCACATTTCACATATAACGTCATTGACTGATGTGATACTTTCAGTTGAATTAAGATTTCAATAGAAGCATCAGATAATGCAGTTTTTGTTGCAAGGCTATTGAAATGAAAGAAGCAAACATTCATGTGACTATTTGTTACCACAGTTAAGTTTGTTTGACTTCATAGAAAACAATGTGTCCCTTTCATTCAATGTGTTGCTCTTGAGAGAACAGGTGCAACTTCAGACAATAATGGGCAGTGAGAGTGCATTTCACTATCTGATTTGCTTAAGCTCCATCTTGACTGTGTCATTCTCAGCTCATGGAGATTTATGTGAATGACTAAAGTTATCAAACATTCATGAAACTAGAAAGCACTATGTCTGTATCCGCTGCCACATCACAAACCTGAACTAATCAGTGTTTTCTGCTGCACAACTGTGAAATGTTCCTTCCGAACTGCAATTAAACCTCAATAAGAGAAAATTGAAAAGTTTAATTACTTTTTCTCCAACAGCTCCAGGGTTTCCAATACCACCAGGGGGTCCCTGAGGGCCATCAGCTCCTGGTGGTCCAGAAGGTCCTCTGGGACCAGGTGGTCCAGGGGGACCCTATAGGGAGCAGAAGAGACAGGGTTTTTATATAGCCCTTGTAGTGTAAGGGGTCACACAGTTCAGCATTCATTTTCCAACAAATTCTTACCATTTGACCAACATCTCCAGTTTCACCTTTCTCACCAGGTGGACCAGGCAACCCCTGAGGAAATGACAAAGAATTTGGTCTTAATGTTTCTTATGAAACCATATTACAATGTCATTGATTACACTTCCAATCCACACCTGCAGACCAACTGGACCGGGTGGTCCAGGGAATCCTCTTGATCCTTCATCTCCTTTCTGGCCAAACAGACCCTGCTGACCTCTTGGACCAGGCTCACCATCTGCACCCTGCACAATGGGACAAATAAGGGAATTGTGGTCAAGTTGTGCAAGCATGTGTGACTGTTTCAAATATCTGAGCACATAAAGTTGAATAATCTGAAAACACAAAACCCAGAATGGACACTCACAGCAGGACCAGGGGCTCCAACAGGTCCTTGAGGACCAGTAGGACCAGGAGGACCCTGTAGGAACAAAGGAAAACAACTGTATCACTTTTTCAGAAGAAAACAGCAACAATAACATTGTTTTTTTGTTTTTTAAATAAATGTATATACATTGTATCTATAAACAACTGCTTACATGTTCTCCTTTGTCACCCTTGCTTCCCTTCTGACCTGGCTCTCCAATCTCTCCCTGTGAAAAGAAATGATCAAATTGAAGTGAAAACTGATAACATTCCACAAGTACAATACACAAAAGAGAAAGATAGACACAACTTGACAATGAAAATGTGATATTACTATCAAAGACTCCCCAAAACACAAGATGACAATGACACTTCAATTTCAACAGCATCCCACCTTAATACCCCCCCCCCCTTTTTTTTTAGATTTTTTTTTTATTTTTTTAGATTTGGTATCAATTATATCCCTCTTTTATGTGATGTGACAAAAATAACTTCTGCAACATCTGAAAGGGGTTTAGCACAATGGTTGAGTCACTACTTTCACTAGCAGTAAGAAAATACTGGATAATTAATCTCATCTCAACATGTTTGCACCAACAGTCCCAGACTGAGAAACCTTGCACTAGTCTTTCAAAGCCTCCACATGCTGTGAGTATTTGGGAAAATAACACTAATGCTGCCAAAGCTAAAGGCATTTACTTTTTGGTTGGAGTCAGACAATGCTCAGTGTGAGGCTGTATTAGTCTGTTAAATAAAGGCCTTGGATGTGTCCATTCCCCATGGAAAGGACTTATAATGAGAAAGTGTCTGAATTTGTGTAAACATTAGCTTGCAAGATCCTTTTTTATCTGCATAGCAAATACCCTCAGTATTTTCTCTGTCCATCTGCACCACGGGGACCATTGTAAGGCCAGTTAAGAACTCAGGCATTCTTCAAAGGATAAAGGATTATCCTCTGAATACCTCCGTAGCTGATCTTCCTGAAAATGTTTTTGAAAAGGATGAGGAGTTGTTCTTCCTGCTGAATACTAAAGGGTCACTTTCACATATTCTACCACTGCCACAAATTCCTACCTATCCTCTGTATGTTTGTAGAGAGGAGTACAAAGCAGTAACAAGGCAGGTTTGCCTTTGAAAGATCAGTTAATCGATGCATTTGCTGTCAGACAAATTCCCCTTGGAGCATATAAGGTCACAGTGAAAGAAACAAAAGGATATCTGGCTCAGATCTCAACTTGAAAGTTAGCTGCCTTTGTGAAGCATTATGTGTAGATGTACTGTTTATTAGATTGTGTGTATTTATGCATGATGCAAACTACTAAGAATTTCAAAGCTTCAATGATATACTCCTCATTCATTACCGAATCTAATTAGATTCTTCCGGTGGGGAGGCACTCACCTTGTCTCCATCTTCTCCAGGTGGTCCAGGAGGTCCTCCGGGTCCTGGCAGACCCACAGGCCCCTGAATACCATCTCTTCCAGCTGGTCCTTGAGGTCCTTTTTCTCCCTAAAAGATTGTTGTTGTATTTTAAAGCACAGTACTTTTGGGACGTGCTGAAAAAATACTTTATTTTGTGCCTCTCTTCTTTATATTGTGACACACTTACTGGTCCACCCTTTTCTCCAGAAGGGCCAGGAGGACCTTGGGGGCCAGGACGTCCAGGAAGACCAGTAGGCCCAGCAGGACCAGCAGGACCACGCTCACCAGGAGAACCCTACAATACCAGCCACATGTTCAACAAAAATAAGAAAGACATACAGCATTTTAACATGTCAAAACAAACATTTGGGCACACCAAATAGGTCAGACCTCTCTTACATAATGATAAACTATGCATCTCAATATATTATGTAAGTGTTAAGAACAAATGATAGTGGGAACTTTGCTCCAAAGACAATCTCATGAGACAGAGACAGAAATGGAAGGTTAGTGCAACACTGAGAGAATAAGAGTGACAAGTCTAGGCTGTGGATGCAGTAAATTGTACTCACAGCAGGGCCAGGTGGGCCATGAGGACCCTCATTCCCTTTCAGGCCATGGGCCCCCTGCAGAACAGAATAAAATGAAGCTCTTAGAAAACAACAAACACATCTGTTGGGGGATGCACACATCCTGAATTATACTGCTTCCCCTATCTTCAAACAGGCACAGCGTGAGATGGAAAACCTCCTATAGCTCCCAAAGTGGAGTCAGAGAGAAGAGGGGTTGAACATTTATTAAACACAAATGCTGTCTGCATACCTTTGACAAAAGAACAGGTGTATATAATTCTCTTGTCCTAGATTCAATTGGAAAGCTCTGTCATATTTACAAGAGTGACTAAATAATTGTGAATTGCATAACTATTGAAACATATCTAACTTGAATTTGGAACAATTTAAAAAATGCAAAATGTTCTCTCTCTGAGGCCCACTCAACAATCTGATATCTTGTTTGATTCTTCAGGTTCACTGCATTTTTACAGTGTTTTAACAGCCCAGAACCATTATGCAATAAGAAAACTGTGAGCGATGCTGGATCTGACTTGCTATCTGAAATACTATTGTACGTGTTCTGTATAAAATGTGATACTAACCACAGGTCCTGGCAGACCTCTCTCTCCAGGGAAACCTCTTGGTCCAGGAGGACCATCCTTACCCGCTGGGCCAGCAGGACCAGGGTCACCCTGAAGGACAAAACACAGAAATATTAGTCCTATGAAGACAATGTAGTATCGAGTTGTGTTCCTGCACTTATTTAAATATAGACTGCAGTGAGAACAAATGTTAGTAGTGTCACTATGACTGTCCACACTATATATAATACTATAACCAGCAAAAAATGTTATTGGCTTCACCTTGGCTCCTTCTTTTCCAGCTGCTCCAGGTAGACCCTGCTCTCCGGGTGGACCTGGGGGTCCAGGGTGACCCCGATCTCCCGTTGGACCAGTCTCACCTGTTGGTCCCTACAAATAAAAGCAAAAAATTCAAACTGAAAAACTGATTCAAATAATTGCACAAAACTCAGTTGCAAAGAAGGTGTGAACAAGAAGAACCACACTAAGGAAGGCAAAAGGAGAACTGTTAGTACAATCAGCAATTTAAATACAAAAAGATGGTGAAATTTCACCCTCTATAACAAAATGTGGCATGAGGAGGCTGAGCATTTGCTGTGTGGGAGGCCTACTAGTTATTAGAGCCACATACAGCACTGTTACCATTAATGTTCTCAGCTGGCATTAGCAGAGCGGCTTGGAGGGAAAGTGTGTTAAATGTTTATGCATAATGGATGAACAGCCTATTCCTAATTTGAAGGAGAATAAACAATACTGGAATCATTTCTCGTGATGTATAGGTGTTAGGGTAAAGCTATTTCTTTGCTATAAAAGTAAAATGTAAAGGTTTCTGTTAAGATTATTATCATCATTATCTACAGTTTGATGACTTTGGGCCTTAACATGTGTGTCTAAATAAATAAGACTGTGGCATTTTATACACTTTAAAATTCTTAGAATTATCAGCAAATCTGTGACTCACCTGGGGTCCAACTACACCAGGTGGACCAGGAGGACCAGTCTTGCCTTGGAAGCCCTATGAAGGACAATGTGATTTAGCCACATTTAAAATAGCTCAGTCACATATGCATGTTTAGCCGAGAAATCAGTGTTCAATGAAGACCAGTTCACTCACAGTCTCTCCTCTTTGTCCAGGATGTCCAGGCAATCCATCTTTTCCTGCAGGTCCCTGAGAAATACATGCGTATTAATAAATGCACAGACACAATAAGAGGGAAAGTAAAGGTGTTGGTTTAATTCAATGAGCATTATGTGGTGTTTTAGTGTGGACTCACAGGGGGGCCTTTTGGTCCTGGGAAACCTGTTGGTCCCTGAGGTCCTGGAAGACCCTGAAGAAAACAACAAACCATTGCTGGTTAATAAGAAGTTATGAAAACAGACATATGTTGATTAATTACTCCAAAACCATCAACACTTACAAGCATGTTCTTTTAACCCATGAGAAGAAGTAAAGAAAAAACCTGGGTGTTATCTTTGACTCAGAGCTCACTTTTTATCATTTCAAAAATATAGCCAGAGGTCACCCAGTTCTCTCTCAAGTCAACACAAAGATACTAACGCATTCTTTTATCTCCAGTAGGATTGACTACTGTAATGGCCTGCTTTCTGGTCTTCCCAAAGATAGAATTCCACAACTCCGGCTTCTTCAAAGCTCAGCTGCTCGTGTACTGATGAAGACCACAAGGCAGGCTCACATTGCTGCAGAATCACTGCATCGGTTTCCCATGTGTTTTAGAGTTGATTTTAAAGTCCTTTTAATGGTATCTGTGGTCTATGGTCCCTCTGTGCTTCTCCTGTTTCTGTTGTGTCTTTTATTAATTGTGTGTGTGTGTGTGTGCATGCACGCTAGTATATGTGGTTGTGCTGGTTTTGTGTATTGAGTTTATATGTAAAGGGCTTGTGCTACATTTCATTGTATGGACAGATTATAACATCATAATTATAATTACACAGAACTATATTTTTTCATCCTTATTTATGTATATTTCTTTAATGATCATATTGATAATATATTGTCCAGGACGTATTGTACAATTACAGGTCTAATTATAACTTTGTTTTGATATGTCCATTCAGTATATATACATACAAGGGTTGAATAAAAGTTTTTGGAGACCCTATGGATTTGTAATATATTACATTAAGAATCCTTCTTCACACATTAAACGCTATCAAGTATAGTTCCACTCTCCAAAACTCACATGCTCCCTTCTGTACGTATGCTGTTCTATCAAGCTGAAAACTTCATGTTTAGATAATGAAACACATCCAGGAAATGACATGTTGAAACTGTCAAGAATTTAGTTGTGTTATTTTTTCTTATTAACAATTAACAAAAAATAAATAAATTGCATTTGTAGTGTGTCTGTCTGATGCAGCTACAGCTTCTGAAACACAAACACATTGTATTCAAATATTTCATAATAATGTTTGTGATTATGAAAAAGTTTAAGGGTACACAATAACTTTTTTCCACTACTATATGTTTGTATATTTAGAGCTTTCTACATGTGTATGTATACATACATACATACATACATACATACATACATACATACATACATACATACATACATACATACATACATACATACATACATACACATATTTCTCCCCTCTCCTCTTTATGGTTATATTGATATTTCTTTCCTGCTACTTTTTTCTACTTAAATAGAGCAACTGTAACACAAAGCACCTTCCCCCTGGGGTTAATAAAGTATCTCAAATATGATGTCAGTCTGATTATACATACCCTCTCTCCAAGGGGTCCTGGTGGGCCATCAGTTCCTGAGTTACCCTGAGGGAGAAAACATGAATAAATGATGTTCTTGTATGGTAAGAAATCAAACAACATACATGTACCTGTAATTTTAATATTTATCATACCTTTGGTCCAGCTTTTCCTGTTGGTCCTCTTGGCCCTCTCTCTCCACGAGGTCCCTTGAGAATTAAGAGAAGGTTCAATATAATGTAAACCATGAAAAAGATGCTTAGGTATATTTTTGCCCCCTGACTGTTTCTTAGCTCAGAAAATATCAGACATGTCCAGGTTGACTTCCCATTTTTTAATCAGATGCCAAGTGTGCCATCTGTATACAAGCACAAGTCTGCTGAGTAAGACTAACCGTTGGTCCTCTTTGTCCACGTGGGCCAGGTTTTCCTGCTGTTCCCTGTGGAGACCAAGAACACATACAAGGATCAAAGGAGTTGTTCTCAGATCATTAAGAGCCTGCATTCTAAATAAGAAGCCTCTAATACCAGCAGACAATAATAAGCACAAGCAAATTTCGACACAACTGGACCATTAAAGAAGTGTAAAGCTCATGTTTTTATTAGTAATTAGGAATTACGTGTTCATCGCTTACTTTCGATTCATTATATCCTCAGAGAAGCGACACTATAATAAACAATATCATGAGCTTACAGTTTTACAAATATGGCTGCAACATACATCTTTAATGAGACAAAAAATTATACCCCTTGTGTGGCTTTTAGGTTCCAAGCAAGTGCTGTGAAACTATGTTAATGGCACTATTATCTCTTTTCTGTCTGGGAGCTTGGTCTCATAAACTTCACAAATATTTTTGGAAGATGAAAAGCTTCATGTGACTTGCTCCATACTTGCTGATAAACCATTACTCATGCAGGCAAGCTAATGGCCCATCCCTTAAACAAAGAAAAACAAAACTAAAACAATGCTTGGTGCTATGAAATCAGTTGGTGAAGTGGTAATGGAGAGAGAATGCAAATGTCTTTGTATCCCTTTCTAAAATCTTTATTTTAGAACTATGTGGTTTCCTCTGTGTTGATAAATCTGAGGCTGGGACAGGAGTCTGTCACCACCACTACACTCATATTGATCCAGTCCTTGAAGAAATGAGAAGAATAATAAGAAGTCTGTCTAACTTACCCGAGTTCCTTTCTCTCCATTCGCACCTGGGAAACCTTGGAAACCCTGAGATCCCTAAAAACGACAATGAGTAAAGAGGGGAAAAAAGATTACATTTTGTGTTCGAGCTCTGTGATGACTTATTACATACAAGAGAAAATGAGTGTCCATAAATAAAGGCTGTATTTTGTTGTTGTTATATCCAGGGCTGAGGACTGACACCAAAAGGCATATAAAATCCCTAACTCTTTGATCACGGTACTTCAAGCATGTCCAGTTGTCAGGCTGTGGCTTTGTCTCTGAGAGCCAGAACCATGAGCCATAACAAGTTCAGAAGAGCAGACTTCACATCCACATGACCATGTTTCATTCTTCAAAAACACACAGATACATCCATGTGCATGAGGATGTTTTTTCCCTCGAAAAACATGTTCCACCTTTAGTGGACATTTGAGTAGCTCTACCTAGTCTATCCACACATAATGCATACACAATTACCTTTGGTCCTTGTCGTCCTGGGTATCCTGGCAACCCTGGAACTCCAAGTTTACCCTATTAAACAGAAAAGGTTATTTTAGCTTGAGGTACAATAGAGTAAATGATTGGTGACTTTCATAAATTATAAATAATGTAGGAAATATAAAAATTAATGCGCATACTCTGTGATGTAGAGATCAAAAGAATAGGGCATTTTTTTGACATGTTTATATACCACTGGCTGCATTTTCATCACTCTTAATTACACTGAAGCCTATTCTTGTAAAAAAAAAAAAAACTATATTATGAACATACAATTATGTACTAGTGTCTGCTTAAACACAGCAGCACTTATTAGCACCAGCTCTGTTCTTGGCATTTCATCTCCGAAATAAAATGTTACAATGCAGGCTTTAATTACACAGGAAAATGACTCAATTGTTACCTCATGTCATGTCCTGAGACAAACCAGTTTCTAGTTCTATAATATAGAGGAGCATATATGATATGCAAATATAGTGAACTATGTCTTCATCATGCATTTCTGTGAAAAAAGCCCTCTATAGACACCCAAAAATACAAACACACTCTTTTTACGGCATAGGTAGGCTGGGAGCACAGTTGAATATTTAGTCTTTTTTCATAGGCAAACGAAATGCCAAATTATACTGAGCAGGTGTCTGAGAAGAACCTTAATGACTCAGTAAGAAGTAACCCATCCAAGGAAATAACTTTTTTGTTTTGTTTTTCTCACAAAAAAAATTTGAAGAAGATTTTTTTAACAGTTTGCTTGGCGTTTCATTTAACACATAAAGTATGTTAAGAACTGAATCCATTTTGTGTTCCCAGCTGGTTCAAAAGAGGCATCAGTGAAAGACTGGTAGCAGCTCACACTCATGATTGGAAAAACTATTACCCTGGTAAGCCCTGCTGAGCCATCATTCCAGATCAAATGAAATCAATGAAAATTAAAAAAAAAAAAAAAAAAAAAGGTTTTATTATTCTGTTATCAGTCAATGAAAAATGAAGTGGAAAGTATTTACCTGTAAAGCCTTCTAAGCTGATATAAGATCAACTATTGTAGCCAAACTGCAAAAACTTACCTTCTCACCACTTGGACCATTAGGACCTGCATCTCCTAGAAGACCTGACCGACCCTTTGGCCCCTCAGGGCCATCTTCTCCCCTGGGCCCTGCTGGTCCAAGTTCACCCTAGGAAGCATCACAAGCATGAAACCAACACATCATGACTGCTCTACAGTTCTCCCTGCTGTTATTGATACTGTACACCAACCTTTTATGTCAAGTAACCCTATGTGCTTTTCTTGTAATACAACTGTATTTATACTGAGTTTGATACATTACAAACTTGTTTAATGTACAAAATTTCACACAAAATATAATAAATTTTATGTAAACGATTTTGAAAGCAGTTTTGTTTTAAATCATGCTGGTTTACCACCACCTTCCATAGTAATGTCCATTCACATAGATACCAGTATATAGGTTCTGCCGACATTGACCTTGACTTTTTCCCCCATCTCTGAACAAATTCTCCATATTTTACTGATAAGAGCAGAGCAGTACAGCGCGTTAATCAGTATATTTTGATATAACTTACCGTATATCTTATGTCCTTTAGAATAAAATAAAGTGTATCAGAATACCAGGCCACAGCATCCTAATACATTTAAATATATATTTCAGTGTCAACTAGATATATGGTTCTTGTTCAGTCAACCTGTCTATCCAGTTGGAGTAATTCAAACCGCTTTTGTAAAACTCTGGTGAGTGTAAAGTTGCTTAAAGAATCAAGTCAAGCTATTTTCCTTTGCTCTCTGGCCCTCAAAGCAGTTAGTGATTCTATTATTGCTTCTCTTGGTGAGTGTTCTCTGCTTCTAGGAGGACACCTATTAAATGACAGAGAACAAATTCACTCTGACAACCAGTCACTGCTACAGAGACCCAGTAGTGTGTGAAAGGTATCTAGTTAAAGGCTTGTATTGCACAAGCATGCATGCGCACGCACACGCCCACTCTCAAGTGCACATAAAACAGCGTCAAGCAAACTGTACTTGACTAACACTTGCTAGCTCATCAAAGACAACACTTTAAGTTGAGCACTCACACATACACACACTTTTCATAAGGATCCTTAAAAATGAGTAATTTGGATTCTAGTCCATGTGTGTCTACTCCAGAGCTCAGGCCTTCTCAAATCTTTGCTTTCATCTGGATTTGCTACATCTCTGGAGGAAAACAGGCTGAAGCCCCGTGTCTCACTCTAGGGTTTGAAGGGGTTTAAAGTGTCATTGATTTCCCGTTCCTTTCTGCTCTGAGCTATAGAGACAACGCGGTCAGGGATTGCAGGTTTTGATGTTTGAAGTATTGGATGATGCATGTTATGTTTCTCACTGTAAAAGATGCTTTTCCTGTGACTTGACAGTGTAAATCCCTAATGTGGTTTGGGAGAGTGAGGTTGTTCCTGGGTGCATCTGTCAAATTTGTGCTTTTTCTCTTAAGCTCAATGAAGTTCAGATTGACTGGAAAGTGGCATAAGGGCAAGCAAAGGAACTGGAACCTGCTCACGTCCACATGTAGGTGTACACACTAACTCTTGGCAAGAAGAGCAACACCTTATGTTTACTCATTACACACAATTCCACAGTAGTCACAGAGGCTTAGACCAAAAGGGGCTAATGTAATAGAAGTGCTTGGTACTTTCACTTATTTTTGGTAAAGGTCACCCCATACAGAAGTCTTCAGTACAATATAAACAAGAAGTCTTACCCTGTCACCCTTGATACCCATATCTCCTTTAAAGCCAGGGAAGCCATCTTCTCCCTTTGGAAAAAAAAAAAGAATAAGAATAATAAGAGGAAGTTAAAGTAGAGTGTGAGGTGGAAATGCTAATGAAGGAGGGAATTTGGATACTACAGATGTTGAAAGGGCTTACGTGATTCACACATAGACCCACTCAAAGACAAACCCTCACCCTTTCACACACACACACACACGAACACATGGCTGTGGTCTTTTCAACATCCCCTGTTGCCATAGAAACTCTTGATCGCCTTTTTCTACTGTACCAGTGAAATTCAGATGAGTGTAACAGCATTTCATTGCGATTATTACTAATGGTGCAATTGAAATATTTTATCAGCACCACTATCAGCATCAACACCACCATGTTGTTTAAGTTAATTTTACTCTATATAATACAGTGTCAGTTTCTGAACCCTCCCTTTGACAGACTCCACAGATCTGAACTCTCTTACCTTTTCTCCCTTATTTCCTTTAAGACCACGCACTCCATCAGCTCCCTGTAAACCAAGAACAGGCAGGAATTAAAGGCTAGTGGGGTGCTTAATGGATAATGGTGAAGAGCTGAATGGTAGGACATTCAGTCCTAACATGCTCCAGCAAATTATAGCTTTTTAACAACATAGAAAAGTCTCTATTTCAACTGATATTTAAAAAAAAAACTCTGCTATTGCTGCAATTGATTTAATGTGAGCTTTGTATGATGAGACTATACAGTGACTTCTAAAGTTTTTAAAACTTCTTTTTATTTTATTTTTTTATTTGGCCATTTTCCCTGAGAAAGCAGAAGCTCCAGGTCAGACTTCAGCCATGTACAGAAACAGACTGACAGCTGAAAGTCAAGCCACTATGTGATCTCCTGTCTCTGAGGAAGCTTTAATGACTTGGATCAGTCAGAACTGCTCGGTGAGAGTTTTTGAAGGGACCTCTTTTGTCTAGGGTTTAGGTCTGGGTTATCAGCTGCTAATGACACACAAGACATGACAAACAAGAGAAGGGTTTTATGCCTTGAGCTGCCACAACTCACCTCACCGTCATCTTAAGGGAGCTAAGTGATTTAAGAAGTGATACGAGGATGTTCTTCTGTTAATCTCTGTATCAGTCTGTATTTTTTATCTATATAATATCAACATGAGCCAAAGCACTGCTATTAATATGTTAAAACTGCATCTATTTGGGCATCTATTATAAAAACCTTGAAAATATTTTTTTTTTCAGGAGCATGTTAATAAGATAATGGGCAACTGTTGGCCCATAACCATGGTTAATTACAAGGCACTGGTATCTAATAATATTCCAAATTGATTTCTAACTTTAATCTACTCACCTTCACGCCTCGAGGCCCAGGGTAACCAATGGGTCCTTGAGGGCCGGCAGGACCCTGTAGAGAAAGATGTTTGGTGAGAATTTGTAACACATGCACAAATAGAGTATTCACATTGAATGCTAATATCATCCACATTTATGCAGGATGTTTTATGCAAATATGCTTTAATTAGGACAAAGGAAGGGGAATGAAACTCAGAAAAGTGCACATAAATTCAAGAAAGAATACATGCAAGATCCAATACTAACAAGAGAAAAAAGAAATTAAATTTACCATGTGTCCTTTCTCTCCATTTGGGCCCTCCTTTCCAGGGTGACCCTGTGAATTATTAAGAGAAATAATATTGCATCTCATTTCTGAGTAATTACCATCATAAATACTACAACACCCCTTTAAATGAGAGATTAAGTTGTAAAACTATTGAAGGACATATCAAAATTGAAATAAGAGCTTTTACAGTTCAATCTCATTTGAGATTTTATCTTTAATGCATACTATTACAGAAGCACTATAGACTATTATTGGGCTCTAAAAGCCAAGACCGCCTGCAGGGAGTGCACTATAGTCGCATACACTCCACATCCATGTTCACACATACACATATGTATGTCCAAGGGAGGAAAAGGAAATTGGAAGGAAATTGATTGCTTTCTGCTGAGACAAAGGACCTGTGCAAATCCTCTGATGGGTTATTTATTAACATTAGAGAAGATGGAGAAGGAAATAGATACAAGCGAGAACAGAAATGAGGGGCAGAGAGGGAGCATGTAGAGACCAAGACTGAATGTTGCAATTGATGGAAGCTGTAACAGATGGATGAATAAAAAAAAGCACAGTGTGTAGATGTGAAAAAGCTATTCCACTCCAAAAAGAAAGGACCATTAAAGGACCAGAGGACATTATGTGGTGTTTGCTCCATTCGTTTTCCACTCTCTTTCTCAAATACTCTTCTTTTTCAGCATCTCCCTGCTAGCCAAGTTATTCATATTTAATAACCTTTCTTGTTTCCTTCTCTCTTAGTTGCCACCTGGCTCCTCTAAAGACACATCTGCCATTAGCACAGGTGTCTTCTACACAGTGTGTGCAGAGATGGAGAAGAAAATGGTGCTGGGTATATATGCACCCATTTCGTACAGTATATATACAAGTGTGTGGGCAGGTTTTTCAACAGATCCACAGCTGTGATATTATGGTGCATCATACATATGTTTATTCACATAATTACTAGAATATGATCTAAATGTGTTAAGGGTTTAGGCGTACGAAAATAAAAAAACAACACCTATGAAAACAGTATTTTTCATTGTTATTAATTACAGCGAAACATAATATGAATTAGCATCACGATGTCTGCGTAATAGGATGGCTTTTTTTCAACTCCATTGAGTCTTTGTGTGAGTAGGCCATGAACGTACCGGTGGGCCATCAGCTCCTGGCATTCCTGGCAGACCTGGTTTTCCAGTTGGTCCCTAAACAGAAGACAAAGACAACATGTAAGGGAAAATAAGAGAACTCAACACAAGACATGTATTTGCCTGAGGTCCAGTTTATGACCTCAGGCATAAACATAAACCTCTATTTCAAAATTGTTGCCCAGTTTTGTTAAAATATGCTAAGCTCAAAATGTCAAAAATGGAAAATTTTCTGGTTGGTTTTGTGTCAGATGTTTAGAGTGATGTATTGACTCCAGTATTTGAAGACTGCTTAACAATTAGATGCATCACTGTGAGCATGTCTGTGCCTTTTTGAACAAGTGTCAATGTGATAGTCATCAGATTTTTTTGGCCAAGATTTTCAAATAAATGATGAAACTCCCTTATTTCTTCCTTATTTTCTCCTATTATAATATATTCCTCCTAGTACAGTGTATTTATTGGAGATAAAATGCTTACGCTTTCACTCACAAACCATTTGATAACAAGGCAGTCAGAGACAGCAGAGCTCCGCCAAGGCTTGATTTTTCATTCACATGTGACGTGATCAAGCCATAGGTGTTGACTCATCTGTCCAAAGGTGAGACGATGTGAATGCAAAAACCCATGAGATTCTATCTTGTCTGAATCTTGAGATATTACCACTTATGTGTTTTACTTGTTAACCTTTTGTGTGACCTTGACCTTTGACTTTCATTGCTCAAAATCTAATGGGTTCTTCCTTGACCCATTATCTATCATCCCTGAAAGTTAAAACAACACCGTTCAGAAGTTTTTGCATAACCCTGCTGATAGACAGACAGACAAACAAACAAACTAACTCAAATTTAATACCTCCATGGTGGAACTAATAATCTGAATAACTACCATATAAACTGGCAAATGTGATTTACTTGAAACTGGATTAAACTGTATCAGGATTAAAATCTGTACTGTCAACTATTTGGTCTTGCGTTGCGGATGGAGACTTGTTTGCATAAAAGTGAGATAAGCATTTGGAGCAGAATAAGATGGTACCTTTCAGCTTATGCAAATCAATGAGACAATTTCCTACAGTGTTATAGATTTTGGGACTGTATTTATTAACATTTTATCAAGTTAGCAGTTTCTTGAGTAGAAGGAAGGAGTGAGTGCTTTTTAATATTCATGTGTGATCATAAGAAATCTTACCTTCTCTCCTGGGGGTCCAATAGCTCCTTGTGGCCCTGGAAGTCCCTGTGGAGGAATCATAAATAACTTATCGAATTGTTCTTGATGGATTTGAGAAGAAACATGTAATATGACATAACCTATCCATTACTAACCTGAGCACCTGGGTTTCCCTGCTGTCCAGGAGGTCCGGGCTCTCCTTGAGGTCCCTAAATGAAAATTAAGCAAATTATCATAATAAATAAAGTAGCATAAGATAGTTAGAACAGATTTGTGACCAGAAAGATACCTAAAAAAAAATCCACAGAAAATAACGCAATATCTCAAGGCAAAATCTGCAAAAGCAAACAGATAAATTCAACTTTGTTGACACCCGCCTAATAAAGGAAACTGCTGAAGCTCAACGAGACTGTTTCTCAGCTAACTACCAATCAATTATTCTTCCCACATCCAAGAACCTGGGTAATTTGTTGATTTCTACCTAGTTGGAATATTCTCAACAGATCAGACTGGAACTTTCAGCAAACTCATTACAGCATGGTGCTACCCGAAATTGACCTGGAATGATAAACTGGCCATAGTAGGCTGCTCAAATGGGTCCAAACACAATCTATTCTTCATTATCTGTTAAGTATCTTCTGAATTTACTGGAGTGTTTATGGTGCAAGCAGAGTGGTTAGTAAAACAGTACTAAGATGAGTGATAAAGACAAAAAGAGAAGAACCTGTTGTAACCAGAGACTGACAATCTAGAGGTTTTATATTCACTAAATAATCAATTCCAGCTTCACTTACGATGTTTCCTTTGGGTCCAGGGTGGCCATCCATTCCAGTAACACCCTATAGTAGGTTAGAACACAAAATCAAAGGGAGAAAATGAATCCGATGAAAATGTCAGTATACGTGAGCTATTAGTTGGCTGAATGACTCGTACAACTTCATAAAAGTGCATCCCTGTTTAGTAAATGCGGTCTGACATTTTCATTTGTATCGTATAAATTTGAATGTATGATTTATTGCATTTGGGATCCCTACATCATTCACAGGGATGTCAGTTCAGAATAAGCGACATGATTGATGCCCTGTCCATGTAAAATTAAATCTGTTGAAACAATATAAACATTAGGCTTATGCTGTGCTCCGCTGTACATATTTGCCTGAAATACTGAAGTTAAATTCAATAAGATGCTAGTCTTTGTGTATACTGTCTGAAATATATTGAGTTTTATATTTCCCTGTGGGTGTTGTTTGCGGTGTCTTTTGTTCTCATTGCCTCTGAGATTGGAAAAAAAATGGATTCACCTCCCTAAACAGTAAATCTTTGATAACAACATGCATATCAGAAGGTGAAAGGAAAGTTTGCTGACTCACAGGGGGTCCAGGAGGTCCCTGAGGTCCTTTCGGTCCCAGCAAACCACGAGGCCCCTGGAAAAGAAGGTAAATTAGATTTAGAATAATATCATACCTGTGAAAGACTGATGAATTATTAAATATGCTCAGTTAAACCAAGTTACAAAATTATACTTCAGCCCGACTTCGAAAATGTCCTTGAGGATATTCTATAGAGTCAGAGTCTGAAGGAAAGCTGGAAACCCTGTGCTTTCTTTTTCTTTTTTTCTTTTACAACACATTCATTTCCTACAGCTACGCCTATCAAAGACTGCTTTGAATTTCAGTGCTTTGCCTCTTAGTCAGTTACCTAACAAAATGTATTGTTCCATCACTATGAATTCAAACCAATGCAGCACACCCTGGTGGACAAAGCTAATCATAACAGTAGATACCAAGGGCTTGCTGGTGGTTTCCCTTTCTCTGTCTTTTTCCTTTCCCACAAGGAATATCGTGCCTGAGAAAGGGGAGGGTGATTATAACAAGCCTGGTGTAAGCTACCTGCATTCACCTCCAAAGATTACACTGTCCTGATGAGGCAGCCTGATCAACATCCACATTCCATCAGTGCAGTCCTTAAAAAATCATAGTCCATATAAATATGAACAGAAACTGGAGTCAGCAGATGATATATGATATCATCAGACCATCCAATTGTTCTCTAATTCAATGACATAAAGAGAACAGGCCCTGAGCTGTTAGCTTTATCACATAATCTTTCAGTATAAGATGGGATGGTAATACATGTGATCACTCACTGGTTCACCAGGAAGTCCTCTGGGTCCGATCTCTCCATCATCTCCCTGGGAAAAAGAGAGAAAGGGTGAGGGTAGAACAGACAGTGAATGATAATGGAGGAGTAGGTGAGGATGTGTGAGTCGGAGGGAGGACGTAATAATAGGGAGGAACAAAGAAATTGTAGGAAAAGAAAGGATCAGGTTGCATCAGCTATGGGTAATGAGGATGGAGAGGAAGATTAGAAGCAGATAAAGGTACAACAGAGATCCAAAATATTAATGAGAAAAGCAGAGACAGAATGAGCAGGTGTAGTAGAACTCAGGTGGTGAAAAAATGGTAAGTTTGGTCGGAGGAAGAAATCAAGGAGAATGTTCTGTCTTTCTGCAGGTTTTACACTTCTTTATATCTACAGTCTATGTGAGAAAGTATTAGAGAAAACAATTGGAGAAAGGCTAATGTGTATTTATAATTTTGCGTGTTACCCTCTCTCCATCCTCTCCTGGTCCACCAGGAGGTCCAGAAGGACCTGGTTCACCCTGTCAATCAAAAATACATATTTAATAGTTGTTCACCATAATTCTAACATAAATGTGTATAATTAGGAACACACACTTCTTAAAGACCACAAAACACTTACTCTGTGTCCCTTTTCACCCGGAAGTCCAGCCAGACCATCAAACCCTCTGTCTCCCTGAAAACACAAGAATAGAACTTTTAAGAGCCCGACAATGAATTAAAGTAAATATGATGCATTACATTCAGACACAGTAACACAGTTATGGATGACTGTTATCCATAGTTATGATGAACAGGGTACCTTAGGTCCAGACTGTCCTGGCATGCCTCTGGCACCATCCGCACCAGAACGACCCTGTGTGTGTATACAGAAAATACCTCAACATATATACAAGATGAATATTAATGTGGAATTAAGGTCATGTGAAATCTGAAAATGTAGATAAACACGCCAATACATATTTTTAGGTGCATCGTCTACAGTTGTGAACTGTATGTAATGCTTACCCGTCTGCCAGGCTTTCCAGGTGGTCCAGCAGACCCCAAAGGTCCACGTGGGCCCTTGAACAAAAAAAACCCCACTCACATTAAACAGCACTGTTTTCATGTTTTATGGATTTGAAACAATCCGAAAATATTAGCAGTTTAGACCATGCATCTTTTTTTTTTCTTTTTTTTTTTTTTACTGTCATGTCACCTTGTACATTGCATACCATTATGTTTTTAAAGATACTTTTTAAAAAATGAATGGCCATTTTATGATCCTGTACCTGAGGTCCTGCCTCTCCAGACTCTCCCTTCAGTCCTGACACACCAGGAGGACCCTAAGAAGGGGAGAAATTTCAGGATGCAGCTCAAATGTTATGGATTCTAATCAATACAAACTCTGTTGCGCTCTGTAAGGCAATAACTGCTTATCATATGTTTGACATAACACTTCTAGAACATGAGGTATTGTGTATATCATACCAGTAGGCCAGGTCTGCCAGTCAAACCCATTGGACCTGTAGGACCACGCATGGCCAACTGAACACAAGAGGAAACATAATTACAAATAAAGTAATATAAACAAAATATATACATTATAAAACCTGGCATATTAATCTAAGCCCATACATGTATCTGGTGTGTGATTAAATATTTCATACAGGCAGTCATGTGTGTGTTCGTTTATTAATATAATAATTAGTTGTGTAAAAAGGTTGATGGGTGCTTTAGAGACACACAGAATAACATAACAGTTTTAATATGAAATATAAAACAAGGGAATGCATTCAAACTGAAAGTATTGTGACAAGAATGAAAACTAATAATAAAAAAAACATGTCAATATCTAATAATAAAAATATGGACAGGAAAATCAAGGGGTGATAAGTACAAGAATGAAACCAAAATAATTATTTGTTGAACTTTTACCCGGGCTTGTTGCATGATGGCTTGCATCTGGGCTTCCTGTGCTGACACAGCAGGTCCCTTTTCAGAACCACCTCCAGCGCTGAATCTGAACTGTGGAGGGAAGGACAGATTGATAATATTTCACTGTTGAAAACACTATATGAACACACACTATTCAAAGGAAAAGAACAAAACTCACTGCTGAGAGAAAAACAGAATTGCCTATATCCTGTATTACACAGCAAAAATAAATATTCCTGTTTAAATATTAAAAACTGATCTCAAATCTCAGATCTCATCACAAGAGCAACATGTTCCAATCTTGACACAATGCAACAGATGCTGTGCTAAACTGAGCTTGAGCTATCAGCTGCCAAACCAACACCATCACCACTGCTCGCAGGCTACTGGCACCTGGTGGTGATGAGCTGACATTGCAGCTTAAGTGAGTATTCCTGCTTCTGGTTCAATATGGATCTACTTGACATCTTGATATTGAGCCGGGTAACACAGCATAGATCTGAAGAGGCTGACAGTCAGTTAGTTTACATATATATATATATATATATATGTACATAAAGAGAGAGAGAGAGAGAGACTTCGTAATCAATGACCAAAATACAAACAGCTAATTCAGAACATCTCATTTAGATCTCATATAGCAAATATGACAAATATGACAAAGATTGTGCAAAAGTAACAATTTTTTTCTGTGTGACTATTGCCTGAGATTGATTAAATCCTGGCTCTTCTCCTCACTATCTTAGTCTTGATCAGATAAATTCAGCTATTTCTTTTTTTTCTGAGCGTCTGTCTTTGATTCTTTCACTCTTCAATGTTTCGTGCTTTTTGTCCTTCCTACTGTAACAGTCAGTTCCTTTACTGACACTCCTCTGCATGAACCTTGAACAAAATGTTCTGCTACATCACACAATTGACAAGCAAAGCAGAACCAGAGAAAAAAGTACACTGATGGGGACTATGTAATCTTTTAACACCAGCTGAAATGATGGGAGAAGAGACCATTTGCAGAAAACAGAGTGATAGAGGAGCAGTAAATTTACAATTTTCATAATTTCTACACAAAAGTACTGCTAACCTACAACTTCTGGTAAACCAGGGTTGAAACAACAATGCATGTCTTTATTAATCTTGGAGGTTGAGGTTCAGATTTCATGTCAAGCTTTCTACCAGCGAACACATTAGAACAACCTGAGTTCCTGTCCAGACAGCGCTTTCCACATAGCTCACTCAGACAGCTCTATGGATCTCTGAAACAACACATCTGCACAATTAATCAGTCCTAAAAGCAGTAGTGTCAGACGTCCACCAAGTGCAAGAGCAAGAAAAGAGGTAAACAGCACTTGGATAGCTGTGTAAGTTCTGTCCAATCATTTGAAGCTACAGAGAGAACAGCCAGTCTCTAAAAGCAGAGACTTCCTTTAAGATCATTGTGTTCCAGAGATCCTGTCCTAAAAGGTATAGATCTGGTTTTATGGACTCAAAAAAAGGTGGTGGTAGTATTAAGGGTTGTTTTGATCATTGAAAAACAAAACATGTATATTAATAATTAAATAAATGTATGATGAACTGTTCCACCAAAGGATAGTTACAAAGGAAACTCCCTACATTCCATTGGTGTACGTAAAGCTAAGAGCTATTGATAAAACATGACAACATTTATCACAGTTGGCTCTTAACCACACTAAAAAAAGGACTCGAAAGCACATGGAAATGTTTTGGCACTTCACAACAGTGGTCTATTTAGGTATTTTTAATTCTATTTTTAGCAGCTGTAATTTACTTACAGGGAGCATTAGAACTGTGCCAGGGGGGCCCGGCAGACCATCAGCACCAGGAAGACCAGGACGACCTGGAGGACCCTGGAACAGACAACACACAAGAGTACATGAGCCCAAACAGGACTGAAGATCAGTTTATGTATTGCTATTACTCCAACAATATTCAAATGTAGTTCTACTTACCCTCTCTCCAGAATCTCCAGGGCTGCCGGGTGGGCCAGAAGAACCTGGGGGTCCAGGGAGACCCTATTTTAAGCAAAAGATCTTATTTGACTTATACATATACATGACAACATAAAAATATTCATGTCTGTTCAGCTAAATGTTCTCGCCTTTACTTTGCAAAATGAGAGACATGAGTGAAAGGAATGCATGAGTCAATACGGCACAGCTTGTTGAGTTGTAAATCCTTTGTGAGGTACTCTTTATTTGTCTATAGTTTAGTAGTTGAATGGATGGTCTCTATGGCACTCCATCTGCAGGGCGTCAAGAGCAACTGTGTCTGAAAAAAATCTTCCCTAAATAAATAATTTAGTTCTTTAACATCTGGGCAAGTCTACATCTCCTCAGGGGAAATCTTTTGGCTACTCCATTCGCATTACTAATCAGGCAGTGAGGGAATTTTCACAGAAGGTTCAACCAAAACCTCACATTTTCCTGTCCTAAGGATGTAGGAAAGATATAGCGTTGAGAGGCCAAATCTATCAGTTAAATATTTAAATCAACAGAGACAGACTTTAGACAGATTAAAGAAAAGCTTTGTCATGATGAGGTAGAGAACAAAAAAAAGGTAAAGAACAAAAAAAAAAAAAAGAAGAAGAAGAGGAGAGAGAGAATGACGGTGGATCTGAGATGGACAGACTTACTGTTGGCCCTTCAGGCCCAGGAGGACCCTCTACCAACATTCCCTACAAAAACAAAAGCACAACGATCAGTAAATACCACAACAGTCCCCACAGTTATGCTGTTCCATGTCTGTGAGCAACCATCACATTGTTTAGGGATGCTGACAGAATATAAGAATGTGTCCAATCACACATGTATACAGTATCATCTCTGCATCCCCAAACTCTTTGCTAAATTAGTTTGGTCATTTCTGTTTACTTTATATTATGTTGATCCAGCTCCAAAAAGGAAAAAAAAACCTTAGGTGCTATCCTTCATGGATAGATTAAAGAAAGTGTGAATTAAATTAAAGGAATAATTGATTTTTTCCACATCTCTCATCATGAACCCAATGCACAACAATTCTATATATTTATGTTCTGTAAGAGCTTTATTAAATCCTTAAAAATGCCCCTCTACTATATGCAACATCCCATTAGACAAACATTTCTGGTCTGTCAGAGATTACAGATGCATGGTTGCACTAAGGTATTGTTTTTTTTTTTTCTTGTGGTAATATTTTGGCTTACTGTTTTGTTATGAGGACATACACCCATATATTATCCAAATGTATTTGAATTATGTGAGTTCAGCAGTTTTCCATCAACCCCCAAGCACTACTTTCTGAGTGTTTCCGGCATAAAATTATATCAAATTATCTGTGACATTCCCCAGGTTATGCCTATGCTTTGCCTGAGGGATGTGTGATGGTAACGTGGTTAGACCTTTTCAAAAACCTCGAAAATACAAACAACTTTATGTTTCTTAATGACAACACAATGCAAGCTCTGAGGGATGCAGATTTGATTTTTGCAAGTTTTATATGTGTCAACACACTTGGTGGTAATGCATATTCCAAATGTGTCCTTGAAAATGCTTACATACACACATTACAGTTATCTAGGAAGTAGATATACACACATTCCTTTAAGGCTCTCACACATAAACATGGAGGCAGTCACTGAAGGGTGTATACTAAGTGACGTTGTTGGAAGTGAAACAGCTGTAATTATATGAGTTGTAGAGTTCCTCCAAGGTTCTGTCTCTAATTCATCGTGTAAAACATGCATGTGATGTGATAGGTATATGAAGATGGTGATACCAACAGTTTGTATGATAAATATATGATTAAGGACAAACTGTTCATGTTTGTTTTTGGCAGGGAGGTGGAAAAGGATTTGAGAGCTTTTTTATTCGTTTTAGCTCGGCTTGCATTCCCTGTCTCCATCGAATCCCTGTGTTTACACACTACCCACACTGTGTTTATAGATTATTGACAATTCCTGGATGGCCATTCTCCAAATGTTTATGCTGCAGTTCTGATGACCAGCCAGAAGCACAGCCTTGCCCAAGTGTATTGCAAGAAATCTCTGACTGCCCAAATGTGTGCACTCAACTTGGGTTTGGAAGAAATGGGTGGATTGTTTAGATGTGGCTCATACATACATACTCCCAGACACAAACATACGCACATGTGCGCACGGGCTCATGGAGCTTGCATCTGCTAGTCAAGTATGTCTTTGAAAGACTAATACTCACAGGCTCAATAACAGCAGGTTCTCCCTTCTGTCCCTTCTCACCACGAGCTCCATCAACCTACACACCAAACACACAGACCAAACATGATCAGGCCCTTCATGTTCCCCACTGTTATCCTGTCATCAGTGACATTAGGATGTAATGATTCTCAAAATACTCAATTTAGACCAGACATTGATTTCTGAGAGATGGTTAAGTTCATATTTCATTTATTGGGGAATGGACTCTCGGGTTTAATTAATCAGCCACTGTTTGGTATTACAAATAATACTTTCATCTGTTATGTTTTTCAAATATTTTTGTTAAATTCTTTAGAAATTCTAAAGAAAACATACTTCTTGCTTGTGGGTAAGTGTAAGCATACAATTACAATTCAACACACTGTACTAGAGTATATTATTGGAGATGTCTCTACTCATTTGGACACAAAACATTTTTATTATTTACTATTTTAATGCATGAACCATGTGTCAGTATTGCTTTATTGTATTTATTGTCGTCTTGTCTCGTCTCATCATCTGAACCCGCTTTATCCTCACTAGGCTCGCGGGGGTCATTGAGGGCCTAATCCAGCTACAATGGGTGAAGGTGGGGTACACCCTGTATGAGTCGCCAGTTTGTCGCAGGGCTGAACATATATAGACAAACAACTACTCTCACATTCACACCAAGGGCAATTTAGATTAACCAATTAACCTATCAGTGCATGCCCACTTAGAGTATATCCTGTTCCGTGATCATACACAGGAATATGGGGGGGCAGTAGTCTCTGTTTTTAAATGTCTTATATAAGTAAATGAATACTGACTCCATTAATTCTCACCTGTCCATAATATTCATCTTTCGCAGCAGGCAGCACTTTTTCTATGTCTCCATATTCCAGGTCTCCATATACATCTATATCACCATAGTCAGTGATTTCTGACTCATTGAATACATCCAGATCTGTGTATTCTCCATCACCGTCTACACCCACACCAGTTCCGGTGGTGACAGATCCACCGGTTCTGGTACCAGCGCTAGATGAGCCACCTCCAGTGTTTGATGAACTTCCCACAGATACAGAACCACCTCCAATGGTAATGGTAGAACTGCTGCTGCTGCTGCTACTGCTGCCATCTCCTCCACTAATGTGGACAGTACTGCTGCTACTGCTGCCGCCTCCACCAGTGGTATAATGGCTGTCCACACCATAATCATATCCATCACCATAATCATCATAAGAACTACCAACCTATAAAAAATATAGAGAAAGTGACACAAAATCAGAGAGAAATATAGGACTTTAGAACACAAAAACATAATTCAATCAGCATTAAGTAAAAGTTACACTATAATCATGTGTTCATGGCCAATGCTCACATAATTACTTCCTATGATAACAAACTAGAAAAACATGAGCATTCAACAAAGTTCAGTGTCAAACAGGATTTGTTGCCCCATGTGGATTACAGTATAGTTTCTAATTATGTTTTTGCTAAAGCTCATAGCTTATTTATCCGACACACAGTATTAGCAACTGTGAATAACCATCTAAAATAAATGCTTCATCACACTCATTATTAGTGTCATTTTTGTCAACCCACTGATGTTTTATTGGTGATGACTGTCATTGTTCCTCCTCCAGTGGAGATGACACTCCTTTCGATTCCGGTCCCTGCATCCAAGTCTACCTTGCCTCCGGTACCCAGGTCAATGTCGCCACCTGTGCCAACACTGGTGATGGTTACGCGTCGAGAGGTATCAGCATCAGGGGCAGCTGTAGATTCATCATAGTAGGTCTCGTAGGTGTCATAGCTGTCATAGTTGTCATAAGGGCTAGTTTCCTCTCCGTAGGCATCCCCTCCGCCTGTAGCTGTACCTGAAGAGCTTGAAGAGCTGCTGGATGAGCCTGAGGATGAGCTTGAGGAGACTGATGTCACCACTTTACCATCACTAGAACTACCTCTCACAGCTTCCTCCACTGTGGTCACTCCTTTATCTGCATCTGTTATCTATAAAGTGTAGAGTATGATGTTAGTCATAATGCATGTTGACAGTGCTGAGAATCACTTCAATCACTTCTCCATAAATGGTGAAGGTAAAAAAAGTATGTCCATTCATATTAGACTACCTTGGAGTCATATGGCTTGCCATCCACATCATCATAGTAAGGATATTCATAATAGTAGTTGTCCGCTTCTGTGGTCTAAAGCAGAGAAACATTGCATTAACAGTGACAGAGAGTAAGGCTTCATCATCATCATCATCTCGTAGCCCTGGGGCCATGGAGGCACTTTGACTTTTGAACAATTTTTCTCCATGCGGCGCGATTCCAAGCATGGAGTAAGGCTTACAGAGAGAAAATATTATAATTTTTTTTATTATTATTATATTTTTTTAAATGAGTCACAGCTACTGTATGTTGCTGCTGGGTAGAGGTTATTCAACATTTTTATTGTTTTTCAAAAGAATACAAAGAAGAAAATAAATTCATTAATTAAACAAAAGGGGGAGATTTTTTTTTTTAAACATACAATAACATAGGACATGCAACTCCGGATTATGTTACATCACGAGTAAACTTGATGGATTCCACAGAGATTCTTACAAGAAGCAATGGCCAAGGTGTTCATTGGTTAGAGTCATATGGTCCAAAAAAGACTGTCAAAGCTTATAGAATATCTTTAAATTATTACTCATGCTGTATCTGATCTTCTCCATGTGAAACATTGAGGTCAGGTCTGTCAACCATGTTTGCACAGTGTCAGATTTCCAAAGGCTTAAAATGAGTCTTTTTGTGATCAAAGTCCCATACTGTACAAACAGATCACGAGTCCTTAGTAACACTTAGTAACAGTAACTAAATAATACAATTCCATGCTCAGGTTGGAACACACAGTGATATATGTCAGAGAACCATTTCAATATTTCACACCAGAAGCCATACAGTTTTGGACATGTCCAGAGATCACATAAAGTAGAGACAGATGGGTATGTTCTCCGTTGCTCAGTCTTGGAGTAATTAAGCCTATGCATGACTTTAAATTGGATTAACTGATGTCTAACATTAATGGCACAGCTTCTAATTCTATTAAGGCCCTCATCCCAGAAAGTATTATCAATCAGTAACACCAACTCCACTTTCCAAGGTTTTTTTTAAAAGTGTAAGTAGTCTACTTGCTCAGAAAAGATTCTAACAAAATTTTAAATTAGATGTCTACAATGACAGGCACAAAGCAGAAAGCTATGTATACAGTGCTTTCTTCAGGTAAAGATTCAAATCTAGACAGATTTTGGCGATCATAGTCATGAATCTGCAAGTATCTAAAGAAATGTGATGGTGGAAAAGATAACTTCTCATTAACTGGGTAAATGAGAAAAACTGGCTATCAATGTATAAATCCTTTAAAATGAAGGCTTTATCGTTTCCAATTATCAAAAGTTGAATCTGAAAGTGGTGGTGGTGGTGGTGGGGGGCATAGATATAGTACACTAGGGTGAAGATGGAACGCTAGGTAACTTATAGGCCATTTTTTATTTGTTGGCATATTTCAAGGGAGTTCAGAACTATAGTTGGTATAGGCAAGTCATATGTAAAAACAACAACAACAACAACAACACTGTGAGTGAACTATGTGTCACATCCTTCTTTTCAACAGCCACCCAGGCCGGAGTATGTTCTGTAGTTGCAAGATAGAGCTCTAGCATATTCGGTATAAGGTTACTAACATTCGCTGCCCAGTAATAGTGATAGAAGCAAGTTAACCCAAATCCACCCCTTTCCTTTGATTTCTATAAATTAATTTAGGATATTTTATGAGGCTTATAGCCACAAATATAAGGCATGATTGTTGAGTCAAGTGATTGAAATAGTGACTTTGATAGTAAAGTAGAAAGGTTTTGAAATAGATAAAAGGATCTCAACAAGGAGACCATCTTGATAGCGTTTATATGGCCCACCATGGACAGAGTTGTCCATTTGTCAATGTCTTTTTTCAACTTTTTCAGCATATCAAGGAAATTTAATATAACATTAATTTAGGGTGTTTTTGGTAGGATCACATCAAACTATTTCGGTTTATCTGTAAGTCTGAATGGGAGATTTCTAAGAAATTTTGCTCTATGGTTGTCACCCAATAGCATTAGCTCACTCTTTTTCTGATTAATTCTGTAACCCGACTTCACGAAATGACTTTATGAGATTTAATGACACAGGAATTAACTATTTGGGCTGAAATGTCAAGATTACTACATTGTCTGCATACAAAGAGAGATGATGGTCCACATCCCTAAGGTGAATGGGCTTGAGGGAAGAATTCTGCCTAATACTGATATCAAGAGGCTTAATTGGAATTGCAAATACAAGAGGTCTAAGGGAATAGCCTTGGCATGTTCCACAGTGTAGTGAAAATGGAGTTGGCCTCTCTTCATTAGTAAGGATGGAAGAAGAGGGGTGTGTGTACAACCATTCAGTCAATGAGACAAATCGGTTACCAAATCCAATCATGTGGTCATGTAGAACCTTCAGTCTGTAGAGCCATTCTAGCTGGTCATGCATTTACAGTAAGCAGAGGACGGCCCACCCTATCTTCGTTTTATAGTTGTGATACTGTATGTTAATAAGTCTGCTGACATAAAAGGAAAATATCCCAGGAATAACAGCATAAATAATGGAGGAGATATGTTTGTTCAATCTGTTTGATAATATTTTTGTTAAAATTTTCATGTCAGAGTTCAATAGTGCTACTGTATGGGTTGAGAGGATGAAGGTTCTGTATCATATCTCTCTTGGAATAAGTAAAATATTAGCCTGATATAGAGACGTAAGCAAATTCTGTATTACAAATGAATGGTTCAACATCCTTAGGAGAGATGCCAATTATTACTCTTATAAAATGATATTCCAAAACCATCTCAGCCAGCACTTTTACCATTGGGAAAATATTTAATAGCATCTAGAGTAGATATGTCCAAACTATTCCACAAAGGGCCAGTGTGGCTGCAGGTGTTTGTTCCAACCAACCAAGAGTTCACAGTTTGACATAATGACTCTCTGAAGACTGAGATCAGTTGATTAATGGAGTCCAGTCTGGTGTGCTGCTGCTTGGTTGAAACAAAAAACTGCAGCCACGCCGGCCCTTTGTGGAATAGTTTGGACATACCTGATCTAGAGTCAATGTTAATGCTGATCCCAGTACCTTGCAATATTGTGCAAGGTACTGGGATTAGCCAAAGATCTGTAAGTAGTTTCGAGATGAGTTGGTTCTTTTTCAATCTAAAGTTCGTTTTTAATTTGTTTTCAAATTAAGAAACCGTGTTCATTTCAAATACTGATATTTCTGACAATAGTAGAAAAGCCAGAATATTTGCATTTAGAAACCTCAGTATTAGCCCCTAAATAAGGTTTGTTTTCATTTCGGATTTTATTTGATGCTCCACCCATCACCTATTGACCAATCACAGAGTCAGTAGTATTTGTTCTTCCAGATTACTAGTTCCACTGAGCTGCATCTGCTGGAACATTTCAGATCATAAATGTCTGATAAACCTAAAAAGTCACTGATTACATTCTGACAAAGTGAGGAAAAAAAGGACATGTATAGAGGGTGCTTATGAAACATGGAGATGGATAAAAGCAGAGACGAATTTGACGATCGACGCTGGCTCTCAGTGGCCTTTACAGAGTGGTGAGACCTGGGGCGCAGTATTTTCTCTTGGGCAGAGCTACAGTCTGTTCTGCTGAGCGAGCCAGGGTTTGAGCTGCAGAGTAAACCGGGTCTTGAGCTGTGGAGCCAGGGCTTGAGTCCCAGAGTGAACTGGGACTTGAGCCACAGCACGAACTGGGTCTTGAGCCGTGGAGTGGAAGCTTGAGCCACAGATTGAACAAGGGCAATAAGCTATGGGGCCAGGGCTTGAGCCAGGTGGTATAAATATCGGTGTGCAACTCATCGCTTGTAACTCCTTGTAGTAGATGCTCATACTGGATTTGGCAACACTTAGTCTGGGGCATACCACATTCTACAATATTTTGGATGTGATTGCAGTACCAGTTTTGGTCACAATCCTACATACAGCACCTTTAAATACTAAATTATTGCTGTTTGGGAAAGGAGCTCTAGAAAACACGTCTAGTCCGTGTAGTGCTCACTAGCACCCCCCTTCTGCTGGGATGAGCTGATGTATTTGCAACATGGAAGCCTTGTGCTGGATCTCTCTGCTGCAACTTGTTACAACTGAATGACAAATTACTTTTCTCCTGCTTTCTAAATGAATGTGTCACATATCTTTAAAACAGGTCAAGTTTTCCATGCAGCCTCCAGGCATACTGATAGGCCTCAGGGCAAGGAAAGGTCAGAAGAATAGCTTCCTGTCTATCTTGTGCTACTTCTCGGATACAGTTATAATTAATATGCACAGTGTGTATTAGCATTCAGTATGGAAAACTGCACAGTTGCACAGGCTTAGGCAGGCACCACATCATTCCTGAACATTATTAACTAACCACGTTGCCTGATAACCCTGATCTACCCAGTCAGCACTTTCTCTGGCAGAGTGCAGTTTTCTTGCATAAGCCAAGAGGCTCTTTTCAGCACAAGAGCCTCCCGAGATCTGATTTGATTATTATAAACAATTATGGATCAAGGGAAATCAGGTTTCTTTAGTAAGGTCAGACGAAAAAAAAAAAAACACTCTTTTGTTAATTTCTTTTCTTGACTTCCACAATGTAAAAATTGAAGGCAAACACAAAACGATCAATAATAACAACACTGCATTGTGAGTTCTGTATTATGAAATGTTATTTTTATGTTGAAAGAAAAATGTTATAATACTCACATATTCATCTGTGATATTCATGTTGGGATCTTGATGCTGAGGCTGGTCAATGATTGGCACTTCACAATCTGGGCTATAGTGCTCACAGTAGTCATAGGCAGCACGGTGATCTGCTACAATCATTAGCTGCTGGATGTCTCCCTGAAAACCAGAAGACACAGGAAATCATGAGATTCACTGCACACAGCTGGGCGTCATGTATATAAATAAACATGTAAACTGTTAATGATGTCAGAAATAGCACGCTCAAACTTCGAATCTCAATGGGGGGAAAAAATTAAAAGATATAAACAAATAACAATCAGGGGGACATCTGTGTGAAACATTATCTGGTTGCACAAATGGTGGTCCTGCATCTAGGGCAAGAATGAAGACTCTAAGAATGATTGTAAACTTTGATTCAACTTCAGCAGTTGTGAGACAAACAACTAACATCAGCGTGAGACAAACAAGTGGAACCAAAGAAGGAAACATGGAAAAACTGATTTCATGTAGCTGCAGACACTGACACAAACACAAATCACAAGCTCTTACACCAGGGAAGTATGTCTTAAAGAAGATATATTATTTTAAGCAGCAACCCATAAGCCCTGCCCCAGATCTGAATGAGACATGAGTGATTTCACCCTCAAGCTCATTGTGTTAGGTGAATGGATCTACTTAGCATGTGTGACACGGTGAACATGAGCAGGCTTGCAGCAGTTACCAATAGCTAACCTGAGTGTTTGACTTACAGGAGTATATGTACATATGGAGTCAAGGCAGGGGTGGGACAGTAGCAGTAGAGACAGATTTACAGACAGAAAAACCTCACAAAACAGATGAACAGAGAAGATTGATAGAAAAAAGAGCGAGAAAGAACAACACAGGAAAAGAAAAGGCTCAGAAGGATCCCCAGGCTACATAGGGAGATGGGTGTGTGACGGCCACATGTTTTTGAACAAAATGCACATGGCACCAAAATGCTGCATTGTATCAGCCCAGACATGTCCTGATAAAACTTCCAAATACAGTGATGTCACTCCACAATTCTGTCAATACTGTCAACTTAGCTGATTGGTGTCTGTGTGAATTTTGTAGTGACACAACTATGGGAAAGAACCACCACAAAGGATGTGTTTTTAATTATGTCTGATTGCCAAAAGTCTAAAATCTCTCAACATACAATTCCAGCTGAAAATCTCCAAGGATAGTTCTCTATTCTGACAAACATAAACAGGTTTAATTTGTGGTTCACCCTAGTGACAGTTCACTGAGGAGGACCAATCATATTCCCCACTACACTCGAGCATACCACACAGAACTCCCCATCTTGGATCCTTTAGTAACCCTTGCAAAATATTCCATGCAGATGATGTTCCCCACTCTGTCCTTGGCTTCTGTGATCACTAAAGTTTATGATGGATGCAAGAAAACAAATCCCTGTCTCCAAGCCAGGAGGACTGAAGTAGACATTATACAGCCTTCCAAGCTATAAACTCAATTCCAGGGACATTTTGAAAGTGCTACCACTGAGCTTAGATTCGTTAGGAAGCTAGATTTGGTATCAGTCTAACTTATCTTGGCAAGAGTGTGTGTCACAGCTGCACTGAAAGGGGATGATGGGAATTCAGTGTTTGAAATGAGGTCACATTCAATGAGGAATAAGCCCTTTGTACAACAAAACAGCCATGCAGTCTGGAGCATTGCAACTGCTTTCCTATTCACATGCCATTCTTCAGATTTTCTTTTTTCTTTTACCCTATTCTCTGTGTTTCCATCTCCCTGGGCAGCAAGAGGAATGTCAGCGTAGATGCTGAACACAAGTGGTGTGATGTTAACCCAACGTTATCAAAATGAGACGATTAATTGTGTACAGTAAACACTAATAAGAGCATTGAGAACACTGTCAAAAAATGTTAAGTGATATGTGAAATGTAGAAAGAAAAAAAGGAGTGTACAGGCACTGAAAGAAAAACTGTGTTTTTGTTAGACTCTACTGAAGGTGGGAATGTTGATGGATGAATTTGATTATAGGAATTCTATGGACAATGACATGTGGTTGAAAAAGTGCACGAGAAGAAGCATGACAACGAGTTGAGATTAAAATGGTTGCAAAAAAGAGCATTTCCAAGAGACTCTTACCTTAGTCTTTCATAATAAATCACTTGAAAATACAATGCCTCCTACATGTCTCATTTTCAGGCAACATTATAAGAGTTACTTTCAACACTTGGCTGCTCCTGAAATCAGTAGATTTGGAAAAATAACTTGAATTTAGATCCGATTTTTGAGAAATCACTGATTCACCCACACAATTGCAGAAAATGAATGAATAAATGTTTCATGTGTTACTTCCTAAAATATATGTTTATTCCATCTACTTTCTTCCATCTTCCCTTGTGCAGTATTTCTACACTAATAAGAAAGGCCTACACCCTATCTGCATCGTCATGACAACTGCACAGCTTTCAGAGTGAAACTACTGTCAAAGCCTTGACCCACTATGACAATCACTAAAGCTGATTTCCTTTCTTTGAGCCAGAGCTCAAGTTTCCTCTGCATGTCAACTGACAGTCTGGTGCCAATTGTTATATGAGCTACTGCTTTACAAATGTAAGTACACAGTATATATATGAATATACTGTACTCCAGCAATATGCTAATGCCAAATATATCATTAAATAATTTGGCACTAGATTGGCAGCTCAGTACAGAAACCATGTAAGAACACATATCCCTTATAAAGCATGAGGTATGTATCTCATGAATGTATACAAAGTAGAATTTTCTATCTTCTCATGAGAGCAAAGTGCACTTCATCTTCTGCATTACAAAGTCAGGGATTTGGATTTTTATTGGTTGACACTGACACTTAAACGTGGCATGAACAAGTAATCGGAACATACAAAATCAACAGAAGCTGATAACACAGTGTAAACCGAAATATGCTACAGATGCATAATATACAGTGTGACATGCAAATGCAGACACAGGCATATATCACCGATCCCACACACAAACACAGCACACCAAAAAAAACAGCAAAAAAACCCCAACAACCCTTAAGTGGAATTATAGCATCACACCCAAAACCTTGCAGAAACGATAAAAGACATGCAATTATCTTTCCTATTTGAGAAGGGATACTGACATTTTTCATTCTCAAGCATCATGTGGCAGATCAGAGTGGTGCTTAAGGCAGAATCTTCAGACAATAACAGGCCTGCTGCTGTCAGCATCTCCCTGGACTCTGCTGAAATATGGCTCTGTTGCCGGCCAGTCCTCACCTCATGTCAATCCCTGTAGGAAAACCCATTGCCGGTGGCTGTGAGCAATGGCTGACCTCACATAACGTACTCTGTGTTATATGTCTATATGGTGAAGATGGCTGTATGGACATATGTACGTGGACAGGCATCAGTGAGAAATTACAGAACAATTTTGGGATTATATTGCAGATAGACACCAACATCCATCTCAGCAGGTTATTGTTTTTATATTGTTCTCATGATTCACTATTCAAAGAGTGAATATGTCACATTTATTCCTTGGCTCTGCTGTGTATATCTCACCCCAACAAATGAATCCCTGCTGGGTGTTCTGGTTGTGTCCAGGTGGGGGCAGGAGAGTGCTCTAGTGAACTCAGAGCCAAACATCTGTCTTCATATGAACCTGACCCACAATCATGTAGAGTGGACTGAGTTCATTGTGTTCCCTCTTCTGAATTAGAGGATATATGCCTCTAATGAAATGCAATATTGGTACAGTTTCAAAATCTTCACTGCATAAAAAAAAAATGACAATGCATCGAGAAATGAACCAAGTGAACAGCGCACATGTGCTTGTCGTCTTCCTTTCTCTTGTGCATGCAAATACTTCAAGCATGAGGTGATGGAACCCAACAAGGGTTTATTTGTATTAGAGTAAAATCTTGAAGTGAAACCCCCTACTGATCTATTTAGAGGGGTGGTGTCAAGCATCCCATTACATTTGCACTTCTTGGCTTAGAGCAGTTTAACATGTTCTATATCCCCTGGGAAACATGATAATAGCTCATTTCTACCTTTTACACTCTGCAAAACACTTTGACAGAAGCATAAAGATGAAAAACTGAATTATAAAAGTGGAGTATTTCATCATTTTTCTGGTGTCAGTTGGGGAAAAAAATGGGGTAGAAGGGTCCTGCAGAAGAGGATAAGACTGTGGGAGGTCTGAGTTCTGGCTGCATTTTAAGGTGAACTATTCTCACAACATATTTACACAGTCACTCCTGAGCTCTGAGCCAGACCTTGGTTCTACTGCCAGCCCACACTGACACATTCACAGTCCCAATGCCTGGGCATTCTCCAACCTGACCACAGAAACCAAACAACACACTGCAGAGGTCAGCCCACTGCACAGGGGCCATAAATCAGAATGGACACTCTCAAAAAATGCATAGACACACGGAAGCACCAGAAACATAGGCAGATTATAGACACACAAACTGCATGTGGTTGTACCTGTGTAGAAATATGCATGCAGACTCCTAAAAAGAAACTACACACCTTCAAATTTGCAGAATTAGACTCAAACCAGACATCAAGTACAGCTTATACTTTCCCCTTCAGACTGCAGCTCGATCCCACTGCTCAGTGCAGCTGCCAAGAGCAACAGGCCTGTCTACCACCCCATTTATGCAGTACAAAACACCTTAACCATTCCCTCACCTTATTTCCTCCACCCTCATTCTAGCTCATCTCCATCTTCTATGCATTTTAGCCCTAAATACACTTTCTTCTCTATAATATTTTAATTCCATGTCTCTAAGGACGTATTCCTGTTGCCTGCTCTTTTGGGCCAGTGGAAATCCGAGCACTTCACCTTACCTAACAGATGTAGAAAAAGAGTGTTTGGCTTGGCCATTTGCTGAAATCTACATAAAAAAAACTGCTGAGGGCACACTTTAGGGCTTGCTGACACAGTAAAGAAATAACAGAGGGAATAAGTGGGCGAAAAAGACAAACATCTGACATGAGTTAAGGAAATTTTCTTAATTATCCATGGTGGAAACTTCATCTTCTCTGGGGCTACCGATGTCTATGTCCCATTCCACAGACTCTATGGAAGTAGTGTGTTTTGACACTGAGGCGTGACATATACCACAGATAAGGCAATAAGTATTTAGTACGATAGATTTCCAGTTATTGTGTGTACTGGTATTTTTGTGCTTTATGACAGAGTCCTAAGAGTTTTTTTCAGCTACAGTATGCAGGAATTCATTGCCAATACTATGCATTGCCATCATTCTTCTCTTCAATTATGATTCATCCTTTCTCTGCCCGGAAAAATCTGGATTTTGTGTAGATCCAGCTGGAGCAGACTCTAGTTCTCACATGGATTTAAAAAGCTATTCAAATCAATCTCAAATGCATCATTTTCCCATTCACTTCATTGTTATTTGTGGGGAAACTGCTGCTGCTAAACAGAGCAAAGCATGATGACAAGTGTTATTCTGTAATTCTGTATGAGGAATCGAACTCCATAACTAATGACAGTTGTTAGTTTTAACGATGTTAAATCTAGTCAGACTGTGGGAATCGAATATCAGTAGGTCTTCAAACCAATTTTTTTCATAGACTTGTATCTTATATTTAAATTGTTCCCTTCTCAAGCATGATTTTCTCTATCAATATGCTGTTAACTGTCCTTTCTGACTTTTCAATAACTCCCAATATATATAAAGCTTCTCATAACATTTAAGAAAGACAACAGTTGAATCTATGTCTAATAAGTAGAAGTACAAGTGCATCCAAAGACTCAGATCTTCACCAAAGTTAAAACAATTAAGTTAGCCTGCAGCTGTACACTGTTAAAAAAGAAAGTAAAAATAATTCTAGTGTGAGACCCTTTTCATGGATCTTTCTTGTCCTTGGCCCATGAACGAATGAACGAACAAACACACTGATAGATAGATAGATAGATAGATAGATAGATAGATAGATAGATAGATAGATAGATAGATAGATAGATAGATAGATAGATAGATAGATAGATAGATAGATAGATAGATAGATAGATAGATAGATAGATAGATAGATAGATAGATAGATAGATAGATAGATAGATAGATAGATCTTTAAACACATCTTGACACTGATGACTGCAACATCTGATCTCTGGATGGAAGAAGTGTCTATAGACAAGGAAACAGGATGTGTAAAACTCATCATGCCATTGCAATATTAAAGCTCTTAACGAGCATCAAGCTCATGCGTTGCGTGCTTTTACTACTTTTTCCTGGCTTTGCCTGGACCATGGGAGCCCCACAACTCACTTCATCCCAGGCCTATTAAAAGCCTCCCAGTCCTTCTCAGTGTTCCCTTTGCTCACAAGCCTTCTAACTCCGCCACTCATTGTATGTTCTTTATTTCAATAAATCTCAGCTCAAACTCCTCTGCTTCTGAGGCTCATCACTATCACGCTATCCTCTAGGACTTACATCTCCTCTCAACTCAAACACATGTACATCCATCCCCTCCCTATGTGCAGCCCATCAGCTTGACAGCATATCAGTGGATACCAAGGAAACCTCTGGATGATGTCATGTGGTACGGCTGCAGTTCCAAGACTGAGATCAGTGGGAAGAGAACTCCTCATTCTTTCCAGAGCACCGTATAACCCAGAGTTTTGGCACCTCTACTGCTCCAGCTTCCCCCTCTCCTTCACACTCTATCATGAACATTGTTTTTCTGTTTTCTTGACACTGAAACCTCCTCCTGAACTACCCTCCTCAAACTCTCTCAAAGTCAAATTGGGTGAGAGTATGATCAGGCACAATAATACTGAGCAAGAGTACTGTAACTCTGCTGCGACTGAGACAAAGGTGGCCATACAAGACCTGCTGTGTTTGCACTGCTTCACCACAGCCGCTTCGATTCACTTGAAGTCCCCTGCGGATTACCTCTGAGGGAGGCCAAGTGGTCCATCTGTCCCATTTGTGATCCCTCAGACCAACCACAGCCATGTATTTCACTGAGTTGCACTCAAAGCAAGGGATGGGCATTAAATTATCTCTGGTTGTTCTTGGCACAATGGGTACAAAACAACTGAGAACAGGAAAATCAGGGAACACTCACTGTGTCAAAGCGGCCCTCTCTGAACAATGTGATAAAAATACACTGAAAATAAAAACATTTGCTTAAACCTATGCTTTATTTTATAGATATTTATTGACTGACACTTACATGCACGTCACAGTCATTATAAAGATGTAATTACTGTTTCATTTGTAACAAATGAGCAGTGGTTATGAGTTAAAATACCTATCCCCTTATTTCATCGTCACCCTAATTATCTTCACAGTCCATCCTGGCATAAACTAGTGTTATGCAAAAAAAAAAACTATTATGGCACTTATAGAGGGTAGACACTCTCTGTGACCACAATAACTATGTCGAAAACCAAACCACAAACCACATCAACATATAAGTACTGAGTGCCTCTAAACTGCTGTATGTAATAGTAAAGCTCAGTCTGCAGAACAGGCTGATAAAACAAGAAACACACTGTGACTGAAATTTGGGATTAAAAAGTTTCTTACTCTCTCTGCTTCTCTGTATTTTAGCATCCCCTGTGGAGTTTTCAAAGTTTTTTGTCAGTGTTCTCCCCCCAAATTGCACTGTGTTCACGAATACAGATTCAAAAATTGTTTGCAAAACATGGATAACTTGAAGTGCCCATATACCCATATCTGATGTCTCAACCTTTTAAAGCAAATTTTATCCACCTCCCAAAGACAGAGGCAAAGGGTATTGTTTTTGGTTTGGTTTGTTTATTTGTTAACACTTTAGCAGCAAAACTATTAGTTAATTTCATACCAAATTTGGCTTATACTGTACATTGTCAGTGACCCAGAGTACATGTGATTACATTTTGGGAAAGGTAGGTCAAAGTTCAAATTTCCAATTTTTAAAAAAAATCTCATTTATTTATAATCGTGGGAAATGCATGCAAGGGGCAGGGTCTGTTGTGCCTGGAACCACTTACTTTTTTTGTTTTACAATTCCTACCTTAGAATGTTAATTATTGTGGTACAACTCCACTGACAATTATAATAGTCACAGAATCTTATTAAGAAAAAACATACTTTCATTACAATCAATAGCTATAGCCCTTTTTCATCCTCATCCTCATCACCACTGTTGGCAAATACTTTAGTAGTTCAAACTGTTTTTATTCTTTTCAATATTTGTATGTGCTCAGCTGGGCACTGCAGACAACTGTCAACTCAGTTAAGTGAACTGTATGTGAAATCAAATATATTTCTTTTATGTTCTCATGCGCAGCACCTCGCAGTGGTAACTGACTCTGGCAAAAGTCAACACAGAATCAGACTAAACTACAGAGGAGAGAAGGGAGTAAGGGGAGAAAGGAGTACAGGCTGAGTATAATTTGGAAACTATGTGGCATATTTTCCATTTTCTGCACGCACTGGAGCCTGTCCTGTCTCCCAACTGGCAGACACACAGCAGGAGGGCCTTAAACATCTCTCACAAAATATCTGTCTGTTCCCACAGTAACCAGTGGACTGTTACTCCAGGACTGATAACAGTGTATAATTGTATCACCTGAAATTACATTAGAGTAGAATTATAACACTGAGAGACAATTAGGCTGATTTTGTTGTAAGAATTAAGCTGTGGTCATTACACTTAGAATAAAACTATTCACACACCAACTGTACATGAGCAAACACCAAATGAAGTCAGCAGTTTGGTTATAACTGGTACTAATAATATCCAGTGTTTTATTTCCACCTTGAAAACATATGCACCTCTAACAATCATTACTCAAAGTATATACGTAGAATCTTGGCTCTGGTGGTGAAGTTATTATTAATGGTTTTGGAATAGAAGTTCATATTTTATATCCGATCATTTATCTACATCCCCTATGGCCGAGCAGAACAGCTTCAGGGATTTTAGGGGGAGTGATGTCATATTTCCTTCTTATTGTCTGTTCTAGCTTAGCAGCAGTGAGGTTAAAGGTCAGCTGGCTCAGCATCAGTCACATCAGTCAGCCTCTGTTACTAATTATTATTGAGGGCCCCAGACTCACAGACTAATCCCCCTTTAAACAAGCACAACTCTGACAGGACAAAGACAACACTATTCCTTGTGCCTTGTGCCTCTTTGTAAGTGTGTGTGTATTTGTGTGTGTCCCTCACAGGAGTCATGTATAAGAGCCGCAAATATCCACACACAAGCCTATGTGCTATCCTCTGCCCAACAAAACCTGATTTCTACATATAAGTGTAAAGCAAAGATTACTATATGTGTTTCCATCAAGCATCTCCGGGTATTATAAACCCCGAAGGGCTTCCTGTCACTACTCAGATTAACATTAATCTTTCATCTCCATCCACAAAGTTTTTATTTTGCATAAAATGAAGAGAAAGGGAGACATAAAACCCCTATTCTGATAATGAAAACATGTCATTGCTTGTTAAAAACCTCTGTAAACAAAATGTTGCAGCCAATTCAGACAAAGAATTCAGACACATAAACCACACACAGGAATAGTCTAACTAATAGCTACTTTGTAGCCACAATGAGGCACAGCTTCAAAACATTTGCAACAGATGTAGAGAGCACAATCAATTGTAGCAGATTAGCAAGATAAAATATTCAGGGACAAGATAAAACTTTGTGGAAGATGTGGCATATATAGCACCTCAAATTAAATTGGATTTGCAACTGTGTGTGTGTGTGTGTATGGGTGGCATTGGTGTGGGTGGCATTGGTTGAAGATCACAGGGGGAGACTGCACAAGTCTTTGTTTCTGTAAATGATGTGGCCGCTGCCACAATCCTGACTGTGTGCATGATGGACTAAGCTGACAGCTTCAGATGGCTATCATTTGCACCACAGCCACTTGTGTCTGCACTTTGGTTCCAATAATAAATCTCATTTGCTTTTAACAGGATGGCTTTTGTCAGAGTTTTAAATCAAAGTCCACAAACACCATTGGTATGCATTGATTTGGGCAGCCGTTAGAAGAGAAGGGTGGATGGAAATCTTCTATATCTTCTGCACCCACTCACTGATCTTTCTCCAAACATTGCCCAAATCCTCTTCATAAACACTTACCAAATGCTAAATGGACACAAGTAAGAGAATATTTTGAAATAACTGCAATTGAGCAAGCACAGAGCTACATTTATATAATCTTATAGAAGATGGTACATTCTAAATCTCAGAATAATTCCAGTTAGAAATGTGTACTATGGATTAAATGATGATAAGGGTTTACAGCATGATGCCTACCTCAAAGACTTCTTCATCAAGTATTCTAGTTCCAAAAACTATTATTCCTTTGGTATCGATGATTGGGTTGGGGCTTCGGAGCAGCTTCTGGGAGGTCTTCTTTTTACAATCCAGAATGAGAGTGATGGTCTGCCTGTGCACGCTGATGGCCACTCGATGCCACCTGAAAGAGAGGCCATGTTAATTCACACACTTACTGGGTTACACTCAAACACACCTAACAGACTAAAGGGATTCTTTTGTGTTTGGTGTCTCCATTGAATTTACTGTCTCTAATCCAATGAGCGGACTTAATCAATGCCATTATGGGATATTGGAATTTTGAATGTAAATTATTAAATATTCAACATTACACATGAACTCTACAAGTGTGTTATTTAGCAAACAAATCTGTTGCAAAAGGACACCTGGTTCAGGTGTACTAAGCTGCCAACAGAGTAAAGCCCCACAGATGCCACTTCATGAAAGGCTAACACATCCACCTGGGCTCTGATTAGAGGGAAGGCTCAACATAATAAAAAGCACTATGTGATATTCATGTAAATAACTGTACTGCACAAGTACAATGACAGATTGCTGCATGACCACAAAGCCATGAAAAAAGGTACCTACTTTCCGTCAGCAAGGTTGACTCCTCTAAAGAGTGGGTAGTCCTCAGGAGTGGGTTTGCCTGTGTGATCCTCGTACAAGAACACAGGAGAACGGCCAACTTCCAGTCCAAGCTGCTGGATGCCTTGTTCATTGTACACAGACAACAGGAAGGACTGGCTGCCCTTCTTAGGCTTCACTGTAGCCAAGATGGAAAAGTCTTCTGGAAAAACATCACCTGGTTGGACAGAGAGAGAAAGGCTTAGAGTTCTAAATAGTAGCACCCAATCAAAAGAATGAAATATATTTTTGTTCAGGATGTTGTAATCATCTTATTTCTGGAGACAAAGTCTACTATTTGGTGTCAGGAGGGAGTTTGAACATTTATCTTTTCATTTCTACTGGAAACAAGAGTTACACAAACAGACAATGATAATTTAGGTTGGAAGATGGGCTCTGAGCACCAAACGAAAATATACACGATTTGTGGAGTACCCAAATGTAACAAGATAATATTAATCAGAAAGGGATGGATGGAAGTCTGGAAGTCAGTTATAGGGAAAAAAAAAAAACTAAAGCCAGAGAGCAACATGGAGCATTTCCAGTACAGCACAGGATGAGAAGCATAATGACAAAAACATGTGACCCTGGGAGACTTTGTAGAAACTATCCTCCAAACCCGTCCTCTCCATTTCTGATTGATATAACAGATATTCAGACAAGGAAATAGGAGCAAAAATATTTTACTGGGATAGAGTTAAAGACATACGTGTGGAAATGGAAATTGTAATAAATGAATTTGTCTTAAAACACATAAAATGACCAGAAACAGAAATGAAAAGAATGTGTTTGCCTCCATCTGCAAGGGCCGCTGCAGCCTCAACTATTTCCTCCATTTTACTAAAGTGTGGAGCACATCTGCCAGACAGATTGCCTCTGTGGGGTATTCTTGAGACCCCAGAAAGATGGCATCTTTTCCAGCCATCCACAGAGACTGTTGTCTTTGTGATTGTGATGTGTTGTTGTCTTTGAGGCTAGCAGGACTTTTTCAGCATCCTTTTCGGAAAAAGTTGAAGGAATTTTAGAATACTGAAACCTCCATTGTTATGGCAAAGCAATCTGGATTACGTTTAGCATAAGGAAGGTAACCACTCAGATTCCAGTAGCAACTCTTTGCTTTTCAGTGTGTGGAGAGCAGAGATTTCCAGAAGACCGGAAAAGAGAGGCAGGGTTTGTGGCTACAGTGGTTTTGTAGCACCTCGTGCAGCCATCAAATCCCTTCTCTGCCACCATTTTAGTATAATCAGAGACAGCCTGGAAAATGCAACTTTGGAGTCAGTATGGTTTCAGTAGCCAATCAGAAACCGTGGAGAAAAAGACGCCTCAGTTGTGAAGTGGTGTGGAAACCAGAGGTTGAAGAGGGGAGGTAGAAAAGAAGAGCTCTCGCCCCAAATTTTGCCATGACCAGCCATTCTTTTTTCTTTTTTTTGTATTTTTCCTATATTTCACTCAGTGGGCATATGGTTGTTTGCAGGGTTTTCTGACTAGTCTTTCTGTCTTTTTTATATCATTCCTTCATTAATGCCAGGCATCAAATCACATCATGCGGAGAGCACATGCCTTGGCAGTGTACTACCTCAGGAATTCAGCTTGGCATCATATGAGAAACATTCCCTTAATTGACAGATGCTTTGACAGGACAGTGTACAGCAGTGAGCAGGAGAGGCAGAAAAGACAGAAAACCTTTCAATAAGCATCGTCTGAGTTCACAGAAACCACAGCTGTCCCATAGACAATGACTCAGCACTGGCTCAGTTTGTGTGGAGGTCAAGGGTCAGCTGAAGGGTGAAAGGGACACCTTGACAGAGAAAGAAATTGAGAAAGGGAATGCAAGGAATATGTGTTTCTAATATACAGCAGAGGATACTTTATGGAGAAATAGTGAGCCAATTATTTCTATTTCAGTAGACATTGATTCATTTATTATCTTTTTTTAGTTATTTCTCTAGTTTGAACGCTGGTGTGTGAAATAGAATGTTTGACTGCCGTGAGCAATTAAAAAATAGGAATTATAAATATAGCTAAAAAAAACAAAAAAATTGGCCACCTTACTTATAATTGAGATGGGTGTATTTATGCTGATCATTGATACTTCCAGCTGTATATAATCTCATAAATTCTCTTCATCCTGATCTTTACCGATCATGAATGAATAAATAAATACAACCAGCCATTTTGGAGATGAATTTCATAAATCAACTTCATTTTCACATGCAGTATTGAAAATGTATACAGTACATATTTACAGATAAAAAAAATTATATATCTAATTGTTTGAATGACCAAATAAAATGGATTCCATGTTATAATTACAATAACTAAAAGCCGACACTATAAAAAACATTTTTTTAATGAAATTTAACTTGAATTTTAAAACCCAAATAAAATATCCTGTAATCCAACTGTGACTGCTGTAAACAATGAACTATTAGACTTCTTCTTTAACTTGTTTGTAAATTAAGCAGTCTCAATGCTACACTGGCACACTGCCTCCCTCTACTGGCCTTGGACTTGCATGTCCATTATTGAATATAAATGAAAAAATTATACTGCGCTTTTGTTAACCACTATGATCTTATCAGTCAGCACCATTGATATGGCAAGACTTGGATAGAATACTTAATCATTTGGGAGATTTTCTCCTTTCTAATGAGTGTCCTGCCCTCTATGTCATCACTACAAATGCAAGTCTGCCCTGAGAGAACTTCTATCGAAATGATCAGAGGATGGGGGTGGAAGGAGGTTAACCAAAATAGACCATTGAAGTTAACAAGGGAAAAAGAATAAATGAGTACTCTCTTGTGTCAATGTCGCTTTCTCCTCCTTCAGGCCTAATGGTAATGTCGGGGAGGGGGAGTGTTGGAGTGGGGTGGGGGGGTCATTCAGAGGGGCTCGGGTTTCTCTGGAATGTGTTTCTCAAACCACTGCTCGGGGCCACCAGATGAGAGATACCTCATTCCTTGTTTAATGTGTGTATGTACGTCTGTGTGTGTGAGGACATGATGGGAATGGAAAGCCTGTGGTGCCAGAAGTCCTGGAGTTTACACTGGCAGAACTAGCATCAGTATCAGACTTAAAAAGGTCTGGGAATGTAAGAGACTCGAAGACAACCCCAGACATCTAAACCAGCCAATCAGACACAACCCATCATTTTCTTTCAGATTAAATAGCCGCTTAAAGTAGCCTTTTATTTTGACACGGTAAATACACCTTAAACAGGATATAGCTGTTTCCACAAGGGTTTTTTTTTTTTTATCCCCTCTCATGTTTCTGTTAGCTGAAAAGAGGGGTGTGTGCCAGATCATCTCCATTTTTCAGCGTCAAGTGTCAAAACATAACACTTATAGTCAAATTGCTTTTCATCTTTCAAAGATACATAATGCCTCCACAGTCATGGAGGAGGCAAGTGTAATGCCAAAGTTTTGACTGATCCTCTCTAGAATCTGTCAGTCTACATGCACGCAGGTAAATGAGCTAGAAAGTCTTGTGTCCTATAATTGGCCATTCAGTCAACACTGTGTTGAAATACCCCCTGTATAAAACATGCAGCATTCCAGTGGGATTGCATGTAACTGCTTTTGATGGTCTAAAAAGGAGAAATGTGCACAAATGTACGCAATTACCGTAATTAACAGCAGAAAGTATGATGTAAATCGTAGCGATGGGAATAAAAAAGGCTGTAAAGTAACATATGAATTCTAAGTGGAACTGGGTTCATAATCAAATTAGACAATGATGCTATTTGAACCCTGTTTAATTTGATCTTCCTATTATATTAATGAAGAATTGCATTAACAAAATGATATCACTGAAAAGTCACCCCTATCGAGTGGTATTATAGCATCATAAGTTGTCATGACATTTGGTATAACAGGGTAGAAGCTATAACCTGTGTTTTAGCACTTGGTTGCAGTCTTTTAATTTGGTTTAAAAATGTAACACAAACATTTAAATAAACTATTTTATATGTTATATATATGCGCAACACTTCAAGAAACAGGAGTCAGATCATTTTAGTTTTTAAAGCAAAAGAAGTCTTACTGTTCCTGAGCTATGTATACTTGCATTGTTTGTTTTTATTTTATGACTTGTGGTTGTAAAATAGTCCTTTTAGTAGTATAATATGATACAGATAAGGGTTTTGGCTATGTGGCTGGAATGACCACAGCAGTCCAGACCACTAATGTAAACGCCAAGTCACATCTAACCCCACTTGCTCCACTGGGTATGAGTCACTGCATCATTCTTTCCTTCCTGTTTGTGCTGACACTGGCAGTTGTTCAGTATGGCTAACAATATGTAAACTTAACAAGCAGGCTCTGATTTGGAGACATCTGAAGACAGTGCATATGCATACTTTCCCATAGATTCCCTGTATATTCCTTGCACAGTAGGAGAGAGAAGGAATGTCATGACAAAACTACTGAGATATGGGAAGTGTTTGGTACATTGGAGAACATCCAAATCTTTCCAAGTGTATTTTTCTCATTTCTAGTCAAAATATCTCATCTCACTTAAAATAAGACATACAGTAATCACCTGAAGAGCCACTTTTCAGTGAGATATAAGCTTGCTTGAATTACGCAAAAAAATAAGCTTGAATGAAGAAAAAAAAAAACAATTTCTTGATAAGATTTTGTGAAATAGGATTTTCGAGATCTGTTGTCTACAAATAAGTTCTTATATCTCACTGAAAAGTTACTCTTTCGTTGATTATCTCTGATTTTAAGTGCGATGAGATATTCTGACTTGCAATGAGAAAAATACACTTGGTAAGATTTGGATTTTTACAGTGCATAAATGTTAATGGGGGCTGACTGCCTACATTTTCATTCACTTAATAGAGGTAAGAAAAGACTCCTCTGTTTTCAGTGCCTCAGTCATTTCAAATGAATCATCCCTTCCACATGTTTGCCTAATGATTGCATGTCTGCACTTGCTCTTTTCCAACACATCATCACAGACTGTCTGTGGTTTTAGGGTCATGGGCCAGTTTGTTCTCAATCAGAGCTACTGTGGTTTTTACAAACATTAGAACCATAACAATAGAGCCCGCCTGTGTTTTCTATACATTTAGCCACAGGCTTTTGTAACTTTAAGGTGAAGGACTGTATTGATAATTTAGGCAAATTGCACATCCAGGCTTTGGGCCAAACCCATAACTCGGTAGTAAAATTAGTTAAAGGGGGAAAAAGAGATGGACAAAATGATCTCACAGGTTTAGTCGCCTTCTGGAATATATTACTGTACATTCTCTTAAAGTTGAGGCAAGAGAGGGACCACATCATAGATACAGCGAGTGGATTTTAAGACCTTGAAGCCACAGACTGCTAGTTATTCTGTTTGCACCTTAAGACTATGTGGTGCCTGTTGTGAACTCCACCAAGTTGGTTTGTTTTATCTAGACTGTTATTTTGGAGGATCTAGAGTAGCATGTGTGTAATTATAGTATGTTTATCTAAACAGAGACTCATATAGGACATGCTGTCATCGAGCTTCAAAGTGAACAGTATTTATTTGATTGAAGAGCATGATCGGACATGCATAGCGCATGAGCTCTCTGAGACTCTACTTTAAGCCCCAGAGAAGAGCCGTGACATGGATCAAAGGTCCACTGAGGCCAGCGCAACATCTTAGAAGACAGTGAATGGGGCTGTCATCCAATCTAAGCTTTGTGGAAGCTTAATTCACATGACCAGTTATTATTCCTCTGTCTCTTATTTCTCACACAGTGATGCTATTATTTGTAGACTGCAGGGAAACCAGTCACAATAATTTCTACAATTGGTCAACAAAATTATGGTTTTGTTCAAGTATAGGAAACGGGGGGCTTAGCCTGTCTCCATAGACAGTTACAATGGAAGAAAACATGGAGAGGGACCAGAAGCAGAAGTCTAGGAGAAATGATAGAGGGGAAAAATGATGGCGCTTGAGGGATAATAAAGAGAGCAGGAGGGAAAAAAAGCAAAGAGTCAAAGCAGAGGGAGGAGAGAAAGGAAAATACTACTGCAGCGCACCATAAAGTAGTAACCCAAAGCCACGTCAGCACAATAGAACAAGGAAAAAGTGGAACTCCAGACTTCCTCCCCTATACCACCTCTAATTTCGCTGCTTTTCCATCGTCCATCTACTCCTACCACATTGAATATTGAAGAGAGACATTTTCAAAAGGGATTGATGTATGTAACAGCTAGAATTTACTTTTAACTTTATCTATTGGGATGTGTCCAGCTGTGATGGACCTACCCATCTCCTTAACCAATAATTACCCAGGGCTACTTTTATGTCAGTTCCTCAAATGAGCAAATTGAACATTATTCTATCAAAATAGACAAAACTGAAGAAAAAGTGACTTTTTTTAAGTAAAGATCAATACCAGAACATAAAAAGTGTCTCCAACCACTCTCACTAATTCAGCTCCATGAGTTTTACTGGTGAATCAATGTTGTAGAATATTGAAGAATTTCCATGTTTACTATGGAGCCTCTGAACATCCTAATGGTTCATATCCGATATCCGTGAAAACATGACAAACTGTATTTTACACCAATTATTTACATGTACTATATCAATAGAATTAGTGGGTCAACATGTCTTAAATATTTTAGATTACTATATATGTGCTTGGTCACCAGTGGATGTTTGGATCTTTATGAATTAATACAGTATAGAGAGTAAAAGATGGAGACAAACTGTAAGTGCTGTAATGAAGTATTTTAGAAAGAGGCAAACATCTTTATAGGGGAGTAAAGGATAAAACAACAGACTTATCCTGCTTTTAATCCCATAAACCAAAGGGAAAGGCAACATTAATAATAGAGTTAAAGGAGCCTATAAAAGTGATACCTGGAGGGGAAGAGAAGGAGCAACATGGTACAATTTGTTTTCCCATGATATTTAAACATTATATCCTTGGTTTACAGTACAACTGTGAGGTAATAAGTTACAGAGTTGATTTCAAGATGAAACCAAACACTGAAATGTAACCAAAAAACTCCAAAGTTGTTGAGAGGTGGTATAGGGGAGATGTGTTCATAACTGGTCAGATACTCACCTGGATACAGCTGTTTGGTAGGAGCACTGAGCTGGGCATCTTTGGATACTCTGTAAGCCACATCAGGTCCTTGTGTTGATTTCCTATGTGAGCACAAACCCGTTGTTTTTGTAACACCCTCAGGTAAACTGTGAAAATCTAAAATCTTCAAGAGGTCTGCTGGTTCCGCTGCAGAGAGAGAAAACAACATAAAAAAGGATGTTAGATTATTTATATATATAGTTACACAGAAATAACTCAAATTTGTCCCAGCTATCTTGACAGCCCATAAATCACAATGCTTGTACAATACAATTATACAGCCTTTTAGCACAGAACTGACAGCCCAGAACTGTTGTGTATTAGGTAAGCTTTAATTATGGCCACTTTTTGAACATTTGCTCTATTTTCTGACTTTTGCTGAGTCAGAAGTGGGAGTTACTCAGCAGGGAAGTTCAGTGCTGTGGTTCGGAGAAGATTTCTGTTATCCATTTAGGTGCTAAACAGAGATGTGTCGTTTTATAGATCACCATGATCATGGGTTATAGCTGCAGCAAAACCAATCCTTCCATCCACTTCTCTGCGAAGCTAAATCTACCGCTGCCTCCCTTTAGCCACAACCATACAATTAGCACACTTTCAGGCCGGTCATCTCAGCTGTAACCAGGCCACCACAGAAGTACACTGGGTCAGAACAATGTGACATGGGGTTTGACCCTGGACCGCACCCTCACATGCCAAAACCACCCAGAACAAACAGCTGTTCCTGCAGCCAAATGCACACAACAAGCTACATAATGACACACATTAGCATCCAAAGCGCTGGGTCTTGTCTACAGGGATGATCGCTTGAGGATGGGGGACTGTCAGAGTGCTTTAGAGCAAGACAAATACCAACAAGCAAACAAAAACAGAGTCTACAAAGAGTTTATGACACAAAGAAATAAAGAAAAAACAAAAGCAAGCATTCTGTGGTATTCTGCTGTTCTTTAATGCCAATGATAAAAGTCAAAGGCAACACCATGGATAAAGGATAAAGGCATGCAACACACACATATACACATACACACAGGTATTACAGTTCTAGTGTCAGGCTACAGACCACACACGCTGCTTAGAAAAAAGCCTTTTCAATAGCCCCCATCCATCTACGAGTGAAAGGGCTGCTGGGAAAGGTGGGAAGGCGAAGGGGCAGGGCACAGGAGTGTTTGTACATTCTGTGTTGCCCTTCAACAACCTCCAGCTGGATGTCATTACACATGAGTCACATGGAGTGTAGATCAATTAAGGAAAAAAAAAATCAACATTCTTAAACAGTGGTCTCCATTTAAGAACATTCTAGCTGCACGTGTTCCTGTGCAGCTGTATACTGATGTACTGACAGTGTCATCAAAGAAACTTTTATCAGTACATCTCTGATTGCACATTGTCTAGATTATTTTATTACTAAGAAGGCAAAAATGCAGCTAAATAAAGTTAACTGTGCACATCTAAGACCAACATTATGTAAATGAACATTCTAACTATGCATTTACAAACCATCTACTCAATAACAAATAGAAAACCCAAAATATGATCGCAAACCCATTGGGGAGTTCATCAGTTTCTTGACAAATATAACAAGATGTTAACATCTTTTAAACAGTTTATATCTGTTTGTACACAGTGTAGAAGAAGGTTGTTGACAATTTCAAGAAGAAACCAAGATGTCCATATCAAGATTTCCAAATCAGGCAGTTCTCATCTCCTCTTACTTATTGCTCTCATTTTTCTAAATCTTACCATCCAGCCCTCTCTTCCTGTCTTGGCAGAGGTGTTATCCCATTTTAATCAGCTTAATATGGAACAATATAAAAGGTAGCATTGCTGTTCAGAGACACGCAAAGCAGAAATAAATTGACCTGTGAGAGGAGATAATCTGAGGTAAGGGAAACACATTAATCTATGCACTACCACGTCCTTCCATCCACCGTGTCTGTCCTTTCAGCATGTCAAGAAGACAACACAGCTACATTAATATTTCAAGTGCATACCACAGGATGACACAGCCTGTGAGCAGATGAAGAGTCTAAACAAAAAGATAGCTGTGTCTGTCATCAGCTCATAATGAAGAGACAGACAGATACTCACCCACCAGCCAGAACATGTCAATCACTCACCATGATGACAGAAGTTCATTTAATGAGCTCTACCTGAAGCCCCTCCAACACAGCTACTGTATATGTCAGACTGTCACAGTGAAAGTAAACGAAGATATGTCACAGATGCCTCAAGTGAATTGTCATTAGTTGAAATCTATGTTTTAGATTCACTTCTAACTCCAAAACTGGGAGACCATGTGAAAAGGTGGGATACACATCCTTCTATATTCTGAGCCTGTTGCAGTGGTTGCTTAGTAACTGAAGCCTTGAAGCCATTCTTTGACAAAAAAAACAAAACAACTTGTATCGTGTGTACGTGTATCTCTATTAGCACAAAACATGCAACATTAAAGCAGACAGGGGGTGATTTGATGAGAATCCATCATATGAATAACAATCTCAGAGGTTTAATCCTTTAAAGGTCACACATAGAAATACTTTGGAATAAAAAATTTCAACCGTTTTATTGGAGGATATAATAAGGCTTTATTACTTTTGATCATTTTTTAAAAAATTATTGTTTTGTAAAACATCAGCATCAGTGAAGTTACAATATTTGGTTCCTTACCCATAAGTGCCCCCCCCCAAAAGGAAATCTAAGAAATAAATGTAACCCCCCCCCCTCAAAAAAAAAGGAAATCACATTTAAGGTAAACATGAAGAAACATGTATTTTAGAACATTAAAACATAAGTGTTGATTCAGACCCCTGTCCACATATCCCTTTGAACATCATTCCTTACATTAGTACCATTATGTCATGGTATCTAACAAAGCAGCACTCACTGTTCATACAGAGGTGGACCTTACAGACCCTGTAGACCACAATGGACTTGACATTGTTACCACACTGATCTCACTGGAACAACTGCTGTCACTGTCTTGCAACGTACATGGAAATTACCACAAATAGTCACTTACCCAAAAAAGGGTGAAGATATTTCAAGGGAAATACTTCAAAACATTTCCAAATCTGATCCACTGTTACATATAATAATGGGCTTAAAATGTTTGATTCATCAAGCCCATGTAGAAACAAACAAATGACAAAATCTGCTTAAACTTGTCAAAAACAATAAAACACATCTTAAACAAACCCTAACTCTGCTATCAGTATTATCAACAGTTGCAAGTTGTTCACTATGGTCGTCTGTAAATTGTAAAACTGCTACAATTCTGTGCACGTGCCACTATTCAGAGTAACTGTGCCTGGTTTTGTAAATCTATGAAGAAAAACTGAGCATGCAGTTCCTTAAAAACAGAAACAACAGTTACACACAAACTGGCACTTCAAACTGTTCCAAATAATGTAATATTTAACAAAGAGCACAGCAGGTCAGAACACCAACACACCATTTTGTCAGTCACAAATGTTTCCTCTAAAATCCTTGACAGCCTGCTTTGACACCACAGTGCTTTTCTCTAACCTGCCAACATCGAACAGCACATAATTATCCCTCTGGAGATAAATTAATCAATCACTCTGATGGGAATGGTAAGTGAGTCCTTACAAGGCATGGAAATAAATTGACTGGAACACCACTATGGTGTTGGGACTCACTAGTAACGGTTAATTCGTCTTAGTTTTTTTCCTAAATGAGTGGCCATAGTTGATATTTTCCTGTGAATTAACATTAGTTACAATGACATAGATTCTTGACAATGTTTTTAATGAAGTAACCTATCTTTGCTCACCCCAATAATTAATTTCCAAAAAGCTCCTTTTCTGTCATGCTCTTCTCTTGTTCCCTTATATGGACACAACCTTGTATTATGGTAAATGGACTGTACTTATACAATACATTTTATACACCAGTGGGTGCTCAAAGTGCTTTACAATTCCTCACATTCCCCCATTCACACACACACACTCACACACCAGTAGACGGCTACTGGGAGCAACTTAGGGTTCAGTGTCTTGCCCAAGGACACTCCGACATGTGGACAGCCAGAGCCGAGACGCAAAGCCACGACCCTTCGATCATTGGACGACCTGCTCAACCAACTGAGCCACAGCCACCCTTATCACTGCTGCTAAGAACCATAGTGGGATAACCATTATAATGGGTCACCAATAAACAGTCTTCACATTGCTTTCCTTTATTGTACTGATGAAGGGAAAAGCAACTATTCAGACTACATTAACTTTAGCATCACTTACATTGGAGCACATAAACCTCATACATACACACACTAACAGCAACTACAAGTAAAACATCTCAATTTATCAGATATGTCCCACAAATTACACTCCTTTATTACATTACACACATCGATACACACACACACACACTGTGAAAAACGATGGAAATAACTTCCTCTGGTCAGCTGCCAAACAATAAGCTATCATAACAACAATAACAACATCATAAGGACAGCCAGCTCCATGGTACAGAGGAAGAGAAGGGGAAACCTTTAAGGAGCATCCAGTCGATGCTAACTGTGTCATGACCCCTGCTGAGGAGTGTTGCTTTTGCTAATCCAAACTGACAGTAAGTAATCCCATGAAAATCAGCAGCTTTTGGGGAAGTAAACAATTGTTATAAGGAAAGCCCGTTTTCCACATCAGTGAATGTTTTAAAAAGAGGATTCAATTATCCACTTGGAGCCTCATAGTGTGTAGACTTCTCTCTCTTTTTGTCACCTATTTCCATACTTGCCAATCAATGTTTCCTTCTGTCTGTCAGTCCAATGTAATATCAACCTGTCATGTTCAACTTAGCTTTTTCCCGTGCAAGCATTTTCATCAAAGGCCTCACATGCCCTGATGGATAAAAGTCATCATAGGAAGTCTGCTGGGTCACCAGGAGGTGAGCCACGCAGTGAAGGCCAATTAGCAGCTTACAGGAAAAAAGACAGGAAGGTGAAAGGATAGCAGAAAGGACCCCTGTTCATTTCCCGGCTATGATACAATAGTGCAAAGTGTGAATCATCTAACATTTGTCTATGATGCAGAAAGAATAAACCATAATGACACAATGTATTTTCCTATGTTTAATTTCCTATATGTCATTTAGATATTCATGAAAACATAAGTTTGATTCAAAGATTCTTATATAAAAAACAGAACATTGAAGAAAAAGTGTGTTTATCAGCAAAATATATCATTAACTGAACATCTGCTGAGATTTATCAAACTACATGGGTTTTACTAGTGAATCAATGTTGGTGTTTTCATGTTCATTACGCCGCCTCTGAACGTCCAAATCGGTCATATGTGGTGTCTGAAAGAGAGATGTTAGTTCCTTTGTTGTACAGAAATAATGTTAAAATGTTAATAATGAACTAATAGAATATGAATATTTGAGCAGAATCTTAATCTGTAATGTCTGTACAACATAATTAAAGTTTTACGTTTTTACAGAAGAAAATTCTGTGATATAACATTAGATCCTGTTTTAATCGATTAAAATGTGTTAGGTATTTGTGCATATTTCTGGAATAATTACAATTCTTCTAGGATGTACTTATTTAAAAAAGAAACTAAATAACAACAAAGTATCATGATATATCGTGATGTACTGTATCAACATCTCAGTATTGTGATTTGTATTGTATTACCACTCTTTTTGCAATACACACCAGTCCTGTCTTTTAGACTAATTATTTACATACTGATAGGATTAATGGCTGCACATGTTTTAAATATTTTAGATCGGTAAATGCTTTTGGTCCACAGTGGAGGTGTGGGTCTTTATTTTTTGAATAGAGCTTTTATTCAACACTTCAGACCTGCACTTTGTTTTAAGATTAATTTTGTTAATTTTATCTGTTTATTTTATATATTTTTTCATGCTTATACTTTTTATCGCTGCCTGTTGTCATGCTTTTATTTTTTTTTTTTAATGTAAATCACTTTTAATTGTCTTGTAAATTACATGTGCTCTATAAATAAACCTGCCTTGCTGTGTCTTTATGGCTTATTAGGAACATCGAGACCCAATGAGCATCACAGCATTAGAGAAAGGCACTGACACAAACACTATAAACTCTGTTTCTGTCACACAAGTTCATTCATGCATTTCTGTTACCGACAGCTGACCCTCCAGCGGATGCTATCCTAACCACATCCTTACCCACAGGTATGAGTCTCAGTCCCACCTTGTTAAGCTGAGGTGTTTACCTACTGAGCGGTGCTGCTCCCTCGAGAGACCAACACTTCTGGCATAAGATGCTAAAAATAATTTTCCGTCTTACCACAGCCCTTCACATCTAAGACGTAGGTTGTCCACACACATACAGAAACTGTTTACATGACACGGTCGTGTGTACATTTGACCACCACTGGCCTCTTTCCTCCTCAGCAGCTTCAAGTGCTGTAATGCAATGAAACATATCACACCAAGGGAGTACTGTAAATAAATACAGTCCATCACTTCAACTTATATGCTCAGTGAAAGCACTTCGATGTACTGTACATAAAAAAAAAAACACTTTCGTTTTACAAATTCACAAAGTACTGCGCTTATCCTACAGACATCTAAACAATACATAATAGCCTTTAAATATGAGTCAGGGCAGACAAGTACAGACAATGTTCAAACAGTGCTAAAAATAAAGCTCAGTTAATACATTAATTTACTTGCCACATGTCTTTGGGTAAAAAAACAAAAAACAAAAAAAGAAACACTTAAACTTGTTTCTTGTATTGAAGCCTTCAAATAAACGTTTCCAAAACTGTCTTTCACAGCAAGATAAACGTTTAAATGAACAACCTATAAAGTATTCACTTCTGCACTTACTTTGATTCTTTTTCCAAGCACTCAGTGGAAATGTATACAAAGTCATAGCTATATTACTGTATCTTTGAAGTGATGTGCTAAAAGCAGAGCGGTTTGTGTTGGGCCTTTTATGGGTTTGTTTGCCAGACATGCTGGCTGATGTTGCAGTTTAGTAAAAGATAATTAATTCGTAAAACTACACAATCTATGTGTGAATTATTTTTATCACTATACACTACATGACATCCACACTGGAAAAAATCTAAATCTTAAGTGTATTTTTCTCATTTCTAGACAAAATATCTCATCACATTTAAAATAAGACATGATCGCCTAAAGAGTAACTTTTCAGTGTGATATAAGAACTTATTTTTGGACAACAGATCTGGAAAATCTGATTTTAAAGAAATATTATCAAGGTCATTTTCACTTGTAAGATTTCTTGAAATAAGATTTTCCAGATCTATTGTCTAAAAATAACTTGTTATATCTCACTCACAGGTTACTCTTATTTTAAATGTGATGAGATATTTTGGCTAGAAATTAGATAAATAAAGGGAATGATGTGGTATCTTAAATGTCTCCACCTCCTTTCTCATTCTGATTTCTTTCTACCTTTCTTCTCTGTTTCTCTAAACTAAGCTTCAGTGCCAGATTTGTAATGCTCCTTTGGGCTTTCTGCCAAGACTGTGGTGGATCCCACTCTCCCAACCTGTCCATGTGCCTGCAATTTCCTCAAAATACACAACCTTCCCCCTGTCAAATGAAATGCCTCAGTCTGGACACCCACACCAGACCTTTCTGTGTGGAGTTTGTATGTTCTCCCCGTGTCTGTGTGAGTTTTCTCCAGGTACTTTGGTTTCCTCCCACCATCCAAAGACATGCACTGATAGGTTAATTGGTTAATCTAAATTGTCCATAGGTGTGAATGTGGGAGTGATTGTTTGTCTATATATGTTCAGCCCTGAGATGAACTGGAGACTCATTCAGGGTGTACCCCGCCTTCACCCATTGTAGCTGGATTAGGCCCCCAGTGACCCTAGTGAGGATACATCTGGTTCAGATGACGAGAAGATATATATATATATATATATATATATATATATATATATACATATACATATGTGTGTGTGTGTGTGAGTGTGTGTGTGTGTACACTCATAACAACACTTAGTGACTCCAGACTGGACCATTTCATTTGACAGGAGGAGGGTTGCCGGACCAGTGAATTAGGACTTTTTCATGGGGGGGGATTAACATTCTTGTCTCTTTCACTGCCCCCTAGCCTCCTCCTCCAGGCCTTCCTGAAGTGAGGCCTGACTCTACAGGCACATGCTTGACCTGGCACTGAGGACATGGAGTAATTAGAAGCCATAAAGAGGACCCTGCTTCTCTTCGATTCCAGCACAGCTGAAAACAGGAATGCCCAATGAGAAACTTCCCCCTCCTAGAGCGCATCACAGGCAGGGTGTTTGTATTTTTTTTTATTTTTTTTTTATTTCACCTGATGCTGTTATAAAACTTTAACTGAAGCCAACTGTTGTGAGGCTGGAGCCTTACTGTGAATACAGCAGGTTACAATTAAGGTCATTAATGACTGACTCCAAACTATGTACCTTTAAAAAGAGGAAATGACATGTTCTCACACAAATTAAAGGTTAAATCATCACAACTTGAACACTTAACACATGAAATTTAGCCATAGACAACATAACATCACAATAAATACATGCTGTGTCTTAAGTGACATATAAAATGATAATATAGGATGTGATTAGATCTCATAGTCACATTGCCAGAATTATATTTGCTAGACTGCAACTGCTGTATGTTACTGTAAGCATGCAAACACTATATCCACTAGTGCAGATATGTATGTTAATACATGCAACATCGCTGAATCATGTCACCATGTCATCCTCAGACTGTCAAAGATAATTTTTTGGCTTTCAAGCCTCCGCTACACATCTATGCCTTGTTGTTGAAGCTCAACAATCCCAACACACACCTACATGCACACTGTAAATTACGATTTAGCTACAACTGCTTACTGTACTGTTCAAGTGACGTGTTGTGTTGTATTTTAGAAAAGGCTATTAAGCTAAAAATATTAAATTACATATGACTTTTGTATGTGTATTCTTTAGAGAAGTATGAAGCTTCCCAAAATTCAAGTGCTGACCTAGTGACCTGGACTGAGGGCTGAGCTGCAAGTGAACGCAGCATCAGAGAGGAAAAATCAGCATGGAAAATGAGAGGAGTCAGTGATGTTTTCATTTCCACAGACAGATGACTCTAACCACTATTCATGAAACTGATTGGAAACAACACAACTCATCTTATTAGAACATAAGAAATAACAGGCAGTCTGACATGTGCACATTCTTAAAACATTCTCCCCTGAATTTCAGATATTTTCACCTACACCCACAGAAATGCCATCTCTCTTAGACACACAAAAACACAAACACAGACCTGAAAGATGATCTCAACAGTTTTTCTGACCAGAGCTTCTCTCGTGTACTCAAAGCTTTAGCTGGGCTCTTATTGCTTTAACAGGAAGAATACCAGATGGTTTACTTCACCGTCTCTGTGCTGTAGCTCACAGCAGTGAAGATAAATCAATGTCTGCTGTCCACCACAGACTAAAGTGGAAAAACTGAGTCAAGATTCCACAGTGCACCTCTGCATTCATTTTATAGCAAGAAACTGGATGAACTGCACTTTTGAGGCATATCGTTATTATCTCCATTATGTCTTTTTTGTCATTCATTCAGATTTTTCAGTTCTGTGTTTTTTGCTGCAGCTATATTCAGTTATTTTCCAATTCTCATCAGTAACCTCATTTTTTTTTTTTTTGTTTATTTTATCTTTTCCTGCTTTGTAGCCGTTTCCCCGTTCTGTCTCTCCTGGAGCAGATATAGTTTTGATGCCTTGACTGTTGAGCAATTCATGATAAAAGAGAGCCCTGCAGTGGTGACATTATAGAGCAATTTCCTCTCACCCAAGTCTTGCAGATTTCCATTATTCCAGCCTCAACACACCGACACAAAAAACTGAAAACCTATTTATAACAAACTCTTCACTATAATAACAGATTTTTTCCATTTTTCTAAGGACAATCCTACTCAAGAACTGTCAAACTAAAGTTGCACATTTTCTCACAGTTAGCTCATGTGACTTATTTTGAAATTTTTTTGTTTTAAGCTATGATGGGAATCAATCCAAATCTGTAAATGTTTTTGTGCAATAGAAAACTTTTCTCATGTGAGAAGTTAATGGCCCATTTATATTTGCAGCAAAAGTTCTCACCAGCAGAATACAATACAATAGAATACAATAGGCTGAGCGGTTAGCGCTCTTGCCTCACAGCAATAGGCCCGGGTTTGATTCCCGGACCGTGTCTGAATGAGTTTTCTCCAGGTTTCCCCCATCACCCAAAAATATGTTTGTTAGAGCAAAATCCTCCAGCCAGGTCATTCTGATCATTAACCTGGCTCCTTACAGGCATGAAGGATGGGTTAAATGCAGAGGACACATTTCATTGTACAATGTATAATGACAAATAAAGTACTTTACAATGACTGCCAACAATATTAGCTACAACGAGCAATGACAATTAGAGAAAAAAAAACAGCACATATAACACACTCCTCAAAACAACTAATTAAATTATTAACTCAATGCTTTGTCATCTCACTGTTCCAAGTCAAACAATATGAGAAACAAAGTCATAGAGAAGACACCCTTACAACAGAAAAAGAAACTATGCTCAACGGTGCAAAAAAATAACATTTAGGCAATCAATCACTGGTCATGTGAATGTAATAACAATACTTATTATAACTGCAGTAATTATAGCCTGGAGTAAAGAAAGCTCATGTAGTGCCAAACAATGTCTATGTATTGATGTCTATTCATCTACTGACACTTCTACTAGTGTTGCACTTGAGCAACATACACCCTGTGGGTGAACAGAAATTAGTGTCAGTAAATTATAAGACTGACAGAACACTACTTTCATCAACTCTGAATCATTAAAATCATACTCCGATTCGTGTCATATGTTGTAATGTTAGTAAAAAATGAGGGCCAAAAACAAGCATTTTTCAAGGGAGGAACTTGTTTCCTCTCATTTCTGTGGGTACTGAATGGTTTCTACATTTTCTGCAGCTTGCTTCAGCATGTATTAGAGTTTGTGGTTCAACTCCAGATCTGTGTCTTGTTCTCTTGTTGGGACAAAGCTCAAGTAATTAAGATTGTGACTTAATTACAAAATGGTGCTGAATAACCAGGGCCTGGCTGTGTGGCTTGCTTTAATGTAGTCTTTCCATTACACGTACTAACTTCATAAGCTGTAAAGTATATTAAAAACAGAAAATAAACCAAACAAACAAACAAACAAAAAAACATCAGACAAGAGTGGAGCTTCTGAAGTGACCAAAAACCATTGTATTTCTCCTAGTGGGAAAAAAAGTGCTTACACTCAGTAATTCTGCTGCCCAGGCTGTGGCTAAGCTAGAGCTGTGGAAGGGGGAATGGGGTTGGAAAGGATGAGTCATACATTACTTTCCATGCTCAATTATTATAATACCCCATTACAGTGAAAAGCACTGTTTCCCAGCTGAACTGAATACTCGGCTTGTGATCCTGGACCAGACTTCCTTTTCATTCTGCCATGCGCTACATGCTGCAACAAAGCATACAGTTAAAAATGAAATACAGGAGTGGGAGTTGCATCATGAGCTGCCCATCCAACTTTTACATCACTAGTGTATTTGTGTTGACATTTTAAACACCACTGCCTCCATCCATTTTATTCCGCTCATATCTCAGTATGTAGACAACACAATAACCTTTTCATAATTTGGAGCTAAAATTGCAATAGTTGCCAACGTCTTTTGGCCAAGCAACACCTTTAGACAAAACCATCTGCAACTGGCTTCAAATCAAGCACACTCTGTCAAGACTACAGAGCACCATTGAGCAGTGCTAAACAATTATTTGACCAGTAATTAGTCTGGAAAGGAAAAGATGATATACTGTCCAGGATACTGCAAATAATGTGCTATTTATGCCACACAAAGGAACTGCTTAACTCGAATACAGGGTCAAAAACTTGTCCTGCATATTTTGTTTTATCTCTCATGTTGTTATCAGGCATTAGACCTGATTTACAGAGTCCTTTCCACAAAGCCTGCATTTACAAGCTGAAGTGGCACATGCAATTGCAGGGTCACTGCCTCTCTCCACAGTCCAGCTAACTCAGATTCCTTCCTCAGCGCCACAGCAATAGGCGCACACAAGAAGCCACTTTTTTCTCACCACCAATTATCTGATTGAGTTGGACACAACCTCAGGATAGCCACTTATAGGTGAATGAGAAGTAGCCCACTGAAATCACACAGGAAGTGTACAGATGTTGGTTTAACTCATAGTTCAAACTAAAATGACTTAAAGACAGAGATGACTGACATCAGTTTTAACTCTTCCTACTTGATCCATCCAGGTCTGAATTATACCTCACATAAAATGTACACTAACCAATCTGATGTTTTTACTGTTCCTTCATTCTGTTTGGATTAAATAAATCAATAGCCTACTTGGTTTCATAAAAAAAGGTATTGGGAAGCGAGAAAAAGGCAGAACATTGTCTAACGACATACATTTCTTAGAAGAGGAGTTATACAGATATAAAGAGACTGTAAATGAAAAACAGCTGCAGACCAGCTGTATTCAACCTTCACCCCTGCCATAAAGTTGGTTCTCTAAAACAAAAGAACCTTTAATGACCCTGAATGTGTATGTGCAAACCTGTCTGAAACACGAAGCACACTGCTCTTATTTTTACAAACTCAGCGCTAAGGCTGCAGATGTTATTTGATTAGAAATATTTGCTAAAACCAGCATTGAATGGTATATTTTCTTTTGAAAAATGCAACAGGATTTTTTCCCCTCATCCCCTGTTCCACCAAGAATGGGAAGAAAACATCTGGAAGACATTTTTTCTGCTTTTTGGAGGGCTTAGCAGACAGCACAATGGAACTTATCAAATCCAGATGTGAAAAAGCTCAGTAAAACAGCAAGGCCTTCTTCTTTTTATCCCTTTAAAAAGTACATAAGGATAAAACAAATAACAGCCCCTAATATATAGCAATTCTTGAATCATGACCATATTTCCTGATTCCTTGGCATATCCGCTGGTCCTTTCACTACTGCCATCTTTTATTCACAGTAGCTTTGGCTCAAATCCATCCTTGTTTTCATTTGCACAAGGTATTCAAAGAATGTTTTTTCAGTATTTTTGATGAATAAAGTACTTTGCACGAGTAGATGCTGGTCCTCCATGAATGTTTGTGACGGACGCAGACCCAGCAAAAAAACTCTGGTTAATTAATGATAACAAACCACTTTGAAAAAAATGAGTGGGGATTCTCTAGGCTTGTGAAAGGAACCCACTGATCAGCAAAACTAAATAAAGCAACTCCGCTAAAACACAAAATGAGCCTTCTGGAGAAAAAGCCACAGATACAGTACAGTACGCGCTTGAAGAAGCCATTTAAATGTTGCTTATTAGTCAATCAAATTTAAAAAGAGAAAATGTCATATTGTGAAAGGTTAGGTGGTAGAAAAACATATTTATCTTCACTTCTGATTCTGAAGGTGGAAGACTTCAATAAGAAAAAAAATACAGAGTAAAATCTAAAGAATCTGACACCAACCAAAATATATGACTTCAGTGTACTGGTGAGGAGTGGTTAGAACATCTTCGTTCCTTTAAAAAGAATTCCTTTCTTCAGGCAATGAAACTGTATACCTGACAGCGGCAGCAATTTGAAAGTCCTGACCTTCACCTTTGAACCACTGAACCCTCTTCTCATTCCTGACCTAGATGTCTTATAGGGCTTCTGTTATTACTGCTTTTCACATCAGTGCAAAGTACAGTAGGATGTCGTCATTAATGCCTTGTCAATATGACCCCCCCGGGAGCACAGAGGACTGGGATTCACTCCCACAATAAAATAACTATATGCAGTTTCAGTCCAATGCTGTTAACCCTTACACGTGGCATTGTGCAATAGCAAGGCAACACTCATCATACAACTGCTGAATATGCACTTTCTTTCCTTAGTTTAGCTAGCGGCATACATGCTAGTCCACAGGAATTTGAAAAAACAGGCTAATTTAAGATAAACTAAGATTAGCTAAACTACGATGAGCATGCTACATAGGACTCCATGTTTAGCTTTTTGTGATAAAGTTCACGAACACAATGGAAAAATGTCAAAGATTAATAGTTTCTATATTTGCATAAAATAGCAGACTATAAAATTGCATTTTTTGTCTTTGTGAGATTTTCTGTGCAACTAGCTACCATTTTACCTGGTAATGGGTGCAGCTAACTGCTTCACAAAAAAAAGAGGAAAAAAAACCTCTGACAGAAGATTACACCTTAACAACGACTAAACACCTTGAGAGTTGGTGGAGTGAAAAATTTGGATAAAATTCCAGTAAATAGTGGTCTGTGCCCACTGGTTTAAGAAATAGGACTGTTTGCTAACTTTTAGTAGCTAGTAAGCTAGCAAGTATTTCATCAAGTGGCTGAAAAAAAACATCTTAATCCTCTTCTCACATGCAAACATTATTTGGTATTTTTATAATTTTTAATGAGCTACAATACATGTCTGCTAGCCTAATGTTTTATTAAAAAATAGCCAAATGTAAAAGACTATATTAAAGAAGAAAAAGAAAAGAAAAAATAGCCAAATGGAAAAAGCTAGGCCCCAACTCTGTAGCCTTTCAGGTCTGTTTGGTTTAAAGAGTTAGTACACTGATTTAAGTAAACAAAAATATATAATTATATCTATAACTCTGTACCTAACTACATGTTTGTCCTAATGTAGGAACACGAGTACAACTGAATTCTGGGCACATCTTTTTAAAAAAATCAACCAATAAAAGATAAAGAATTGATTGCCACTGGTCATTATTTTCATGCAAAAGTAACTGTTAACTGTGTCCTGTTGTTATAATTTCAACAACATAGTAAAAAGCCAAACAAATAATTGACTACTTAGTACAAACCATTTATTACATTCAATAAGTATACCTGTAATATAAATTTAGTAATATTACAGGTAATTACACTAATGTTGTATGCAGTTATATAGAATAGTGTTGTCTAAAATAATGACTGAAACAAGTTTCTAGTCAGGCCACTGTCAGTTCACAAAAGAATGGAAATCCAGTTTTTATTAAGTTTGTCTACACTGATAGTAAGATACATGCAAAATGTTGAAGGTTTGATGATAATCTGAAAATATAATGTAGTCCTTCACATAAAATATTCAGATATCACTGTCATTGTATTAGAATTAAAGGTGACTTAACTGTGACAAATACATAATTTAAAGCAGCAATATAATAGTTTACATAAAGCCCTGACATGTTACTGGTAATCAGTCACCAAGTATTTCCCATTTGGCATGTGTCAAGTGTCAAGTTTCAGGAAGTGTACCAGTACCCTTGAGGATCACTTACAACACTCTGGTTGCTCTCTATGTCAGTTTTAAGAGCTGATTAAATACAGCCTGGAGCAAAAAAAATAGATCCAGCCCCTGCTCTCTAACACCACACAAAAATTCAAGTCCACTTTCTCTTGTCACAAAAAAATGATCCAGAACAGGATCTGATCATCAGCATCATCAATGACCTCAAATCAGTTCATAACTGTTGTTTATAGGTGCCATGAAAATAAACAGTCTACGGTGGTAAATTACTTTAAATGCCTCATACTATATTCCATATGAGCCAGGAAAAGCATATCTGTTTTTTTCTGTTACATTTACTTTACAGTTGTTGATTTTTTTCCAGGCAGTAGGGGTGAATTCAGGCACAACATCACAGTGTCTCTCAGAGCATCAACACAATCTCTGACATATACTCTAAGGATCAAGAAGCCACCTGTTCAACTAAAGGGCCTGTGACCGAGACTTACAACAGACCACCAACCCTGTCAGGCAGTGTCAAAGGGGCTAATAATATATATGAGCTAGACCCAGGACTGACCAACACAGCACCTCATGACCTCTGAACCCCTATTCAGTCCCATAGTAGAATGTGTAACCAGGAGATAACACAAATATACCGAGCATACTTTACATATATTCACTTTAAGTTCTTGGAGCTGATTTTTTTTTTTTAAAGCATGCACACAAATTGCCAAATGTATCTGACATTAACAGTTTACTGGTGTGTAAATGTGTATGTGTGTGTATGGTGGGTTTTTTTTTTTATTATTTTTTGCTAAGAATCAGTGCTTTTAGAGTGTGTGCGTCCTGTTTGGATTCCCTGAGGCGGCTCCACCCTACCACTTCAGACAAGCTGCAGCCCCTCCCTCTTATGAAAATGAATCTCATCCATCCAAATAGTTAAGAAAGAAGAAACACCAAAAAAAAGTACTTCAACTCTCTTGAACTGCCCAACAACCAAGTAATAAATCACACAAAAAACCCACATTGGATCTACACTGTCTACAAAGTGCATACATAATTTGGGAAAATAAAGTAGGTTGTGTCCAATTCCTATGTGTGTCAACTTTAACAAGAATCTAAGATGATGTATCCAGGCTTGAATTGATGTTAAATGTATGCAACTATTTTACAATCCACTCCAGACACAAAAAGTGTGGGTGCTATAACCCCCCTCCCCCCCCCCTCCCCAAAAAAAGCGCTTTCTTTCATACATTCGTCCTCTTTTTGAGACTTTGACAAGTTCCACGGTCTCGGGTGGACCAAGCTGCATATATTAGTGCACCAATAAAGGCATTAAAATGAGTTTAGGATGATAGGGGGAGGGGCAGAGGAGGGGGAAAAAAAAGTTTTCTTTGCTGCTCCAAAGTGTATCCACAAATCTGAGCCGCATCTTACCTGAACTTGCTTGCGTTGTGACAAAAAGCAGAATCACCGCTAAAGTGATTTGGGCGTCCCTTATCCTCCGTTTAACTTTCCATCTTATATGGGTATCCATGACCGCCACAGAGAGACGTCCACGGCAAGTGGGATTCACTTTTCAACTTGGAAAAACTAATTAGACTTGCAACAACCTCTGGTCAGGACAATACTGGAGAAAAAAAAAGCCAAAAGTCCCAGAGAAAGAAAGAGAAAGAAGGGGGAGGGGGGGTTTATCGTTATTTCTCAAGCAGCCATAAGGGTTTGTTAGTGTGTGTTCCTCCAGCTGGTTGACGGATGGACACACTGCTCCTCTCCTCTTCTCTCTGCTCTACTGTCCTGCAGCGCTGCGCCTCCGATCACAAGTGCTTCCCCCTCTTTCAGTCGTCACGTAGAGCCCCTTCAAGTCCAACGGGGCAAGCAAAAGAAAACAAAAAAAAGAGAAGTCTTCTCCTAAAGCTGTCAGTCAGACTGCGGACAGGAGACTCAGGCAAATCAGAGGAGGCCATATATTAGAGGCAGCCCCGTTATTGGCCGAGGGAGGGAGGAAAAGTTGAGAGAAAGTTTCACGCCTACTATTCATGCGCTCTGGGTTCTGAAGTTTCACCCCTTTTGCACTGAGAGAGAGAGAGAAAGAGAGAGAGAGAGAGAGAGAGAGAGAGAGAGAGAGAGAGAGAGAGAGAGAGAGAGAGAGAGAGAGAGAGGGCCAGTGTTGAGAACTCATATGGCCAGAGCTGCAGCTATTGATTATTATATTTGATTGATTCGACTAAATTATTATTTGAATAGGTAAGGTACACAAAAAATAATAGCAAAAAAATTTGACAAATGTTGTGAAAATGAGAAACAACTTTCCAAAACCAACTGAAACAAGAAGCACAGAAGGTATACAAGTACAATAAAAGATCTCTCATGCATGACATGATGACAGTAGACAGGTGTTTACAGGTGGGACATTTGTGGCAGTTCTCATATGCACGAGATGAGTTTCATCTTTTTTAATGCTGTGTAAGACTTACTGTACGTCATCAAATTTTTCATCAAATCCATAAAACCAGAGTGATAGCCTAAGGGCGTTTTCACATATCATACTTGAGCTTGTATCTAAGTATGCTAGACCATAAAGACCACTTCATTTTATCCACACTCAAAAAAATAATTATACCAAAAACTTAGACTTTAAGTATTTTAATTACATGAAGTTTTTCCACGTAATTCTGCTGGGTAAGTTCAATGTAAGGATCCCATTTAATTCAATGTGTTTCTACCATGTTGAATCAGTGTGAATCAATTACATAAAGTTATTGCAAACATATACATAAACCTTATGTGACTTTTCAGTTAAAAGTAAAGTGAAATTTCACATTAACCTTATGTGATTATTCAGTTAAAAGTAAAGTGAAATTTCACATTAACCTTATGTGATTATTCAGTTAAAAGTAAAGTGAAATTTCACATTAACCTTATGTGATTATTCAGTTAAAAGTAAAGTGAATTTTCACATTAACCTTATGTGATTATTCAGTTAAAAGTAAAGTGAATTTTCACATTAATCTTATGTGATTATTCAGTTAAAAGTGAAGTGAAGTTTCACATAAACACTATGCATTAAAGTATATATACAATAATAATGCATTTCAAATACAGTATATTATCCTATTCCTGTTAAAATCACAAAGCAACACAGTATAGATCTGACGACTTTATTGCCACAAACTTCAAAATTACATTAACTTGTGTCTGAACATGGATGCCACTGTACACCTGAACGTTGAACACTCCCACACACCCATTCACATGTTCTACCTAGAAAAGAAAGCAGAAAAAAAATGTTATTTAAGTTAACATTTTAGCAGAAATCTATGGCTCAATTACACTTAAACATTGCTATGACATGTACTCACCAAATTTGAGAGGTTTCCCATTGAAAATGTAGATTGATTTTTGTCAATTTGGCCCTATGATGATGTACCCTAAGTGATAGAAAAAAATATGACATTGTTAGTTCCCAATTTGGATAAGAAACAACTGCATAAATGTGTGCATGTGTTTGTGAGAGTACATGCAATAATGACAATGTAAATGCTAGCGGTATTAGAGGGAAACTTTGGTTTATTTCAACCTGTCTCCTATCGTCTTATGCTTCATGTGAGTAGTGACGTGAACATATTAGTTGTCACGTTTGCCGTTGTCTAGACAAAGCCGGGAGGTAGCTATTAGCTTCAGACCTATTACAATGTAAGTGAATGGGCTAGGGATGTTACCGAATATTCGAATATAAAAATCATATTCGAATATTTAAAAAAAGAAAAAAAATAGAAATGTATTTATTTTTTAAATATACTATAAGGTGTGTTGTGTGTATATATAGTCATTTAAGGGTTAGGACACACCTTATAGTATATTTTAAGAAAAAAAAAAAATTTTTTTTTTGAACCCCCCCCCCACCTTTCGAATATTCGTTAAACGTTAATGGTATTCAAATTTGATTTTGAACACCTTTTAACATCCCTATAATGGGCGTACTTTCACAGGCAAAGTTAGTCCACTAAACAAGCTTTTTTCCCACTAAGACCACCTCACATCGTTAGTATAAATGTCAGAGAGCATATAGACACAATATGTAAATGTGTTGTTTTAGCTTACCTGTTACCCGGTGAGCTTTCATCGATTTCCATATAATACCATGCAGACGCGTGTAAATAATTAGCTCAAACATGTAAACAAAGACGGCTAAAAACAGGTAAGCTAACACAACACATTTACATGTAATTTAAATATGTTCTGATATTTATAGTAAGGATGTAAGGTGGTCTTGGTGGAAAAAAACCTAGTTTAGTGGACTAACTTTGCCCTCAAAAGTATGCCTGTTCGTTTTCATTTTAACAGATCTGAAGCTACTAGCTGTGACCTGACTGTATCTGGACAACAGCCAACATGACAACTAATATTTTCACCTCACTAGTCACATGAAGCACACATGACGATAGGAGACAGGTTGAAATAAACCAAAGTTTACATTTAAGTTGAAGAAGTTTGAACACACTGAAAAATAACTGCTTCTTTAATTTTTTACATGCTGATGAACTATATCTGGTTTTTGTTAGCTGGGCACAAACATAATGTATGTTTTTCTCAGAGTATTAATACAACCAGTCAACCACCCATCTGAATTTACATTGTTGAATTAATAAATCACTCCCATTTATAGAGCGCCAAAACACAACTCAAGTCAGCTCAAGGAACTTACAGTAGGTCTAGACCGTACTCTTTAATTTAAATTTTAAATAAGGTTTTTTTTGTAACATTAGAAACACATTAACGGAACCATGCCCGGGTAAAGTATTTACAAGTACTTTTGAATAAAATAATTTCTCATAAGCAAAAAACACACACACAGACTATCTGTTTTAATTTAAATCCAAACACCGATGGCTCTAAACTACACGTCTCATAATCGATGAACACCCGCGAAGATTTTAGTTTTTTATCAGTACACTGCCGTATAAACAAGTAGAAGTCGATACAATGCGCTCCCATGAGGATGGATGCACAACTCGGCATAACACCAGTAACTAATGTTAAGAGTGCGCCGCACAAAGTTAACCAGTTTGCCACATTGGCAGCAGTGGTGACCGTGACAAAGAGAAACCTTTATAACACTATAACCTGGCCGTTTGTCCGCTGTAGCGAGCCAGCATCAAAGTGCAGCAGCAGGTGCTAGCTTAACAGTTAGCTTAGCACTAACGTTAGCCCTTAGCTTAAGGCCGTGACGTCCTGTCTAATTAAAAATGCGACACCCAGCCTCGCCTCGGACGCGAGGACACCCAATAAATAATGCAGTTCAGGCTGCGTTATTTAAGTTATTTACCACAAGTATTAGCTTCATACTGCATTGCTACTAACTCATGCTAAAAGCTATGTACATGCATCCAGGCACGTTCTCAACTCTTTTTTTTTTCTTTAGTGCTCAACTTCACCAGACTTCCGAAAATATAAATGCCAAAGCATTCACATTGTCTTTGAGAAACTCGGGGGAAAAGGAATATATCAATATAATTCTAAAATATCACATACTACCATTAACACAATATATTTCAAACAATTAAACTTACCGTTTTCACTGAACCGCAGACTAGTCGCACTCCTCCGTCAGGATCACGGTCAGGAATACCGCGGTCTGCAGTGCCGAGTTTGTGAGGGCAGGGTGGGCGAACCCGTAGAATACTGAAGTTACCATGGTGACAACATGCTGGTACACGCCCACTGTCTACTTACGTGATCCAGTCAGATAAAGTTTAGGGATTTCTTTACATCAGTTTGTAAAGCATATGTTTACATACTGTTTAAATATTATTATTAAATAAACTTGTATACTTATGTGATCCAGTCAGATAAAGTTTAGGGATTTCTTTACATCAGTTTTTGAAGCATATGTTTACATACTGTTTAAATATTATTATCAAATAAACTTGTATACTTATGTGATCCAGTCAGATAAAGTTTAGGGATTTCTTTACATCAGTTTTTGAAGCATATGTTTACATACTGTTTAAATATTATTATCAAATAAACTTGTCTACTTACGTGATCTAGTCAGATAAAGTTTAAGGATTTGTTTACATCAGTTTGTAAAACTTATGTTTACATACTGTTTAAATATTATTATCAAATAAACTTTTAGTTTTATAAATTTCAGTTACAGTTTATTTGAAAATAATGCTTCATGTTTATTGTGGCCAAGAATCATTTTTTTGAGTGCATGTGAATGCAAACGTTCCATACCTGAGCCCACTTGAGAAGGCAGTCCTGGGTTTGGACTGGCCATACTCCAGTGAATGTGATTCGTGCCCAAGACCGGAAGTGACTTAATCACCATTACAACAACAGAAGTGAGGTAATCACCACAAGACCAAAGTCGGTGCTCCTGTTGTCTCCTGAAAAAGCCTCAGATTTGTGCAACACAGGCTTGGCTTATCAACCGAACCACTCTGTGATATATCAGGGGGCAACTCTTCTTCTCTCTGCCTCAAACAGGGTAACAGACAGAAACATATTCCCTGTGACCAGAACAGTCCTTTCCACACCTGCAGGAAAGGTGTGAACGTACTCAAGTACAGTATGGTACAGACTTGGATATGCTGTGTGGAAACACCCCAAATATCACAAATCCATGATTGCAAACCTAAATCAAAATTCTATCCAACTTATAAACTTACTAAAAACTTTAAAAAAAAAATAAAGTAACATTTAAAAAAATCAAACCAATTTTTTTATGTTTGTGTGAAAGTTAAAATGTCTGAAGGAGTAAATGATTGTTACAATTAAGAAATGTAAACATACAGACATTTTCTGCCTTTCCGTCTTCATCTCTTACAATCCATGTTGTTCCTGTTGATCTTGGTGTCACGTCTATCACAGTAAGTATCTGTGGGAAAATGAGGAAACAAAGGTGTGAGTCAGCAAAACTAATCTAAATTGTTTCAAAATCTATTCAAGTCAAACAACTGTTACAACTGTACACAAAACTTCTGAGATAAATATTCAACAAAGTCCTTGTGTTTGTACAAATTAAGTTGATATTTCCCAGTAGTAGGGTTGTAACTTCCAGTAAAATCCTATCCATGCAGTTGCATCCTATTAAAAATACATGTGCATTTTAAGCCACAAAGCCCAATATCCACTGTCAACCAAAATCCATCTACTGATCTAAAATGTTTAGTGATTGTTGATCCACTATTCCTATCAATCCATGTCAATAATTGGTGTAAAATACACTTACTCATCATTTCATGTTAATCAGATATGACCCATTTGGATGATCAAAGGCTCTGTCATTACTATGGAAACACTGTTATCTTCTAACACATTGATTCACCAGTAAAACCTATGGAGTTGGATTAATGACAGTGGATGAGCACACTTGATTTATGTTAATGGTAAATTTTACTGGAAAAAGTCAGTTTTCTCTATGTTTATATAATGATATTTGAAATTACTCTGAGCTTTTATGATTCATGAATATAGAAAAAGACATGATTTTTCTGCACATAAACGACACAATGCAAACAATAATATTATAATGAATGGTAATAAATCATTTGGAAGTCTTTACGGGTTAATACTAATAATTGATCTAAACTTTGCAGTTCTAATTCCATACACTTATTAAACAAACTGGAAAATACACAGAATGTTTTAGCATTCTACTTTAAGACACACAATAAAATTATCACTGTTTAAACACATCAAAATATAAATCATCAGCCACATTTGCTTGTGATCATCAAAAAATTGCATACAACACTGTGATACAAATTCTGAACCAACAAACACCAAGGCAGGGTATATTCAGATGATTCCCACATGTAACAGATATTCAGAGAATGTTTAATGTCGCCCCTATTTTGTGCCAATCTCAAGTTTCTATAACAACCCGCCAATAATGTGATTTTGACCTTTCTGCTAATTGCGACCTTGACCTTTGAACTTTTGCAATATTGATAATTTCATTATATGTATATTTGTATCACTGCATGTAATATTATAATAATATATCCAGTATTGATTAAATTATAGCGTGATATGTCTATGCTTGACACACACAAGCAGTGTTACACAAGTTAATTTTGCAACATGTCACCATTGACCTCCAGAGATCTCAAAAACTATTGGTCGGAGGTAATAACACCCAATCATGAGAATTGTAGAAATCTTCATTTCACATTGTTTGATACCAATGTGAAAGTTCTGTGACCCTCTGTTCTTGAGTTATAACTGCTAATGTGATTTTGAACTTTTAGTTAAATGCGACCTTGACCTTTGACCTCTCCTCAAATGGATAATTGCATCTGATGCACATTAGCTGTATGTATATGCCCATGTAATTTCATGGTGATAGCTCGAGTATTCATTGGGTTATAGCATGATATGTCTCTGCAGACACACACACATTGTATTTTTAATCTCGCCCAACATTGGTTGGGAGAGATTATTGTAATCAAATACCACAGATGGGAAAACTCCACTACATGTAAAATATGTGCTTAAAGTTTTACCAACAAAATGTACATTAACAGTTTGTGTTTTATTTTTTTAATCCTGGCATTTAATCTCGTATATGCTTAAAATTTCTGCAAATTTTTAACAGAAAGAAATAAAAATATTCTTTGTGTTTATTGGTAAAAAGAAAAGTAAACTATAACAACCCCCCACTCCCCCACGCACACACGCGCGCGCACACACACACACACACACACACACACACACACACACACACACACACACACTGGACTTTTTTCACAAAAAGAGGAAGTACGTCACAGGAGCGTGACCGAACTTCCCCTGAAACGTCAAGACGGTAGAAAGCCGGTAATATTGAAAGAGTCTTTTTAACTTCCTGAAGAAATTTGCCACTTTTGACATTTGCAGATATTGGGAGAATCGTGGAGGAACATTCACTAACGAAAAAGAAACTTGATAAAGGCTACGATTTTTTCAGTGAGGAAAAATATAAATGTAAGGAGAGAGAGCCCTGGCGCTAAGTGCTACTGAACTGATAACTAGGTCCACAAATCATTACTATATCCATTTATACCTCGGACTAGGGTTATACGGTTATGTATGGATAGTATAGAGGATATGGACTATTTCACTATTTTCAATTTGTTCTGTGTATGGTTCAAGTCAACGTCTTGTTAGCATAATGCTAACGTTAGCCGAATGCTATCATAATCCGTTCACATTTTTCTCTGGCAGTGTGTGTTTATGTTGGTGTTTGTCATAATATCAAATGTAGTAAACGGGCAGGTTTTTCTGAGGGCTAGATGCTACCCATCGCACATAAAAAAAGAGGATCCTCACAAACTCTAGGTTTGATCAGTGTGTATACATTTACTGTGACTTACTACTGTTCACTGGCTGCAGTTGCAGTTATATGCTCATTTCAACTCTTTCCTTCCAATGCTACTGTTGTTTACTGCTGACAGTGATGTACTGGCATCTAAAGGCTAAAGATCCTAACCAAAGTTTAAGTCGAATATTACTTATTTGTGTTCACCAAAACATTCAAAACCATGGCAATTTATTTTGTATCAACTCATACCGACCTTACAGCTGCCGTTTTTAACACCGTTAATATATTGGCTCCTTTTTCCTGTAGGAATATAATCATTCCAAGAAAAATGCTAGGGGCAGACACTGTTTTCAACCAGCATACAGTCTTCCCCAGGATGTAGTGTTCTGATGTGATGTATCTGCTGCAGACGTAAGTGCTCTTTTTTTAATTATAAAACTCGGCCCTTCATGCCGCTGAATAGCCTGGAACCGTTTTCATCTAGCTTCACCGTTAACAGGGAAAGAGTGGAACGAAATATAAGACTGCTTCTGGACATTACAACAACATCCTGGTATGTTACAATAACTGTTGGTCGTTGCTGTCTTGTTTGCCATTTAAGTTTTGCCGATGCGGAAGTAGGGGCACGCTCCTCTGACGTATGTCCGGTGCGAAATGCGGAAGTTGTGAAAATGGTCCATTACCACCAATGTGTTCACCAGATTAAATGGAATAACAGCAAGCCCAACATAAACTGTTTTAAGAATGAAATTAAAAACTATATAACATCCCTAAAGGTGTTATCGAAGGAAAACCAGTCAATAAATGAGTTGTATGAAACAATGTCAGAGTCTCTTGCTCTTTAAGTTTACAGTCCTGTGCTCTTAAACACGCTTAATGTTGAAATGTCAACCCCTGTAATAATTTTTATTTTATTTTATTTTATTTTATTTTGTATTAACTGTTTGATACGTCGTAAGCTTGTACTGTTTTTAAATGCAAGCAAATGTTTTTTTTTTCCTCAAATGAGTTCAAATTGGAATGTATGGCATTGTGAATTTGAAATAAAGATTTGAAAAAAAAAAAAAAAAAAAAAAAAAATGTGTTCACCAGATAGGGAACACAATCTATGCAATTCATTGGTGGAGAAAAACTGAATTTCACCAGTATCATGAACTAAACCTGTAAAGTCCTAATGAAATGATTGATAGAGAGTTTAAGTTATTTAAACTGGAGTGTTTTTGGTTCTGAGCCATTGATAGTAAGGCGTACCGGGCTTGTGCCCGGTGGCCTGCTGACCTTTTTTTAACGACGTGAAATAGGAGGCGTTATATATATATATATATATATATATATACATATATATATATATATATATATATATATATATATATATATATATACATATATATATATATATATATATATATATATATATATATATATATATATATATATATATATATATATATATATATACATATATATATATATACATATATATATATATACATATATATATACATATATATATACATATATATATATATATATATATATATATATATATATATATATATATAACGCCTCCTATTGGTGCATAGACTGGTAGCTCGGCCCATTGATCATGATTGATGTGTGTTGGACCAATGAGGTGAGGGCAGGCTAATTTGGGCTAAAGGCTTGGAGAGAAATGGTTCAGTTTTTTCACAGCAATGGCGGAACATGGAGCCCTTCAAAAGTTCCCAGAAGTTAGCAAAAGCTAACTGCCGCTTTCAATGGAGAGCATGTACAGAGCAACACTTGTTCCACGTAAAACATTTTAAAGTGCCATTTTCATATCAGTAGGGTATCGGAATTAAATGGACATGAATGGACATAATTAAATACATTGTATTTCCCCCATCTACATGTTAATAGGTAAATGTTTAAGCTAGCATAGTAGACAACGATAACAATCCGTGACTGAGAGAGAGAGAAGTCAATATAAATCAATATGAATTTGTATTTATACTTACTGTAGATTTAAGTAACCAGGCTGAATGAAACGATTGCGATGTATAAAAAGTAATGTGACCTACTGCTAATAGATCAGACTTTGCCATCTATTAGTCTTTTTGTGTATTGCAACCTTGTATTCAACCTTTGTATCTAGCCATTTCTTGTTTTATATGATGAATTGGATCATACAAATAAGTAATATGTTATCTATATAACCAATATGTTATTATATAATTTATATTTATACTTAGATTTAAGTAACCAGTCTGAATTCAATCCCCCCCTTGCTACCCATTATTTCATACAGAAGGATGGTCTTCCTGCTAGGCCTTAGGCCTGTCGCACCTCCAACGGTGCCCATGGTGGACTGTGCGTGGCAGGGGCGTCCTCTTCCCTGAGCCAGGCCTAAACCTGACCGCATACCAAAAGTATGCGGTCATAAATAAATAAACAAACAAACAGGTTGTGGCCTGGTTTAAGTAAAAACTGCCCGGCCTGAAAAATTGGCCCTGTCCAGCTCTGTTCTGTGCAACTTTTTTTCCCCAAAATGTCCATTTCCATGTATGATTTTCAAATTTGTATCATATTTCATATATTAAAATATTATAATTTTTGAAAAAACAAAAATATAATATGGGTGGCATGGTGGTGCAGTGGTTAGCACTCATGCCTCCCAGCAAAAAGGACCCTGGTGCGATTCCCACACCAGACCTTTCTGTGTGGAGTTTGCATGTTCTCCCCTTGTCTGCATGGGTTTCATCCCACCGTCCAAAGACATGCACTGATAGCTTAATTGGTTAATCTAAATTGCCCATAGGTGTGAATGTGAGAGTGATTATTTGTCTATTTATGTTCAGCCCTGACCTGGCGACTCAGACAGGGTGTACCCCACCTTCGCCCATTGTAGTTGGATTAGACCCCCATAGACCCCCGTGCCCTTAGTGAGGATGAAGTGGGTTCAGATAATGAGATGAAAAATATAACACCAACATGTCTAAGAAATTGATAATTCCTTCCACATTAATGACAGTCTTGTAGTGTCACTGTAAAGGGCTCTGGTGAATTAATTCCTCCCCCTGGATTATCTATGTCTGTATTCTAATTGGATTTCAGGGTTTTCTGGGTTTTCAAGACAAAAAATAGACAACATATTATTGGTCTTAAAGTACATCTACATTTTTTAGAAACTTTTTTTGTTTTTACAATAAGCTTCTGACATTAGTTTTTGTTGTTGCTGGCCAAAGAATGGTCAAAAAAATATGTTGTCTTACAAGTTGTCACATATTACTCCAGTGGGGGGCATACTTCTATTAACTGCCCAATAAAAGTTGATTTTAAACCCAGTAAATACACAGCATGGCAGCACAGAATAGATCTTAACACCATGCAGTATGGAAACTTGAACATTGTGTAAAGAATGCAGCAGGTGCAAGGTTTCTACTATGCAAGAGCTGTAAAATATGAATACATGCAAAATACTGAATAATAATTATTCAATGGTTATGAGGAGACCTGTTTTGAGACTTATCTGCATTGTATTACATCTCAATGAAAGAAAAACAGCTATGTCCTCACAGCTTTTGCTGTCCTTCCAGTAAGTCTTAACATCCCAGGTGTCTAAATCTGAGATGAATTGCACAAATGTATATTTTGATCACACTGAAGAGACAATATTTACATAGGACATAAACTCTGGTCTCCCCAAGATGACCACTTCTGGCTATATGGTGGTTAGGTGGTAACTTATATGGGTCAAACTATGGCCTGAACCCTGTATTTAGGGTGGCTTTATACCTACACCACACTAATCACAGAGTTCTCTTGCTACACGTGTTCAAGGCCTTTATTTGCTCCCTTTAAATGTCTCCTAACCAAAAACATAGACCACTGATGGCCATGTTTTATTTGAGGGCTTCCAGACGCAAAAGAAATCCTTCAACAGAGGAAAGATATGAAAGCCAGAGAGCACTTAATTTAATCCATCTTTACAACACCTTGAGCTGACAGGGCCATTAGAAAGTCTTGAACCCTTGCCTGATGTGTAACTCATTGAACAGAGAGGAAACGTGGACTGTATGAAGGATGAAATACGTCATATTCTATGGATGTTTAAAAGTTTGTTGATAATACAAACATGCTGGGTCCGACCAGACCCGGTGCGATGACAACCAGGCAAATGACGGTCATAACATCCAACACAAGCTTTTTTGATAAATCGCACCCAGCAAACATGTGACATTGTCAAAAGGACTCTAAAATTATGCTGCACTTATTATATATATATATATATATATATATATAATTTGTTTATTCTCTCACAGGTACGAAGTGGGAATTTAACTAATTATTCGTGGCAACATATTTCACAAAAATAATTACTCATGATTTAAATGCATCTAACTGGGCAGGTTCTGCATGTAATGCAAGTGGACACAATGAGTTGCATACAAAATCTGAAATGAGACTGAGATTCAGGAAAAATCTGCAAAAAAACACTAGGATTGTCAAATTCATCAGTGTCTTTATTTGTAGTAGTATATAAAACCATTTCAAGCTGTGTTTTCCAGATCAAATGCACGGACACCTAGGGAGTCTTAACTGACGCAAGTTTGGTCCCATCTTTGGAACTGATATTTGATTAAAGATGAATTAATTTAGGGATGGCTGAGAGCAAGCATAGAATTTTTTGCTTCATAGAAGCATGCATTTCAGTAACAGAGAAAACTAAAGAAAACTTGACTTTTCAACAAAGATACCAATAGCTGAACATAAAAACAAACACCTCCATCCACTGTCACTCATCAAACTCTACATTGAATCACAGTTTTCGAACATGACAGCATTTTTATGTTGACTACAGAGCCTCTTAACATCCAGATGGGTCATATCTGAAGACCATGAAAAGATGACAAACTGAATTTCACACCATTTATGTTCCTGGATTGATAGGATTTGTAAATCAACAGGTATTAAATTGTTGCTGGATTTGGTCACTGGTGGCTGTTTACGTCTTTATGGGTTAAGTGAAAGACTGTAAAGGAGGAGTTTGCATCTCCATGTCATTGTCCTCCTCTTCAGGTTGCCTGTAAATGAAAGCATTTCATTTGTTGAGAACTCATAAACTTTGTACAAGCAGAATTACACATATTTAAACCCGTCTCTTAGATCTTGTCAGTCATTTCCCCCCAAACCCAATAATTTTTCATAGGCACCACGTCCAAACAAAGCCTGGCAGTGTTGTGATGGAGATGAAGAAGAGAAAAAGAGTTGATTCTGTGGTTTCACTTTAATGATAAGTTTGTTCAGGAGCCAGAAAGAGGAATTCAAATACAGCGCGCACACACACACACACACAAAATCCCAGACCAGATAAATCGTTGATCCTGGCATTGAATAGCTCTTGGCACCTCAGAAAAGAGATTTTTGGGCAATGTAGGATGTTGTACTGCAGCTCAGGAATAAGGGTGTAGCAAAATATGAAACATCCTTGGAATGTGTGTTTTTACATTGATGGGTAAAAGGAAGGTGGTAAATTATAAGGATTTGAAGGAATCTACCTTGAAAAAAAGAGGCAAAAATCTGACTCAGATGTCACTTTCACATTTTCAAGCTGCAAATAAATGAAAATGAATTCAGGCAGCCATCTGAAAGACAAATGTGTAACATGCTGGTCAAATGACAGATGTTTGTTTCACTTTGTGGTGTTTCTGCATTCTGTATTATATTATCAACATAAAACAAGTTTAAAAAAAATAAGCATTGCTCATGTACAAGAAATTACAACAGTGATAGAAGCCTTTTCAGAAAATAAACAAAACGCCGCCTTTGACTGATGCTTGCTGTTTTGCATTGTTTTTGGCATCATGCACCAGGGCAGGTCACTGTATTTTCCATTCTGCAATGTGCAATTCCATCCTTTGCCAGATTTGTATCATGGCAAAATGCCCTCAATTTACTGCGGGGAAATTTTGCAGCATTAAGGGACTTTGATTGTTAAGTCAAAGAGATAAAGCAAAGGCTTAGTAGAACATGTTCACTTTTAGGACTATGTCAAACCAGCATCTATCATTTGAGAAGAAAAACACAGCGGTGTTTAATGAGTCAGTCTCACCTGTCTGCTCATGCTCCCAGCTGGAGCGTATGCCTCCTCTGACATACTGTATTGGAAAGATCTGCAAGCATAGATTTCCTCTTGTATGGAAAAATAAAAGTAATAGTGCCAGGTATGAATCAATCACAGAGCATTAGGTAAATTCAACATAATAAGATAACAAAGCATGTACAGCAGATCCTTCCAATTGAGGGATTTACCAGCATTTACTATAATATCCTTTTTTGTAGTTTGCATTTTTCACTTTTCTGTATTTAACCCATAAATACCCAAACATCCACCACTGACCAAAATCGTCGGGTTATCTTAAATACCTGTTGATCAACTAATCCTATCAATACATGCAGATAATTGGTTTAAAAGGGAGTTTGTCATCATTTCATGTTCATCAGGTATGGCCCATTCAGACATTCAGAGGCTCTATAGTGAAGGTGGAAACACCATCACCTTTTACAACATTGATTCACCAGTAAAATCTATGGAGCATTGATGCACTGTGTTTATGTTCAGCTAATGACACATTTGCTGAAAAAGTCACTTTTTCCTCAGTTTTCTCAGTGTCTGTCATAACAACCTTCAATTTTAATCTGAGTTTGTGTGAACATCTACATGACTGGGAATTAAATATAGGAAAATACATCATCTTTATAAAAAAAACAAAAACAAAACCATAATATATAGAAGATAATATTACAATACATGGTGATCAATCACTTAAAGAAGGTTAAATAAAGAAAAAATAATTTGGGAACTGCCACAAAAGAATCACTAGGTCTATATCAATGTAGATGTTCATTAAAACTCAGAGTGAACTCAAAGGTTATTAAACCAAAACATAGAAAATTGAAGAAAAAGCCACATTTTCGGTAAAATTTGACATTAACTCAACATAAACTCAATATATTCATCGAATGTCATTGATCCAACTCCATGGGTTTTACTGGTGAATCAGTATTGTAGAAAATGACAGTGTCTCCATGCTCACTATAGAACCTCTCAACATCCAAACGGATGAAAAGATGACAAACTGTATTTTACACCAGTTTCTTATAAGTATTGATAGGATCAGTCAGTCAAGAGGTATTGGAGACTTTAGATCAGCAGTTGATTTCCGTCACCAGTGGAACCCTAATGGGTTAAAGAGAAACAAAGAGTGAAGCTTTATAATCCTTGAGTTCAGTTTAACTGTAATCTTTTTTCTGTTTTAACAATAGTTTGATCCAACTTTTGTTATTTAAGAAATGAAGAACACTTGCTTACGCTCTTTGAAAGTATTTCAGCTTCTAGGAATTTTCTGTTCTCTGAACATCCTTTATTTGTCAGTTTTACGGTAAAATGATGAATTATAAAAAAAAAATTAAAAAAAACTTTCCGGAAGTTAAAGGTTAAAAAAAGAGAGGCTGTTTCTTTGAAACAATCTGTTGTGAGATAGGTACTTCAAAATTTGTTAATCTCAATAAGCATTATTTATCAGAATAACTCTACAGACAGTCATTCTATTATCTGAAAATATTACTGAGGAATAAAGCTCGGTGGAAAGAACTCAAATGCTTGGACTGCTGACTAATAATGTTCAAGTGCACAGATGTGAATCACTGAGAAATGAGACATTTTTAGATAACCCTTCAGACTTTACTCGGCTCCACAACGTTTTTTGTTTAATGTTTTCTTGGCAGCTGAAACCTAATACAGTTTAACTACACAGATAAAGGCGGTGCCAAAATATTTATGAAGGATGAGAAAAAGAGCAAGTCTCTTCATGTTTTATTCTCATGTTGGAGGGGAACACTTGGACAAATTACATCAGATCATTACTCATGCTTTGATGTGCATAGTAATTACTTGAGGGGTGCCTATGAAGAAAAAACACATGAATGTATTTCTGTGAAGTGCATCATTTATTGAATGGCTAAATTACACTGATTAACAAAATAAACAGCGATATCTGAGTTTTAGTCAGCAACCGTCTCCCTAAAATACAGCATGAGAGCAATATAAAGTAGCTATACTGAGCTATAGGATCATATATATGCTTATGATGACTGCAAAATGATCTATCGTCTATAGATCATTTCGCAATGATATGTTTCATATGCAGAGTTTAGCTCTTTCTAATTACATGTTTATGTTTAGGTTAAGATTTAACCAGTGAAAAGGCAAGACCTAGTCCCTGGGATTGGGTCTGCGGACCTAAATGTGCCAAACTTGCCGCCTGTCGTCTAAACCATTAACTAACCATGTCTCCTTCTCCACCCCTGCAGGCCCAGCCCTGCCCTGTCGGGTGTTTGTAGTGGTGGCTGTAATTATGGAAGGCAGTTCATACCCATGTGTTTTAACAAGACCCTTTCGTTATGTTGCTCTCTTGCTGCTGAAGTCAGCTCATCGTGTAATTATAAAGATCTGATGGGTGACAAGCGACTTACTCTGTGTACATGTGACTACGAATAAAAAGAATGGGAATAATCCTTTTTTCAGGTGCGATGACACCACCAGCAAAAAATAATGAATGCTCTTGCCCTCAAGGAGTTAACCAGTGTTGTGTAAGTTACCTCCAAACTGTAATGCATTACAGATTGTTACTGTTATTTAAAAGGAAATCCTTAACTTATAATATGAAATATTCCTGTCTTTTGGGTTGACTTTTGAGTTGCATACAGTACATGTGGACAGTTAGATCAGGAAGCAATGTTACAGTCTACGATCTTTGAACTTCAGCAGGAAAGCTTGCATTTTTTTAAAAACATTTTACATGTTCAAACAGAGGACATGGTATCAAAGGCACTGCAAGATTCATCCACAAATGATAAATAATTCTAACTAGTCACAGAAACATTATCTTACCTTGTCTTTGCTTCTTAAAGCAGGGTTAGGGTTAGTAATGAGCATACAATGGACTGTCTTCTGCCATCTTCACTCAATGGCTGAACACCAACAGCCATTGAGTGAAGGTGACACTACAGTATATCTGGAACTGTACAGATGCATCTTTAATTCCTTAATACAGGGATCACTGACCCTGATCCTCAAGATCTACTATCCTATATGTTTTAGATGTTTTCCTCTTGCAGCACACCTGATGATCATTATCAGGCTTCTGCAGACTTAGGTTGATCATTTGAATCAGGGGTGTTGGAAGAAAGATGCATCACATGCAGGAGAGTAGATTTTCAGGTCCAGGGTTGGTGACCCCCTAACATAAAGTTTCACAATCTTGTTGGGGTTTTTTTTGTTGTTGTTTTTTTATTCAGGGGAACACACATCTGTTGTAATGCAAGTGCTATTGAACATGTACCAAGTAAAACATGATTTAAAATAAATGAGTAATTCCTTACACTACTGTGTTACAGCAAAAAGAAATCTTTTACTGTAATGTATTACCTTTCTAACACCTTATTCCCAATGCTGTGGTGAACAGACTTGAGTCAAACTGCAAGATTCTCCACACTTTATAAAACTGAAATCTTGAACTGATTTTTTTTTTTTTTTTTTGTGGAATAAAAAAGGCATTTCTGTCAGAAGGGGCCAAAGTCAACCTTCAAGAATCTTAAAAATCTGAAAATGTATAATACATAGTGTTCCATTGAATTCCAACCAAAAAAGTGGAAGGAGGCCTCAGAGCTCAGCGACAGTCTTCCTCTACACTGACCTCTGTAATCTTTCCTCCAGGCTCAAAGTCACACTGAAACAGCTCAAATGAAAATAAATACTGACATGGAAACAACTACAGATAAGGAATCTGCCCCCCCCCCCCCCCCCCCAAAAAAAAAAAAAAGGCATACCAGTTTCTGTTTTTTAGCAGCCTGCTTGATAGTAAGGCATACTGGACCTGCTGGCTTATGTCTTTTTTTTTTTTTTTTTTTAAACAGCGTGAAATATAATATTAACAATTTCACATATTATTATATGGGGATAGCTGTATATAAAGCCTCCTATTGGTGAATAGACTGGTAACTCAAACTACAAACTGCTAAATAACATTTCAACACCCATGCAAATATAAATGTATGACATCCTCATAATATTCCATAAACCATATCTCCCAACCACAGGAATACGTGCCACTTTAAAGCAATATAAATATATTTATAGGCCTTTCTTTTCACATGATTTGCCCTTAACCTTGGCTCTTTAAAGTGAATTAATGTTCCAATCTCCTCCAGCTATTGCAATGCATCGCTGCATAATACAGTAGCCTGACACGCAAAGAATATGATATGACCTCTGCAAAAGTCTTTCACTCTGCCTATAAACATGTATTTTCTGCAAAGTACAGCTTGTAAATTGCATTCTATTCCTATATATAACATGACATCCCGATATATCATTAGTTCATTACTCCCCATCAAACATCCAGTCTCCTCTTGCAGTATGTGGAATTTAAAAAGACACAGCTTCAGGTCAAGGTCTCCTTTTATGGGGGGTATATCTAAAGCAAGGCACAAGTCATGGACTAAGCAGCCTGTTCCAGACCTTGTGGAAGCACACGGCTAAAATGATGACCTGGTAACTCCCTAAAAACATATTTATCACGTAAAAGTGGCCAGTATAGTACCTTGTAATGCCAACCACTTTTGAGTTTGCATGGTTTATACTCAGCTTGTATATCCTCTAACATGACCTGTCCAGTCCACCATTTGAACATTTGTCTTTTTACAGTGAGTCAAGCAAAAACAAACAGCTAAAAAGTCGTGCTCTAGCAACACTATATGTAACTGGAACCACAAGAAAAGATATGTTATTTGTCTTTTGCTGCGTGCAAAACTCTGTCTATTTTCTGTTTTTTATTACAAGAATCTGTTTCAGCATACAGGTTCCAAGACTTTGTCTTTCTGACAGAAATGTTCCAAAACAATCACTGTGTTGTTTGTGGTGATGTAAGGACCACCTCCTGTCAATCACATCACAGTCAATCCAACCAAGACTAGACGCTTTTGTCAGCTATAGTCACAGATTTATGCCTCAAAACTGGAAGCATCCCTCTATTTATTTACTCTATCGTGTAATTATGCAGGATTTACAATGTCTCCAAAACATTTGCCTAAAAAAACCCACAAACAACAATAAATACGTACCAGAGAAGCTAGAAAATATCAGCGTAGGTAACACATTTTTGTGTTGACACTGACAAAAGAGACAAAAATAAACACATGGCCTTCTTTATTTGTGTTGTTTTTGATGATAATGATGAAAGTGCATAAAACACAGATAGTTTTCACTGGCCTCTATGGCTGGAACTGAGCTCTTATAAATATTATCCTGAGTGCATAATACTCGCACACATGTGAAGGTGTTCAGCAGCTGCTTGCAGGAGACTAATGCATCAAATTGGACCTAAATACACACAACCTTACACTTTAACACACTTTAATGAATGCAGCACACACATCTCAACACACTTACACTTTTGACACATTGTCAAGAACTAGCCAGCTGCCAGTTATCAACAGAGTGTAAAGCCTCTATTGGCAGGAGTCTAGCATGGGGGTCTGTTTGTACTCAGGAGGAATGCCTCTCCCATGAGTCTGTGGTGGAATCCCACTGGAGAAAATGTTAAAACTCACTCTGTAGCTTTTATAAAATATACTCCAAGGGGGTAGAATATGGGGATCAGACCTCTCCCTATCACCTGCAGTAGCTACTATGAATCTAGTTTCCAATTCAATTACATTATGTGTCGGTCTATGCCACCAAGTTCACCGTCATTTCACAGTGAATTTATCCAGTCATAGGCAGCTGATGAGTAGGAGGTTGACAGCACTGACCATGAACTGTAACTTAACCATCATTCCCTCATTTCTCCTGTCTGCTTTACTATACATCTCTCAAATTGAGGTGTGATGAAACACACTCTATGGACTATGATGCACTGTCAAAATGACACTAACATTAAAATTTCTAAAAATGAAAAAGGCACATCTGCATATAGACATATTGATAAATGTTATGTATTAACAGGTGGAAATTCATATCTACAGCAGCACAATATATCACTGTAAATTGGAATCACCCACTGCATATACAGTTTAGGGCTGTTAAATCAAAAAGTCAACATGGGTTAATACATCATTATGATTATTCTGTTTAAAAATGTTAAAGCAGTTCACCCATCTGTAATACAGAATGACTCTAAATGTCTCTGCCAACACATTTTGGAAACATGTTACCGTCACATATGAAGAAATGGTCATTTGATCCAGTAGTGACAGACAGCCGGACCAACTCATAAAGACAGAAGACAGTAAACAGGACATTGGCCTCTAGAAGGAAATACGTGGACAAAAAAACAAGATGGAACAGTTGTTGAAACTAATGAAGGTGTTTAATAAACATGTTAAGTGCATATGTATTTTTTCTTTCTTGAGTTTCTTTCTCTTAAAAGTAGCTAAGTATAAAATATAATTTACATATATAAACTAAGTAATAAATATATAGAAATCTCACAGTATAAAATATACACACTCAATAGTGTAAGGTAAAATACAAATAAACAAGTGGTTTTTAACTGATTTACCCTATCTTTCACATTTTTGGTGACTCAGATTGGACAACATGTCTTCCACCTTACAGTGTACATCTCTCACCACAGTTCCCAGTGAATCCAGTTTCTCATCAAACACTGATATTTCCCCACCAGTTTTTCCTGGCCATTTTACTTTTTTTCCCTCTTCATGCTGCCTCTTCAGCAGACCACACAGAACCACACACAGACTACAACTGACTGGTAAAACACGTGTAGATGTCAGAGTTAAGTCGCCTTGAAAAACAGCTGAGTCTGACCCTTTCCATGAGGTGCATCAGTGTTCAGGGACCAATCCATCTTGGCAAGATATTTGTCGGCACAAACCACACAAATGTTGATTCTTTGAAGACGGGGTTTAGACTTCATGAAATCCACCACTGTTTCTTTGGTTGTGTTCAGAAGGAGGCAGCTTCCATGTCCAGTCACAGAAGTCTTTTGTCAGGCCCCTGTACAAAGCAAAAGTGCATTTTTCTCATTTCTAGTCAAAATATATCACACTTCAAATAAGACATAATCACCTAAAGAAAAACTTTCCTGTGAGATATAAGAACTTATTTTTAGAAAACAGATCTGGAAAATCTTATTCCAAAAAACCTTACCACAAAATAATGTTCAATTGTTCCATTAGAAGATAATTCAAACCGAGAAATCTGCCAACGTAACAAGTGAAAATTGTATGTCACACAGTGTGATTTCTGTGATTACATTTTTATGTAAGCCCCTTTCAGTATTTATAATTTATGGTTTATTTAATGGGGACAAATGCATAAATAACGATAAACTGAAAACAGCCATCCCATGTGTTTGCCACATATGACATAGCCTCCATGTCATCACCCTCTTCCTCACTAACATCTATTCCATTGGTAGATTTTTTTTTTTTGCTTGAATTATGCAAAAAATTAAAAAAAATTAAAAATGGCTAATTGAACAAATAAGAAGGATTTCTAAAAAATTCTTTAAACAAGATTTTTAAGATCTATTGTCTAAAAATAAATTATTATACTTTATCTCACAGGAAAGTTAATATTGAGGTGATTATGTCTTTATATGTGAGATTTTGAACTAGAAATGAGAAACTAGGAATGTTCTCAACTATTGCACATAATTATTTTATTCATTTTTGCCTACAAAGACTTTTTAATGGTTATGAAAATTTCTTTTCACTTTGTATTTAAGGAGACTCAAATTAGACATTACCTATTCATTTCCAGATATTTTCAACAATACCAATGTGTAGCCTTTGAATGATAAGTCTTTCTTTGAATTCTAATAGTCTGTGTGAGGAGTACAGATTGCCTGTATTATGGCCTAAATGAAATAGAAGCTGCCCATTATTATTTCTTGCAGTACGTGATGTAAGGGTACAATGTGTCTGTTAAACTTACTTACTTTGTCTCTGGCTGAATAGAGTAGACTTTAAGAAAGGGAGTCTTTTGTAGGAGGTTTGGGGAGAGTTGGAGAGAAGACAAGGTTCTTTGTTTGTAGAGGTATTTCATGGCAAAAAGTTCTGATGTTGTCCAATAAATGTTAACTGACCACAGCTGTATGTTTATGTGTCGCCTCATAAGCACATTCAGCATTAATATATGAATGACAGTAATGACAACAAGTAATGAAAAAACAAGCAATGGTTCTGATGTGCAGACCTACTGCAACCATTTTATATGTATTAAAGATAATGTTACTGTTGGTATTACTTGTATGTTATTGAATGACCCCGGTGACTCTGTTGGCAGCTGAGAAACAGCTGAATTGTTGTCCCTGCTGCCCCTGAACTGCCTGCACACAACTCTGCAACAATTCACTCACACACCTCGGACTCACATGTGGCATGCAGCCCCTGTTCTTGGCTCACGTTGGACTCGCTGTTCTCCATGTTATTTTTTTAGCTGATGTCATAAATTAAACATCACATACAGGCTGTAATAATTAAGAGCCAGCAGGATATGCTAATCAGAGACTCAGGGGTAGAAGTAGAGTTTAAGAGTGGAGATAGAGCACTGCAACCAGCTGGATATTAGAGTGGGTGTGGATCATTTAGGAGCAAAAAGCCCACATTTTACATCTGAAGTGGTGGGATAGAAACACCAGTGATGTCACAAGGGGCACCGAGGGGCTGTAGAAAAATTTGGATCAAATACTTTTTTTATAGCATCTCAATTTCTGACTTTATATCTTTATATTTTTGTTGTTGCTTTGCTGAATTTTAGATGTTTTGAGAGATCACTAAGGGGTATATTCCTGCCAGATGACAGAATGTGACAGAACCACAGGCAGAGTCACTAAAAAATGCTGAATTATGAGGGGGAAAGTTGGTAATAAAAGCAGAACATTTAAAACTTTTACAAACTGTCAAGATGTCGGTCATTGCAAACCTGCATACTGTAAGCCACTACTTAGAGAGATCCCAGATAAAAGGTGACATGGTTATCTCACCCTTTCGCCATCACTGACAGAGGTGAGACAGGCTGCTTTATGGATTCAAAGGGGCAGTGACACAGTGCAGTGTATAGCAGTGGTTCCCAACCTCGTTTTTTTAGCTTGTGACATCACAAATGTCTGCTGATCCAAGACATTCAAAACCAGACTTTCTTATTTATTTTTTTGCTAAAATGAATGTATGGTACAATTAAACCTTAATATTAGTTCATATTTAGTCTATATAATGTATATTATCATGGACAGAGGCAGAAAAGCCAGATTACTGTAGAAAGTGAGAATTTTATATATATATATATATATATATATATATATATATATATATATATATATATATATATATATATATATATATTATGACTAAGTTTTTTGTGTGTTAACAATTAGTAGAAATTTCATTTGAATTCCAGCCAACCTCAAGAGCAACAGTGAAAAACACTAACATATACAGTATTATGAAAATTAATGTGCGTATCAGAAATACCCCGAGCATAGTGGTGTTTCTAACCTCAGCAGAATCTTTCACCATTCTGCGAATGTTCCACAAATGACTAACAGGTCATGGATCTCAGCATCTCCCCACTTCCACATCAACAGAACTTTGTTGGAGCATCCATATCTAAAATTCACAGAATAAAAAAACAATAAAAACAAATAAAATAAATACCCATGAATAACCTAAACCCTATAAATAACCCATTGTAAAAATTAGCCAGTATGGACCAAGTACCACAGGAACTTGACCATTTTCACTATTGCACTTTACATTAACATATGCTGCTGTCATCGTTCACTGGGAGGGAGTGAAGAGTAGTGACAGACTGATATGTATGTTTGTACACAGCCCAGGGACCATAACTGTAATACATGCTCAACACATCACACCTTGGTTGCGGCTCGAGGCGTGTTCCTTTTACAATCATGATTCCACCTTTACTGAATCATGGCCCTGTTACTACCTTCAGAGGAATTGAGCCGTTACTAGGGCTGGGTACCAAAAGTCTGAATAGGTATAGAACCGGGGCAAACCTTAACAGTAGTAACTAGACTGAAATGTGAATTTGAGTACCTTACTGGCAGCATGCACACGGCAGCTGCAGACAGGCAGCAGTGTCAACATGTCAAAGGAGAAAAGGTCAAATGTGTGGTTACATTTCACAATAAAAGATACAGATTCTTCCATATGCAGCAGGTGTCTGAAGACATTTGTATGCAAATGTCTATATATCTAATTTAATGAAGCACAGAAGCATGTGTAGTTTGTGAAAGCCTCTGTGATGAGCCAACTAAGCCTAGCACTGTGCTAATGGCACATCAGAAATGGAAAAACCCTGAGGTGAAGTGCCAGACCCAAGCCGTAAAGCTTCAGACACAGCTACTGTGGAGATATTGGACCATAACAGTGCCAACGTTTGTTCATGTGAGTCATTTTAATGTCGACCAGAAATATTGCTACATAGTGACTGGTACATGTGAATTCTTTAGCTAGTGATATATGTGGTGCTAGTTTAAAAATAATCTCATCTCATTTTCTGAACCTGCTTTATCCTCACTAGGTCCATGGGGGTTAAATGGGACCTACAATGAGCGAAGGTGGGGTACACCCTGTATGAGTCTCCAGTTCATCTCAGGGCTGAACATATATAGACAAACAATCACTCTCACATTCACACCTATGGACAATTTAGATTAACCAATTAACCTATCAGTGCATGTGTATAGATGGTGGGAGGAAACTGGAGTACCTGGAGAAGACCCCACACAGACATGGGGAGAACATGCAAACTCCTTCTTGCTGTGAGGCACTAGTGCTGCACCACCATGTCACCCACATCATAATAATAGGTTAATAAGTTGTAGCAGAGATGCAGTCTCACAGTTTGTGCATTTGTCAGGCAGACTGGTTGGGTAATTCGTCGGCTGAATTTGGATGTTGTGGTTCAACCGCTTATGTCTCTTGTAATTTAAAATGGGTGTCATCCTTTACTTTTTAATGTACCAATTTAAATACCATTTATGAACCAGTACCATATTGAAAGTATCAATTTGGTATCTGTATCAAACCCTTTCAATACTCAACCCTAAGGGATCAAATAATCCATTTAATTTACACAGACATGGTTTTGGAATAAAGGTGAAATATTCCCAGAACAGAAGTGTTGTGTTCAAAATGAGCTTGTCTTTGTATGGAGCACTGTGAGAAGTCAGTGGGTTAAAATGCTGGAAACAGTGAAACGTGCTGAGTAAAGCGGGTTGCGGTCATCTTTTTTCCCCCTCCATGGGTCATAGGTCTATTGGCCATGTTCCTTCTCTGACTAAGGGCAGTCTGTGGATTTGGACTGTGAAGATGTAAAACAAACGCATCTTTGAAACAGAATAAAATGTAGCCATTGTTCGTTCCTGCAAACCTCAGATATGTATAATCTCAACACAATTTGTCATTGAAGCATCCTCTTTTTGGCATTTCTTTCAAAGGCTGGAGGTGGTGTAGGCGGATGCCAGATTTAGAGACAGTAGCTGGTGTTTTGGCTAAGTTTAGGAAAACATTGGACTCTGTTTAAATGAATATACACGTGCAGTTATTAACACATAAAGACTCAGTGCTATACTTTTGTGGCAGTTCACAACTTATTTTTTTTCTTAATTTCAATCCCTTAACTGATTCATCACTCTTATTTTACTGCTTTTAGTTTGCATTTTTAAATGAAAATATGGTATTTTCTTATATTTAATTTACTGATAACATAGATGTTAATGAAAGCTCAGAATAAAGTTGAGGCTTATTAAATCAAAAACAGAGAAAACAGAGAAAACTGAAGAAAACGACTTTTTCATTAAAATATATCATTAATGAAAGGTAAAACAAGCTTCTCCACCCAATGCCATTTATCAGACTCCATGGGATTTCCTGGTGTTGTAGTACAAAGCCTGTGAACATCCAAATTGATCATATCTGATGAGCATGAAAAGATGACAAACTCTATTTTATACCAATTATTTACATGAGTTGGACTAGTGGTTCAACAGGTATTAAATATTTTATTTTAGAAAATGGTTATCATTGTTGAATGTGTGGGTCTCTATGGGTTAAAAAAGATCCTGGTTTCATTTTGTACCATTGGGTAGGACTTGGTAGTGCCTAAACCTGACCATAGAGATGTTAATAAAGTCAACAGGCTCCACCCCAATCTCTCAAACTGCCAAAAGCACCACAATCAGGTAAAAGTCCAGTGTGTAACATTTAGGAGGATTCAATAGGATCTAGTTGTATTCTTTTCATAATTCCACTTTTAGAAAACTATAATCTGTTGTACATTGTTTCTATGGTAGCTCTGAATCAACCTCTTTTTTTTAATCTTAAGGGGCATTTCAATGTGGACCAGAGTTATTACGGGGGGAAAAAGTATACCTGTGACAACCCAAAGATTCTAATGAAGGCTTTAAAAGTTTATTTTTTTTAACCCACTACTGTATATAAGAGGGTTAGGGGGATTTATTTAGATGTATCTTCACTGTTACATGTTCCAAAATGTCACACATTCATCTTGGTCAAGGTCATAAGTATTTGTGTCCATTGTGTAAATCCACACATTTTAGTGTACAACCTACCTGACCCAACCAACTGATTAATATTACTGACATTATTGCTGCCAATAGCATCACCTCATATCACTATTCCAGTTTGTGAGGATGTCAGTTTATTTTTTGGTATCCTGGATACTTAAAATTAATGCTATGGAGGCACCCTGCATATGGAAAATGAGCATCAGTGTGTCAACATGATTGACAATGTGCGAACTGTATTTATGGTTAAACAATATTGATATGATATGTACCTGTGGTTTATAGAGATGCAAAGTATCCTTACAATTTAACAATTTCATTTACAAACCAAATGAAAAATCTGTGGGAATTATTACAAAATGAAAAGTAGATTTTTTTTTTTGTATCATTTAATCCACCTATACTTACATACTATTAGTTGCTTGAGGTACATCGAGACAGTATTGGATATGTTTCTATGTTGCCTGTATCATATTCTCTTTAATGGAGTCAGTGCTATTAGTGTTTTGCTTCATGTCGCTGATATGTCATTTCTTTGTTCAGCACGTGATATTTATAACATAATCACATAGAAATAAATCCAGGGGAGTGATACTGACTGAGCATCCATTCCTCCCTTTATTCAACAGTGTCCCTGTCTCCATACATTTGTTGTGCCATGGACAAATTGGACATAACCAAAGGATGTCTTCCATATTTACATATTTAATCAGGTAGTTTTGTTGACTCTACATATGTTTCAATAAACCACTAAACACATTATGCCTTTTCTTGAGAAATACTTTTTTTGTCTTTCATCAACACCTGCAATACACAATAGCAATGTGATTAAACACATTAATAACCACAGAATATATAGAACAAATCATATTAACATCTCATTAATTGCTTCTAGATTTTTTTTTCTTGTCTAAAGAGTCTGTGGATGAACTTTAATACTGTCTAATAAGATGGGGCAAATGGATTCCTTTCTTTAAATACAATTAGGGGATGGTTTGTCTGATAGTCTTGTGAAATGCTATATAAACTGCTGCTCTAAACATTTAATTAAGTAGACAACTTGACCACAGTTTCATCAGTGTAACCTAAACAATCATTTCTATTTTTCAGTATTATCTGCTGCTGATTGTTGTTCATGTTCTGTATTACAAAATGATAAATAACTAGTCAAAACGTGTCAAAAAAATAGACTTTTTGGACACCCTGTACAATGGATATCTTTTACTCTCAACAGCTGAGTTGCTTTGAAACCAGATCTGATTCTGTGAAAAGCCAGAACTAAGAAATGTAGCCCATGTGCTTGTCCCTCATTAAAACGTCTGTCACAAAAACTTCCAAATATTTAGAGGTTAAAGAGATTATTTAGTGATGGACCTTCATCATAATCCCACCCCAGATCTGCCAAACAGATGTTAATACACTAACACACACATACATGTATAACCCCATCCTTATGTAATACATGTTCATGCTGCTGCAGTTAACGGACCTTTCTTCTCTGAATTCCAGGAGCACCCGTCTCTCAGACATTTAAACTATTTCCCTGGAGTGTTTTTAAGCCTGGAGGTTAAAAAAAAAAAATCTCTCACCTCTTTTCTGCTGGCTAAGAAAATCTCATGTTTATTATATGCATGGGTGAGCGTATTAAAGAGAGGCATTATAACAGCCAGGTGGAGCAGCGGGTTGAAAGGTGGACCTGAACTACACAGATCTGATGCAAAACCAACAATCCTGCCTTTCTCTGGTTTTACTTCAAGGCTTTACATACATAGGATTATGGATCTCTGAGGATAACACATGTCTAAACAAGCATCCCAGCTTTTCGATAAATTCAAACATGCCTGTGTATGTGCAATAAAACCAAACCCAACCGTTGGCTCGTGTATACAATATATACATACTCGATCCTTTCCATTGCTCATCATTTTACTGGTAAGCTCCCTGCTCAGCCCTGTTTAATATACTTTCCATCTAACGCGATTCATCACAAACATCTCATTGAGGCTTGGCAGCACTCCTGTGGAAAATCTTAACACAGCGACCCATGCCAAAGCACTCATAGGTTGTGATAAACACAATGTCTGGAAACACAATGCAGAAGGGACTCAGAGCATGGTGGTTACTCAGTGTTGTAAATTTATGGCTGTTGTACAATTTAACCCTTTATGGGGCAAGTGACTATTTTTGGTCATTTGTGCACACATTACAAGACAGTGACAGCAACAGTTCTAATGAGGACAGTGAGTCAATAATCTCAAGTCCAATGTGGTCTACAGGGTCTGTAAGGTCCACCTCTACATGAACAGTAAGTGTACCTGCTTTCTTAGGTACCATTAAATAATGGTACTGTCTAATTACCACTTATGTTGTTATAACGTTCAAATATTTATTTTACTTTCATCTTACATGGGTTTTTCTTGTATTCTATAAAGTCTGTGGCTCAGGAACCGAAGGGTTGGTGGTTCAAATCTGTCCCAATCATGTGCTGTTGTGTCCTTGCTAAGACACTCTACCCACTGATACTCACCCTGGTGTATGAATGTTCAACTGGCAGCCACACTTCCATTAGTTTGCCCCAGAGCAGCTATGAAGTTTACCACCATCAGAGTGAGAATGAAAGATGGATCCACTGTACGCTCTTTGAGTACATGTTATTTTAGTTATTACCAAATATGGTAACTTCAGTGACTGATTTTCCACATAATTATATTAAAAAAAAAATCACAATGAGCTGGCACCATGTCCAGTTGTATCCAACCCCACTCTACAGACCCCCGTGACCCTGGTGAGGATAAAGCAGGTTCAGGAACTGAATGAATGAATAATACAATCTTGCTAAGTCCTCCAATATCATATGAAGATTGACATTTTGACTTTTAGAGTATTTCTATGAGGGAATTATAAAGGGTTAAAAAAAGTTTGAACACCGCTCACTTGTAAAGGACATAAGGGCACAGTTTACCATTCATAACATGCTAGTTACTGTGATGCCACTCCTTGGATGTCTGTCATTTTATAGCTGCTACTTGCCACTTCTCTCTGTAAGATCATAAAAAGCTGGAGCTGTTAGCATGTAATGGTCTACAGTTGAAATCCAGATGTCTACTGGTGAGTGCGTAGTTGGAACAGTGGGAGGGTCTTTCTCAGCAGGGTAAAAAAATAGGTAGGAGGGAAGACGGAGTCTGGGGGGTCGTATTGGGATAAATTTGGTAAAGATGGACAAAAAAAAAAAAAAAAACGACATGGGATAAAAGTGCACTGGTAGTGTCTTTGTTGAGTCCAGGCGATGCTGGAAATATGCAGACGCCCACAGGTCATGATAGTCTGTATGGAAGGAAGAGGTGTGTGTGTGTGTGTGTGTGTGTTGGGGGGGGGGGCTTGGAAAAGGAAGGCTACGTCAGATGTCCCATGTGTGATCAGTGTTTCATGTGGCTGATGACACACTCAGCAAACCTTTGAATTAACAAAAGAAAGCAGTCTGAGGGTTTTCTGCATCAGACGAGTCTCAGATTTAAGTCATGTAATCCATAAGCGAGACATAAACTGAGGTGTTGAAATAAATAATAGAGACAAAACAGTCACGTGGAAGTATCTGCCTACTGTCTATCCAGTCTACCAGAGCCCTGGATTCAGTCAGTACTTCCATTCAGACCAGGTGCCTGGGGACTGGGGAACCACTGGTGAGGGAGGGAGAGAAGAGTAGAGGATGCAGGCAGGGAGGGGGGACTTTCCCACTGTGCTTCACATTTGCGCTGTGTACATTTCATCTGCTTCCACTTCTTTTTCCCTCCTCTTTATAACCCTGACACAGTCGATCCCATCCTGCCCCCTTCTTTACTTTACTTTTCTATCCACCGTCGTAGACGTGTGAGCACAAAGACAGCATATAATGTAATTAAAACCTGCCTAAAAGTAGTCCTACAGTCTAAAGGGGGACACATAGATGGAAAAAAAACAAGATACACACACACACACACACACACACGCACACACCAGAGAGAGGCCAAAATGAATAGAGTGGGGGTGAATGGTGTGATGGGAAGAGCGTGTCTAGACTGTTCCTGGCCTGCCTGAGCTCAGTGCTTTGAAGTGTGCGTTAGTGATGCGTGCTGCATTCTCAGGGCATGTGTGCAGGGCTCTAAAGAGGCTTACTCCAGATCTTCTGTTTTTAGACCATCATCTCCGGGTTTATATTCTCCTCTGTGCCCCATCGCTCTCGGCCCTGGGCCCTTCCATTCATATTCCTTCAACCCCCTCCCTCTCTCCCTGTCTCCCCCTCCATCTCTTTGTTGCTCACGCCATTTTCCATCCCCTTCGCAGTGCTGGCCCCCACCACATTCCCAGCAGATGTGTGTATGCATGTGTGGAAAACTAGCAACATAGGGATAGGGCTTTTTATCAGATGCAAAGATTAATACCTGCTGGACGGTCTACGTGATGTATTTTTAGTTCATGAAATGGTTTGCAAAAATACCACAGCTACATAAATTTGTCAATGTGTTCATTGAGGAAACGGCACCATACGTATGAAAAGGAACATTTGTGGGCCACTAGGTCACTTTGACCCAGAGGAGAACACAAGGTTTAAAGGAACATTGTTGTATAAATAATGAAGTTTTTTCGAGTTGTAAGTTTGTTTTTAGTACTGACTTTCATTTTGTTTATGTATATTAGTGTGGGTGTATGGCTATGATTTAGACAAAGACGTGTTTCCTTGGTTGCTGGAAAAACATGTCTGTCTGGCATACACAAACAGGAACAGAAACACTTCTTTTCAGGTAATTATACAGTAATAAAAGCATAATTCTCAATATTATACTTCACTTCTCTAATTAGATGACCCTAAATGTTTCACAATAACCTTCCAACATTTAATGGAGTCATGGGACAGTAGTTTTGTAAATCATATTTGATGTCACGCGTTCTTTCAAGCTACATTTCTCAGCTTCTGTAAACAAACATTTTCCTCTTACTAATGCAAAAACTTGAACCACATTCCACACAATAAATACAAAACTGCTCATTCACAGAAAAAAAAATAAACTACTTTAAAACCAAGCTGAAATCAACACCCAAACCTGAGTACTAAATAAAAAAAGACAAAAATGTAGAACTATATAACTGAAAGTCAGTAGTCAGTCGAAAGTTAAACATTTAGTAATGACTAAGAGAAGAAGAAAATTGGAATAGAAGAGAAAACAAGCATTGAGAGCATTGAACTAGAACAAACGGTATGGGTTTATAGTGATAGGTTTTTTTTTTTGTGCTGCTGGAATCATTTCAGGGACTCACACATAAAGTTGTGCCCTGTTTAAAAGGGGTTTATAGAAGGGGTGAGGTAGCACTTTCCAGAATCTTCAGAAAATTACAAGAAGGGTGGGAGAAGGGTATAACAGAAGGAGGGAAGGGGTATGACGAAGCATGGAGGTTTGTCGTCCCCAAATGGGACCTGCTGGCAGTTATTAAGCCACTCAACCCACTGCAAAGAATATACACCCTGAAAATGGTAAAAAAAAAAAAAAAAGAAAGAAAAGCCCACCACTGCAGGCAGAGTGTGACAGTTTTAGGGAGAACAGAGGGGAAATAATGAGCAAAGTGAATTAAACAAGATGACTTAACTTTTTCTGTGGGTGAATAAATTGTTTGGTGCCATTCAGCATCGCACAACTAAGTGGACTGAAATAAAGACAGTGATTTACAGTCATATGGAAAATGACGTGTTAACCTTTTAACCCCTCACACATTATCTATTTTTCAGTCATGGTACTGCTGTGTGTTAGGTTGTAATAAAAAGAAAGGAATCATGTCTATATTTTGAATAAAAAATTTTAAAAAAACATTAGGAACCATTAGGAACTGTGCAGGGGCCGCAAACACAATATTTCACCAAAACATTATTCCTTGGTTGCGGAACGAGAGGTCTTCCTTTTACATAGCATTCCAGAATCATGATTCCACATTTATCATGGCTCTGTTAAGAGTGTAGTCTGTAACACCACTGGAGAGGGGTGTTACAGGGCCATGACCGAAGTGGGACCAAATGATTCACCATTTCATTGACACAGATGTCGTTCTGGGCTAAAGATGAAATATTCCCAGCTAAAGAAGTGCTATGTAAAAATGGCTACTATTCCAGGTAAACCTGTTTCTTTGAATCAGTGTATGTTTCAAGTGTCATAAAAGCTACTGTGAGTATGTGTTTGTGCTGCTTTTCTTTCTTTTTGTGTTTTAGGATTAAAATAGGAGGTGAAAGATCAGAAAAAGGAAAGAGGAATTTAACTTTTACTACATACAGCACTCATAATGTACATTTGTAAGAGGTTTAGGATGTTGCAAGTATTTGGATTTTGGCCCCAATAGTTTTGGTTTTGGGGCTTTTTTTCTAAATCAGTCCAACTGCTTTTGGAAACCTGGTCAAAACTCAGTATAAATAGTACAAATAAATAAATAAATACTAATTGAAAATCCTGAAAATGCTGTAAACAGTAAACACAAAAAAATCTAAGGGAAAACTTTCATTTTTATAGTGAGTTGGTCTCATTGCTCTGTTTTAATCCTCCTTTACACAAGTGATGGGGCCTGTGCAGAGCATGGTCAGATGTCTATGGTTGATGCCATCAGCAGATTTCAAAATATTAGCCATTGAACAAATGCTTGAATTTTTATGAACATTCAAAATAAACCATACATCCAGAACACTCACCACTGATATATCAGGGAGTAGCAGTGACTGGAAGTTAAACAGGAATGTCACCAGTTTGATTTAGTGCAAAAAAATACAAATACAATTTTTTTTTTTTTTTAAATAAAAGAAAACTGATAGGCAGGGAGACAAATCTGGCACAGGTCAGAGCATGAAGCGCTCCCTGGCACACCTCAGTGGAATTAACTGGTAACTGAATGAGCCTCATTACATTGACAGCATGGCACGAAAGAAGGAGGTCACTGAGTTTATGATGGCCTTTAGTTTCAGATGAGTTTATTTCGAATGTGAGAAAAGAAAGAAAGAAACAAATGAAAAAGCAACCAAGGAAGAAAAACACCAGAGAAATAATAAATAAATAAATGACACATGAATCAGATTTTTCATACAGTTCTAAAACACATTCACAAAGGAGTGGGAGGAAGTCAAACTTAACTTGTCAAGGATGTCAGCAGAGCTAAAAGTTCTGCTAACATTGTTTTCCTTAACGTTACCTCCAGCAGGTCCGGGCCCAGCGCAGCCGAGACAAATCTTCTCTCACTACCGGGATGTGAGTGAGCTAGCAATCCAGATCAGAGCAGCATTAAAGATGATCAGGCTTTTGTGGTAGATTGAACACAACGAAAGATCCAAGTGTATTCAAGAGGAAAGGACTGATGTGTCATTTCATGTATAAGTCAGTGTTATCAGTGTTTATATCTTAAAGGGCTCAATCACTGACTCCAGTGTAAAGAGTCTATAAAAGGAGGATGTGTGTGGATTAATATGGCTGAGTATGTCCTGGCAAGTTTCCCTGAAAGACTGTCATTAAGCAGCTGGTAATAGAGTCAAGTGAAATGATTCAGTTTGTGATTCAGGGAGATCCCTAAATGGGTCACAATGAATTTAGTGATAGCCAAAAGAAAAGATTCTACAGTTACAATATACAATGTATGAGACGTACACCAAGTTAAAAAAAAAGGAAGCTTTTCTTTATGGTGCAAGAGAAGACAGAATAACACACAGAGAAAAACTTTTTCTGCAAATCACAGATATGTAGTCTAGAGATGTTTATGTGTTTATATGAAATGTATTTTGGGTTGAGAAACATTCATATATAAAACAAACACTCATATATGACCATGTTTTAACCAATTATCAAAGTGATTTCCAACCCTGTCAGTCAGATTTTACACTCAAATGCACTTTGGAAATTTTGTTTTTATGTTCAGGTTTGGCGGTGGCAGTACTGTACTTGGCGGGGCCACTGCTTGCCTTATGAGTGCCCCAAGGATAAATGTTTTATGGTGCCCTACCTAAAAAAAAGCAAACATTTAACAAGAATACATTTTTAAAAGTATCTATTGTAACATACGTGTTTACAGTACCTTTGGATGAACTTCCCCTTTTTTGTTATGGTGGATAACTGTCATCTATTGAACCTCAGTGTGGACCAAATTTAACCCATAAACACCCAATGATTGACAAGTAAATCCAAAGAAGACTGATCAATGGCATTGGTTTACGTTCAGTTATTTACGTCTTTACTGAAAAAGTCACTTTTTTCAGCGTTCTCTGTTCTGAATATAGTAACCATCAACATCAGTCTGAGCTTTAATGAACATCTACATGGTCAGTACTGTAAATGACAAATGCCTACAGCGCCCCCCTGAAACGTCAAAATACATTGGATTAATAGAAAATACATCCAAGTGAGGTTTGTGAAACTATGAAAATTGGTACACATATTCATCATAAGGAGACGAACAAAAACATTATGGCCACACCCATAAACCAACAGCAAGTCTAAAATTTTAAAATGCTGAGTCATGACTTTCACTGTTGTCATATTTTAACAAACTCGTCCTTGGCTGTTGGGCCCATTGCCTGCTGCTAGCTTAAATCTCATTCACTTGAGTCACAGCTTCAACAGCTGATTGGCATCATACACCAATCAGGTAAGCCATACCTTACTCTTAGCTAGATACAGTGGGCAAACACAACAATGGTGGCGAGGGTCAGGTTAAGTGAAGACCACGGCACAGGTGAACAGTGCCTTAAGATGAGCGAAGGCTTCATTGGCCTGAAAGGACCAAACAAACTTAGACTTTTCAGATCCAAGACTGAATCGTGGGGCGGCGACAGAACTATAACCTCGGATGAAGCTGGGGTAGAAGTTGGCAAATCCCAGGAAGTGACAAAGCTCCCTGCATGACTGAGGGGGAGCCCAGCCATGGACCACTTTCACCTTAGTCTCCTCCATCTCCACCCAACCCTCAGATACTACAAAGGCCATAATGGTGACAGATGGGGAGTGAAACTCGCATTTCTCAGCCTTAACAAATAAGTGGTGTTCTAAAAGATGTGTGAGGACTTTGCATATGGGCTGGACGTGAGAGGATAGATCAGGGGGAAAAATAAGAATATCGTCCAAATAGACAAAAACTAACCAGTTGAGGAACTCCCAAAGAATATACATATTTTTTTAGTGTGATTGTTTTGTTTGTTGCATATTCAAAATAATTTGAACTGAACTAAAAATTGACATTTCATACTACAGAAGCATACTTTTATTAAAATGATATTAGTTTGGACATATGAACACCAATCTGGCTGAAATTTGACTGGGTTGTCAGTCTCACAGTTCTACACCCATTCAACGGACACTATTTCTAACAAGTCACTCTAGCGCCTCCTACATATTTATAAAAAAGTGTGTGTTTCTGCCAGAATATTGCATCTAGCCCACAGTACAGTGTCCTCTCACTGTCAGCTAGTGTTGGTGATTGCATGGGAAAGCGATCGCAACTGAAGGTGTTTGCAAGGGATGGCAAAGGCCTTTGAGACTGCTTGCAGTTTTTTTTTTTTCACTTTTCACTTTTTTTCACAATTTTCACTTGTTATACTGTCCGATTCTTTTCTTGAATTAAACAAAACAAAATCTGCCAATGGACCAAATGAAAATTATAAATCTTATATCCATCTACTCTTTAGGTGCTTGTGTCTATAATTCTAAGTATGATGAGATATTTGGTGAAGAAATGAGAAAAATACACTTGGTAAGATTTAGATTTTTTTCAATGTAGTTGAGGAGGCTAACAAGTGAATGAAGGCAGTTTTAGGGTTTCAACTGCTGTAGATATTTATGACTACAGTTGTGCTGTGGGTTACACTGTCAGAGACTACCTTATAAGAAATGAGATGACAGAGAGGTCATCTAATACGAGAACTTTCTGAACTTCTTATACTCACTGTTTCTCCATATTACTGTCACAGTCAGACATTAAAATGCTAAATGCAAAGTGTGCTAACCTTGCAGACCCCAGTGACTGCCAGACACCTGCAGCACACACTGGTATTGATCCTCCAACCATCTGGACATCTAGTAGAGGAATGCAACCTAATAGTCCTTCCACAGAATATGGCATCATGTGTTGTTTTATTGATGGAAACAGAAGCTGCTGAGACAGTGGCTGCTCCAATATCGCAGATTTGGAGATGTGTATACATCTACTAAGTGTGTTCGCATTGTTTGTACTTTTTGTAAAAGAAATAATAAATGCGAAGCCAAATTCTCCTGTTGAGGCAGATGGAATCAGCAGGAGATGGAAGGAGTGTAGCTAAAAATCAATAAAGGCATCAAGAGAGTGTCATTAAAAGCAGTAAGGAATTGCAGAGGAATGTCCAACTGGCTTACACTCGTCCTCATACTCCAATGGTTTTATATAGGAAAGCATATGTTTGGCACAAAGATGACTCGGTTACAAAATTTTCAAATTCTTTTCGTCTGCTTTTTAGTGTAAGGGATTCTAAACATAAATCTGATCAAAATAGCAGTACATCAGTGTGGGATTTAGATATTGATCTTTTAATGTGGTCGATTAAAGCCAGTAAAGCTGGGACTGGTAGTGCTACTCGATTCCACATCAGACTATACTGTAAATATCAGTAGTGAAAGTGAAAAAAAACACAGATCAACTCCTTTCACTGATGACTATAGCCAGGCACTGGACTTTATCATTCAACATTTGTTTTTCTACAGGAGAAGAAAAACAAAAAAAAATTGGCAGCAACCAGAAGTAGCATCTATCATCGATTGTTCATTTATTTATTTTCTGAACCCTGTATGCTCACTGGCCTTTCCTAACTACTTATGGGTGGTGAAGTAGTTAGTTACCCTGGACACCAGTTCATCACAACAATCACTCTCACACCTGTGGGCAATTCAGATAAAGTGATTAACCTATTAGTGCACATCTTTGGATGGTAGGAGGAAGCCAGAGTACCTGGAGAAAACTCACATATACATGGAGAGAACATGCAAACTCCACATAGAATGGTCCCACCCTCAATGACTAGTGTTGGAATCAAACCCAGGACCTTCTTCCTGTGCTATCCACTGCACCAGTGTGTCACCATTATTGATTGTGCAATCAAACACAATCAGTTGAATAAGTCTTTCTAAGCACATGCATATGGATTCTGTTTTTGATGGGAGTAGTAATAAAACTCAAGTGTTTAGTCATTTTAATAATGCATCATGATGAGAGGATCATGAATCAAACTGTTATGATGGCCCACGTGGGTGATAAGGTCAATGAAATCATCACAATCGACGTGCAGACAGTGTGCGCAGCAACAATATCTCTTCACCACATCTATGCAGCTGTCTTTTTTGGCTGAATCACAATGCAGCAATCAGTCTGTATAGTAGCGTCTGCTTCACCACCACTTATGACCTTATAATTATGTGTCAACTTTTAGACTGAGGACTTTATGTTCTCACATGTTACAGCAGTCTTCTTGCTGCATGGTGCAGACAGGCAAAAGCTTTGTCTTCTTAATAAGACCTGGAATAAAATAAAACTGAACAGTTGTGTTTTCAGACACATTCCTCTTTTTATACATCAGTAATCATCCTTGACCAGGTACAATCATTACATTCTGAATCTCAGTTTTACTTTTATCATGACTAAATCACAGAGCTGCAAATAATGATAATTTGAATAACTGATTAATTAGTCAATTATTGTAATTGATCCGTCCAGATAAACACAAAAGACTCAACTCTCTAAGATCAGTACTTAATCCAAAGCAATGTAGGCTTCAGACAAGATGATCTTCTAATTCATCTTATAAATAAATTGTCAATTTTTAACTGTCTGTAATAATTTTGTAATAAAATTGATTGATTAAAAAAAGAGGCTTTTCTCCACAACTAATACTCCATGTATGAGCCAAAGAGCAAACATGAAGATCAAAATATGAAGTGATAACAATTCATTGATTGATGAATTTCTTTGCTACTTTCTGATCACATGGCTTTATATGAATGAAACTTCCACTATCAGCTACTCCATTGTTTTGCGTAATGATAAATGATTGTGGCTCTAAACAAATGGCCTAGGTATCCTAAGAGGTTTAAGTAAATACAAGGTGTGAAATATGGAAAAAATAAATGACATTGAACACATTCCACCTTTTCTCTACGGTGAAGTCACTCTTTTTCCATTGAGTCTTGTTACATCTTTCATGTAATTACATATTTTCTGAGTTCATGTCCAGTCCAGTCTTGATTTAGTGAAGATGTGCCATAATACAATAATACGTCTATTTTAAAAATTAGTAGAAAAGATAGTTTTGTTAAAAAAAAAAATAAAATACAAGTAAAAGTTGACAGAAAACTAAATGCAGTACTCAGTACCTAAAAAAAATTATTTTCCAACATGCTTCCTCTGGATATAAGGAGGCTCTAATTGTATGAATTTAATGCAATATGTGTAATTATATTTTCTAGAACTCTCAAACAATTAATATCTTTAATCTGGTTAAGCACAAGGTTGATGGGGATTAATTTTGAGTAATCATGATTCAATTATTTTTAATCGGTATTAATTAGATTTCATTTTGAATAATCTGACTCAAGAAACAAGGAACTATAGAATATATGTACTTTTTTTGTCACAAGCTGGGTGATACATTATGCTTCAGTGCAAGCATATTTATAGATATGATTCTACAGTAGGTGAAAATGGACTTCCTCCTCTTCTTTTTTCTGTTTCATAAGAGGTGGAATCCATTCTGTGATCTGCAACTTCATCACTGTATATTATTAAATATCACATACTGAACATTTAATTATACTATTAATAAATACCAACAGAAAGGAAGGCAACAAACATTGATTAAAAAAAAGGATTAGTAATTTGGGAAAATTCCAATTCTTAAATTACTTGTGTAAAAAACATTGGCTTACTTATGCCTATTTTATCCTCTGTGTTGAAAAATAAACTGAGACATAACATATCAATAATGAACTTGAACCAAACAAAGCATGACTTCATTTTTTCTTTAGAGAACTGGCAAACACATCCAGAGCATCAAGCATAAATTTAATGTTTTACTGACTCTTAAGTCATTATGGTTTTATTTATATTTTTATGACTCAGTGTTATGATGTCCAATATAAGATCATTTAATATAATCTCTAATAACTTCATCCTGGTGACTAAGAGATTGTTGAAAATATTATAACAGAACTTAGGTTGACCTTTTTTTCTGTGCTGCAGTAGAAGGCTGAACACAGCCCAACTCACAATGTAGCCAGAACCCTCATGTTTTATGGTAATTAAAAAGAATTAAGTGAAAAAGCAGCAGGATTCATTAGGACCCATCACATCTTCAGCAATAGTTGCACATCAGTGAGTCGACGTGACCATTATGGGGTGTGTGATAAGAAGAAGCCACCTGTCCATGGTCACTCCCTGATGAAAGACGAGTCAGCTTAGATTTATTTAGGATTGCCAGTGTTAGTTTTGTCTGTCTATATATACAAAAGACTAGCTAAATTTAAAGCCTGTTGACATGGGACACACATTGCTTCTCTCTGGTTTTACTGTCTGTTCCCTGTACCCCCCCCCCTCAAACTCTCACACAAACACTTGGTAACATCACACACACAGAAATGCTTGGTATGTTTATAGCCCATGAAATCTGAAAGTGCAGCTCCTAAAACAAATGCTCTTTGTGCTTATGCATTCCAACAAACATATACATACATTGCAGACAAATGCTTGGAGTATAAAACATATCATCATTAGTGTGATTTTTTTTTTAAGTTTCTTTTTTCATATACATTCAGTCCCACACACAGTTTGTTTGACAAGCCCATCTGCCACAAGTGGAAGTAACAAACTGTTTCCTCTGGGTTATTCAAACAGCTAAGGATGCACAGGATATAATATGCAGTCAGGTCACCACTCCTTAATGTTTAAGAATATACAAACCTAAGACAAAATAAGAAAGGGAAAAAAAACTGAGGTCGGATCAGATTACTGCATGCTATGCAAAATTATCACCGTACATGTGCATAAAGATTCATTAGTCAGGTATTTTTAGTGTTTTGTTTTTTTCTCCAAATCATTTTCTACTTACAAACCAGTCTATACTATGGTTAAAAAATTTATATATATACTGTAGAAGTAAAGTGATGTGGAGATTGATAAACAACTAAAACAACTGATTCTGACAGATAACCTGCATTTGTATTATGATATAATCATAATTACTGATACAGTTTTGCTTTGAGAGATTTTATATAGAGGAAAGGTAGGTACAGTAATAGGGACAACATGGTCCAAATGACCATGTGCGAGGAAATGGACTGATGCCATGTAAACGTATAGCCAGTTATCTGGAAAAACATAATTATGTTCTCATGTGTTGTAGCTTTCATCCACATCACAACAGCAAAAAAAAATGGGTGACACAGTGGTGCAGTGGATAGCATTCATGCCACACAGTAAGAAGATCCTGGATTGGATTATAACATCAGTTGATGGGGGTGGGATCTTTGTGTGGAGTTTACATGCTCTTCCTGTGCTTTCATGGGTTCTCTCTGAGTACTCCAGTTTCCCGCCACCTTCCAAAGACAAGCACTGATAACAGGGGTCTCCCCAGATGGAAGCATATGAAGGCAGCACCTCATGGCCACAATATGAACACCTCTTTGCTGTTTTTCCATCCTTCGGCATTATGCTAGTGAGAGTGTGCTAGCACGATGCCAGAGGGTTGATGCAAATCATGACCAAGTGCAAGGTCTGCTGACAATCTGTGCTTCTTCAGAAGAGGAAGAGGATAGCCAATATTAAAAAATATACATGGGTTGAAGGTCCTCAACTCTTCTATTCACATCTCAAGTGGGAGGGAATTGAGAATTAAGAAGAAATGTTAATCATAGCGAGGTGGGAAAATTCTACATTTCGTAATTCGATTTTTATTTCCAATATGTCAGAATATTGTGTAAAATATCAGCACCTTCCCTGACTGTCTTGCTTGTCTGCATCAACAACTAAGATGAAACTTTGTGCTCCTCTAAAGTGGCAGTAGTACACTACACCATTAGCCTTGAAATGGAGTTAGCATACAGCCATCACAAACATCATGTTAGCACACAAACCAATAGTGAACTTTAACTCAGTCTAACTTATGTGAACTTAACCAAACCTGACTTAATTTAACATTACGTACCATGACATTACATCAGTTTACATCTGTTAAAGCAGTCCAATAATATATGAGCTCATCTGGTGACATCAGAGCAGCACCTTGGTGAGCCCCTCTCTTTTCCGTTACCACAACATACATTTTGAACCCCAGCTGTAATGAGGCTCTGCCAAACATCAGCGTCATACCGCGAACATGCGACCACCACAATGGTCACATACCAGACAGTCTTGTATGTCATGACATCACTGTGTTGTTTCCTCTACTCATCTAGCGCGTACATGGCAATTCTCATACATGTTGAAGTACATCATGGCGACATCTAAAATGATCACTTTTGGACCTCATAAAGTAAAGCCAGTTGGTGATTCACCTTAAATGTTGTAAAAACAGCTAGATTTAACTTCAACTGTACTTTTTGTGTTTCTACAGGTGGGAAGCAGTTGTTGTGATTTTAAAAAAAAAAAAGAAGAAGAAAGCAATCAATGCTGCTGATGTGTCTGGCTCATCCTGAAGTTATATAGTCATTGCTGAGTGAGAGAAAAAGTAAGCGAATGAAGAAGACAAGGGGGAGGAGGAGGAGGGGGTATAGGGTGGGGTTCCTGAGCTATGACTGAACAATTTCATGCACACAGATCCACTACAGGCGAAGGTGGAGCTCATTGTTGGAAAGTCAGCTTTGTCGATATCACTCCGCCCCCTTCTCTGCCCCCTCCCAATGCACACACAGATACGGTTTTCCTATATTTTCTCCACAGCCTATCATGTAATAGTAGAAACATATGCGCAGTGGTGAACTGACATGTGCGCAGGCTCTGGGTCCACAGGGAGGGTGAGGGATACATGGTGCACTGAAAAAACTATTAATTCTTCTCCTCCTTCCCTTTTTCTTCCTGTTTTCCCTAACTTGTCCCTCTGCTGCCTTGTTCTTTTCAATTTTTGACACGGTGCACACTTCCCAACAATTTACCCGGTCCACAAGTGGCATGCAACATGTAACCAAACTTGCTGATCTTCAGTTTTCCTTCTCACTAGCCTTCCCTGTCATTTCTCTGCTCATTTTCCTTTAGAACCATGCTTTAGTTTACTTTGCTTCAGTAGATGTTTTCTTCTATTTTTCTTCCTTGACTTACACTTTCAACCTTTGCCTTGTGTGTTGAAACAAGTTGCACAAAGACTGAAAGATGTTTTTAGAAGAACAAAAGTCCTTGACAGCTGCACTTTTGCCTTGGCTCTTACTTTTGAGCATTCCATCCCACCCATCTTTGCATCACACACTGCTCCGCCTGCCTCACGTTCTCATAGCTCCCACATTTTCTTTTTCCGTCCTTTTTTTCCCTTCCTTCTCTCCTTTCTCTGCTCTTCTCTTTTGGCTTATTCCCCCCTCAATAACTTCTCTCGATTCTCCCCACCTTTCTTTTCCTTTCCCCCTACTTCATAATCATTTTCTTCTAGATTCCCTTCACCTCTTTTTTGTAATGCCTCTGATTCTACTCTCCCTCCCACTCTGTAAACCCACCCTAAAGGTTGAATTTGCTTCCATTTCTGTCTTGGATGACAGAATTGTCATTTACTGTGACTGCGTTCCAATATCTTTCTGTCAGCATGATTTACAGTAATCATGGTGAAGTAAAATGTGACTGCTATTCTTAAAGTAAAGGCAGAGAAGACAGAAATAATAATAAAAAATGGTCAGACAGTCTGACCAAGACCATGGTCTTTAGTGAGTTTAAGTACTGCCTGTCACAGCTATACTATGTCTGCTTTTTTTCCCTTCTTATATTAAAATTTGTCTTTTGACTGTACAGTTTGGCTATGTGAATGCTCCCTTAAAAAGGGAGGATGACTCCTGTCTGTGGGATAAGGAGCAGACATGCCCTCCACTCATTCCAAGGGGGAATGTAAACAGCAGTACTTACTTTTAGAGTAACAAATTATTTTCTCAGGACTTGGTCTCAATGAAATTGAACATGGTTGTAGTAAAAACTTTAGTTGCAATCTGTAGGCAAATTCCCACATCAATCACTCACTGACAGAAAAATTACACCAATTATATAAATGGTACTCTGTTTTTACAGGATTATTTTATGAGTGGAACATGAGTGTCAAACCAATACCCAGCGTCTTTAGGTAATTAATATGTCCCTGATCTCTGAGTTACCTTTATTTTGGGTAACAGAAAAAAAAAACTATAAAAAACAAAACAAAACAATACCTCTTAACCTATTTATAGCAAGCTTCAGATTTAGCTAAAACAACAGGAGCAACATTGCTGGGCTTCATCACAACAACTACTTTTAGCTCCTGGAATGTCTAAATCATGCTCTTGTGGATGTTCTTCTTCTTCACACTTCTCTGTGGTCATTGTGGATGGATGTGGCCAAGAGTGCTGCCTGTTTTGTTTGAACCCACATCTTTTGGTAGGTGACATTTAATTAAAGTGTCAGGTGAGCTCAAATTAAATCTGACTTATGGAGAGGCTGAGCCCAGTGAGGACATTGCTGTTTTTAAATGGGTTTGACCATAGGCTTTAAAGTCATGGGAAGAAGGTCTTCTGACTCCTGGTAAAATAGAATGAACTTCTCCCCTTCTCACCCTTCTCCCTGTCTTTCTGTCTGGTTGTGTTGAAATGTTTATCTAGATTCTTGATCCATTCTACAAAGATTCATGTTAAGACAGAGCACAGTTTTCATATTCAACGTTTGCCTTGACGTCCTCGTTGCTCCTAATAGCGCCTACCATTTTGAAGCCTGAAGTGGAGTTTTCCTTATGTTACGGTATTTGGTACCACATCCAAATCCAGAAATTACTTCGACACTCAAAAATTTCCTTTCCAGTTGCCTGAAATGCTGACAAAATTATTTTGCTTCACTTTTTAAGGTTCTTAAAACTGAAGTTTTGTTGCAAAACCATACTGAACTTTGCAGTAAATTATCCTACGGTTTCCCTTCAACAAAAGTTTCTTCCATGATTCAGCAGGCTGATTCTTTTCCATTAGCAGTCAAGTAATCATAACTCTCATACAACTTTTCAATAAAATGAGTCAACTGGAAGCTATATCAAGCAGTCATGACTCAAAAGCAAATGTGTCCTCAATTTAATCATCTGAAATGTCCTTACACTGTAGGCCAGTCCTCTTCTAAATTCACCAACTCTCATGTGAGATGCATTTTTGGCTAGATTTCCTCGATATTGAGTGATGTGGGTTGTTGTAAGCATGTTTTGCCCTTACTCTAAAGTTCTTCCAGGCTCCAGGACATGGTTGTTAGCACCACTTAATGAGCCTCAACTTCAGCTGCCTTTTTACAACAAACCATAAAGCCAAACAATACATCATTAGACTCTTTTCTTCAAGAAAATATGGCCTTACATTGTAGTTATTATATGAAAAGGAGGGGGAAAAAAGGATGTGTGCAATTTCATTGCAAACACAGGTTTTCCTCTGTGGATTTTGTGTAAAGTTAGAAAGACAAACAAAGGAGGTTTACTTCCATGTTTTGATAAGTAACAGTAAAATTATCCATCGGTGGCATCATCTGGTTCTGAACACAGATGGTTCCAGCTGGAACATTTGGCAATATGTCCAACTCATAGCAGCAGTCACAATCTGAGAATCTGAACTGCAAATTACGATACTGTCCGACTTATGCTACAGGCAGTCTGTGGTCCCAAAAGCTTCATATTGACCTTTGACAGTTGCTATTCACTGTGTGAGACAGTAACTTCTAAGTTTCTCTAATGACCGGGTCAAAGCAAGATTGATTACAAAATAATGGAAGATTAATAGAGAGTTCCACAGAAGGACAGGAAACTGGAAATAGGGCTGAAAGGCTGTGTTCACAGAATCTACAGTCTGGAGAACACATTAGAACACTCTCGTGACAGCCATCAACACTTCAAGGAAGTCCCAGGCATCAGAAATCAAAGCAATGCCCTTACACACATTCTCAAACAAGGGCTTCTTAGTGTGTGAACATTGCTTTCATACATATATACAGACAGATTAAAAATTGTACAAATAGTATGAAACCCCAAATTCTGCTCTCAGGACTTGGTTAAGTGAGTTGCAGATAAGGGAAGTCAGCCCATAATGGACTGGTGGAGTGGTGACGTGGATATTTTCTGGAAGGGGATGCTTTGCGGTTGAGTCATCTTAAGCAGAGGGAGCTGTATCCTGGGCAGACTGGGCCCAGCTGACCCCTCCTTGGTTCTCCCTCTGGACGTCCTCCTCTCTGTCTGTCATTTGTACTGTTTCCACATGGACTCTTTGCTGATACATGGGACACCAGCAGAATCAGGAAGGTAATCTCAAAGCGTGATGAGGAGATACCCCACCACCACCCACCCCCTAGTAGGAGGTAGGCTCCATGTGGAATTCGAGAGGGTTTCCACTCAGGGAGGTGCAGGATGATGATTGGCTGCTGATGGAAACAGACTATCAGCAAACAGGTGTGGATCTGTTCCCCATAAACTGCCTCTAGCAGGGCCACAGACCCCCAGAGGAGGCCTGACACCTCCACATGTGTCAGTGCATACACACACACATACACAAACACAAACACACTCACACACACACACACACAAGACCTACACACTTCTGACTGGGTGGGCCTGCTGTTTACTGAAACAACAGAGGACACCATGGCTGCCATCACTTCAGTATTCTGTTTGTTAGTTTTTAATGTACTTTCTGTTCTCTGTTCACTGTCAATTGTCTCATCATTAAAGAGGCAGGGTGCACCCCCCCAAATAAATCATAAATGCTCAAAAGAAAATCTGAATGCTTCTTTCCAGAGGTAAACTGTTTTATATAAAATTAAAAAGTCTAGGTGCTCCCTTAAAATTATTGGCAAGCAGACTGTTTTCCATCTCCCAAAAGTTCTTCATTCAAGGTCTACCTCCAACTCAGAACATTTCAAGTTGATTTTACACTAAATCTTGAATAAATAACTGAATGAAATTTAATATTTGAGTTTTCAGAAGAACTAAAACTGATAAAACATACGCAAACAAATATATATATATATATATATATAAATATATATATATATATATATATATATATATATATACATATATATATATATATATATATATATACACATATAGTAAACAGTTCTTTTCAGTCAGGGCAGTTTCCCCAGGCCTTGAAAACTGCAGTAATTATTTTCCAACAAATTCATGCTTTTTGGCGCAAAACAATCTTTATAGTGACTTTCAGTCTGGATTTCAAGCACACCACAGCACTGAGTATGCACTGATCAAAGTATTAAATGACCTTGAGTCCATGTCATTCTACAAACCAAGTCAGAAATGTCAGTGTAATTATTGAGCCAGACCTGTATTTCAACAAAACCATTTAAAAGCTATTACCAAGTCTGTCTATTACCACCTGAAGAACATCAACGGTTTTGTAAACCAGACACCGAAAATCTCACAAGCTGTGTTTCCATTACAGTTTTTCGTAGAACAATAGCGATATTCCTAAGATTTTGAAAAAGTATATTTGCGATTTGAACATGTTTCCATTGATGGTTGTTCTAAGCAGGACCGTTGTAACTCTCGTGAAATATCATCCCACAACATTTCACTGCTGTCACCTTCGGAGCTTCAGATTTACCATCACCCTGTTATTAGAATGAATGAATCAGCTAATATATATACAGTGTATTAAGTGAAAATATGCTTTAGATGTGTTTAAATGACAACAGCGAATTAGCACATAATAGCATTAGCATGAATGAATGGGCTAATTCTGTCGTCAAAAAAAGTCACCGGCGAACTATTTAAAGGCAGTAATATGTAAAACAACCAACCTGGCTCACATTATAAGGATCTGTACATGTGGTTCCTACATTGTCAGGTCAAAATATTAAGTGTAAATATGCTAGGCACTTAACAACAACAACAAATTATGAGTAGCCCATGGTTGTTATCATTTTCACTCCGAGAGAAGTGATCATGTGACCATGTACGTCATGTCCTGTGACATATTATTGCGGAAAAAGTGTTTCCATTGCACTTTTGCAGTATGTTACACTATCGAAACATGTGAAAAACCACCTCATGAAAGCGTGAAAACTTTTTATCGATATTTTAGTGTTTTTTCGAAATTCAATTTCCATTACCAGTTTTTTATAGCGATATTTACATTTTGCAAATTTCCAAAGGTAATGGAAATGCAGCTACTCATGCATTCATTTTCAGTAAACTACATTATTGTAATGGGGTCTTCACTGGTCTAAACAAAAAATCAATCAGGCAGACAGCTGATCCAAAATGCTGCTGCCAGATATCATGATAGATGAGGTAGAGAGAGGACTCAGATGCTCATTGTCAAAGGGAAATATAATTTATTAAAAAACAGGACAAAATAAACAGAAACATGACCAAACAAAACCTGGGGGTTGATCAGCCAGAGTCCGTGGTGATGAAAGAAATGTCCAGGTTATGGTGATAAGTGGTCCCGCACTGGCAACAACAAGCCTCACTGCTTAAATAGTTGTAAATGAGCAACGACTTGCGGCTGTGTGGTGCGGCCCAGGTGAAACTGGAGTGGATCTGGGGGAAAGGTTGTGGTAACTTGTGACACCAGTACCAGGAAACTGGACCATATCACACTGGTCCTCAAATCCTTACATTGTCTTCCTGTGGGTCAAAGCATAGAGTTCAAAATCTTACTCCTGGTCTATAAAGCACGAAACGGCCTTGGACCCAAATACATCTTAGACCTGCTGGTTCCCTATGACCACATCCAGACCCCTGAGGTCAAAGGTCATCATGAACAGGTTCAATGTGTGTTCCCAAAATCAGAACCAAACAAAGTGAAGCATCATTCGGTTCTTCTGCTCCTCACCTGTGGAACAAACTACCTGAATACCTGAGGTCAGTTCATTTAAATCAGGCCTGAAAACATCACTGTTCACTGGAGCTTTTACTTAAATTCTTAATTGTCTTTTAAATTATTTCATGTCTCTTATTAATTGTCTTTTAATGGATTTTAATCATTTTCATTTTGTTATGTTTCATCTAAAGCACCTTGAATTGTCGTGTACATGAAATGTGCTATACAAATAAGTTTGGCTTGCCTAAAAAAACAACAGTTCATCTAAAAACCCACTGTAAAATAAATTATTTAATTCTATAATATTATTCAATAGATTCAAGAATAAACTGCAGAAAAATATAAAACTTAAGTACAGCTAATGAAATATTGCCAAGAGCTAAATCAAGATTTTAAAAAGATATATATATTTAGTTATTTAAGCCATATTTCAGATACATCTTTAAAGAGCGTTAATCTACTTTTCTTGTCAGAATATTCTATTTTTATATTAAACATATAGGTAGAGCCAAAAACAAATCACTCATACAATATTTTGTTGGATTTCACTGTGCCACACAATGCATGTGAAATATGTTTCATCCAAGCCTAGGGGTTCATCAGGATGCACATAATGTGTTCTTTTAACTGTTATGTTGTGCACTGGGTGAAGGACTGAAAAGCAAACTAATGGGATACAGTTCAAGCTCTTTTATTGAGCACTTCCAAGACAGAGAAATAAACAAGACAAAAGGAGACAGCAATGCTGTAACAAACTATCTGGACAAAGTCTTAATTCTGAGTTCCCAAGCAGGGACCAGAACAAGCTAGAATCTGGATAACTGGATAACTGCAGAGGCTGTGACCGCCCAGGAGGGAACACAGTGGAGAGAGAAATAACCTAACAAGGACAGAAGGGAAGAAGAGAACTTAGATAGTGTGAGGGGATGAAGAACAAATAAGAAACAGGAGGACAGAAGGAGTGATCATGACAATACCCCCCCTCACCTACAACCCTGGAAGCTCCGGCTGGTGACGATGAAAATTTGCAATGAGGGACGGGTCAACCACATGGCGTGCCGGGATCCAGGACCACTCCTCAGGGCCGTAACCCTCCCAGTCGACCAGAAACTGCCCCAGCAACAAGTGGCCAGGAGGTGCTGCACAGTATAAACTGGATCTCCTTTAATCATCCTGGGTGGTGGAGAGCATGCAGTCCAGGGGATCAAGAGATGAGAAACCTGATGGGGCTTGATATGGCTGATGTGGAAAGTTGGATGAACGTTTAGTGTCCTAGATAAAAGGAAGTGTTTCACTTGTCTATATGGGGTGGTGCAGTGGTTAGCACTTGTGCCTCACAGCAAGAAGGCCCCTGGTACGATTCCACCACCAGACCTTTCTGTGTGGAGTTTGCATGTTTTGCTCATGTCTGCATACTCTGGTTTCCACCCACCATCGAAACACATGCGCTGACAGGTTAATTGTTTAATGTAAATTGTCCATAGGTGTGAATGTGAGAGTGATTGTTTGTCTATATACAGTCTGTTCGGCCCTGAGGTAAACGGACAACTCATACAGGGTGTACCCCACCTTCGTCCCTTGTAGCTGTATTAGGCCCCCAGTGACCCCCAGTGACCCCCAGTGACCCCCCGCGACCCTAGTGAGCATAAAGCGGGTTCAGATGACAACACAAGACTATATGTGTATGTATAGATTTTGACCTATTGTTAACCGAAGACATCAACCGAAGACGTCACTCAGTCAATACCTAAAAAAAATAAGATGGATGATAATGGATAAAGAAGTGAAGACATATATTTAGTTACTATTATTAACAGATGAGAAACCTGGCATGGGTTTGAAAGTAGCATCATGTCTTTTGACTTTGAAAGGAAAAATCAAGATCACAGGATGTCATTCATTCATTATCTGATCCCGCTTTATCCTCACTAGGGTCGCGGGGGTCACTGGGGGCCTAATCCAGCTACAATGGGCGAAGGCGGGGTACACCCTGTATGAGACGCCAGTTCATCGCAGGGCTGACATATATAGACAAACAATCACTCTCACATTCACACCTATGGCCAATTTTAGATTAACCAATTAACCTATCAGTGCATGTCTTTGGATGGTGGGAGGAAACCGGAGTGCCCGGCGAAAACCCACGCGGACACGAGGAGGACATGCAAACTCCACACAGAAAGGTCTGGTGTGGGATTTGAACCAGGGTCCTTCTTGCTGTGAGGCACGAGTGCTAACCACTGCACCACCGTGCCGCCCACAGGATTTCAAATGGCCATAATTCCAAAAAGAGTGGAGAGAGTTACTATTACTAACAGATAGAAAACCAAGTATGAGCCAAGTATGTAACTTGTTTCAGCTGAAACATCAAACCAGGCATTAAGTCCATACATGTCTTTCACGTAACTTATGGTTATATTTGCTACGGTGGACGCTGGTTTTGCATGAAATATCCAGTTCTGCCATGTGGACCTGTGTGTCACCTATTCCTTGTGTCTTGGGTGAGCTATAATGTGCAGATCCTTTTAAAGCTGTGTGGACACCTGGCTGCCATATTACTTCCCTGAAAACTCATAAACTATAGTTGTGTTCCTTTTTTTCATCTGCATCTGTTTCATGAGTCCTAAACTCAGTTAAAATATATCTTTCACATTTCGTTGCTTTCTTTTTCTAGCCGTCAACTATCTTCTTCCTTTTTTTCTCCCCCATTTTTGCCATTCAATATCTTTTTCATTTCTCTGCAACTTGCATTTTCTTTCCCCTCCTCCCTTCATCCGCTTCACTCAGTCTCCTCCTCTATCCCCTCCATGTGTAAAAGGTGGGTGAGTGGGGTTTTGGGATGGTGGGAAAGCTGCTTGTAGGAAGTCCCCCCCCCCCCTCTCTGTGTTAACGTGTTCACCGGCTGGACAGCACATTCTTTCCACCTCCGTCGGCCTCACGGGTCAAGCAGAACCCTACCTCCTCTTCTCCTCCTCCTCCTCTCCCTGTATGATGTGTTATAATACACTGATGTGACTCTGCTAAGCTGCAGGAGTGGAAGCCTCAGATGTGGTGGGGCGGGTGGGCAGACATTTTTAGTTGAATCACACTTTCCAGTGGTTTCCCCCTGCTGTGTTTTTCAGGTGCTCTCTGTGAAAGAATTAAGAAAAAGAGGACAAGACTTTAAACATAAACATATGCGGCACACCAATTAATGTGAGTGTTTCCAGTGCCAATTTACGTTCGCAACAGAGCAAGCAGAAGAGAAAAAATACTCATTAGGATGTAATAAAGAAAGAGTTTTGTAAAGCACACCACAGTATTTCTTCCTTGTCATTCTCTCACTGTGATAAATATGCAAAGAATAACACATGTTTGCAAATAAGTATTCTAACCCATTCACAGCTAAGGAAATAATAAGAAGCAAGCTTGTTGAACATCTGGCAAGTCTGAATGAACATCCAGTTTTTTTCTGCTTTGAGGTGGGACATCTTTGAGGAGAAACAGCAGATTTACATTTCTGGTAGGACTGAGACACACTATAGAGCATAACAGAAGTGTAGTTCTACACAAATGAGTCATAAGGCACTTAGGGAAAAAATTCCCTCATTGTGGGTTGAAACAGTCCATCACCCCAGTAATCACCAGTATGGGCTCAAGCACAGACACTGACTAATCCTGATGAGAGGCAATCCAGCAGCTGCTGTGTAGAAGAAATCACTGGAAATCAGGACCCCAAATGCTGTGGGAGAGTGGAAAGAAACAACCTTTTGTTCCGCGGTCCATTCCACATCCTCATAAAATGGTTTAGATTAGGTTTTTGGATAAGATGAGCTGGTTGTGATCTTGTAATGTGGCAACATGGTGAGGTCATGACATTACAACCAGGAATTGACACATCAAAATGGAAGAGATTCATTGGTAGTGTGCGGGGGGAGAGGGTGCAAAATACACTAACAACTCTTTCAAATGATGATTCAAGGTATAACTTGGTCAAGTCAGTGGAACCAGAAGGAAGGGTGGAGGAGATGCCCTCTGTGGTTCAAAGGGTCAGGGATCAGAAGGGTTCTATCTTGGCCATTATCTGACATCATCTAAGGCTCCCCACACAACCAGGTTTATGCTTCATGAAGGAAAGAAGAAGGTGAGCTCATTTGTTTTTGCCTGAGGTCCTGGATGGTGAAGGGTCAAAGGTCTGTGCTGTCAAGTGAAATGGCTGAAAAACGGTAAGTACAGAGGCGTGTGAATGACAAGCATTTACAAAACCAGCAGGTAATGAGAAAGTGTTGAAAGTGTTCCTTCCTCTGTCTTTTATCCCAGTAAAAGAAAAGTGGTCTTACTTTCTGCATTGTCTTTTTAATCACAAGCCCACTCAAACAAACAAGCACGTCATCATTTGCTGTAATAACACATACAAGCCAAATGACATGTGTCTCACTGCCGACCAAACTGTTTAAAGTTACATCGCTGACCTGTGATTGCAGCACGCACAGAAAACTAAAACGGTAGTTCTCATTTAAGACTAGAAAATAAACAAACGCACTGTATACCTAAAGGAATCATATTCAACAGAAAAGGTTCAACAAAAGTGTTCTTTGAAAAGCTCGGATGTCTCAAAGTTGAGAGGTCCCATAGTTTGTGGGGGTGAAGGGATAGAAAAGAAAAACAAAAGTCACTGTGACAGGGGAGAAGAGTAATTTTATAAAACTCTGGCTGGCTACAGGATTCTGTTTCCTCCACACATTTGTTATTTGCTAATTACTGCCATCTGTTTTTCTATCTTAAAGAGGGCACAGAACAGAAGTAGTCCCCAGTATCCATCCAACACCTACTGCCTGGACTGTTTCACTGAGCACTGAAATAATATGAACTCAGCATCTGTTTACCCTGAGCAACATATCGACTGTTGCTACAAATGAGAAATGTATGAGTAAACCTGACATGTTTATGTTTGAGAGCCAGCAGCTGCTGAAATTACACCCTTTGTCCAAAGAGGTGTCTTTCAAATATGAACACTGTTACCTGACCTCGACCCAGTGGTTACTATTAGAGCCAAAAAAATTAAGCTGATCGAAGCAGTAATGTTCATGTAAACCACAATGCTGATCTGAATCAAAGATAGACAACCTGATAGAGTTTGATTACACCAAAACAGAAGCCAAAATATCACTGCTAGAAGACCTGTCATGTTTCTCCTCTGTTGAGCCACAGAATAGAGTAGTCAAGTTGTTTTTGACACAGCGATCAGTAATTACAGTTGCCAATCACATACTGAACTGCCCATGTCATGTATAAAAACACACGTGATTGGTCAAAACCTTTACTTAGTGTGGATTCTAGAAGTCTTGTAAACCGAATGATGAGGCGGTGCAGACTGTGATGAGTTGTCAACATTGTCTTTTTATTTGTGGGTCACAACTTGGCAGATAAATTTATTTTGCAATGATTTGAAAGAAAAGTATATTTTTAAATTAAAACTGGAGAGTAGTATTCACTGGAAAAGTTTCTAAACTGTGACCTCAGTAAACTCATATGAAATGCAGAGAAATGCATCAGTTGTAAGATTGTACAAAGATTAATGGGCCATCCATATCTGGGTTTTTGGAAGCTGAAATATGCACATATTTGAAGCCAGAGTGAACAAATCTCAACACGTCACATCTCTATATTTACAACCCAAATACTTCCTTCCTGAAACAATGATATCATAGCCTCACTTCTCCCTTACCCTGCATGCACCACTTTCTTCTTCTTCTCGGGTTCATTTACAGCATATTCGCATTTGCATACATCCACATTCTTCTTTTGTGTTCATCGTGTATTACTGTGGCAGTTACAGCATTACTTATAGGCCTCACACACACACACACACACACATATGTATATATATAGTAATCTGGTGTGAGCTGTGTCAACTTTCATTCATTTTGCCATCTTCTCTCTCATTCTGCCACTTCCTGCTGCTGCCTCCCCACCGACGACTGATCCTGATATTCATTGGTTGTAATATAGATGATCCATATATTGTTAGTTATTTGTATTGTGTGTTCGTTAGGACATGAAATGTGATTACAAGCCTGGTTTCCACTGAAGGCCTCTGCCCAATCTGTACAGCATAATGCCCTCCACATTGTCCTCCAACATTGGGTTGGACTCATACCTCAGCATCTGAGGATGAGTCTGAAAATGTTTGACTTCTGCAGGATCCATGATGCTGTATGTTGTTGTAACTGCAGCTGGTCCTATTGACAGTGGGGTCTGGACAGAGGATTTGTTCCAGTGTACGTCACGGGTCATGAGTAGGACGTTCGCCAGCAGGTCTCAGAAAAACACACTTTTAAAAAGCTGTACAACCTCAATTTCTCAGTCATCATGATGAAAACTAATTTCAAGTGACTATGTTGTATGTATACTCTCAATATTTGGATGCATTTTACACATTTTTTCAGTGTCATATGCACTTTAAGATAGATCAATAAGCCTTAAATATTAGACACATACATGACATACATTACTGAATACTATGGAAATGAAGATGTATAATAAAGTGTCTTCAAACATGATGTTGGCAACATACAGAGAAATGGCAACAAGCATGCACCAACTGCACATGCTTAATCCAGTTTGTAAGAGACAGAACTCCTCACTTCCTTAGCTCTTGTCTCTGTTGCATTTGAACAGGATATACAGAATTTCAATGATTTTGACTGTAAAGATGATCAAAACCTATAGGAACCACACCAAAATTGCACAAACAAGTGGACAAATATTCATAATTATTTTATTTTATTATTTCTTTTCTATTTCTTTCTCTGTCTCACCTGCCTCCCCTGACTGCATGTCCCTGTTCGTCGTCTCCCGCTTTATCCGGGTCAGGGTCGCAGGGGCAGCAGCCTCAGCAAAGCGGCCCAGACTTCCCTCACCTCAGCAAACTCCTCCAGGGGAATCCTGAGGCATTCCCAGGACAGTCAAGAGATGTAATCCCTCCAGCGTGTCCTGGGTCGGTCCGAGGTCTCTTTCCGGATGGACATGCCTGAAACACCTCCCCACGGAAAATATTTCCTGCTATGCTGATGACACTTAAATCTATATAGTCAATAATAGCCATTAATGAAGGGTTGGCGGTTCGATTCCTGCTCTGTCCTAGTCGGTCCGCTGTGTCCTTAGGCAAGACACTTCACACTTCCCTTGCCTCCATTGTCACTCATACTGGTGTATGAATTAATGTGAATGTTTGGTGGTGGTCAGAGGGACCATAGGCATGAAATGGCTGCTACGCTTTTGTCAGTCTGCCCCAGGGCAACTGTGGCTACATATGTAGTTTACCACTATCAGAGGGAGCATGTGAGAGTGAATGAATAATGGATCAATAATGTAAAGTGCTTTTGGTGCCTTGAAAAGTGCTATAGAAATCTTATCTATTATTATTATTATTATTATTATTATTAAGAAAACTGATCACAACTAACGACTGGTGCATCCTGTAATTACACAGCAGTACAAAAAGGTCAGGTTTTGTTCCACCGTCCTTCTGGTGTAGCACAAGAGACTGAAATTCTAAATGTAAGAATGATGACGGTTTCTTCTTTGCCCGAGACCCGTGTGTTCCACAACTGGAGGAAACCTGCCAGGTTTGTTCTCAGTGAAACCAGCCTTGACTCTAGAATCATAATTTCAATGTTCTTACTCAACCCATTGGAGCCTAAAATACTGTTGGTTTTCTATCCAGCTATGTATCCAAATTCTAAATCAGTTCCTTATGTGATGCTTGTAATGGAAACCATAAGAGTTTGGCCTGGCCTAAAATGACCAGATCTGAAAACCAATGATCTAGAGTGGCTACGAAGTTCTTCCATTTATGTGGCTAGCATTTGTTGATACTAACTAAATCAGTAGGAGTATAGAGAGAGCAAGAAAACCATACTTTTATACAATGTTGGCTCAAAAATATGTAGTTAAATCAATTAAATGACTAATGGAAAGTTTCCCACTAGAGGGAGAGACATATGGACCTACAAATGATATGCATATTAATAATTTATGACGCATATTTAGCTTTTGTCTCTTCACAACATACATTTATGGTCTGTTTCAGACATTCATCCTCTCTTTAATGTCTAAAACTGTCTTACTGATTACTGACAACTGTTTACTTCTCATCAGAAATGGCAAAAGTATACACATTATAGCAGAAGTAGAGTCTGCAAAAGTAAAAATATTGATTCAACTTCTTTACCCAAGAAAAAGTTACTTTTACTTATTTCATTGATTATTTTTGTAGTTCTCACCTTGATGGTATTATGATCTTATGTACAATTTTTTAGCTTATGTTGTCTTGTTTTGCCTTGTTTTGTCTTCTATGTCATTTCCATCTTGTTTCTCTTTTATGTGGTTTTTATGCCTTGTTTTTTTTTTCTTGTGTCACTTTCGTCTCACTATGTCTTTTACGTGGATAAACAACATAGTCGCTCTTCATCTGTCCCCGTCCCATCTGTTTAGGCTGATGCTGGATGTGGTTTCATGATGAGAAGGTGTGTAGAAAAAAAGATTTGAGAGTAAAAAGTGCAGATTTATCTGTAGAGTGAAAGTAAAAAGCTGACCAAGAAAATAAATACTCTCAATCAAACTTATTTTAGTTTGAGGGGCCACGTCATGCCAGTATGATATGAAGTGGGATAGTAGCATAATTATATTAATAATGTCAATTCCAAATTTTTGTTTTTGTTTTAGTGTGAAAAGTAAAATTACATGGTGAAATCATTTACATTTGTAAACATGCATGGAAAAAATGTGAATAACATAAACCATGGGAAAAAAAACTATAAAAATTTTTACACAAAATTATATAAAATTTATAACAATATTCTGCCTCCATTTAGCATTTACAATACTCATTAAAATTACACTTCTCTTAGTACATTTCAGGTTATTAGCATTTCTTGTGGAAAATTATGTGTTTTTGTCTATGTTTATGTTAGTAAAATTAGTCAAAGAAATTATGGATGGAATTGACTGAAATTTTCAGGAAATGTCGATAATGCCATAAGGAACACATGATTAAAATGTATGTGGTGATAAGTGGAGGTATATGTGTGTGTGTGTGTGTGTGTGTGTGTGTGTGTGTGTGTGTGTGACCATATAACTGTATGGTCTCTGAGTGCTTTTCTAGTTTGTACTTGTTTTACACTAAAGTAAATAGAATTTGGATTTATCAGGATTTCTTCTTATTCTGACAGTATTTTACTGGTCTGACCCACTTTAAACTGAATTTGGCTGAATGTGGAACCTCAACGAAAATGATTGTTAATATCTTCAGTGAAATTCTCACATTTCACAAATTATGTTCTAGATACATAGATAGTTCCCACCTTTCCATCTGATACGAGCCGCAACAAAGTCTGAAAAAAGGGAGAGAAAATTAACAATTGAAAGATATTTGGAAAAAGTAAAACGGGGCAAGATGGTCTATGTGATCATCAGAAACCCATTTTTTATTTAGACATTTCTCATTTTGTACATGACGGATCTTCACACCTACAGATTTCCGTCTGCCAAATCTGACTGCGTCACCACATGAGTCTGAACAGACCTCGTTTCTCCTGTAGCTGAAATTGGGTATTACTCAACCTTCACTTCCAGACAGTTCCTGTTCATTTTCCCCTTCCATCGCCGACTTTTTACAACGCACATCCCCCCCATATGAATAGAAGAGTGGAAAATAGCAGGAAATAGCAGAAAGGCGGAGGGAAAGTGTGGATTGTGTTGTTTGATTGAAAACAGCTTGTTGGTCTTCATTACCATGATGTTTTGAGGATAGATGAAGGCAAGGCTGAATTAAGGCTCCAGATGGGAATTATTTTGTTCCACGGTCTTTGCTGATATTCTCAGAGATGATTTATAAACTCACAGCTGTATGTTGCTCGCGCACCCCTCGTTTCTATTTCAGATGGCCAGATCATGTTAAAGATATCATTTGTTTAATTACGTAGAAGAAAAAGCCAGTGATTTAACCTTTTATTGGGCAATTGACTATTTCTAGTAATTTCCACACGCATTACAAGACACTAAGAGCAAAAGTTACAGTGAAGACAGTGAGACAACAATCTGGGGTCCAATAGTGTAAACAGTGAGTGTACCTGCTTTGTTTGGTACCATGAAGTAATGGTACTAATGTAAGGAATGACGTTCAAACGGATAATGTGGATGTGGACAGAGGTCTGGATCAACATAACTGCATAACAGTATAATGTTTTAATTAAAATACATGTTCCTTTCATCTTGCATATGTTTTTCTTTATTTTTTTTTAATGTATATCAGGGGTCTCAAACATGCGGCCCAAATGTGGCCAACAGTTCCAATGTGCCCTGTGGGATGAAGAGCATAATAACCTATTAAATTACTTCATATTTTCTCCTCAGTTTTTTTCTTTGCCTATAAATGGTGACAACTTCAAATAATACAAACATAATAATATTAAATTATGAAAATATTTACATTTACAAACTATTCTGTAACAATGAAATGTGAATAACCAAAACAAATGTAACCAACCTGAAATGTCTAAAGAAAATGACACAAAATTTGAACCATTTTCTGCTTCTGTTACTAAGAGTTTAGTGTATTTGTAGATCTGATCGATAATACACATGGACAAATGATGAATTGAGGCAGAATATTGTTAAAATTGCCCTTATTTTCCTTGTGAAATTTCACATTTGTTTTTTGGGGCTTTTTTGCATTGGGATAATTTATACAAAATATTTTCATAATTTAATGGGGGGGCTTGCACTGAAAGAATGACACACATATGGAGTTGTCATTATTTATAGCTTAATATGTTTTCATTTAACCCATTGGAGATCAAATCAGGCTGAACGTGCCCCCTGAAAAAAAAATTTGTTTGAGACCCCTGATGTAAATTTTTTTTTTTTTTTTTTTAGATTTTTGTCACTTACACATCAGGAACCAAATATTTTAATTTCATTGACCTTCATTTTCTACTTAAAAATAAAAACATTTCCCAAATGTTGTCCTGTTATGTCCTCCAATAACACTCAGGTTGAATTTTTGAATTTCATAGTATTTCTATGGGTGCCCATAAAGGGTTAAGGACCCTATATCTGCCTGTGCAGATACAACATGGCTCATGTGTCCATATCAATACCACCAGAAACTTCTACTCCTACAAATGTTAGTTCTAGCCAAACGACAAGACAATCCATGCCTGAGCCTATCCTAGCATGACACAACTGTGTAAAGCCTCTGCAGAAGCCAAGCTCTGACACAAGTGTTTTAAATCCTACAACATGGGCCGAGGCATAATAAAATCAACAGGAATAAAATCTAAAAACATGGAAAATGTAAAGTAGTCTCACAATATTAAACAGATGTAATGAAAAAAAATAATAATAATAATTCCACATGCTAGTGCTGTACTGGAAAGGACATTCAACCCAGAGAAGACAATATTGAATGTGTTGGTTATACCTACATTACTAAAATGATTTTATTTAAATCTTTTAACAATTTGGCAGCATGTGGTAACTCATACCGGTAATGGTTTCCTTGGGGAATCCTTCAACATAGGAAAGGAATTTATCACCCAGTGAGTCAGACCTTTTTCCACTTTTTCCAGACTGAAGTAAGGATAACCCCATGGGGGAGGAGGCCTTGTTCCGACTGTTGGCTGGGGGTGGGAGTTGGCTATCGTTCCCCACAATACCCCTCTTTGCAACAATTTTAGCCTCTTTCCTCAAAACTCCCCAGGAGAGATCCATGATTCATACTGAGCAGATGATGCACGTGGAAAGAAGATAGTGAGAGAGAGACAGAGACAGAGAGAGAGAGAGAGAGAGAGAGAGAGAGAGAGAGAGAGAGAGAGAGAGAGAGAGAGAAGAAAAGTCTCTGCACGTGAAACATTGTAGTTACAATGGCCGTGATCTCACAAGCAATGCAAATAAGGATGGGGAAAATGTCGGGTGGAAGATGAAAAAAGATGAAGGAGTTGGAGAGAGTGACAGGCGCAGATGGGTTATGTAGCGGGGCAGCGTCTGTGGCTTTGCTAGTAATGCTTCCCAAATTCAGCAGAGATCAGAATCAGGGTTGTGGCGAGTGCTGCTCTGCTGTGGTCCGCTGTGCTCCACAGGCCATGCTGGAGACAACAACATTACAGGGTCTTGTGGCTAGATTAGAGGGACAGGCTGTACTCCAATTTACAGAAACAGTCTGCATCATCTCTAGGACACGTGGGCTCTATTGTGTACCCCACATGCCCCCCCCCCCCTCCTTCCCTCCTTTGTTTTCTTTCTATTTCCCCTCTCATTTTCCGACCTTCCATTTCATGTTCCCTTGTGTAATACATTTGGACACCTCCTTAAAACATATTTTTCTCTGCAGCAACCCCCAAATCCCCCTACCCCACCATGTCACACACATCACCTTCACCCCCCCCCCACTTGTCCTGTAAACACACCCATTCTTCCTTATCAGTCATCAAAACAAAGCATAAAACCAGACAATAGCAGAACAATTCTGGAAAAAGGTCATGGGCATTTGTGATGGAACATGAGATGATGAGATGGTTTTAAGTACTTACATTAGAGAGTGGATGCTGATGGCAAAATACTGAATGAAGAGCCTCATTTTGCTTTCCAGAGCTTTTTGAGTAAACATCTGGTAACCAGTACCTCGACTCCTCCATATCCTCTTTCTCAGAATTAATTCTTTCAACATTTCACATCTTTACTGTTTTGTTCAAGTGTAACATGGAGATATTTGCACTAACCCCCCCCCCCTCTTTTATTCATCTTCATCCAGCAGACTTGCACTATTTACTAAATGTTGCTCTTATTAAATAAAGGGCAAGGGCAGCTTAAGGCAGGAAATCTGATTTTTTTTTTTCTTATCCAAGTTATCCTTTTTTTTGTTCTCCTTAGCAGTTTTATTAATACAGTCATAAAAGGCTCCACTTCTTGTGATTTGATGGGCACTCACTTACATGATTTCAGATCATCGCCTGAAAACACTCAGCAGGCAAAGTGTCTCCTCCTAGTGGCCAGACTTAAATCACAAAACTATGACAACTTCTTTTGGCTTATCACTGAAGTTTCTGAAGGAAAACATGCAAATAAGCAAACAGTTTGAGCTCCTCAAAACAAATACACACACAGCCTTTAATAATCTACTAATCATTTTACCTTCTGGGTAAAAGAGACTGCGTTGGGTTGGAAATAAAATAAATTCAATGTAGTATGTGAAGTTTTTGGCTGTGAGAAAATCATAGGAGTATCAACAGTGTTTTACGTGATGCTTCTAAGCCTTTCAGATTCATTAGTGCTCTGGCAGTTGATTATGTATTTACACAAAAGCAGGCGTACATCTCATCCTTGTCTATGTTCTCAGACAAACAGACTTTTTCCACCCCTTTCTGTTGCTCATCCCCCATTTTCTCCATTCTGCTGATGTGTCACCAGCCCCCCTATTCTTCTGCAGTTCCCCCTTCATTTTCTCTCTCTCTCTCACTTTCTCACACACACACACACACACACACACCAGCTCTAGCGGTTCCAGATGTGTACAGGGATGATGTCATGGCAGACCGGAGGCATTGGACTCTGAACCTTCTTTTTCTCTCCAGAAAACATTCATCGCAGACAAGAGAGCGAGCATGAGGCGGAAGAACAGAGTGCTGATAAGTTCCCAGACACCCCCGTGTGAGTGTTCGACACTTAAAGCATCACCCCTGATTAGTTAAGTTGGATGGTTTTTCTGAGTCCCAATTTTTTTTAGAGGTTATCTATCATCTGCAGTGCTTGGAAAAAATAGTCCCAACTTCTGTGGGTGTCGCTGCTAGATTACCAATAGTACCTGAACATCCTAAAACAAGTGGATACTAGTATGCAGCAGATGTGGGTCTGTGCAAACAAGGTTAACAACCATTGACACATGGAGTTTAAAAGGCGGAGGAGCTGGTAAGTGTTGTGGTGGTTGCTAGACGACTGCAGTGTAAATAAATTGCAAGAGAAAAAGAAAAAAAAAGAGCCATGTAGTAAAAAGGGGGATGAAAGTCAGGAATGATATGAACTACCCCTAAACTTGTTACACATCACATCTGGAATAAAAGCTAAAGCCTCAGACACCAGCTGTAAGGGTGAAACTCACCTACCACCCTATAAAGTCCTGACAAGATTTTCACTCAAGGGAAAGGATGTCAAGTACAGGAGAACAGAGAATTCACTGTACACTAAATCAGCTGATAACAATCCTGTGAGAACAGGCCTTGCAATGAAAAGAGCTCCCTGACATTGATATTAATAACAAATCTACACTAGGACCTCTCCCACTTACTTATATACACACTTTACATCATATTTGCCTCCCCAGAGCTGTCAACTGGATGTAATTGTTACTTTAGAGACTGCAGATGTGTTCCAGGTCATTTACACATTTTTCATCCATTCTATGCACTAAGGGGGGGGTACGTTTGCATATGAACACTAGGGACATGTCTCAATCAATATTTTGGATGGACACACTTGCCCCTACCAATTTTCGAGAAAGATTTGTATCATCTACTCTTTCTAGTGTAAGTGTGTGTAGGTTCCTAATAGAAATGAATCTTTCCTGCCTTCACATGCTATAGGAAATATGGTAAATATTAGTTCAGAACATGAGAATTTTACATGAATTCCCCCCAATCAGAGCAACGAACAATGTGACGTATGCAGAGCGACTTACATCTATGGCTGTGTCCGAAATCACTCCCTACCCCCTATATTGTGCACTATATAGGGACCACCCCATTTTGTAGGGGTGTCCGAATCTTTAGTGAACTATTAATAAGCATTATATAGTGCACTCAATGTATCCCACAATCCACCATGAAATGTAGTGGACATCGATGGTCACTAACCAATATACAATATCCCATCATGCATTGTATGAATCGCAAAATGGTTATGATTAAAAGAAACACGGACAGATTGAGATTGGATCTCATACCGGCAGAGCTACAGCGGTTCAGTAACGGTAAACGTTAACTCTGCCTGTTGGATGACAAACACGAGACAAGAGTTGTTTAACAGTTAATAACAGTAACACAGTCATGAGCCAATTTGATTTTTTAAATTTTATTGCATAGACAGTAAAAAAAATTTAAAAGTCTTTTAATTTTGTGTGAAACGACACTGTTATGTGCCGTAGTAGTGTTCGAAAAGTTTTCAATTGAGTTCACTATGTAGTGCACTACATTTATGTCTCATTGGTGTCATGACCTCTGCTCCATTGACCTTTCCCCCAGTCATTTCCACACTCACCTGGCCCCGCACTGTGCAGCTGCAAGCCGTTCCTCATCAGTGGCTATAAAAGCAGTGAGGCTTGCAGTTGCCAGTGCGGGACCATTCTATAATGTCACCTCCATAACATGGACACTTTCCCCATCTCCTCAGTCACCATAACCCGGACATTCGTCATCACCACGGACTCTGGCCATTCATTCCCAGGTTTTGTCCCTGTCTTGTCTTTATGTTTCTTAGTTTGTTATTAAATAATTTTTCCCTTCAGCACTGTGCATTGGAGTCCTCACTCACCTCACCCCGAAACCTGACAATTAGGAATAACGGGTAGGGAGTGAGTGATTTCGGACACAGCCTGTCTCATTGTTTTGACATCCTATAGGCTAGGCTAATTAACCATAACACACTGGTAACAGTGGAGGAAAAATATCCAACCGGGTCTGTTTACATGCTGCTTATCCGACCATAGACTGTATATAAGTTCGTACTTCTTCTGCAATCTACACTGTTGAGCAACCCTGTTGTCATTGTGCTAAGCCCACCCTACAATGTCACTACAAAAATGGAGCGTTGTGATTGGATCGGTTTACTGCAACCAGTCCTGGCTGAGGCTCTATGGAGTATGACTAGATTCAGGCAAAAAATATATTTTACCACTAGAGGCGGGCTAGTTTACTAGGCTACTTCATACACACACAGACACACACAAAATATATTTCCCTTTGGAGAACTGGAAAAAATGGTTTAATACATGAGCTGGCAAAATGAAAATAACCTGAGGACTTTTCAAAATACTGGAGAGCAATTAAGGATTCAGTGTAGGGACATAACGATTAACAGTACAGTGATAAACTGCCAGAAAATTCCCAATGGTTAGTATTACCATTGAAATTATATTTATCATTAAATGATTGACACTGTTATTCAGGTGTGGTAGTTGATGTCTGCTTTGTATTTGTATACCTCATGCTATGCATCCCCTATCTTTCCTAAATGTTAAGTGTTCTATTAATAAAGTTTTAAAGAAAAAAAAAACTATGACCAAAACAAAAAGTTAGAGACAACAGTATTTCATCATCAAGAGTATCAGTAATAGGTCAGGCCAGGAGGACATCCCAAAGGTGAGACCAAACCCATGCCCTTACTATCCACTATTTCTATTTCAAACTAGTTATAAAACTCTCACTGATAGTGGAGAAGTGAGTTTCTTTTTCAGTCTAAACACTGTCAGTAACAGGTTTAATGAATACAGTTAATTGTCACAGTGTGATCAGTTGCATCTGTGCTTTTCCACAGATGCCAACATCAGCTCTGAATAATCACATTTTCTATATATAGATAGTGAAACACGCTTTTGTGAGGAAATGTGTACTAGAGCATCATTATTGCAATGTGCGTATGTGCAATAGTCATATTGCAGGTCCTGTAATGTAGGAGGAAAATTAACTGAATGTGTTCTCATCTAAGTTCAAACTGGGCACCTGACACACACTGCACACAGCAGTTTTTCAGTTTTTCAGCAGTTCAGTTTTTACTGAAACAGACCATGCCCCTGTACATGGAGGGAGCCATGGTAACAACTTTGAAAAATGAGCAGCGAACAAGAGAAAATCATGAAAACATGGTGCCAAAAAGGAAAAGCAACGTCAGTTTATCTGGAACTATTTCAGGTACAAGAAAGATGAAACAGAAACACTTCTACCTTCTACCATTTACACACACACACATATATATATATATATATATATATATATATATATATATATATATATATATATATGCACTTCAGAACACTATCTATACATTATAGTACATACATTTATATTACAGTTTATGCCAACTGGAAGTTTTGTAAATCTATTATATAAATGTACATTTAATTTTCGGGGTACATAAATTCTCCAAAAATGTAGACCAGATCTAAAATTAAAAGTAACCACATGAATACCCACATGTATTCAGCTCACACACAAGTTATGGAAATGCAAAAATATTCAACCCTTCTCAGGGAAGGTTCACGCAGCTCTCTGTAATGTGTTGGGATATGCAATCCCAAAGTCTTGTCTTGTCCTATACCTGAGATATTTGGAAGAAACGGTGCATAAAGGAGACCGATGACTTGTCACAATCCTCCTAGTGGTTGGAAATAAAACCATAACAAAGAACTGGTTTAAGACGGATGGATGCTCAGTCTTATAAACAATGGATTACAGGGGAGTATTTGCAAAATACGTTTCAAAATAAAAACAAGCAATGGTGAAAAAACTCTGTACACATATTTAAACTTCAGTTTAAATATGTCAAGGCTCAGGAGTGAGGATAACAAGTGCCCAAAACCACAAATCACACACAATCTGACCTTTTCACTTCTGAAAATACCAAAATCAGACACAATTGTATAATTTTTTTTTTTTAAACAACAGTCCAGATACATATTTTTCATAAACACACTCTCTCCTCCTGTTCTCCTCATGTCTGTGTGGGTTTTCTCCAGGTACTCCGATTTCCTCCCACCATCCAAACGCATGCACTGATAGGTTAATTGTTTAATGTAAATCACCCATAGGTGTGAATGTGAGAGTGATTGTTTGTATGTTCAGCCCTGAGATGAACTGGAGACTCATACAGGGTGTACCCCACCTTCACCTGTTGTAGCTGGGTCGTCCCCCACGACCCTAGTGAGGATAAAGCTGGTTCAGATGACGAGACTAGAGATGAGACTCTCTCCTCCTCATCATCCTTTACATTTGTTATAATTTCATTTTTATATAATTAGCCTAACCATCTCTTTTTGATGGATTCCTGGCCAGGAGGACATCCCAATTTTTACAAAAGTAAAATAAAACATTTATAGAATCATTGTAGTACAAGTTACTGCAGTACATTATAGAATACTTGTTACTGTTATTTCAAAGTAATTCTTTACCTTACAATGGATGGATTTTGATGACATTTTCAGGGTATGAAAGACACGTGCCCCCTCTCCCCGCCACCAATTACCACCGAAATCTAATTTGTTGATCTCCCATTACCTCCATACCCTGAAAATTTCATCAAAATCCATCCCTAACTTTTTGAGTTATGTTGTACACAAACCAACAAACAAACAAACCAACACCAGCAAAAACATAACCTTCACAGTGGAGGGAATAACACACAAAAACAAGGATGGGAAATGTTACATGGAACAAAATTCACCAAGGAATCGCAATTACACTTTTTAATCATGTACTTTGTTAATAAGAATTATAAGTATTTAGTTACAGAATATGGGTCAATCTGAGGCTCAGACAAAATTAGAGAAAATGATCCCACCAAGTTTAGTTTAAAAGGAAGAGGCTGGTGATACATGATAGAAAATTAAATAAATTAGATTAGAGTTTACCCAGTGATGCTTTGCAAATAACTATGACATTGTCTTCTAAAGCTAATCCTTGCTGGATTCCACTAAACATCAAACTATGAAAACTAACTTTAGAGGCTTCATTCATGACAATATGCTGCACTTGTATTGTTGTTTTATTTACTCATTTCAGGATCATGGCCATTTCACAATAGAATTTAATATTTGCTGTATTAAAACACATAAGAATAAGAATAAGAATAATAGAAAAGTGGAAAAGCAATTTGTTTAACAGATAAAATACTAAACACTAAAACAGTGTGACTATAGCCAAAGGTACAAGAACAAAAAACATAACACGGCTTAAATGTTGACTCATTTGTAAGTGGAACCAACACCATTAATAACAATGGCTGTATTACATCAGGGTTTATGATACATGTGAGTCACTGACTGAACAAAACTATCCTTAATGTCATTAGTTCCACATGTGCTCTCTATACTTTCAGTAAACTAATGTCTGTAACAAATGAACCAGTAAAAACACTAAAAAATGTGGATTGTGTTCCTGCACATCATAATATTTTTGACTGAAATAGATAAACTTGACTGTATATCACTGTGAACTTGGCACATGATTCTTTTCAGAACTAGTTCACTGTGTTTAAAACAGCTGAGTTTGTCGATTTAACAACTAATCACAGACTTTAATCAGATTACTCACTTCAGCCTTGAAGCTTAGGTCCCTAGCCCACCCACGTATATCATAGTCTGGCTCTGTAACTGATTCTCTTCTTCTATTTCTATAAAACAAAAAAGTCAAAAATAAAATAAAAAAAGACTTTATGAGGACACACAAAACTCAAAGCAAATTATGCCATCCACCCTCCAGACAATTGCTTTTTTTCTGTTGTGATTAAAAATAAGACACAATCTTGGCTTTATTCCCTGTAAATCCAAATCCCCTTTCTGTTTTTTTCTCTGCTGGGTGGTTCCACTACAAAGGCAGTGTGACGGATCTCCCATCTGAAGCTAATCTGCTCTGATCTGCATGGCACCTTTGGGTGCTCTGTTGTACTCTGTTACCACCCTAAATCAAATGAAGTTTTGTTATTCAATTGATTTGGTATATAATCTGTGATTCTATCTGACACTAGGCTGCAAAAAAAAAAAAAACAGAATCTCACACCAGGGTTTAGTTTCCTTAGAAAGTGAACAGAGGGTATGTGCAAAACCCTTTTCCTTTAAGTTGGAGGTTCATGCCATCAGATGGAAAAAACATTATGATGCAGGGATGGAAGTAATAGATTAGATATCCACTCTATGCTGTAATGAACTAGAGTTTCTTCTGTACTTTATTGAGGCTTTTTTAAAACCTGTAATTTTCTTTTCTTTCTCAGATGCGACTGAAACTATTTTTATGACATTGTAAATGTCTTTCAGACTGGCACAGTAATACGAAACCCAGACTTTTAGAGAACAGTCTACAGTTAATTTACATTAAACACATCAACCCTACTGTATCTTTGGCTCAAATGTTCAGTAACCATTTAACAATTACTCATTGTAATCTGTTTTAAAACTCAGGTAAAGTACAGTTTCTTCGCCTATGAGTAGTAATAATACTGTAGTGTTCATCTGATATGGTGCAGAATTAAATCAGGGTTTTATGGTGGATGTGAGTCACTGATCAAATGAGGAAGTTACTCACTCTCACTCACTTGTCATCTGAACCCGCTTTATGCTCACAAGGGTCACAGGGGTCACTGGGGACCTAATCCAGCTACAATGGGTGAAGGCGGGGTACACTCTGTATGAGTCTCCAGTTCATCTCAGGGCTGAACATATATAGATAAACAATCACTCTCACATTCACACCTATGGACAATTTAGATTAACCAATTAACCTATCAGTGCATGTGTTTGGATGGTGGAAGGAAACTGGAGTACCTGGAGAAAACCCATGCAGACACAAGGAGAACATGCAAATTCCACACAGGAAGGTCTGGTGTGGGATTTGAACCAGGGACCTTCTTGCTGTGAGGCACGAGTGCTAATCAATTAATCAGAATTTCCCATTACCCACATACCTCCACCAATCACTACCAAAATTCTATCAATTGTTCCTTGTTCCTATATCAGCATTTCCTGAAATTTTCATCCAAATCTGTCCATAACATTATGAGTTATATTGCTAACAATCAAACAGCCAATCCCGATACCTCTGCCATTCTTTGGTGCAGTAAATATTGTGTTGATTTACAGATGTATTTATCATTATTATACATTACCTCTCTAACCTGTAGTTGTTTTTTTTAATTATTCGTTGGTGTGTCCACTCACACCACACCTTGTTTCTTTTAAAACTGTTGTTTGGTTATTGTAACGTCGGTCAACATTCTTTTTTTTTCTTCTTTTTTTTAATGCATGCATTTGGCAGACGCTTTTATCCAAAGCGACTTACAGGGAAAGCAAGCAATCAGGCTCTCTAACTAATTCACATCACTCTAATTCCCTCTTGCCAGCGCAAAAAAACTTCTCCTCAAAACACAAGTTTGGGTGAAATTGTCGTTTGTCCATTAGGTAAATCTGAAGAGGCATCCGCTAGCTAACCTGAGTGATATGAGCATCTGCTAGCTAACCTGAATATTATGAGCATCCGCTAGCTAACCTGAGTATTATGAGCATCCGCTAGCTAACCTGAGTATTATGAGCATCCGCTAGCTAACCTGAGTGATATGAGCAGCAGCACAGACAACGCACATTAAGACAACGTGTTATTTTTTTTCCAAACAGGAAGTGGAAAGTGTGGTGTGCGTCTTGGCGGCTGCTGGCTTAAACTTTTTGCACTTAATATAAAAACACGTGACAGACGTCTGGATACTTCGGTTTTAGAGCCGTCAGTCCAGACAAAATCTGGATATATGTTCACCCTACTTATATTGTGCAGTTAAATTTAAAATAAAACATTGCTGGACAGACGTGTGTCTGTGTAGTTCCCCCGCTGACAATGTGATGACATCATCACGACTCGTCGACTCGATTTTGACTTCATTGACAGATAAGTCGACTTGAAAAGTTGTTGTTAATGCCCTATCTCTGACTAAAAGAGCATAAATGAGTACAAGTTAGCATAGTATTTTTACAGTATACTGTATTTCAATTCAATTTTATTTATAGAGCCACAAATCACAACAACGTTGTCTCACAGGGCTTCACCAAGTTGATTGGGGAGAAAAAACAATCACAGAAATAAATGAAGTCCCAAGCATCCCCTGTCCTTAGACCCTCCTGCTTGGCAAGAAAAATATAAATAACTGAGTTTGTTACTTCATAAAATATATCTCCACTGCGTTCTTGTGGAATTGATTTATGATGGACTGACATGATGCTTCACAGTCAGTTTCTGGTGGCTCAGTACTAACGTAGGTGGGATGTAATGGACACAATATGTTTGTTTTATTGATGCAAATGTTCCCTGCATTTCTAACTATACAATAAAATTTTACAACTTATTGTGAGTTATTCCCCAGACAGTCCTAGGCTCTCAAAGGTCCCACCAGAGCCACCAGCATGTTCATGGCATGCAATCAAAATTAAATAACACACAAGTGAGTTGGAGCTGCTTTTTCATGTAAATAAATCTGAACAGTCACTTTTAAGGGAACAATCCAGGCCAAGAAAGGCAGCATTTTATTTTTAGTCTACAGATAACTGTGAAAGCAAAAGCAATGCAATTTCAGTAATGTTGGAAACCATTATTCATTTATGGTGTTTGTGTCCAGCTGCTGCAAAACTAGCAAACATTAGTTCACTAGCTTTAGTTACTGCATCTACTTCAGAGACATTACCTCAGATTTAATGCTGTGTTTATTTTTTTTTCTATGTTCATCTTAGATCTGAGAAACCTTCAGAGACTCCTAAATCTTTCACAACATTGCACGCCCAACAAATCCATTCAATGTTTTGTTTTGCATTCTGGAGGATGATAGTTCAGGGATAGCTAAGTCAAAATTTAACAGAATTTTATATCCAAAACTTTGAGATGTGTGTGAGTTTCACAAAATTGTCAACTGTGAGTTTGGCCTTCTACCTTCCAAACCCATAATTTACCTTGAATGGAGAGTCAGTATAAAGTTTTGACTGAGATATGCAGTTTTGATGTTTTATTTAATTGAATTTCATTCCATGTTGAGAAGATTTTTTGTTTCTAGGCCCAAAAATAACCACATGTGGTCAGAAACACACAAAAAATGACTACAGTAGTGTAGACAGTAGACTGCTGACAGATACCACAAAAAAATATTTTTCCACCATTATATTAACAGATATTTCCACAAATAATTGACTTTTACTTAAGTACATTAACAATTACAAGAATAACTTCTGAACAAGTCTGCTGCTACTTAATCAATTGCATCAACCAAGAGCTGGCAAACTGCCATGTGTCCTTTAAGCAAACACAATCACAGCAAGTCCCGTATAACTGATAGTGTATTAAGAGGCCCTTTGAAACCCTTCCAAGCACTCTCAAGTAGCTGGTCTTGCTCCATTTAACACTTGACTGTATTTTTATAGGGAAGAAATGCAGGGGGAAAAACTATTGGTAAAATAAGAAACCAGCCATTTTGGTCTGTGACTCTTTCAAGACTTGAGCCAATATCAATAGTTCATACGTGAACTTTTCCATGAGTCTGGGACCTGTAGGACCTGTAGGGATGTCCTCCTTTAAGAAGCAATTTCATTCACAAACATTTCTTCTACTCACATTGCATGCTATTCAGTTTGCATGTTGTTAGATTTCAGCTTGAATCACATTTACCACATACTGTAATTACCAGGGTACAATAGCTGCATTCATGAAAGCTACAGTCCTATGCTGGGAAAATGTCATACCAGGTTGACTTAAGTGTGTTACGACACCACATCCTCACCTGTAGTAGTTCAAGAGACTTTTCACATTAAAGCTGTCATTCCATGGTTATTTTTTTAACACTCCCCCCCTCCCCTCTCGCTGTGTTTGTATTTAGCTTGACTCAAGTAGCATCCAGCTAGGTTTCGTGCCGTTGCTTGATCTGAAAACGTGCAGGGAAAAAAAAACAAGGCTTTATGTCCACAGAGAGCACATGAACCAGTTTGATCCACCATTTCTTTTCCCCCTTTGTGCAGCAGCTACTGTGGCACCGTCTTCTCTTGTAGATGCTAATGCTAATGCTACTTCAGATTCACTACCAGGGAATGGGCTTAACCCCACGTCGGTGACGCTAAAGTCCCTCTGTCATCAGACGGACCGCCTTTTTATGCGTCCCTCGTTCCTGTTGTTTTCTGTGAATGCGGTATGCAGCCAGTGGAGGTGACAAACTACTTTCAAAGGCAGCATGTGTTGGTAAGTCGGGGTGACCCATCAGATTCCAAAAGAAGCATGGAAAAGTAGTTTTCAGCGAAATGACACCTTTAATTAAGCACTCATGAAAGGTGTGACTGGAGATAAGCTTCCATAAGAAGAGTTAACAAGAATATATTTTTTCATAAAGTAATGTAGATCAGGGCACAGTGAATATTATCAACCCCTGCTGCTTTTAATATTCAAGTACTTGGGTCAATACAGCCCACAGCCATCTGGGACATTGACTGTCATGCTGAACATTATTAGAAAAGTGTGGGGGATGAGTTTTGCCCTGAGAACCTTTTGTACCACTGAGCTTGAAAGGTAAGGGTATATTTGCTTCACAAGCAAGTTTGAATCAGGTGGGTTAGGCTTATTAAAGTGTCGATGGTGAACAGCCACAGCAAAATCCTCTGCTCCTCAGTTCTTCAACCTCATCATTTCCTCCAGTCTGCACTTCTGCTCTACCTTTTTCTGGGCTGTGTCTGCCCTCTCTTTCCTCCTCCTCCGCCTCTTCATGTCTATCCGTCTCATTCCCAGCCACATCCTGATATGCATCCTATCAAAATATTTAAAATGAAAACACACACACACTCATACATTCACTTTGCCTATTTCATCACCTATATTGCCCCAAGGAATTATCATGGTCTTTCTTTCTGCTCCTTTCAACTCATTTCACTCACTTCCACAACACATTAGTAGCAAACAATCTCACTTTTTCTACAGGCTCTGCACTAGTATTTCATAAAATTGACTAAGAAAAAAACATTGCCCTTGGCCTATCCTATTTCCCCTGGATGCTTTGATAGCGATGTTCACTGCTTCTTCTAAACAAGTGATTAATAAAGAAAAATACTTTTCAGTTCCAATCACTCACTCCAAATAATGTACCACAATTTAAGTCAATCAATTTAAATAGTCTTTCATGTGAAGCCTAATGCAAACATTTTCAAGTTAAATTGGTTGTCTTGCAAAAAGGATGTCAATCTTCTCCTGCCTCTGCATTCTGTAACACTGTGTCCTGACAACAGGATAGAGATGGTAAGACTGTGACATCTTCTGACTCACTATGAACTTGAATATTAGCCATATTAAAAAGACGTCAGCGTCGGAGCCTAGAACATCACATCATATTTCAGTCAACTGTAAATTAGGCTATCCCTTACGTAGCAACCGCATCATGTATTCTAACACTTAAATATGAGCCAACAGAAGATGTTTCGGTGACAGCTTCAGCTTTGTCACTGCCAAGTGTGACAGTGTCACTGGTCAGTCTGTTACTCAGGCTGATCTGACCTATCAGTTTATTGTTCGTGCATTTGGGTAGATTCTTACTCATTTGTTTTCTCTGGTTGATCCATACAATTTACCCACCATGTCTGATATTACTTCAACTTCAGCCTTTGTGTCAGGATCGGGGTGAGGTGAAGGAGGACTCCAATGCACAGTACTGAAGGGAAAAATAATTTAATAACAAAACTAAGAAACATAAAGACAAGACAGAGACAAAACCAAACCAAAACCTGGGAACAAACAGCCAGAGTCCATGGTGATGATGAATGTCCGGGTTATGGTGACTGAGGAGATGGTCAAACTGTCCGGGTTATGGAGGTGACATTACTGAATGGTCCCGCACTGGCAACTGCAAGCCTTACTGCTTTTATAGCCGCAGATGAGGAACGGCTTGCAGCTACGCAGTGCGGGACCAGGTGAGTGTGGAGAGCACTGGGGAAAAGGTCACTGGAGCAGAGGTCATGACGCTTTGTATGACTATGGTGACCTCTAGTTCCAAGAAAGCAAAATGGTGACACCCTAAAAACAAACTTGGTTTCAAAACAATAGTCCAACACCAAATGGAAACATCACAGTGGCTCGTTCTTCTTTTACACTGTGTGGCTAGCACTAGCTCATGATAGCACAACATAAGCTACTTTTCATTCTGGCAGATCTGTATGAAAACTATGCTCTTACTGATACTATTTCCAGCCAAAGGTCAAGGACATCAGCTCCAGAATTTGATGTATCTTAAAATAACTAGGGTTGGCTCTCATGACAGTAAAATAAAACAATTCAATCAAATGTGCTGCTACACAGCACTTGATGAGATTTAATGTATTATAAAGTCAGTCAGCTAGCATGTAGCATTAGCTCAACCATGACCCAGCTCTGGCCCCTTGTGTTGCAGCAGCTCCTCCCCTTTTGTCCAAATATGATCACTTCCTGTTCCAAAGGCCACCAATATCCTACATCCTACTGACACTAATGCTTATCAGATAACTGTTAGTAGTCTCACAATTCACAAATGTTCCCATGCACTGGGGCACTGTGAGGAGGGAGGGGTGACACATTCATTCATTCAACATTTGTGTGTCCAGTGGATACAGGTTAGAAGTTGTGAAAATGTTGCGTAAGATCTGCTGTAGAATAAAGGAATAGACCTATGTAAAGTTTGACCATTGTTTCATGGCAGTGTTGGTTACAGTAGTAATTGATACTTTCTTTTTTTTTCTTTTTTTTAAGAAATCACACTCTGAATATAGTCTACGTTTTTTAGATAGACTGTTCCTTATACTAAGCACTTCCCCAATTCTAGTCGGCCTCTAACAACCTAAAGCATTATCATGTGTTTTCTTCAGGCTTGTGTCAAAGAGGAAGAGCAATGGTTGGCTTTTGATCCCAAAGTCAAGATATTACACTGGGCTATTATAGTCTGTATATCAAATCTCCACCCTCCATCTGACTCTCATACAGAACAGTAATAAGAAGCAAACCTTTATTTTAATGCATGTTCTCATTTGGTTTAAGCCGAGGTTTCATTAATAGTGCCCAGGGGGGATCTAATCTATGATAGGTAATCAGCTCAGAAGCGAGACAAGCCCGGGGTAGAAAGTCATCCTGTGAATTAAGTGGCGAAGAAATGAGATTTGCTGTTCTACAGGCACCCTGGGATTTCACTAGTGACAGGCGCTCTTAATTAAAGCTTGGTTTTTGGGTCATGTAGGGTGGAGGCCATCTCTCAGTAGGAAGTAGACTCCCTCAGAAGTTGGAGCATCCAGGTCAAATCCAAGTGTGATTCATAACAGCAATCCTGAGTCATTTTGCAAAAACACCTATTTGGTCATCTTGCATTTTTGGTATATATATTATTTATTTATTTTCAACATAATTTCCCACAGGACACTGTCTACCCAGCTTGTTAACTATGCTCTCAGTGGGAAAAAAAACTCATAATTGGAACATCTTGCACAAAGTCAGAGAAGTATTAAGTCTATATTATATGTGCTGGAAGTGCATGACTGTATATGATGGAATAGAACTAAGCTGTAGAGTTGTGTGTGTGAGGGTTTTTTTTTTCTATCTGTTTCCTATGGGTTGGGGAGGATTTTAATTATCCTGGGTTCATTGCTGGCTCCATATTTTTAATGTGGTTGGACTAGATCTGGTTGTGCGACGCTTTCTCTGTGGTACAGCTCTTTGGAGTCAGAGGTAGTCCGATGGTCTGGACGCTGGCCATGCTACAGTCACACCGGGTAGAATAAGACCTTATGAAATTGTCCAAAAATTACAAAAAGCAGCCGGGGTAACAGACGTTCCTTTGTCCTGCGGTGAAGGCATTCCTTACACTCATACACTGTGGTATTCACTGTGAATAACGTTTGTTTCCAAATGTCATTTTCCATGGCGGTATGTGTTTCTGTGTGTGTGTGTGTGTGTGTGGGTGTGTGTGTGTCTTTCAGTGTGTGATTTATTGTGGGATCTAAAAGAGGATGATGACACTCTATATGAACTGTCCCACTGGTAAAAGTGTCACCCTGCAATCTGACCGTGTGGCTCAGAGCCACTGTTAAAAACCAAATTACAACTCAAGGTGGAGAGGTCAGTGAAGGAATGTCATTGTGGGCCACTCTGCTTTTTTTCTAGCAGTGGCTGTTTCTTTAAAGGTGACAACTATCTTAGTGTACCCCCTCTCTCACAGGAACCTACATGTAAAATACTCCCAAATAGACCTTAACCCTTGAACCCTTGAAACATTATTCCAGGTAAATGTGCTGTGGTGAATTATCATCAGTGTCATAAAAACTGCTTTGACCATGGGCTTGTGTTCCTTTTTTCCTCCACTGGTTTTGTTTTGAAGTCAGACATCTTTTTACTAAATAAGGCACTCAGAAAGTACATCAGTAAGAGATTCAGGATGTTGAACACGAACTGAGAACTGGACCACACTGAACAAAAACAAAGATTTGATCCAGAAGTTTTTGTTTTGGGCGCTTTTGTTATACATCAGTCCAGCTGCTTTTTTTATACATGGCTGAACAATGAAAGGCAGTTATACAGACAAAACTTAGTAAAACCACAGTAAAAGGTACTCTTGATTTGGTACTTCTTTTGCTCTTGAGTGCTTTTGTACTTTTGCTGGTGTAAAACTAGAATTTCCCCCTATGAGACTAATAATAGTATATCTTATCTTATCTTTTCAAAAAAATAATGAATCAATAAATCAATCAATCATGGGAACATGGCAAACAACAGTTTGTGTTTGACCTCCCATTACACAGATGGTGGGAGTGTACTGAGCATGCCCAGATCTCTGTGTAAAGAAAAAGTTCTATTCTTCAGCATGTTTGGAAACTTTTCTTATTAAGCAAATGGTTGAATTTGTATGAATATTTAAACAGAACACTGATGACAGACATGTCAGGGGCTAAAGGGTTAAAGGTGAAAACTATAGCTCACTGCCTCCCTCTTTCTTACAGGGTCCTACATGTAAAAACCTCACAAAAAGGCCTTAAATATCCTGCCAGCTGTGAATGCTAATATAGAGATTATCATGCTGGAAAATAAGCTTTGCTGAAATCCTGAAAACAGAAATGATTTAACATGAGAGAGGATTGTAATGGAATTGTAATCATTACATTAAGAGCCTCTGTCCCCTTTTGGTTTATGTCCCATTCGCTGTAGCTACTTGTTAATCAAGTTGCTCCAGACCATTCAGAGAAATACTTAAAATTTTACGTGAACACAAATGTAGCAATGCTGAGCTTGCCACTCTGGAGGAGAGCTTTTCCGAGCTCAAGTTTTCCTTACTTAGTGGCAGAGTGGCAGCATATTTTCCACTATTGTGCCAAAGAATAAATGGGATCCATCATAATTTTTGCTGATGCCTGGGAAGAAAAACAAATATAAAAAAAAAAAAAAAGGAAAGTCAGACAGAGACAGAGTCAACTAGAGAAAATTTCTGCAAGGTTGTGAGATGTTTTATGCTCCCTGACCTGCGGTTGTACGCCTTCATCTCTAATTAGCAACGACGACTAATTAAAGAGCAGAGATGAGTGGCTAACAGTGGCCGGGCTGACTGTGGGGAAAGTGAAAAGTATGCCACACCTCCTCCCCCCCTTGGCTCTGAGCGTAAACATATAGCACTCTTTGGTGGTGTCTTAACCTCCTGCTGTTACAGCTCTGACAGAGTTACGACTGCTGAGATTAGGACGTGCCATGAATCCAGTCAAGAGCATGTTCACACTAACCTCAAGCTTATTTTTTACTCTGGTCAGATTCATCGTCCTTTATGATTTTTAAAATAGATATTTGTTGACAATATTTTGGAGTTTCTGCCAGATGGAAGGCTAACAGGGTCACTATGCTGTTGACTTTCAGGGGTTTATGTGCAGAATATTGTAGAAAACTGAAGCAGAGTCCAAGTATTATCTCAGCTCAGCCTACTTTGAACAGGACCTGCTGACAGAATATCTATTCCAGATGGAGGAACCAGCTTCTCTCTGTACCCCCCCCACCCCACCCCCACTCCTTTATTTTTCATTTTTCTCTATTTGCACTTACCTTCTTTGCTCTACTGGCAACATTTGTGTTCTGTTCGAAAATGTCATCACTAATGGCAGCTTGCTTGTGTTTTGCTGAAAATAATTCTGATGAGACATTTTAATGGGAAATGCACGTGACTATGATGTGCAGTTAAGGAGAGGGGTCTGGTCCGTCCAAGGGGTTTGTTGACTGTGTCTTCTTTTCCCACTGTTCTCAAACTTTTTGGACAGGATTCAACATATATTTGGCTTTTAAAAGTTCAGCTTAGTTGAAGAACATCCAGTGCAGGAGAAGAGGTTGCAGCAGGCCAGCAGCTGAGTGCTGTACAGTGTTGAGAGTTGTTTACTCATTCCAGACAGAGCTGACATTACAAAGGCTCTGAATAATAACTTTTCTCATTTGTCCACCTGTACTGTATCTTTTCTGAAACTTCATTTGAGGATTTGGACGTTAGGTCCACGAGGCCCTCAAGGTCTTCTGGCTAACCCTAGAACATGATTAACATGCAGACATATTATTCAGGAATGCTTGGATTTTTCCCCACATGGCCACCAGGAGATAAATCCATAATCAGTAAAGAATTCCAATTAGTCATAGGAATATTATTTTACCTTGTCATTGCTGATCACAAGGATCATGCCAAGTACCTTCTTAAAGCAGTTTTAGGATTAGTAATAAGCATATGTCCATGTGGACAATAGACTGTCTTGTGTCATCTTCACCCATTGGTTGAACACTAACAGGAAATACAACTGTAGACACATTTGTGATTCCTTAAAGCGATTACTCACCTGAATATCTTCCCTCATGGTGAACAAATTCAAATTATACTCCACCATAACCAATCCATTTCTTTACAAACAGAACCAGTAGGTCAGTAGGGAATCTTTAGAATTTTGTTGCAAGTTGCATTATAGGAAGTAGAGCTCCAGACGTTTCCGCATCATGTTTGTTGTCCCTGCCACACTCCCACTCCCACTCCCACTGTGGCCTATGACTGCACCCCTCATGTGGCTGTGCGAACTTCTGTTTCCCACAATGCATGTCATGACAAATTTCCAAAAATGCCTGAGTGATCTAGCAGCTCTGTTGTTCGGAGTACACTATCAAATAATTCACCGTGAGGGAAGAGAGTCAGATGTGTAATCACAGATAGACTAATGGATTTCTGATACTTAGGTTATGACTATTAGAGAGTTGATGAAAAATTGTTGATGAATCTCTCTCACAGCTTTAATGTCTCACAGTCACAGAGGGGAGAGGGTTATTGTGTTTGAAGTGGGTTTGTGTGTTTGTTGGTTTGTTTGTTAGCAGGTTTATGCAAAAACTACTGGACACATTTCCATAATTTTTTTAGGAAAGGTGCAAGGTAGTCCAAAATAGATTCCATTACATTTTGGTGAATGTAGGTCAAAGGTCAAGGTCACAGTCATTAAAAAAGAGATACGGCAAATCAAGTAAAATGTGTGTGAAGGGGGCGGGTTTGTTGTGCCAGGCACCATTGTTTTTGATTTAGTTTTTTTTTGTCTGTCTGAATGTTAACAGATTTACACAAAAACTACTTAACCAATTTCCATGAAATTTTCAGCAAAGGTGCAAGGTGGTCCAGAATAGATCCCATTAAATTTCGGGGTTTGTTGTGCCTGGAACTACTTTTCTTTTCTTTTCTTTTCTTTTTTTTTTTTGAGCAATTCAATTATTAGTGAAAAGCGCTAAGTTGTTCCAAGTGCTACCAAACATGTAGAGTAAAATATTACTGAAAATGATTCTTAATGCCTTACACTACTGTGATGCAGCAAAAAGTCATCTGTGACTGTTGCTTCCAATACTGCAGATCTAAGGCTGAAAAACTCAGTTACTCCAGGAAAACAACTTGAACAGGGATCATACTTCTTCGCTACTATAACACACTCATGCAGGGTGTGAGGTGACGGTCATGATGCGTTTAGCAGACAGACGCCAGCCCCCATTGACCCTTAATGACGGCCCAGACCAGGCTGATCTCCAGAGGTGTGCTTTCCCCATCAGACTGCCTCACTCTCACACCAGTCCAGACAGGAACACACCAGTAATGGAACAGACAGAGCAGCAGGTAGAACACAGCACAGTGACCAGACAAATAACACCACTTTATGCTCCATGTTTTATTGATTCTCTAAAAAAACAAGTAGCAAAATAACTGACATCGGGCATTTTGGGGTCTCCAAGTACCAGTGTTTCTCACCTATTTTTACTTGCCTAACAGGCTGTGAAAATAAAAAATAATCATAAATAAAAATAATCATAAATAATAAAATTAAATAAAGGCAGTTTAAGGATGTTCCTAGAGTTTCTCTTTCAGCATTAGTCCTATTTCAGGCCAGGTCAGACCTTCGTGAAGAACAGCCTGGAAGTACAAGCAGTATATGCCCCTGAATTTTAGACTTAGACTGCATAACTGAGGAGCTGTCTCACTGGGGGCAACACAGATATTTCTGAGTCAAAAAGTAGTGTTTTTTTTGTTCACATAAACTAAGTTATTTTCAACTGAAACTCAGAACCAAGGTCTGAACTAAGGATCATTATATACAGTGGTTGCATGTTTTTTTGTTTTGTTTTTTTTTGCTTTCACATTATAGATTTGTGAGTGAACGGTCATATCCCATCTCCATTTATAGATACGCATTTATTCAACACTGGAGTTCCATTCCCTCTTTTGTTTGCTTCTTTCCTTTTTTAATGTTGGTAACAATAGCCTTGTCATGTCCAGGAATGTTTCTACATTGTACTTTTATTTTTCAGATTGTACTGGAGGAATGGAATAAGAATAGAATGATGTAGGTGTAGTGCTGGTCCTGTCACTGAGCCTGTTGTTTAATGGTTCATTGTGTCATAATAAACCACATCTAAAGGTGAACTTGCAGATTGATGAGGCAAAAGACCTCATCTGTCAGACCCAGCATTTGTCTTGTCCATCCTGGACATACCGACCCAGTGCTACTTTTGTGGTGCTATTTTGTTCCCAAATCCATTTTTGTCCCAATTCCGTTCATTTAAATAGAGTCTTATGTCACCACACAGTTGCTTCAGAGAGATTTACAGAATTAGTTGGATATTAACAAACAACAGTCAAATGAACAGTAGATGAAGTAAATGTCCTGGGCATTCCTTGTCCTTAGACCCTCTAAACTTTATTTTTCCTCAAGTGATTTTTCACCATTTGCTATTCATACTCTGTATTTTGTTTTTTTTTTCCCAGTTAAAAACAGTTATTTTTCATTATTTAACTTACTGATCATATAGATGTTCACATAATCTCAGAGTAAAGTTGAGATTTATTATATGAGAAACAGAAAACTGAAGGAAAAGTGACTCTTTCAACAAAATATACTGTTAACTGAACACAAACCAAGTGTCTCCATCCACTGTTGTTAATCAAGTTCCATGGGTTTTACCAGAGAATCAATGTTAAAGAAGATGACAGTGTTTCACCAGTGTCACGACCTCTCCTCCAGTGACCTTTCTCTCCAGATCCACCTGCTCCCGCACTGTGCAGCTGCAAGTCATTGCTGATCTGCAATATTTAAACAGTGAAGCTTGCTGTGGCCGGTGTGGGCCCATTCAGCTTTGTCACCTCCATAACACAGACACACTGTCATTTCCTTAGCCACAATAACATGGACAATTTTCACAGCATGGCTACACCCAGGTTTTATTTGGTCTTGTTTTGGTTTTGTTTTGTTTATTATTAAATTATTTTCCCTTCAGCACTGTGCATCTGAGTCCGTCCCTTCACCTCCTCCCATCATGACAACCAGAGCCTCTAAACGTCTAAATGGGTCAGATCTGATTACCATAATAGATGACAAATATTTTACCTTAATTATACAATAGATGTTTGGGTCTTTATGGGTTAACTCTACAAATACAGTAGGTAATGTTAATGCTCCTTACCTTCATCTGAGTCCATTGTGAGCTGCTGCAGAAACTTGGCACCGCAACATGTCGGACTCTGTCAAAGCAACCCACTTCATCTGTACGTATAACCTAAACGCACTAAGGAAATAACAACCCAAATAGTCTCATAATCATGTGATTATACACAATTATATTCTATTCCATTTCAGCAATTACAATTAGACATTTTAATGGCATTGACTCCCTATTGGTTCCTAAACATTTTGGGCTTGGACACCCGAGAAAAATGTCTTTATATGCTTCATTCTATGAGTAATTCATCATAATTACTTTAGTTAAATTGATTATTTCACTGACAGAAAAAATGCCTTTGGATGTAGTCTTGACTTAAGGCAAAAAGCTTTCAGTTTATATATTTAAGATTATTTGTCTCATAAGAAACAAATAGTAATGTAATGAATATACCTTTCACACATTTCAGGTGAAATGACATCAACAGTAGAGTAAATCCCCCTTTAAGGATGATCCACCGACAGCTGAATGATAATCCCTCTTAAACCTGTAGAGATTGTTCTTTGACTTGTTTGGTTCTAATGACAGATGGAAGATTATTGTGAAGCAGGTTTAATCAAACCTCTGTGTGTTAAGTTGATGTCAGCGTCTTCTTTTTACAGATGGAGTTTGTTGCTTTGGAACGGCTGGTTCATCTGCAACATGACAAGCGTGTAGCAAACAGCTCAATGTGGAAGATTAAAATGGTGTTGGTGTTTGATTCTGTGTGATGACCTGGTTTATTCTACTGTACCTGCTGTGGCATTTATCACTGGTACCTAGAAAGTAGAGGTCTCAAACAAATGTTTTTTTGGGGGATTACATTCAGCTTAAATTGATTTCCAGTGGGCCAAACCAGTAAAATAATAACATAATAACTTATAAGAAATGTCATCTCCAAATGTTTGTCTTTTGGTTTAGTGCAAAAAACTCCATTACATTATGAAAATATGTACTTTTATAAACTATGTGAAGCAAAAAAGAGGTGAATAAATGGTGCCAGGTACAACAAACCCCACTCTCTTGCAAATATTTTAGTTTTTAATGAACATCTCCCTTTCAAAATCTATCGCCACTCGTTTTTCTCTTACAATCCATTTTAGTTTTTTGGGTGGTGACCCAGTGACCCCTGACCTCTTGGGTCAACAATAGGTCAAAAGCTATACACACAAGATACAGAACTGAAAGACCACCATTTTGGTGATCATTGGAAGTATCTAAAATGAATACTTCAAAAGTTACAACCAAAATGTGACTTAAAAAAAACAATTAACTTGACCTTTGACCTAGTGACTTCAAATTTGTCCTTCAAGGTTCTGATATCAATGCACATCAACAGAGAGCAAAAAGAAGCTATATACTAAACTGAGTGTACAAGAATGAAAAGGGAATTTCTGATTCACTCTATCTCTTATGATTGTGAAAACACATTTTTGATGACCTTTGACCTACATTCACATACATTTAATGGGATCCATTCTGGAACACCATGCACCTTTCCTGAAAACTGGAATTTGGTTATATAGATTTAGTGTTTTGTTGACAAACAGAAAAACACAAAAGAAGACATTTCTACATTATTGTATTATTTTCTACAATATTATGCCTCAGCTTATCATTTGTAAATGTGCATTATTGATCAGATCTACAAAAACATTAAACACTTAGTAACACAACAAATTGTGTTTTGATTTTCATGTTCATTTTTGTTCAGGTTCTTCACATTTTACTTTTAAAGGTTAGTTTGGAATTTATATATTTCTTTTCACTAAAACAAAGACAACAATTTGAAGTTTAAAATGACCTTTGAGCAGTTCCAGCTTTTGTCTAGAGATTCCAGCACATAATACAAACTAATACCTTGGAATAAACCACTAAAATAAGCAAAATGAAAGTAGTTCTAAATAAAGTACAAAGGGAAAGTCACATCAGTCTGTCGAGCACAACTTTTCATTTATTCTTTTGCCCTTTAGAGCTACAGTCTGGCCCTGGGTGCAAAGGCCAATTGGGTTTGTTTCAAAGTGCATTGTGGGAGGTGAGTAGCGCATCTGTCACACAGCATGCGCCTGCATTTTTCTGCAGTGCGACTGATCACAGCTGCAGCTCAGGTCTGTCAGAGGGTCAGATCGATACATGCAGCTGCTGAGATGTTTGATGACCATCTAACAATAATAATATGTAAAAACAGAATCATGCTGCCCTTGTCACCTTTACTGAGGTGACAAGGGCATTGCAAGTGAAGAGAGGAAGAGAAGTTTATAGAATGAAACGACTGAGTATCTTAGTGCTTGCATTGTCAAAATAAGATGAGCAAATAATAAAAGGAAAAAATCTCATTGAGTCTTTAGTATCCAGTTTTTCCAAGAAACACCTTTTGATGGAACATGACTACCCTCTAGTGGCCAATATGGGAAACTACAGTATAGAACCTGAAGAGCATCCTTGTACTTCCTGAGATCATTGACATTTAACTGGTAAAGACCTAGTGCTACTTTTGTATCAGTTCCCAAATTAATTTGTCTCTATATTTAACTTTTATTAATACCAATTGAAAATATAAAATCTTTCAGTGGTTCTCTATCCTTAACACTTATTTATCTCTGCAGTCCACACAAATAAGAATGACATACTTTTGTTCTCCTCTATCATTCTAAACATGTGATTTTCTTAATTTAATACTATTTATAAACCTCTTGGATTTAATGGATTCAATACATAGATTTCTCAGGGTCAAACTGATTTTTCAAGGTCAAATTTATGTGCTTTTAAGGCACTTTTAATGGTCATTTTCACGTTTCCACTACAGCATCTTCTGTACAAATCTCCAGGAATATATCCTTATGATTATTTTTATCATTGTATTATTGTATTATAAATGTATAACATTATATTTCATAAAAGTAAAAATTGTAGAAATTATAGAAGACAAAATTTTATCCAAAAAAGGGAAGCCATTTGGTGTTCTTCAGTCACACTCGCACTGAGACAAAGATGTACTTGGGAGTCAACCTGGTAATTTAATTTATTATTATTGCTTTATTTGTTTAGAAATGTATCACCTCTCTGTAAGTACCTTGGACTTATCATATAACCTAGCAGTCAATATTCAAACCTGCTTCATTCTCACTAAGGTCACTCTCAGCTACCTATGAGTGAAGGGATACACCCTGGAAATGTCACCAGCTAATCACAGGGCTGACATAAGAGACAAACACTCACATTCACAACTATGGGTAATTTATACAAATTGATCAGTCCATGTGTTTGGAAGGTGGGAGAAAACTGGAGTACCTGAAGAGAACCCACACAGACACAAGCAGAACATGCAAACTCCACACAGAAAGGTTCTACCTATATCGAATAGTGTTGCAATTAAACCCAGGACCTTCATTGTACCACCATGTCTCCCTAACTAAAAAAAAAAAACACAAAAAAAAACAAGCATTCAAACTAATATTCAAGCATTTTTCAGACCTTGAAAACACAACTCTAATATTCAAGCATTTTTAAGCATTTTACACCCTCATCTACCCATACATACCTGTCCTTTGGAATGGTGTTAGAATTACTGAAGCTGCCTGAAGGCCCACAGTTCATCTCAGCTACAACTGATAAAATATTGATGAAATCTATTAAGAAAATACGAGACCTCATGAAACGACATTAAATACTCATGTTCTGAATACTAAAATCCCTTGAAACCTGTGCACTTAATCATGAATATTCTTATGCGGAAACAACAAAAGAAGCAAAATCAATCTGTCATTTAGTTTCCAGGCATATTTAATTGGCACAGTAAACACAATACAAAGTATTCAGTGCTCTGAAACACAAGCATGGGCTACCAAATGGAACACAAACGAAAAAGTGCAAAAACACACCATTTGGTAGACCTCACAAAAGGAAAAGAAGTCTTACTTTGCAAAGCAGATAAAGTAATGGTAAGACTCTCAATAGTTAAAATAGATGTTTTCCTTTTTAAACTTTATTTATATATTCATATATATTCTCTCTAATTCCAACGCGCCGTTTCCACTGTCTGTACACGCATGGTATTCTGGGGCATTGTGTGGTGGTCTCTGGGTGACACACTAGACACTATCGAAATACTGATGCCTCGAAGTGGTGATCTGTGCCTCTTCAATATCAACTGATCGATGGTTTTTAAAAAATAAAGTTTGATATCAAGAGATGGGTGGCATTAAAACAATCAGGGTTCTTCTTTGTAGTTTGATTATGATTCCACAGCAGGCATTTGGATTATTCCTTCCATGAGAGTCCAGATGGTCATTCATTCCATGTAAGAATATTTAACAATGGCTTTGTCGACGACACAAAACAATGTAAATGTTATTCATATTTGCAGTCGGGGGGGAGGGGGTTAGTTCCATTCAGTCAGAGTAGGCTACAACATAGATTTCCAGCTTTAAAAATAAACAAACAATAAAAACAAATAAAGCAGAACATCATAAACTTCTCAAATATAAAACAAAATTGTTAAAATCATGTATGTGCCATTGAGCAGGGGATTCAGCGGACATTATTTGTCTAGTTTCATGATTCTAAAACTCTGAAATTGCCCTGACGATTTGTAAGAAAATCACATCTTCATCCTTTTTCACATCAGCATCACTCTCGTCTATCAGTGGTTGAACAAAGTAAAAATAAAAACCCAGGTAATAATAAGGCCCAAACTGGTTGTGTTTTTTTCAGTCACAGACTTACAGGAAAATGTGGATCACAGTATATTTTCATATACAGTAGACAGGAAGTGGCCCATCCCCGCAGACATGAATGGTTGGCGTTATTTTTCTGGGTGAACTTGTTACTTGGACCGTGTGGTGTTGAACTAATATCAACTTGTCTTAAAACACTCTGATCAACACATACAATACAAACAAGTTTACATACATACCGTACTGTTTAATTACAGTATAACAAATGCACAAGACATCCGTGACCTACCGAGCATTCAGTAAAACAACATATCGGGTCCCTGTGCCGGCTTGTCTTGACAGTTTTTCTTTCTTTTTTGGGGAACACTGTGAGGAGGGGGAGATCAGGGAATCATGCCGTCTGAGTCACCAACAGAAAAAACATAAAGAACCACAGGCACTGAATCCAAACAGTGGCATTCAGGTTAATCCATATAGTTATGACCAGGCAATGAGAGTTAACTGAACAGAAAGGCTGGAGGAGGAGGCATAAGCTGACCAAAACACGCCCCCCCCGCCCTGCTCTGGGTAGGGGGGAGGCAAGGAGGAAGACAGGGCAAGCATGCAGCACACATCACAACGCTGAGAGGCTACCGGGCCCCCACCGAGCAAAAAAGAAGGCTCAAAGCAGCCAAAGGGATAGATAAGTCTGAGCTGCTTGAAAGTGGGTGGGTGAGGGGTGTGGGGGTCAGGAAGGGAGGGCAAGTGAGAGGCAAGGAAGATGGGGGAACAGGCGGTTAAGGGAGGAGAGGGTGTGGTCAGAGAGAGGATCAGACACCAGTGACAAAGACAGGAAAAGTTGGATGAGAGTGATGACGAGTGATCATCCTCCTTTTTATCCTCCAGTTCTTCCTGGATATGTGGGAGTGAAAAAAGCAAAGACACACACACACACACACACACACACACACTGGAAGCAAGACAAACAAACATGTATCAGATACACACATTTAGCACCTTCACTTTTCCCTTGTTTCCAGTTGGCTTTTGACCTGCAAATATGGTTGTTTTAGTCGAGTCTCATGGGATTTATTCTGGGCCTGGAATGGTTCTGTGTTGCACAGTCTGCTCATGATTCATACATATCAACACAGCAGCCGGATGAAGGAGGAGGAGGGAGGGGTGAGGAAGGAGGGAGAGGGGGGGGGTGGCGGGCTGAGGAGGAGAGGGCTTCCTCCAGCTGGTCATTTGTCGACGGTGCCCTCCCCTTTTGCTCCTGCTGGTTTCCATCCTGTCTCTGACCACACTCTTTTCCATGTGTGTGTGTGTGTGTGTGTGTGTGCAAAAGGGGCAAAGGTAAGGAGAAACAGGGCTGCTCAGAGCAAAAGGAAGCCAACAGCCATGTTCATGATGGCGCGTGGCACAAGCAGAGTTAGTCACGTTAAAAAAAAAAAAAAAAAAAAAACAGCAAAGCAAAACACAAAAACTGTTTTGTTGTCTTTGTGAGAGCTGTATGGGTGTTAAGAATGAAAAGGTTATGGGCACTACGATTTAGATGGATTTCTATTATGGTTCACACCGTAGAGTTTCGAAGAGGAAGCGTTATGCTAATGATACCTGTTTTTTTTGGGGTTTTTTTTTTTTTGCTTGTTTGTTGTTTTTTTTACATAACGTTTTTTGGAAATTGAGATGCGTTCTCTTTTAGATTCAGGTCATCTTTCACTTTGTCGCTCTGACTTTGTGAGCGTTTTGAGGAACACGGTGGGTTTTTTTCCTCCGAGGCTGCTTGCCCTGCCATTCCTCAGCCAGCCTCACACTTTTAGGAATCTGCAATTCAAAAAGGAAATACAAACAAAAGGAAAAAAATGAAAAAAAAAAAAAAAAAAAGTTAGATTGCTTTAATGGAGTGACAGACAGCAACCCAAATAATCAGATATGGAAGGGACAAAGTCACTGCATATATAAATGTAATTAACCCTTAAAGACCCAAACAGCCACTGGTGACACAAACCATCTACTGATTTTAACTCTTAAAAACCTGTCTATCCTATCAATACAATTGGACGTAGAAACATAGCCATCTTCTACAACATTGATTCACCAGTAAAACCCGTATTGTTCCATCAGTAAGAGATAGAGGTGCTTGTTTTTATGTTTAGCTGTTGGCAACATTTCTTCAGTTTTCTGTGTTTCTAAATTATAACCCTCAACTTTAATCTGATCTTTTATGAATATCTCCTTATCAGTGAAGTAATTCTATGAAAATACCTGATTTACAATGAAAAACAAATATAAAATAAGGAGGATAATATTGCAATAAATAATGATAAATCACTTTAGAAAAGTTAAATAAAGAGAAAAAAATCATATTCAGAAAAGTAGCACTGGGTCTTTATGGGTTAAAAATGAGTCAAGACTGTGATGTTTGTAATCTGCATATGTGTGTATGTGTTGAACAATCTCTGCATGAGTATTTCAGCTTATTGTACTAGTTTCTGTCTTGTATGAACATGTGTTAAAATGCAGCTCTACGTTGCCAAATGCTGACACGACAGACAAATCCCACCAATGCCACTGCATGCATCAAATGCTCTTCCATCACAATACTAGGAGGCATGAAATGTATTGACGCAAAATGATACCCTGCACAACAAGAACACCATGCTGTGTCAGTAACGAGCCGTCAAAGCTGATTAGGATGTGTGAAAGGAGCTTCAACAGGCTTGTGTAATGACTTATGAAAGAGACGATTTGGGGCGACTGTCAATCTTAATATGAAGATCAGAAATTGGAGAAAGCACTGTAGCATCTTATTGTCTCTCTCTGGAGTGAAATGACACATAAGGCGTACATACACCATGGTGCAAAGAAGACCCATGCATCAAACCGCACAGATTTAATGTCAACACCAGGTGCACATCTTAGCCCAGTCTCACCATAGAGCACAGTACAGCTAATTCTCAGCCCTTTATTCCTTTTACCACTGGCCTGGAAAAAAGGACCAGAATAGCCCAAAACTATCAAAGAGTGGATAGAAAAAAAACATATCAGGAAGTTTTGTGTTTGTGGGTGGGTGTAATGATGGTGGGGTGTTACTTCCTAATTTTATCCACAATTTTATAAAACTGACAAATATAACTTTCACATCCTATTTCATATTATAACAGCACTAAGTTTATTTTACAGCATGCGACATTGGAGGGAAGCAGGGGCAATTATTTTTTTTTTTATTTTAATTTTATATTTTAACCTACAAAAATATCTTTTGTATGTATTCATATTTTACAGCAAATTTAAATTACATGTTCTTGTTTGCATGATTGCACATGGAGCATGCTTTTAGGTACAAGTGACCAAAACACGATAACTGGTGTACTTGCACTTGACTCACTTCTGACAGTGCATACATTCACATCAAGAGTCTAGCAGTTTATCACCGTACGGACTCGGGTATTTCATTCAGCATTTGGGTTCAGACTGTTACATAAATATCACTGGCTGAATTAAACTGATTGAGAGACAAGGGAGTTATGTATTTGTAACCTTCAAATCAAAGCAAAAGAAAATTAAAATCAGTCAGCTGCTGTGTGTTCAAATGTACAAGTGATCACAAATAATAGGAGAATTGTCCTATCTTGCTGAGCTCTGAAAGTGACAAGTACAGTCGGTTGCCACAAGGTGGCACTGTGGTGATTAAGAGGTGTAAGACTGCAAACTGCCCTCCCCCTCTTTTCACATACTTCTTCAACACAACCCAGCTCAGCTTGCATTCAGTGTGATTTCCTACATTTTTGTAAAAAAAAAAAAAAAAAAAGTGACTGTCCCAAATTTCTCGGGGCACACAGAGAAATCTGATTGGTTGTTCCCTCCACTAGAGACAGTAGGTACTGTACCCTGAGGGCATATTCTCTGGTCTGCGTTAGAACAGTGACAAGCTTGTGAAGGGACATTTCCTGTTACCCACACTAAAAAAAAAAAACACACACTTGCTGAATTAAATGTATGTCATAGCACCTTTGGCATTTGTTTCCAAAAAGACCTCAATGTAGGACGTTGGGACGTATCCTTCCTCGTCCTCATTTCTGCGCACTCGTGTCCAGCCATCGCCTTTATCTTCTTCGATAACGTACAACAGCTCACCTTCCACTACAGATATAGTACCCTCGTTGTGACCTGCAGGAACAGAGCAACTGAGTTTATTTCTATTTTGACTTTTGTTGACCTTCCTTCATGCAGATTATGGGGTTTGTATTTAAAGGTTACATTTCCTTAAATAAAAGTGGAAATGAAACCATCTCAGGATGGTAGGATAATAAACCTTTGCACAAGTAATCATAACACTGGGTTCATGGATACATTGATTGAATTAATTTAGTGAACAATGTTCAAGTTGATAAACAAATGTGATAAGACACTATTAAAAGGTCATTTATTGAAAGAGGAATTACAAGAAAAAACAAAATAGTGGAAATAAAAGCAAGAAAAGGAAGCATGAAAATAAAGCAATTAAAACAACTGCAAGTATTAAAATGAATCAGGAAAAACAGGAACATCTGGAAGGAAAATGTAGAGAAAGATTTTCATTTTGTTCAATGAAAATCTTCAATTTGAAGTTTTTTTTGTTGTCGTTTCTTGTTTTGCTGTTCCAACTTTCAGATGTACCACTATTAAGACGGACTTTGCCAAGAATCAATAAAAAATAACTAGCACCTGAAAAAATAAAATCAGTGCGTGTTAAGCAGGGATCCATATTTAAACCATAAAAACCCAAACATTCAGTGTCAACCAAAAAATCTCTACTGATGTACATGCTTAGTACTTTTTGAATGAATGGATGAAATATACTTTATTGATCCCTTACAAGAAATTAATTTGTTACAACAGCATAGGATAGTTGCAGTTTGATCCATTAATTCTATCAATACATGTAAATAATTTATGTAAAATGCATTTTGTCATCTTTATGGTCATCAGATATGACCCATTTAGAAATTCAGAAGCTCCATAGTTACCATGGAAACACTGTTATCTTGGACAGTACTGATTCACCAGTGAAACTCATGGAGTTGGATCAATAACAGTGGATGGATACACTTGGTTTATTCAGTTAATGATACATTGGGCTGAAAAAGTAATTTTTTTAGGTGTTCTCTGTTTTTAATATAATAGCTGTTAACTTTACTCTGAGCTTTTATGAACAACTACAGGATCAGTAAATGGAGGAAAATATTTGGTTTTGACAGAAACAAAATGCAGAGGCTAATATTATAACAAACTAGTGCAGACAAACAGACAGATATACTATAGATAGATAGATAGATAGATAGATAGATAGATAGATAGATAGATAGATAGATAGATAGATAGATAGATAGATAGATAGATAGATAGATAGATAGATAGATAGATAGATAGATAGATAGATAGATAGATAGATAGATAGATAGATCATAACAGACTTCAAATAGCAATTCACTTAGGAACTGCAACAAAAGTGACAATGAGTTTTTATTGCTTTAAGAAAGAAACTAAATTATGTAAATTCTGTATAAATACAGAAAATTACATGAAGAAAATGTATAAAAACTGAAGGACTACACAGTTCACAGTGTTACGTTAATATCCACTGAAATAACTGCACAGAAAAAACTGCTGGAACTGATTTAGGGTGAAAAATATGTAGAGCTATGAGTGATGACTACCCTTCCACCTCTCGTCCTCCTCCTCACATTTCTCTAGAAAAGATCACGCCCAGCTACTCCCTGTTCAGAGAAGTCAAACCCACTCACTCCATGTCCAAAACAGTCACACGCTAACCCCCTAACTGATGCAATGTGAAGATCTGAGCTTGTTGTCTTACCTTCAAATGGGTACAAGGCTTTACAGGTGCCGATGGTGGGCAGGGTCTCCTCATCATCAAACTCATCGTCGAACTCTGGCGTGGTGGACGTGGGGTTGGTGGGAGGGGTGGGGTTGGGGTTGGCTTTGACCTGAGTCTCTGAATTCTGCTCCTCTGTGTAGCTGCCATCCGGGCTGCTCAAAGGCCAACACACACACACAGTAAACACACTGTGAAAACATATTCTTACACATCATGTGGACTGAGATTTTTTTTTATTATCCATGCATGGCTGACTGACTGAAAGTGTATCTGGGTGATTATACCATACCTCTCTCTATCCTGAGCACAGTTGTTGCTCACTGTTGTGCTGTTCTGCGTCTCATAGACTCCACTTCTTCTATGTGTATCACTCTTGGATGGCATCCTTTCTTCTACTTCTGCTAACCAACCCTAAAACACCATATGATCATTAACCCTTGATCGGGCAAGTGACTACTTTTGGCAATTTATGCATACATTACAAGACAGTGAGAGCAACAGTGAGTCAACAATCTCAGTTCAAATGTGTTCTACAAGGTTTGTAAGGTCCACCTCTGCATGAACAGCCAATGTACCTGCTTTGTTAGGTACCATGAAGTAATGGTACTAATATAAACGATAATGTTCAAAGGGATAATGTGGATATGGACAGGGGTCTGGATCAGCACTTATGTTGGTCTAATGTTCTAAAATACATGTCATTGTCAGCTTGCATGTGTTTTTGGTGCATTTTTATTTATATTTCTTGGATTTCATTTTCTTTTTTTCACCACTTATGGGTAAAGAACTAAATATAATAACTTTATTGACCTAGATTTTCTACATAAACAATTTTGGAGCTTGGAGTATGAGTATGGGACTTGAAGCTAGAGCTTAGCTAGCTATATTAGAAATTAAACGGCACTGGAATAATGTTTTGTCACAAATATAAATCACTGGGGAGTGTAATGAATAGTAAATACTGTAGGTATGAATTGGGGCTGTTCTGTAAGAGTGGGGATGTTGGATGCATGAATCAGAACCGGAACTCATGCAGCTCTTGTGAACCCTTGGAAACAATCATTGCATGTGCTAGTATTCTGGAGGCGTGGTTTCAGGGGTATGTCTGAAGAAAGAGCTTTGGAGTTTTGAATTATGTATTTTCAAAATGTAGCTTGTTCAAACCGATTTTCTAAGATCTTCTGCCCCACCTTCAGTACATGTTGGCTACAGCTTTACTTTTTGTTTATCTCCCCATTCTCTGGATCAGACGTTGTTTGTATCTGGCACAGGATGAACTCCTCTGACTCACACTTCATCACTAGTTGTCATTTATTTACACATTTAACTCAGGTCTTTCTTCTGGGACTTCTCTCTTCCTGGACTGAGCTCCCACCAGCCCTGTCCAGCTGTACCGCATCTTTCCTAATATGGACGAATGGCGGGCCTCTTTGGCGTGACCCCAGCTGGAGATGTGTGTTTGAACCTCTGATTATTTACTGTCTCCAATAAACCAAGATAGCGTCGCCAACACTAACACTTACAGAGATGAGAACGCAGACCGGCATCAGACTGACCTCAAATTTTTGCACTTCAAACTGGAGCTTCTCGATGTTCTGTCCTATTTCTGATAGCCGGGGGTCTACACTTGCCGGGTCTCCCATTTGAGGGTTCTTCACATACACGTCTTTCATCTTAGTTAGGGCGTCCCTGGAAGAGCAAATTATTAATGTCAGTACCAGTCTGAGATGAAGGTTGTAAATATTAAAGAGGCAAAAACAAACCATGTGTGCCTCCTTGATGCTAAATTTAATTTTTGTACAGCCTGAAGGGAGGGTTTAGATACCTCTGGTCCATCTCTTTCTGAATGTCTTTATTGAGTTCATCTATCTTGCCCTGTAGTTTCTTCCTCCTCTGCTCAGGCGGCAGGTGGCTGAAGTCCTCTGGTCCGGATCCCTAAGAGAGCAGCCGAAGAATAGGCCAGGCGAGTGGAGGAGAGGAGGAGCAACCAAGATGGGAAAAACATGAGACAGAAACTGTGAGAAAAATAAAAGCATTTCTTAATAATTTGTTATTTATTGTGTTTCTGAATTTTACTGGGGCATTCACTACTTTGGTGCAGTATCTCCATTAACTGTAAACCCTCTGAACTATGCTTCAGGGATAAATGGATAATAGCTCCACAAATGGAGCTCTTCTTTGAACAACATAATTCACCTGAAGGAGATACTGCAGCAGCTCTTTAGCACACATTTACTGAGAGCTGGGGTGTCTGTCTCTGTATAGACTTTCACCAATTCAGTCCCACACCTAATCTACTATCCTCTGTGAATGCAACATAAATGTAATAAAGCATTAGCTACACCCTGTTACTGCTCCTATAGTGTTTCTGCTAATGTATCCGGAGACAGGAGTGTGTGCTATTAAAAAGGAGACTGTGTGAGCAAGATGCTTTTTTGGCAGGCTGTGGGGTCAGATTCCCTGACGAGGACATCTCCAGTCTGTAAAAACTGAACTGATGAGTCATATTGCTCAGCAGTCTATTAAATATTCTGTATCAGTAGGCTGTACCACTGTTTCTTTGGGCGTATTCCTTTATTATGTGTGGACTGGATAGGTCAAGGCCTGCAATTAGAACTCATTAAGATGGGTCATAGCTGCACCATGGGAAAGCTATACAGTACGATACTGCTGGATCTACACAGGCTTGAGGTCAGGATTCAATGCACATACTGTAAGCCAGGTCAAACACAGCAGCTGGTTACCACGGCAACCTTACCCTTTCTCCCTGCATACAACACTTACCGGACATGCAACATAACAAACATCTGTCAGTCATCATGCAGGGACATGCACTGCTTTCTCACTGAGTACATTTACATGCACAGCCATATCATTAGTCCAAATATGGAAATGTTCTGTATTTAACACATGTCATGTCAACATTTTCCATTTGGATATTATAAACTCAGCTTTTTTCTGATTGGGGCAATTTTCATCTCAGATGTGCAAAATGCTGACATTATTCCAGTTTTATGAGGATCCTTTGGAGATGTAAACAGCATACATGAGTTTTACAGCATTGCCCATGTTTATATTTCTTTGGAGCACAGGCAAAGATCCTCTCAGGTAGAAATGCAAACACAAGTCTCCTCCTCTCATCAGAAGGAGGAACACATACTTTTACATACTATGAAAGACAGTATCCACAGATTTTTGGACAAGAGCAAATAACAAAAGCCTTGTCCTTTTCATGTCAATGTTTGAATGAATTAAAGCAGGAGGTTGTTTTCACACAGTGGAACACCGATATTAAACTGTGCTATGTATGACTGACTATCAACAGAAATGATAGTGATTATTGCAATTTATTAGGACTTTCTCCTTTTTATGGAGTTTGCTTGAAAAACGGAACATTATTGTGCATGTAAAATGTAGTCAGTGACATTTAAAAACATCATTCATTAGTCTTTACATACTCTACATAATCAAGAACAAATAAAAAAAATACTATTATCTACGTGAAATACAAAGTTAACCACAGATGAATCTATATCAATAACATCAGGTAATCAACAGTGTACTTGTCTAGCAATTGTTTGCATCAAATCAAGCATAAATGTACAAATAAAATACTAAAATGTGTGTTTTGTTTATATACCATTTCATTCAGATTAGCAGGACATCATTCTACAAACGTATATATATATATCAGCATGCAATGTGAGGACATGAGTGAGTGACTTCTACAAAAGATTAGATTAGTACTTTTCTCACAAAGACATACAATTTGTCGAGACAAGGACTAAGAGACAAGACTACACAAACAGGTAAAACATAGAATAAATATGATCACCTCAATGAGATTCCGGACGTGGGAATTGAGTGTGATCTGCACCACAGAGACCACAGATACAGGTTGGGAGAGACAATTGACGAGAGCACAACCACAACATAAAAACAACAAACAATAAAATAACAGAAAAAAAAATGAGACAACGACATGAATCGGAGGTCCATCGTTGTGTCACAGCAAAACTGAATTAAAATAAAAATTTTTAAAAAGCACAACAAAAATATCACGGTGTACACAATGTTATTAACAATGTGTTACTGGGAGGACGTGACATGCGTGCTATGGTCATGCCGCTATAGTCGTGCGATTATTCGGTCATGCTTACCAGCTTGAGAGAAAGCTTCATGGGGGGAGAGGAGAGAAAAATGGCGGAGAGCAGGGGAAAAGAAAGAGACAACAGACAAAAGTCAACATTCACAAGGTATAAAAAGCCATTCTTCATTTTCCATAATAAATATATATATATATTGACAGGATTTGTCAGACGTCACCATTTAATGAAAAGAGGTTATGTATGGTTTGTCTATTGGCAGGAAAAAAAGGAATACAACATGCCACTCTTTTCTAATGGTGAAGTCTAGCATTTCTAATGTAATGTATTCATGAAAGGTGGTAAAAGTCTAGTTGACAGAAATAGGCCAACCTATTGCAGAAGCATGAATTAAAAGAATGGGAACAAAATGTTAAAGAAGGCAGATGAAAACGAAGTAGAGGAAAAGTGATGGGTACTGACGTACCCTTTACTTCTTCACCTCCCTCTGCCGCCAGTGCATTTACCTCAAGTGGCAGCAGAGGGCGTCAGAAGCACGTGTGACATTGGCAGATCCACATGTTGACATGGAGGTGGATACTGAACACAGACAAGCTGGAGACAAGTTCTCTGACTGAACTCAACTGTCTGACAATAACACTCTAACTAGGAAATAACAACCCACATCCAGGCCTTTCATCTAAAAAAGGCCAAATGTAGAAAAGAAAATAAGTATAATAAGAGAAATCATCAACCATACACAAAATAAAAGTAGCAAAACAAAATATGACCAAGCTTCTTTCAGCAATTTACAGCGTTCTTGAGAGGCTGTATTTATTTTCTGAATACAAAGAACAGAACAAAGAGCTGGTTGACAACCAATAGGTGGTAGAGCTGCTGCAGATGACTTATAATCCTGTTAGAGGCTCACAGGCTGGTGCACTGAGGAGTTCTTTAAAACAGGCTTCCATCACCAACAGACACCTAGTTATCACCTCACTTCCCTTTGCTTTCCCACCTCCATTATTATTCACTGAATTTTGCATATGTGAAGCATCATTCAAGGGGCTAAAAGGTCCTTAATCTCACTTATCACTAAGGGGACTTCCCAAAAATAGATGAGAGCACGTTGTAAACTATGATTCAATCCAGCTTTAGGAAGACAGAAATTCTGACAGAATATTGCATATGGCTTAAAATATTCAGACTATTATATAATATTTTAGAGTACCTGACATGTTGCATATTTCAGTGACTATATGTGTCATGTTTCCTATACTAATATTGACATCTGACACAAGTTGAGGCATTTTAATTAAGATATATAACATAATGTGAACATATGTCACTAAATTACACATTGGGTATTGTGAATGTAACATTACTTCATCTCTAACCATGTTTTCTGTTTAGATTTTCACTGGCAATAGTAGTAAAAACTAATAAAAATGATCCTGCGCTACTTCAGTGTCATTCTCTCATATGTCTTTTCATTTTTTGTTGATTGTTGGTATCTAAATAAAAGTATCCACCCACTCAGACAAACACATATATACAGGTATATCATGGCTACAGTATGGCACACCAGCACAAACAAAGCCCTGACAGGGTGAATTCTGGGTAAAGTAGGATGAACCCAGATCCAAAGTGTGACCAACACCTCACCTCATGTTACGTCCACCTGGCAGTGAGTCTGAAAGAGAGAAGGGGATGGGATGGGCGGGATGAACAGCATCCTCACACCATTAATGCCCACCCTCCCTCCTCACTCTTCATCTCACATCCTCAGGTGCTTGTGACACTTTGTGAATTGACCCCAATGAGAAGCCCCCAAAACAGCCGCAGGACACAGTGAGCAACAGGGAAACCTCAAGCTGATACATGTGATGTGGGATGAAGTCATCATCTTCTCCGATCATTCGTCTGGTTTCTAAACGTATCAGAGCCATGTGATCAATTCTGAGCCACGCACAGACACTAGCCTCCTTTGTAGTGATTTTTTTCCTTCTTTAAAAAAAACAACAACAAATGGTGCATTATTAGTGACATACAATCTCTTCATAGAGACTGAATTTGTCACAAAAATATTATGTCCTCTTTTGAAAAAACAAACCAAAAAAGAGGCGACTGTCTGCATGTATCCATGGTCTTCACTCTTTCATTCAGACTTCCGGGTCATAAAAAGCCACACCTCATACTCACTCACTGCCGATTGCACACACTTACAACATATTGCCTCGCTTCGAAAGCATACGTGGGTCGGCCCAGAGTCCTCTTCATTAGCTCTTTGTGACAAATGAGCGAGCGTGGGGATTGCTGCTGTGGTGGTCGTCAGAGAAAATACAGCTTTGTCAATTAGAAAACACTACTGCTGTCTTAAAGCTCTTATACTATTTATATGGCTAATTTGTCCCCAAAACACAATCGGCCTTCTCTTTTTGGTTTTCTCCCAGATAACACACATACAAGTGCACATACACAGTGGGTGCTGATGGATTGGACACATAATGTGCACTACACAGAGGCTCTGCAGGGGTAGACAACCCACTGCTCTGCAGAAAGACACGACACCCCACCTCCACAGGCAGCACTAACCTATCCCTGATGTAATACTGTACTGTCCTTGCAGGATATGGTAGCATGCTTAAAAATTGAGTATTGCCTCTTGGTTAAATCTTTATAAGCAACCTTCTTTCTCTAAATGACAAAGATACTGTTAAACTGGTGTTGCTAGTGAACAGGGAGTGACCATATGGGTGCACGCCTATTTGTAAAAGAGCTGGGGAATTGCTTTGACACTCCACCAGCAGCTGTTCAGAAACATTAGTCCAAACTGTCTGTGCCAGGGAGGCAGTAACGATGGCTGGTGTCCCTGAAGGACTTTTTTTTTTTTTTTTTTTTTACAGTATTAATCCTAAATCTCCTGTTGATTGAACATTATATGGCCGTTTAAGTCAAAAGACAAAGCAGTTACATCTCATAAAGACCCAAACATCCACTGTCAACCAAAAGCATCTATTGATATAAACCGTTCATCTACAAATCCTATCAATACATGTAAATAATTGGTGTAAAACACTTTTTTATCTTTTCATGGTTATCAGATATGACACATTTGGACATTTAAAGGCTCCATAGTGAATGTGGAAACGCTGTTATCCACCAGTAAAACCCATGTTCAGTTAATGATATGTTTTACTGAAAAAGTTAGTTTACTCAGTTTTTTTCCATTTTAATATAATAAGCTTTGACTTTACTCTCAGTTTTTATGAACATCTACATTAGCAGCTATTTAAATATAGAATAGACCATTTCCACTTGAAAAACAGCCAAATTCTGAGGATAATAGTATTATAAATGGTGATAAATCACTTTGGAAAGGTTGGAGAAGAGAAAAATTAATTTGGTAACTGCCACTGGGTCCTTATGGGATAATAGAGAAATCAACTCAAACATGTATATACATTAAAAACATAAACACGTTATGAGACATGAATTTTAATGTATTGTTATGAGATACTAAAGGGACTACAAGTGAATTAACAAGAGTCTTTGATTCTTTGCATTCCTTCTTCATCTACTTCAGTTTCTGACCTTTCACAACCCCCAAACTTCAGTTCAACCTTCTTTCTTTTGCCATGAAATGTTACAGTAAGGTCAAACTTCAATCGTTTTAATTTGTGTATAGTCAAACACAATGCATCTGATCTAACTCCACATTTTTATCGCTCTGCTCAAGAGCTGTTTCAGCACTTCCGCTTTCAAAAACGTGCACTTCCTGATAAATCAGTCCTGTTCTAGAAAAAACATGCACTTCCTCTTTCTGTTGGCCTTCGATCATTTCCTCTATGATACGCTTGCACACTGCACTCCAGTACCACATTGTTCTTTCGTTCTTTTCAGACGTCATGTTAGCACCAATTCAAATGAATGTTTTATTTTTGAGAAAGTGCTGCCCTTTCAAAATATGAGTGTAAACAAAAACAATAGTTGCAGGGGTCCGGAAGGAACACGTGAGTTACCACCCATTCCTGAGGTCAGGGAGAATCTGAGGATGAAGTGTTTTACAGGAATAGCCTGACCCTACCTGATGTCACACACTGGACATTAAAACAGGAATCAGTGATGACACCCAACAGCATCCGGGGTGGTGTCGATAAGGCCACTGTGTGACGCCTCAGGAAGGCTTTCTAAAATTACTGCAGGAGCTTCTCAGTCCACATAGTATGACTCAGACACCCTGTTACCACCTGTGATTCAAACAGTAAGGCTTTCTTTATATTCTTCTGTTATGATATGCAAAAAAAAAAAAAAAAAAAAAATCCAAAAACAAACAGTCTGCCTCCAGCACAGACTGCAGAGGTACATACAGGGAGCAACTGCAGTCTCCATGCCACTGCCAAAACAACTCAGACGTTTCGCTAATTTCTGTCAAAGAGGGGGCAGGTTGGTGAAAGGGGCTGTCACTGTGAGCAGAGTTAATATGAAGAATGAAAGGACACGATGGGACAGACTGCTAGTGAGTCAGACAAGTACCGTGGACTGATAGTTATGTGCTACAGAAGCATGATAGAAGCAAAAAGGCTGAACACTGTATGAGTGAAGGGTATTTACTGATACAACTATGTAAATCATACACTGCAAAAATCAAAATGTTAATGCATGTATTTTTCTCATCTCTAGTGAAACTACCTCATCAGACATAAAATAAGACATAATCACTGAAAGAGTAACTTTTCAGTGAGATATAAGAACTTGTTTTGAGACAATGTTATTTCAATAAATCTTACCAAGATTAATTTCACTTGTTCCATTGGCAGATATTTAGTTCAATATTTGTATTTATTTTTTTATTTCTTTTGCTTAATTCAAGCAAAAAAAAAAAAAAAAAATGCCAAGGGAACAAATTAACATTTTCTTGGTAAAATTTCTTGATATAAGATTTTCCAGATCTACTGTCTAAAATATTATTTTATATATTTTTCAAATATTTTATAAATTACTTTATCTCACTGAAATGTTACCGTTTAGGTGAGTATGTCTTACATTAAGTGTGATGAGATATTTTGGCTAGAAATAATAAAAAATACACTTGGTAAGATGTTTCCAGTGTAGTACTAATCTGAAAAAGAAGAAAACTCATCTAATGCTGATCTATTTTCTACCTCTACAGTTATATTGCCTACATAAAATATACTAAGTAGGGTTGCAATGGTATGATTGTAACCATAAGAGCATCATCTCAGCAAATATCATGTTTTTGGCATTAATACAGATTTAATTATGAGTTACAGTAAATTTAAATGGAATATTCTCTTGTTTCTTTCCTCTATCAGGTTAAATAGAATGGGGTTTTGAACAAAAGAAGATATTTTTCTGATTATTTGTAGAATAAAGGCAAAGATATTTAATGTGTTGATCAATAATGAAAATAAGAAAACAACATTAGTTGCAGTTTAATCACAAACAAGGGCTGGATTAAAATTGAATCGATTATTTATGTAAAGTGACCATTTTGACAATCAATAACAAAAGTGTCTGAACAAAAAAAGTGTACGTAGTGTACATTTGAAAGTCTGTAAAAAAGTTCTGAAATAATGGTTACCTTTCTTTTCAATACTGATAAATGTACCACTGCAACCCTAATATTGAGTTAAAAAGGTTAAGTTCAATCACTTGCTACAGTTCTATGTAGGCATTATGACATTATTACTGTGATATGCAGGCACATATTTGACCCCTCACCCATACAGTGGAGCAGGTACATGGCTTAGATACAGGTACACAAACATTCACATCCATGCAAAGAGCCGCTGGGCACATATACACACTTACCCCTCGCCTCAGGCTCCGGAGGCAGTGCATTTTGGGTTTGGAGGTCATGAAGTCGTTGAGGCGGTGGGAGAGGGGCTCCTTTTGCTGCTTGGGAGACTGGGGGTCGTTGGGAACAGCAGAGGGTGAGGGCGGGGATGTGGCTGGGGGGGCAGGTGGGGGCTGGTGGGGGGACGTTAACAGGGACATAAGCTACCAGTAAGAGAGGGAGCCATGACAGGGAGGTAGAGGAGGAAGAGGAGGAGGAGGAAGAGGAGGAAAAACATGAAAGAAAAAAGAAGGGAGCAAGAATCCAACGTAAAAAAGGCAAAGAAGGAAAGGAGGAGGGAACACAAATGAAATAAATAAGCCTCCTACAAATATTAAAAAATAAACACACAAAAGAAAACCCAAACAGAACACAAAAGACAACTTAAAGAACACCAAAATCAAGTGTATCAGTAGTTATGAAAAACATCAAACACATAAAACATAAGAAAACCAAAACATTTAAAAAAGAAAGAAACAAGAGTGAGTAGGAAGCTGTAAATGTGTTAAAGCAAGCGGCTGCAACGAAGCAAACAGCGAAGACTTTCAGTCAAAGCGCATGCAGGTTTCCACTTTAACATTAAGTGTTTCCTGATCTCATCACATGACAGCTAACCGGGGCAAGATTTCACCGGATCCCCACGGACACCTGCCGCTCAATTTTAGGTCATCATCAGAGAAATCTAACTGGTAATTGCTGGCTTGAAATATCTGACGACATAATTCATTAACCAGTAGTGTTAGAGAGTGAAGCAGTGATGCATTTAAGATACCTCGCAATGCGCATGCATGGCCAAGTGAGTCAGAATCCCTTCAGTCAACACAGAGCTGCAACCCTGAATCTTTTTTTTTTTCCCCATATTTTTTGTTCCTGTTGCATGCAGGGAAAAATACCTTTCTGTAGGGCTGCCTGGACTTCCAAAAGCATGGTATGAATTCTTAATCCTGATTGCTGACATTTTTTTCCAACTTTTCTCACTCACACATGACTGAATTACTTACTCCAGCTCCAGCCTAATCAGTGCCAACAGTGCAACCAGCCCATAAGACAGTCAGACATCAGCTTTGTCGCTCAGAAGCAGAAAACTGAAGGAGGCCAATTGAGGCTGATCACCAGTCGAGTTATTCGACAGAAGTAAATGTCATAGGGGAGTTATTCAGATCTGGCAGCATGTTAGTATGTTCCTGCCAGTTGAGTCCATCCACAGATTGAAGGTACAGTGCAGTAGAAATGCATTAGTGTATGTTATCATTAAAGAAGGGAGGCTCCAAATCAGTGAGGGTGGTTGCCAGTAAATGACCAGCTAAGGGAGGAGGTACAGGGTGGCAAATAATAACAAGAAAAATGGCAATACTAACTAAAAATGTACAGCTAAATCAAAAGTCAACAAAACATAAACTAAATTATACTCCATTTAAAACCAGTCCTAACAATGTCATTGCTTTATATGCTGAGGTAGTAAACACAGATTTTACTATAGTGACTGTATTTTAGTGACAAGACATTACAAACACAACAGTGTTGGTGTGGTAAAAAAAAATATACACTTCCATAAAAATCTTCCAAGTGAGGAGACTTCTATAGAGGAAATAAAACCAGTGAGTGCTTTGCTGCACATTTGAGACCAAAATCTGTCTCTGTGTTAAGTGTGCATTCATGTGTTACCTTGTTCTTGTTCTTAATGAAAGGCCACAGTTTGCCCTTGCTCTTGCTGGTAGACTTCTCTTTGACCTCTCTGGAGTTGGACAGGCTGCTTTCAGATGCCGTCCTCTTCATGGCCTGGCCGTAATCCTCAAACTCCACATCTCCCGGGGGCTCAAACCCTGATTTGTAGGCCTCAACCACCTGTTTTGAGTCCTAGTGGAAGAGAAAAGTTTGGAACAATCAGTGACATGGATACTTTACATTTATATGGAAACATGTAATAAGGAACGGTTTGGGTTTTTGTGGATCTCCTATTTATAAGAAATCTAATATGTGACATATCATATCATATCACATACATACACGCTATTAATAAATGAGAGATTAGAGTATGGAAAATCCATCAGTACAAGGCTGTTAATGTACTGTAAAAAGCATTAACAGCTTTTAGCTTTTAGCAATCCCTGTAGTTCTTGACAATTCTTTTATTGTTTGTATTACCTTTTTATGTAAGTATCTACTAATACTTACTTATACTTATGCTTCTTCTTAATTGTGAATATAATGTGCTTGTCTGTATGCCGTCATACTTGCTTTTCTTTTCTTTTTGAATTCTATACTCAAAGGCCAATTTATTACTCACACCTGTTCAACAGCATGTTAATGCAAATATCTATGAGGCAAACCAACAGAACAGTGCAGTTCTCGGGCGCCAGAGATCGGATGAGAAAGGTGAGATTAGTTCACTTCAAACTGATACAGGTGCAACAGTATCTCAGAAGCAAAACACATACTGTCGATTGAGAGATCCAAACATGATGCAACACGTCAAATATTGCAGTAACTTGGCTACAGTAGCACTCACAGGCCACTATATTAGGTACATTTAGCTGGCCAGTATGTACATATTATTGCTTTCTATTCACAAAAATAGGATATTATCAATGAATATTATATTATATTAATATTTCAAATAAACGCAATATATAAAATAACTATTTTACATTCAAAAGTTGTATTGAAATACAAATTTTCATATGGTTAATAGTTTCATGTATACCTAGTGCATATAGATGCATTTCACATCAAAGGTATATTTAATTTAGTCATACATTCAACTTCAATGTTCCTATAAACACACATTACATTTACACACAGGAGTCAGGATGGATGTCTGGAGATAAGAAGCAACACAATAGTGGCCTGGTGACTCTGGAGTTTTTCTCCAACAAGAGTTTGTGAGTCTGCCATAGAGGGACAGGGGGGCTATCCAGTTTGTGGGTCAGAGAAGAGAAAGGAAAAGACCTAAATCTGTCACACAGGAGTTATGACAAAAACAGTGAGGTCAGGACACAGTCGGACTCATCAGACACAGGAAGAAGCACATTAATCAAGTGCATTGTGACTTGGCCTATCTGAGCTGATAAGGCCAGGGGTCTGGTTGGAGTTTTGGGAATCTGCTCTTGTTCACTGTATATGAGAGAAGAATGAGACAGGAAAGGAGAATGGGAGAGTGGGGAAAAAAGAAGAGGGAGTATGTAATGTGTTATATTCCCCTGCTGTTGTTTACTCCAGCAGCGAGTCACAGGCTGGAGTCATCTCCCTGGAGTGAAGCCAGGCACACAGCTAAGGCATACACACAAACTACACAGATGCTGTCCCTGGGGGTAGTCTTGATTTTTGTTATACAGCAGGCAGCCAAGAGGTGACATCTCAATATATCATACCACGTATCGTCTCTTTCACAAAGGCAAAACCTGGCTGCTTTAGTGAACTAAATAATGTCCTAATACTAAAGTACACACCAGTGAGACAGGAGGAGAGTCGGAAAATGTCTCAGTGAATCTCAGGAGTTTAGATCAGTGTTTCCCAAACTTTCTTCTGGAGTCCTACTTTATAAAAATGACTAACCACTGTGACCTACTTCACAATAGGCCATATCTATAAATAGCCGGATGAACAAATCTCTGCATGAATGAATGTTTGAGACCATTTTACCAACACGTATGTACCATATATTATCTAGGATAAGTGAAACAGAAATATGTTTGAAAAATCACACTATTGCTTTATAAATGTTTTGAATTAAAAACACGATAATAAACATCTGCTGTGAATGAATACTGTACATGTTGCCTAAAATGGCTTAGTTCATTGGAATGCACTGAAATTACTTCATACCCACCCAAATAAATTCTCCTCCAACCCACCTATGGGACACAAGTCTTTCAAAACTATTAGACTGTGGGAGGCACTGTGGTTCAGCTTGTTTCTTGGAAATGTATATGTATTAATCCTAATGGATCACAGCCACACCACATAGGACATCCTTTCATAGCAGGCGGAAATGAATTATTTTATAGCTGTTTAATACATGACTTGGAAGCCCCTACTCCCCAGTTTAAGACAATATTTTCATTACAAAAGTAATAATTAGATTTGTGGAGTTATTAGTTTACATGTTTTCTTTACACCTTAGCAATTACTAAATGTTCAACTACTTAAAACATTCAAACTGTGAACATTGGTTTTCTTCCCAGAAAAAAGTTAAATTCCCTTCCATCTGCGGTGTCCACGTGTGATCAGGTTAATCAGAATGGAAGTTAATGCCACGTCTGGACAGAGAGATGATGTGTATATTCAAGGATGAAGTTACCTGTGTAGTCTTTTTTTCTTACCATGCTCAGTGAGTATGAAAGGAGCGTCTGTGATTTTTTTTCCCCCAGAGATATGAAGCTGTACTTCATGTGGAAAATGATGCGTGTGGTGGTACCTTATTGATTTACTATAAAAAGGGAGGCTGACACATAAATTGGATCATTTTGTTCAGCTATTTACCCAGTTACAACAAAGTCCTCCCACAAATCTTTACAGTTCCCAGGTAGTCTGTTTTTTTATACATACAGACCCCCAAAGGGTAACAACTCACAGACTCACTTAATGCTCAAATGAAAACCTAACAGGCAGGATGTGGGTTATGAGTGACATCATGGCTGAGTGAGTAATATGTCCTATGTGATAGTGAGAGCATACAGCATCTGAATGTGTCTACTCACAGACTTGGGCTCAATGGACTCTGAAGCTTTTGTCATTCCATCTAAACATTTCCCCACAATGGGCAGCACCTGGCGGTCCACATCTGCAAACGTCTTCATGCACACACCTAACCTCTCAATTCTTTTTTCCTCCATGTCTTGAAGTTTCTGTAAGAAAATGGAGCCATATTTGTAAATACAGTCTTCAAAGGCATGTGAAAATGAAGGCTGGGTGAGCAGGAACAGGACTGAAAATGACACACTGTGAGTCTAAAATGATTAGGTTCGCTCTGCCAGAGCATCTTTTAATACTTAAATCTTACACACTTGTCATCAGTTTATGTCTTTTTTTTCTTCATTTTGAAAAGGGATTACTACAAAGTGAAAACTCTGTGGACTACTTTGTGGACTGTCAAAACAGTCCACAAAGCAGTCCTTCGTTTGTTATTTATTTTTAGTAGTTAACTGGTTTAACTACAATTGCACAAAAATACAAAACTGTGAGAGACATTTAAGTTAATGGAATTAAAGTTTTCAAAGGATCACATTAAAATCACAAGTTGTTTAAATAAATTTAGTATTGGAAATGAGCCTGGCTCTACAGCTGGAGATGGGTCCCCGGGTGGAGGGTGCCCACTGCTCCTTGCAGGTGCCCCAATGGCATGAAGGATGGGTTAAATGCAAAGGACAAATTTCATTGTACAATGTATAATGACAAATAAAGTACTTTACCTTTACTTTACCTTTTTAAATTCTCATTATTTGTACTGTCATTAAATATACTAATAACTATGTATAAATAGAAAATATCATATTGGTGCTCTGAACTTATATTTACCTGAAATATGTTAGGGATAATCGTATAGTAATGTTCATTTTGCTCCTGGTTGAACTTTTGCAGGTAGGAGGAGTAATCGCCCTTACTGTCAGCAGCCATCTGGTGCCTCATCTGAGCTTGTTGTCGTGCCTGAAGAATGAAAACACATAAACATCACAGACACGTTCACCTCACAAAACCTCATAGTCTCCTTATTAACACAGATATTTGGGTTAATATGGGTTACACACACACACACACACACACACACACACACACACACACACACACACACACAGAGCCAGAGTGTATAAACCTCTCAAGACACATCTGTGAGCACTTGAGCTCATGCATGCACATATACATACACATATTGAAAGCTTGTGAGTGCAAGGTCACAGGTGCATGTGTAAGTCAGGCAGCAGCAGCAGCCATTGGTGTTAGTCTACAGAATATATACAGTAGGTTAGAATAAACATGATAAAAAGGAGGCAACAGCCTGCACGAGCCGTAGTAAGGATTTGGATTTGATTACCCGCCCAGTCTGGCCTGACTCTAATGTCGATAATGTTGATTATTTTGAGCTAGTTCAGTCTCTGCAAGAAGAGGCAGGCAGTCAGAAACACAGCAGGAGCAGCCTATTACAGGCCCACAGCAAGCAGATGGAGATGAGATTATCTCAGCTAGACAGCATGTGGGGTGTGTGTATGTGTGTTAGTGCAGCTAAGTACTCATATCTGTTTCCTCTTTCCATCATATCTAAGGCCTGTCCACCCACAAGAGCAGTTTTTATCCATCATCTATTATAATGAGTCACCTTATGAACCTGTGATTTTGAAAGCTGAAAGCAAAAAGTAACCGGCTAGGTGGGGCAGTGGAGGAAGCATTAGCCTTATATGTACATATTCATGATGGGTGCATTTAAAATATATCATCTAGTTTTCACCCACACACCAAACTGGGGCATGACTTAGAGACTTCTGTCCCAGTCAATCTTTCACACTTTCACTCACACATATGTGGAAGTCATAGATGACATAATTGCAGAAAAAACATCAGAGTGGAGACACTCATCAGACACAAAGGTACATTATTTCCAGCACATGGAGACATGACAGATAATACCTCCCGGTGGAAAACGATCTGTCATGGCAGACGAAAATAAAAGGAATGTGAAATCCAGAGAAATGTTAAAAAGTAATGTCTCTGTGAGCATGCATTTACGGATGTGAGAGCTCTGCTAGTGTGAGTGCATGCAAAGCTCTGCCTACAAGTGTGCTGAATGTGTTGTGAAATGATCACTATGACAACCTGACTGTGTCTGTGGCCACATCACATCCTGTTGGTATTTATTGCAAATATCTTAAAATCAAGACTGACTATCTATCTATCTATCTATCTATCTATCTATCTATCTATCTATCTATCTATCTATCTATCTATCTATCTATCTATCTATCTATCTATCTATTATTGGAAGGAGGAACAAAATATATCAGTGAAAGTTGCCTTATGCAACATTTTCAACGTTTCTCTGAATTAATTGTTCTTACATATATTTAACCTCAGCATGAGAACGTGCTCAGCAAACAACAGCGAGACAAGCCACTGTACAGGAAGCAGATCACGGTCAGACAGGACAGGCGTGTGCTAACAATAACCTGGTCAAGGTTTTGTGTGTGTGTGTGTCCCACTCAATGGGATTCAGAGAAGAATGAGTGTGTGTGAACTGAGACACAGGTTGAGACAGTGTGTTCCCACAAATATAACAGACTGTCCACTGAACCTACCTTGTGGGAACTTCGCTTCAAGGCATGGCATAAAATAAATGTACAAACACACACATACACACACACACACACACACACATAGAAAAAAGGTTTGTTAGCCGTTTCCAGCTAAACAAGAAATTGCCATAGAAGCACTTCCTGGACCACCGGGTCAGTCATCACTCAAATGGGGAAGTTGGTATAACAGTAAACAAAAAGAAACACCACCAAAACAGTGATACTGTAAACTGCTGTTATATGCTGTTTAAGAGGGTAGAGCTGAAGGATTGGAGGACACTGTGTGTGTCCTTTTCTGCTTTACAACCTAGGATCTTCTCAAAGCTTCAACCAAGGGTATGTGTATATGAGTGCTGGGGGTCCCTTAAAGAACTGTAACAATCATTGTGGGTATCTGGGCTGTGAATCCAAACCCCAAATTGAGGCATTTGTTTGCCAGGAGGAGGAGAGGGAACAGTTAGAGGTTCGTTCCAGCTGTGGAGAAAACCACAAGACCTCAGCTCTACAAACGGCAGCTCTTTTGCATTACATGGACAAACTGCAAAAACTTAAACTTGTCATAATATATAAATGTCATCTTCTCTTTTTAGTGCTACTGGCAGGTTACTTTGTTAAAATTGTGCAAATGTCTTCATTAGCAATTCAAAGGCAATCTTTAAATACAGACAGGACACTCATTTACAGAGAAACAAGCAACTTTGCTTACATACATCTGGCAAACTCTCAAGTTTCTTCGTCTCTGTTGTGTTTTTGATATGATTTACCCTTTAAATGTCATTTGTATGACTTAGATTAAGACAAAAATCCATGCAATAACCTAAAAAATAGTTACTAACTGCACATGTCAAAACACGCAACATGGAGTGTTGATGTTTGATAGGCTGCTGAGCGTTTAAAGCCAAACGTGTCAGATCACAAGTATCTTAACCACAAGTTTCGCACAACATTTACAGATACCCAAGAACCCCCACACACACACAGACACACACATACATACAAGCAAACAGTCACACATTAGTACATATGTTCCTAACATTCAACAAATTTTCTTGATTCTTGCTATGAAATCACAGTTGATATCACTTTTCATTTCCGAATAATGGAAATGTGAGATGGTACAAGTAGAGCACTGGCCATTGTGTGGCCTTATCATTTTTACAGTGATCTACAGAGTTATGAAAAAGTGAAAGGAATACATGTTTCCCCATCATCCAGCTCTGTAATAAGAAAGATATAGATTGAAATGATGCATTATGTAGGTATTACAGTAACTGATTATGGTTGGTTTGCATCTTTTGACTGCACTTCTCATGCAGTCAGTCCAATCCTATTTCTTAACCTAATAGAAAACTAATAGTCATTTCTAGGGAGGCACAATCTGATTTGTTCAACTCTACAACCTATGGATGATGGGTGGGTGGAGAGTGGGGTCATTCATTTCTATTTTAATTAACATTAGGCTGGACATTACATATTTCTGTATATCTTTGTAAAAAAAATCTGATAAGTTAAGTTTTGAAGCCATTCTCACACACAATGCAATGATACCAATATTGGTGTTTGTCAGGATTACTACCTGGCAATCATTACACCTCAAAATATAATTCATTCTTTTTTAGTGGTCCTTGTTCACTTGTCTTTGTGGTTTTATCACAAGACATTTATCTGTGAGTGAAATGTGTTGTATTCACCAGATAACAGGAAGAGGATACGAGAATAATTATGTGCAGATACACAATTCTGTCATTAGGATATTAGGATAGTTAGGATATTAGTATAGGATTAGGATGATGTAATAATGTATATGTTTCTATGTAGAATCAAGCTAAAAACACTTTTTTGAAGCATTATAGGGCAACTAAACATTTGTGCAACCAGTGATATGATTCAGATTCAAATGCTTAATTGATCCCAGAGGAAATCCATGAAAGCCACAGAGTTTTATTTCTTCATACTAAATTCTGTAATGTGTCTTATATGCTTACATAAATTCCATAACTGTAATCAGAAACAAGCCCACTCTTGTTTCCAGACTAGTTTCTTTAGCTGCTATGCCCAGTCTATCCAGTTGAGTTCAGTGTTAGCCTAAGCTCATTGTCGCCCTTTTGGCTGTAGGTCCAGAATGCAGAAAGGCTCTTTATTCTAGTCTATATTTGCATAATAATCGGCTCTGAACTGTGTCAACTCCAAGCCTGAGATTTCTGCCAACAGCTGATGAAGCAGCAGGAGCACGCGCTGGTGACCCATGATGCCTTGCGGCTGTGGGAGCTGTGTGGGTTAAGGGCTGGGACGCTGGAGGTTATTTTAATTGGTCGTGACAACAGGAAATGACATCAGTAAAAGGCCAAGGGGCGATCTGGGTTACAAGTCCTGAGAATGAGATGATCACTGCCTGTGTATAATAGAGAATATATAATTACAGAAACCTAACCCTATGATGCCAAATTAATCATATTTGATAAGTGAGATTTGAAGCTGTCTACACTACCAGTCAAAAGTTTGGACTCACCTGACTTTTCTGTATTTTCATGACTATTTACATTTTAGATTATCACTAAATGCATCAAAACTACAAATGACCACCGATGGAATTATATAGTTTAAAAAAGTGTGGGATAACACAAAGCATGTTTTACATTTTAGAGTCTTCAAAATAGACACATTGTGCTTTTATTAGGATTTTACAAATTCTTGGCATTTTCTAGAGGAGCTTCCTGATGTAGTCACCTGAAATCATTTCTAACAGTCTTGAAGGATTTTTCAGTAATGCTGAACACTTGTTGTCCATCTCATGTCATTTAAATGAGAAAGTTAGTCCAAATTTTTGATTGGTAATGTACATGATCAGAAAAACCTGATGTATACAATTAGATACATGCAGTACATGGATAATCCACCGGGGGGAGGAATTATTTCACCAGAGGCCTTTCCAGTGAAACTACAAGAATGTCATTGATTTGGAAGGAGGTGGAAATTTGTCAGTTTTGAAAAGGAATTACAAATTTTTGTGTTATGTTTTTATTTGACATTGCAACCTGATGTATTAAATGTGATACAAAATTGAAACTCATACATGGAAACTGATATCTGAAAAAACTGTTTCTTGGTTGCTCAGAAACACCAACAAAGACACTAGATTTTTTTTTTTTTTATGGAATTTTCTGTCACTGATTTCATGGTTCAAGCTTTACGGGGCTAAATACATATTGATTTCCAAGACTGTGAGAGGCCAGCACAAGCCCATGTTTAAGATAACACAAAAAACACATGCAAGCACCAACATGGACACACACTGTCCAGTGTTGCTAAAGCTCATACACAGTGCAATGCGTTTGGTGGCTGCTTTATACTGATAATGAGCACACTGTCCTCCTATCAGCTTTGTTTAGCAGCACATCACTGTGATGCTCAGACAATGCCAGCCTTTACACACAGCGCCATGTCACACACTTACATAGACACACACACAGTCACAGAATTTTTGCTGTCTTTCGATCACGGTGGAATGACAAGTCAGGACTGGGGGAAGGGCACGGAAATGAAGGAGAGTAGTGCTAGGTGGGAGAGTGGTGAACAAGGCCAGGCAATTGACAGGACAAGCTGTGTCTGAACTGTTGATGGTATGGCACGGGTTCATGTGATAGGTGGTTGCTCCACAGGAGTGAGATAACACATACCTTTTCCACATCTGCCTTAGTCACATTTATGTCAGCATCCATCTTCTCAAAGTATTGCTGTGCTCTGTCCGCCTCTTTACAGTCCCTCTCAAACCTTCTTTTACACTGAAAAGAAAAAAATAATTCAAATTTAGTACAATCACACACACATTACACCAGTAAGCAGAAGACAGTGAATAAAATATGGACCTCCTCCACTGTCTTTGTAACGTGACCTTTAAAGAAAGCATTATAATGGACGTCACAACATGTATGTATGCGTCATATACATTTCAGTCACAGTGCTGTGTGTGACAGAGGTCAGTATTTGTCACTGATACAGCAATGGGGGTCTGTCAAAGTCTGTAGCCTGCAGATTAAACAAATGTTCATAGTGGTCATTTGTGAACAGAAAAACAAGCATTCATCCAGCCCTCTTTCGACCCTTCTCACTGAACAATCACTGTTTGTTGGACAAACGTGCACTCTGAACTATGCCTATCTTCCTCACATACAATGGGATCATTGAACATGCAGAAAAGTTGAGGAGTACAAGGCAGTTTTGCTTCTCTCTCACAGTCTTTCTCTTCCCAGTCAAAGGCGCCAGGCAGAGATAAGAAGTAGTGTTCTGTTCAGTCTCTCTTTTAGTTCCTTCACCAAATAAATTAAACACACTCCAGGAAGTAGTCTTAACTTGCTTTGGATAAAAATAGCAGAGTTATCATACGTACAACAGTATATCTTAAAACTTCAATTAATACAGTTGTGTAATAATGGCTATTGCACACAACTGAACTGTAGGAGTGTATTCAGATCTTAATGTTTTCTGTAATAAAATTTTTACCACTTAAGGATAATATGAAATAGTAAATCATTTTGTTTATCAGTTACTTTGAGCTGAATGTTTACTTCAACAGTTATCCAATTATTATAGATGTCATAATGTCTTATTTATGACATTTTTTTTCTTTGGAAGAAGTTGATGATACTACCCATTTAATGGGCAATCTTTTTTCCTGCTCCAGGCTATTATTACATCAGCCTTTAAAATGGTTCAGTTTCTGTTTTGGATCTGTGTGTTTCAGTGCTTTGAATTACCACAAATAAAGGCCAATTTGACATGACATGGTAATCTGAAATGTACTTTTATACAGAGGAAAATACAACAATTTACCAAAAGGAAAAAAAGCACAAGATTTCAGTTAATGTTCTCAACAATTTACTGGTAAGTAGGAGTTCCTCATATGCATATATGAGGCAGTAAATGAATGCAATCTAAAGTTGTTTAAAGTCTGCTGTCATGGCTTTATAGTGTCTGGAAAAAAAATACACAAATTCCTTCAAACCCTTTTAATGAACTCTGTCTTTGGCCTTGAAGTTGCTAGTTTACTTCAAATCAAATGTTAGAAACAGCCCAGTACGTAGCATCCCCTGTGTCTCAGTAAATATGAATGGACCTCCTCCATCCCTCAATAGTCAAAGCAACTCTGTGGGAAACACTGCATCTGTTTTTGTTTTGTTTTGTTTTTTACCATTATCTGATACTTAAGTTTATACACTTACAGTGTATAAACAGAAATATCACAATGTGTGATAAAAAAAAAATATATATATATGAGGAGGTCCCTCGGGGCTCTTTACAGCACCCTCTGATGATTTTTTTTCTTTAGAAACTGAAATTTTGATCATTTCTGTAAATCCACTTTATACGGCTGCAGTTTACAGATGTCTGATTTAGTATGAGCTTTGACATCAAGTGGGACTAATAAGATTGACCAGTCATCATGTTGAGTGTCACTCATTATTATGCCTGGAGAAATTTAGGTCAATCAACAATCTTTGGGTCATTCTGAATAAATAGGTCATGTTTTTATCCAATCAATCTGAAATGGTAGGTTTTGGTATAGAATAGATATACCTATATAGGATAGATACTCCTATAGCATCTGACAGAACATGTGACAAATGTTAATGTTTGATATTCTTAGAATGGAAAGTTATCCATACAGCAATACTGCCTCTTCTATAAAAACGGTTCCATAGAAATGAACACACAAATCATTCCATTTTAATGGGGTCACTTACTGATTCCAGCTGCTTCCACGAGCTTTCAATGTGCTGCTGTGCCTTACGTCCATCATGGAAGTGCTGTCAAAAGAGTAAAAAAAAAGAATAACTTTCTCAGTTATTTATTAAAAATCGTATGTTTGTACAAACAGGAGGCTTTGACCTTGATAGGCCAAGGATTATAAATTATACAGAGTTAGAGTTTCAACCATATTGCTATACTCCTACTATGACAGGAAGCTATTAATGACAACTGTAAATGTAGGGCAAATTCCAATAGACAATATAGGAACATTAAATATTATGACCGCATACCCCACTGGCTTAAGTCTCAGAGATTTATACGAGCTGAAGCAGATGGCTGTAAGTCTATTTGATTAAAGAGCAACCAGATTAGATACCTCCAGCTTCAGCACAGGTGCAAAAAATACTTTGCAGCTCAAGAGAAATGGTGCAATTTCAACAAACCAATACAGAAATACAGCTTTAAAAATGAAGTTTTGAACTGACTATAGATTTCATTGAATTAAAAGATGAAATATAAAATAAGCAATTCTGAGACAAAGTAGAACACATGCTGCTTTCATCAAACTGCAGTCACATGTAGTCACATAGGACGACCAAACATCCGGGGAAAAGCCAGCCATTTGGTCACCCTACCATATACGTTATCGATATTTGTTATCACCCCCCCCCCCCCAATATAAATTATGTGAAATCATTTATATGTATATTCGTTATTGAATTTCCCACTCCTCTCCCCTCAACCACACACCTCGTGCCAAGATGTCCTGGTTTTCCCAAACTGAAATATGGGCACCCTAGTATATGGCACAGATTTATGAACTGAGCATGTGAGACAAGGAATATTTAAACCGTACCTGACAGCATTACAAATAGAGAGATAAATGAGGTCATCCATGTAAAGTAATGAGGCTTACTGACTCAACACATCATGAGATAAAACTCTGAATAGCCAGATTCTCTAATCTGGGGGGACAGACAGGCCCAGATGGATTTTGGCACTCCTGTGGGTGGCATATTGTACAAAGTTAAATGGCAGCTGCTGGTCTAAACTCCTACATCACATACGCTGTGTGTTGTTATGAAAGGCCTCACTTAGCCTATCCCACTGCAGGGAACTTGGCCGCAAAGAAGGATCTCATCTTTTTACAGATCTCCATGACATTCAGAGCCAAACACCTGGAAGTGATTCCCTACAAATATAATCTTCTCTTAGTTTTAAATGAGTTTGTGATACCTTGTGGCCACATTTGTAGGGTAGGTAAATATATTTTTTGCCTGAAATCATGGTGTTCTGTTAAAGAGCTACTTGACATGAAAACAGCATAGAGGCTAGACTATCAATGGGGTATCCCCTGGTTACACAGGCTGCGGAAGCTAAGGTCAGTAGCTGAGCTGAATATCGATGTTGTGCACTGCCATTCAATAACAAAACCATGCTATTATAAAGAATAGAAAGCCATTGCTTGTACTTTTCTGACATTTCAACCCTTTTGACAACACAAGGAAGTTCTCAAAGCACCCAAGCAGGAGATGTGAAATTCAGGTTGTTACATGCATTTCACCTGAATAACAATAGACATGAGAGTATTTAGTGAGAATGTGGGCTGACTTGCCTCAGGTAGTAACACATCTCACTTCCCAAAGTTTCTAGAGAAGCTAAGTAAAATAAGGAAGTGATTCAGTGTTTCAGGGGAAGTATTGGGGCTGTAACAGAAAATGGGACATTGTGGCGCTGCTGAAGTGGTGTTGATGAGTAACCATGCATCTTGGTTTTTCAATTACTGTTACAACTGTGATATGTAAATATCAGTTAGATAAAAACCTAAAAAACTCAAGCAAAAAAAAAAAAACAGCTAAAATCTCAGAATTTACACAAGGAAATACAATAAGAAAGACGTGATTAATGCTTTTTCACAAAACACAACAGACCAAGTGACATCATTGTTACTGTGGAATGGTCTTCAAGCTAAATATTTGTCTCCATAAGAACATTTCAGAAAAAAATAACCACATGCTGTCTGTTATCAACAAATCTTCCATCACTATTAAGATAAATCATGCTGACAACAGACGCTAAACAACTCTAAGGTGTTTAAAAAATGTGGCTGGGGAATTACCATTTACTGATCATAGTTTTTGTTTTTTTGTTTCATTCACCAAATTAAGCTGAGATGAAAGAGCTGATTCCCTTTCAAACATTATTAAAATAAATAAATACATAATCAAAAGAACAAACACATATTTCTTTATGACTAACCATCATCTTGATGCAGGTTTTTGGTCTTGAAATTCACAGGTCAGATCATAGTGACATAGAACACATGAGATATGCCTTGTTTTCCCTCCACACATCCCTCTAAGAAACATCATATGAGACCTCATGGGCTATTACACAGATTTCTGAGACACTGCCATTCCCATTTGCCCAACAGATTCTTAACTGTCTAGTCCAGGGGTCTGTAACCCTGGTCCTAGAGGGCCACTATCCTGCATGTTTTAGATGTATCCCTCTTCCAACATTCACATGATAAGCCTATCATGCACCTGCAGAAGATTGATAACGGCTGTCAGGTGTGCTGGAAGAGGAAAGCATCTAAAACATGCAGGACAGCAGCCTTCCCCTCCCTTGTCCTGCTCTTGTGTCTTTATCTCCTGTCTTCCCAGCGTAAACTATCATGTGTCCCAAATAAAAAAGCCCAACATATGACATTATGTGATATTATGAAATATTTATATGACATTTGCTCGTTTGTTTGTGTTTGCATACTAAACTTTATTTTCCTGGAAATTTGGATGTACCAGAAGCTGTCTGTGTCCAGTTGTTTTGGTCCTGGAGAGACTAAACAAACACAATGTCATTTTATGTGTCCTTGTGATATACCAATTGACAATAAAGGCTATTCATTCATTCACTCTAGGACCAGGGTTGCAGACCCCTGGTGTAGTCAAACAAAATATGTCAATATAATATGTTTTATAAGTGTGGAGCTGGAAAATATTATCAATACCACATCTATATAATTCATTTTCATAGTGTGTGCTCTTATGCATCTCCCTGTGCAACACAGAACCATAATCCCACTGGGAAACATAAATTGTGATGCACAGCCAAGTCAGAGAAAGAAAAAAGAACAACAGTGGTTACTATTTACTGTCTGCTTTATCTGTTTCTGCTTTAGAGTGTCATCCTTATAGTAGACACCACACTCAGATAAAAACAGACATACTCTGTGTGACTCACATGTTGTCACATAACCCTGTGGGTCTGGTACGCATTAGATTCATAGACTATGTAATAAGCTTTGAGCAAAACAAAACAAAAACATGAGCCAAAAGGAGGAAAAATCAACAGACAGGCAGAGGAAAATTAACAAACATCAGCACAGCGATTGTACTTTTGAATGTAATATGCTGCACTTGCACATCTGCATGCACAGCCCTTAAATGATCTGTAAGTTATTCATTGAGATGACTTGGTTCATAGGAATGTGCACCTGCTGTCCTGTGCAGTTGTCAACACATATATAATCATTGTATACTGCAAATAGCGCATAGGAGATACAGGGAATGGAAACACCTCGTAAAAAGGCCCTATGAAGTTCAGGCCATCAAACAAGGATGCTACAATTCATCTTGTCATAACCATAATCACCTCATTCTAATTATTACGCTAACGGTGACTAGTTTGCATAATCTTGATAACCACTTCCCTTTACCTGTAAGATGACAGTTGGGTGAAATTAACAGATATGACTTGATTTAAGCAATTTCTATATTCACTGTAGTTGTCAATTTCAATACAGTAACAGTCCCTCTGCATTGAGATGTACATGATGCCACTGAGGGAACATCCTCTTATCCATTCCACTTGTCCATTGCCTATTTGTCTTTCCCTTCAGCTCAAGAAGGGATGTGAGGCCACTCCAGAGACACAGTGTTCTTACACTATTGTCTTTCCACTTTGCCTTTAAGACATACATGTGGTGAGTATTCTCTGCCAACCCACCAAAAGATGTTTTATAGAGCGTTATGGTTTTCAGCTGACTTCTTCGTAAATACGCTGATTATTTTCCAGCCCTGCTAGCTGAATTAGATGTCTCTTTTTTGTTTTCTGGCAAGATGAAGTTCTCACATTGTAGGAGGATGATAAGCATACTTTCCTCCAGCAATGAAACACATCATCATATGTGTTGTAATGTGGTTTTATTTGAAGATGTATTGAGCTAACTCTACCGGTCATGAAAATTGAATCTATATGTTTGAAGTGTTATATGAATAAGCAGGATGAAGTGTTTTGGGATATTTATCAAGCCTCATTACAGAATATAAGCCCTGTGATCAGATGCCTCACAGAATACCAAACATGATTACTCAACAAAATCACAGCCGAGTTAGTCTTACTGTAGGCTCCTGATCCCATATTAACCTACCCTAGTATTAGTCGTTGTATATAATAACTACTAAATAATAAAGAAAGGGGAAGACTGTTTATTCTTTAATACATTATTCCCATTTCTTAATTATTTAGGTTTGGTGTGTTAACTTGACTGACGTATTAAAAAAAAAAAATCTGTTAAGACAACATTCTTGGCCTCACCTCCCATGTTGCCCTGTTGAGCTTAGCATGGGGGTCACTCAGGGAAACAGCAGAGGAAGGTGGGAGACTTACAAAACAACCCCACTGGAGAAACTAATAAGGTATTATTTGTTTCTCCTTCTGGCTCTGTATTGTGGATTTCACCTGTCCAATACAGTAGGCCCCTCATCCAGTCAGGAGGGGCGGGTTCTGGCCCTCCTCTAATCCCACTGTCTGGGTCTGTCTGTACTGCTTTGTCTGACATAGACACAAATCAAAAAGCTACAACAGAGACAACACTGAGTGGTGCTTAAATATTCATGTGAATGAAACCAGAGAGAGAACAACTGATGGGGAGCTGTGGAAGCCACGGGGCATGATTACTTTACAATTACAATGTCACTAAACACGTTCTCCTGTATGAAAAAAAAAGCTGAATTATTTTAACGATGAAAAATTCTTTAAACTAAAAAACAATGGAAACAAAAGGACTTTAGTGGTGTACATTTACCCTGTGAGGGCACTGTTCTAACTGCAGCTGAGAAACCATTTGCTCAGTGCTTTCAGATAAAATGATCTTCTGTTCTTAAGAGATACAGAACGTTATGAGGGGAAAACCCCCAGTGTTGGAGACACATGATAAGCTTGTCATAATATCTGCAGCAAAAAGAGATGCTGAAAAGAAAAAAAAAACATCGTATGCTCTGGGTGCGGAAGAGGGAAAATAATGTGAGAGGCACAAGAGAAAAAGAGATAAAATAATGTAATTAAAATGGAGAATAAACACTGGAAACACAGAATAGACACAGGAAAAAGTAAGAGGAAGGAGGAATAGGGGTGTCAAAGTATCATCCTGCAGGCCTGACCAAGGACACTCCATGACAAGGGCCCAATTCGAAGTATTTCTGAGACCATTGCCATGGCAACCTAAAGCCAAAAGAGAAAACATCTCTAGGGGAGCAGGATGATTCCCCTTCCGGTACACTGGAAATCCCCCAAACTGTACATATGTGTGTGTGTGTGTGTGTGTGTGTGTGTGTGTGTGTGTGTGTGTGTGTGTGTGTGTGTGTGTGTGCTACTGCTGAAAATCAAATCAGTTGCCTAATAACACAAGCTGGGACTTCCTGTATCAATGTAATGAACATAGCATCAATGAGGTCAGCAGTTGCACATATGAGCATACACTCTAAAAACATCACTGTGCCTCTGACCAGCCCTCTGGTTTTGGTTTTCCACTCCAGTTCCCTCAGCTGTACTTCTGTGACACAAGAGACCATGACAGAATTTTCAGAAAGTACTTTTTTCCAGCTGGGTAGCTCTCTCTTAGCTTCTCCACAGCTCTATAGATTTAATGGGCACCACACTGTTATCTATGAATCATGCGCTGCAGGTCCATTGCTGTTCCAGATCACTGTATAATGGTGAGGAAAAAAGTGACTTCAGCAGTTAAGAATAGAGTGTGGTGCACCAATCATTGTTAGTTTCTTTAAATGAGAGAAATGAGCCTGTAATGATAGAGAGGCAATGACTTTGTTCCATAAAAAGGACTTAGCCAATTGCATTCTGCACTTCTGGCAAGCCTTTAGGTATATCTATATTTACACATCCAATGCTCATGGACCAAAGCTCATGGACCATGGAGTACAAATGGACTACTGAAATTCTTCTTGGATGATGTGGACTGAGCACCAAAAAGCAACCTCTCTTTTTCTTCATACACACAGAACCCTTACAGCTCAAAGTGATTGAAAAATATAAGTTATGTCTCACTGATTTTCTCTCGGTCTTCAGTTCTTGCAGGTAGCGTGACAGCTCACTGATGATTTGAGCTGTCAGGTTCTCGGCTATAACCTCATGTTGACCGGCGTAGTCATTTAACTCATTAAGTGACGTCAAGAAGGCTCGACAGAAGGTGTACCTGGTAAGACATGGGAAGTGAGTCAGAGCAAACTGGACCTCAATGGGGAATTTAAAGTGTAATAATCAAACAACAGATCTGAAACTTACTTGCTCTCTTCCTCTTCTCTCGAGTTCTTCTTGGGTTGATACTTCTTTGATAAATTCCTGTAAGTAAGCATAAAGAATTGAACAAGGTCAGACAGTTTTTTCAACACATTTCCTAAGAGCACAAAGATGGCCCTCATTTCCATTATAGTTTCCTGACACTGCCCTTATGGACCTGCCAATGGATCATCCAGCACAGCATTCAATTCTGTAGAGTGCTTTCCACTCCTTCTACTACAACCCCATCCCTCTCTTCAGGTCATAAATCATTGCCTAAGGAGTAAGCATGCAGTAGAGCTAGTCACCAGAAACAAGCATACTCTTCTTTTGCTGCCATTGCCCTTGTTGTGACTGCAGCTGCATGGTGGTGGCATGAGGTGGATGCAGAGTGGACAGAAAGAAACACATGTATAGCAGAAAAAGATATTGCTATAAGTGTGGTAAGAAACCATGCTTTGTAACATCTGGGTCTACTGCTTGTTTTTGTTGTATGACAAGGTAAAAGACATGTCACGCTCATTCCATGATGACAATGTGACACACTCATCACCTGACTCTGCTGCTGGTCTCTGTAATGAACACTCTGTCAGCACAACATAATAACATACACTAGGGTCTGATAGGTTTGGAAGTATGTAGAATACCTCAGCCTTTATAATACTTTGTCTAATTGAACAGTATTGTTGTCAAATTCAAAACATGGTATACACAAGCAGCAACCAAAACACATCTCAAAAATTCCTTTAAATTTAAAGGGGTTTATCCTCACTAGGGTCACATCCCAGCTACAACAGGCAAAGGTGGGGTACACCCTGTATGAGTCACCAGTTCATCACAGGACTAAACATACAGTATATAGACAAACAATCACTCAATCACAATTTAGATTAACTAATTAATCTATCAGTGCATGTCTTTGGATGGTGGGAGGAAGCCATAGTACCCAAAAGAACCCATGTAGACATGGGGAGAACATTCAAACTCCACACAGAAAGGTCCCACTGACTGGGGTTGGAATTGAACCAAGGACTTTCTTGATGTGAGGCACAAGTACTAACCACTGCACCACCGTGACACCCCTTACAACTAGAGTCATGTGAATAAAAAAAAAGAAAAATCATGTTGACGGACATTACAATTAGCAAAGAAGTATTTTAAAAGAAACATGAAACGGTATGTGTGGACACATGAGGAAACCAAATAATTTTTTTGTTTAGTATGGGATAGAGGGATAATACTGTATAACAACTGGTGCCAGGCACAACAAACCCCAGTCCCCTTGCACATTTTACCTGATTTGTCCTGTCTCTTATCATTGTGAAAACACATTTTTGGTGACTATGACCTTTTACCAACTTTCACCAACATTTATGGAGATCTATTCTGGACCACCTTGCACCTTTCCTGAAAATTGTATAGAAATTGCTCCAGTAGTTTTTTGTGTAAAGTTGCTAACACACAAACAAACACACAAACTGAACCAAAAATAATACCTCTCTCCCCGTTGGGGGCGGGGTGATAATGAATATATCTGTAAAGCAATGTAGTATTTATATTCATCACCATGTTTATGGAATAAATTGTCATGTCATCTTGCAAAACATTGCATTTGTGTTTTAATGGAAAAACTGACTACACACTTCTGGTTTTTTTCAACATTTAGTAAATATCAGTAAAGTTTTGTGCAGACATCAAAAGGAAAAGACATTTGTCATTTGAATACACCTGCCCACTTCTATTGATTATTCATTCAGTTAGGCAGTGGTATGTGCCCTACTTTTAAGATTATAGCACTGTGCTAAATGCCTTTGCTTGGACATGCTGTGAAAGAGCATGCTTAATTCCTGCTAAAGTAAATAATGCACGTGTTGAGGAAAAATACTACATGTAATGTGTGTCTACTCTGCACTAAATCTAGCTTTCACTGTCCACATCCCCCACGCCTCTCCTCCCTAGCGGTGTTTGCACTGTTGCTAGGCAGATCAGTCCGTCTATTGCTTTGCTTGTCCTTCTCACCCCATCTCTAATTATAGCAGGATCTCCCACTCACTCATTCATTCATTTGCAGCCAGATCATTTGTCACATTTTATTTGTCTACACACCTCTATGCCACATTTAACTCATATGACAACATTTTGGTAGGGGCTTGCACTTAATTACAAGTGTTAAATGAGTACTAGGAGAAATTAGTTTGGATATATATGTACAGATGCTTGATCAGTCTATGGTCTCTGTAAGACAACGGTAGATACAGCAGAAACCTTGATGTTTGTGCATATGATTATAAGCTACAGGAGAAGCAAGGAAGACAGACAATTTGTTCACCCTCATCGAGTCTCTTTTGTTCGCAGGGCTTTATTCCCACTGTGTTATGGATTATACCAGACTGGAATTTGGGGGAGGAGGCGGCATTAATGCATTGCCCTACAATGACTAGACTGGAGCATTGTGCATGTTTACACCATTGCATGTGGAGAGGATTATTCATGGATTAGCACCATGTGTAGTTTAGTATGGTGAAAAAAACATTAAAAAGTGGAGTTATAGCCAAAGAAGAGCTTCAATAACCGAGGAATGTGGAAATGTTTGTATTTAACACAAACCATCTACAAATTCTATCTTGCTCAGTACAGATGCATAATATCATTTAAACAGCTGATTAATAATATGTATTATCCTATAACAAGATTGTCTCTAGAGGTATTTTTAAACTGTATTAAATGTTGACTTGTAATATCACAAAAAGTAAAACCAATCACTTAATTAACATTTAAACTAGTGTTGCATTGTTCAATCGGCTGCCAATCATAATCTTTGCCTAAAAATAGCCTGATTGGCAATCAGAAAAACATGGTGATCAAAAAGCCGATCAAGTGATGTAAAATACTAGCAAACATTTTCAAACTTGCAAAAATGCTACAGAACAGGTGCATCTCATCTTGACTGTTTATGTACTTTTTAAAATATAGTTAATTAATTAATAAATAGTAAAAGTTTGAGATCATTTTACGCTGCGTAAGGCAGACAACAATGTGCTTACAGCAAAATAGCATTAGCATTAGCCTAGCACTGCTTGCTACAACACCTGAACCGAACGCATCTGCACTTGAACGGCACTTTGTCAAAGCGGACTCAGAGCTTCTATGTTTTGCTAACTCGTGAGTACTAGCTTGTAGCCTCATATGTAATTATTTTTAGCAAATGTACCAAGGCAGTGTAATAGACTACATGTGCCTCAACATATCTAGGAGCGTGTGCCTGTGCATGGATGCACGTGCATGCAACTCAAAACACCTCAGCCTTCTCTCGTCCCCATTTATTGTCCATCAGTTTAGAATGTTGAACATGGACTGTGAACTGGAACACATTGAAGTATTTGAATTTTGGCCCAGCAGGTTTTGTTTTGGGCTCTTAAAAAATCTGTTCAAATGCTTTCTGGCACTTGGTTTGATTCCAAACAACAATTGCACAGTCAAAGGTTTGTAAAGATACAGTGGAGGGAAAAAAGGAAAATCACAACAAAACTGGAAACCATAGTGAAAACAAACAAATCCCAAACCGTTTATTTTTAGTCTCACTCACTGCTTTGTTTTACTCCATTGTATGTTCAGAATTCTGAATATTTAGAATAACTGATACATATAGAACACTCACCAGTGATACGTCAGAAGTTAAAGGGTTTTTAAAAAAAATGGAATTAAACTGATTGATCAACAAAAATCGACAGAATACTCGACAAACATATTTGATAGTACGAGATAAAACTATCCATACCGAGATGAAGGTATGATGATTGGTATCAGTAATCAGGCCAAAATATGCTGATCGGTACATCACTAATTCAAACATGCTAGTGTTAACAATCAAGGATCAGTGAACTAGCATATTATATGAAATGCAGTCTTTATGAATGAAATTAATGAATTACATCTATGAACTTCCTGTTAATACATGTTAGAAAAGGCTTTAAAATACAGGAAAAAAACTGAGGCTCAAAATATGACTGACATAAGAGGACAGATGACAGAAGAGGAGACTAGGGCAAATTACTTTACTAGACCTAACAGACCAGTATTGCCTTTGGTTTGAAGTTCCCTAATAGATTAAACCCGATTCTTGTGTTAAGTTGATTATAGGATAATTAGTCCGTAGGTATATCCAAGTAACACCATAACAAAGGGCCACAGTGTATTGAAAACCTAGAAAAACCTTATGACTCACGTCATCTTCTCCCGATTGCCTCATTCCTGCTTCCTCTAACAAGTGTGTCAGTATGCACGTGCACATGCATGTGACTGTACATGTGTGCCGACTAGAGCTACTAGAAAAAGCCAACTCCAACACTGGACTTTCTGTACATGCAAGATAAAATAAAACATTGGCATTTTATGTTGAGACAGAGCTTCAATAATAAGCCAACTTGTTATGCTTCTGTTTACAATACTGGAAACTGATAGGGGTGGAAATTGACAAAAATGTGGCAATTCAATAGTATTGCAATATTTGGCCCACAAGTCAATATTGCATTATTATTATATTCTACACACTAACTGAAGTGCAAAAACTTTGTCCTTGAAAATTTAGAACACAGTAACTTGTTACAGGACAGCACATAGTTATTCTCTGAGCAGGAGATCTCTAACATAACTTAAAATTATGTAAGAACAATACAGTAAAATAAAGCAGACATGATAGAGGAACAAAAACCATATAAAGCCTTGAAATAAAAGTAACTTAAAGCTTCAATTAAATTGAGAAAATATAACAAAAGTGTGCAGTTCTAGAGTCCAGACCTGTTGGCTGCAAGATCAACAACAGAAATTAATTTGGGAATATTGGCAGTTTTGTGTAATACCATGCTTTACCAGAGGAAGCAGTATGCAAGCCCTGAAGATTTGTTTAACATGAAGAAAAAGAAGTTGCCAGCGCTTCCCCAAGTTCTGCAGAGAGTGAGCAACTCCAGCTAGCAGGCTGTAGACTGATATTTGGAAATATTACAAATGTCTCTCCCTGTCTAGAATTCACATAGACTGAACATGACATTGGAATTCCCCATCCTAATTCCATCTCTGCTGGAGTTCAGAGTAACATAACATAACACCATCTATATGTGGCATGATTTTTTTTTCGTATGCCAATTCAAAATCAGGCTCAGTGAGTTCCAATTGAACACTACCGATGGTTGTGTATGTGATTATTCTCCCATAAATTGGGTGAATTACCAGTTTTCCTTCCGTTAGCATGTCTGGGGCAACAAACACTAGAACACACTCATCTTTAGTGGACATGTTGATCTGACTATCACTCACTTTGACACACACACTGTACCAGACTCAGAACTACAGGCAGCCTATGTATTACATTTTACACATCACCTGGGTCAATTATGTTCAATGTGAAAACTATGAAAAGAAACGTGTCGCTCACATCACATGCATTAACTATGTACCAGGCCCAAATGATCAGAGTAAACTCAGAGAAAAGCAATGAAGACAACAAGAATGTTAAACAGATAACTATACAATTAAATATTGCAATACTTTGCACTTACTCTTTCAATATAATTGCATACATAAAATATCGTGACACTGAACAGAATAGGTTTTTCCCCCAAAACTATAAATCAATAGTGAAATATTGGATTATTAGATACCTATATTTGTGTGATATTGTGTGTGTGTGCATATATGTCCAAGGTGATGGTTAGAAACCAGAAAATTCCAATTGATGCAGGTTGTATGAAAGTTTACATGTATGAATGTATGAAACCTTAAAAAACATAAAGATATTTTAAATTTTTTAGATTTTAATGCAACCCTCCAGCCTTTGGGGACAACCTACATGGAGGCCATCAAAACCAACTGAATTTTTTAGCTTTAATGACAAATGTAATGACTGTACAGTAGTTGGTCTCAAATTGTGATTAATGATTAATCAAATGGAAATGATGTAATTGCATAAATGACTGTGATTTAATGTAAATGAATGTGCATGTGTCCCTGTGAATTGAAAGTCTTTATCTAACATTTAGAAAAAGACAGACATTCAATTCAATTCAATTCAATTCAATTTTATTTATAAAGCCCTAAATCACAACAAAGTCGTCTCAGAGGGCTTTACAAAAACATAATCAACTACAGAAATACATGAAAAGTCCCAGGCATCCCCTGTCCTTAGACCCTCCTTCTCGGCAAGAAAGACCCTCCTTCTCGGCAAGAAAGAAGAAAGAAGACATTCAACATGTACAAGTATTCCAATGAACAGGATTATCTCCAATGTGGTCATGCAACTACCCGGCTTTCAGCAGAGCGAACATACAAAACAAAAGTTGCGAAATCCTGTGGCTAATCTATATCCACCCCACAGCCCTGGATCACAGGACAAAACTTTCAAAATGTATAAATGTAACAATACAATTAAATCATTGTTGTGGTGAGTTTAACCCTTGTGCGGTCCTTCGTAAATGGCACACTGGCTGTGTCCTACAATTGGGTCTTAAAGAGCCAGATTCCAAAGTTCAGTTCCATAGACTCATCACCCCACCCCCCCAAGGATATTTTACTGTTTTCAGTAGTAAGCAATGGGACCATACAGTACGTATAAAAAGGTAAATTTTTTAGCCACCAGGTCACTGTGACCCGAAGGACCGCACAAGGGTTAAGACAATTGGAAAAGTTCCTCCTATTTCTCAATGAGATAGCGACTTTTCACTTGCAATTGTGGGGTGCATGCATGAATGTCAGCGTTGGCATTCACTGTGCTGTAAACGAGACTTCGCAGGTGAATAAGATTTGCACGCGCACTGGGATCAGTTTGGTCAGCTGTGCTTGCATGTCTGGAGCAGTATTTTAATGAACTTCTGAAAAAAAATTATTGAAATACACTACTTTAATTTTTGGCTGTCAGAACTTTGCTTGTCAGGTGTGTTAACAAAAGTCTGTATGAGGCTTTTATTCACAGATGCCCTCTGCTTCTCACTCATGCTGTGGTCCTGTTTCCTCCCACAGAACCTCATCCTCACTACCGTCCAGTGTGTTTGATATGCAGCACCTTTCAGAGTCACAATAAGCTTTTCTTTTACTGTTAGCATTTATCAGACGGTCTTTTTGGAGGTGTCATCTTTGAACGTTACACTCCGTAACTCTGTATTTGTTGTCTGCCTGACAATACTTTGACACATCTGCTGCATTAACCCCCATGTGTTTTTATCTAGAGAGCCCACATTTCTTGGGTTTTCGTAGTGGTCCACCACCTTTTGTGGTATGAGGAGGCGCCACTAAGCTTTGGGCCATATAACCTTCTGGTAAACAACAGCGAGGACGCGTAGCTAGTTAGCCTCAACTTGCCCCACTTAGCTCTGGACAGTCACTGCAGTTCTCTGTTTTTTGTCTTTTTTTATTTCCTATCATTGTTTCTCTGCTATGATTGACAGATAAACCCAGCGACAGTGAGGTCACTGGCGTTACTAAAAGCTGGCAGCCTCTGTTGTTGTGGTGGTGTTGCGACCCCAGACAACTAACAGCATGTGTCAATGATTAGACCCTGGTTATAAGACAAGCCCACTTTGTCACATTACCTTCAACAAAAAAAAAAAGTTTTATATTAGTGTCAATACGGTAACAATAATGACTTTTTGGCAAACTATAGTCTGGACCCACATGGGTAGAAGGCTAGCACCTGCTAAGCGCTGTGGGTGGGACCAAAACTGTTGTCGTTCAAACTGTCTCTGGAGTTACAGGCCAACGCTATGACCCATCAGTGAAACAGTGACTGTGACGTTTTCTCAGAGTAACGAAACACAGTGGGATGCGGCGTACCGTGGAGATAAACAAGTCAGATTGGAATGGGAATGATACACACAGTTGTGGTTTGGTGAAGATTCCACTGTTACAGTGCCATGTCATCATCCTGCCAATCACGTTGTGATTGGTGGGGCAGGTTAGCAAGCCTGGTGTGGCTCATGCTAGGCTTAGTATGTCTAGACAAACACGCTAGGCAAAACAAATTTGGGCCGCTAGGCAGGTTCGTCTAGTTTACGGGGCTAATGACTTTGTGCAATTTGCAGAAATACCTTTATTTTCAAACTTTTATTTATTTTTCTATTTTAAGTTATTTGGGAAGAAAATACAGAACAGAAATTTGACTCATATATGCGCAATTGCAATATAGTCCACAATAATCACAATCATACTAGTCTTAAGTGGACTATTTTAGCCCTTTTTTAAGTTTCTTTAAAAAATGTTGGTCTAAAATGATGTGATGTTATAATACTATTTTCTTTAAAAACTGAAATTATCCATGTAAAATGTCTGCAAGTGTCTTCCACAAACTCAAAGGCAAATTAAATGGTATATGAGGGTCTGTGATGCATTTCATATTTAAGTAAATATCCCACAGCAACCCAGCAATGCATATTTGTCTTCTGGAATGGATTCACAGCTTTACTTGACATTTCTGTTGAATGTGAAAGGTTCAGGGGTCCTGGCATGTAAACACAGACAGCTAGTCCTATTATCTCAAGCTGACTTTGGTCTCCAAAAGCGGAGTGCTTAAGTCTCTGTGGAGTCTGTTGCTATGGGAATAATGGATTGGTATTGGTTAATCACTATGAAATTGGGGGCTGGGGTCATTGCTTAAAGTATTAGCTATACTGCTGGGTTTCTGTAAGGTTGAGGATTGTGGATTTTGGCTGGGGTATTGCCTACTTAGCGGGTACCCAGAGGGCCTTAAGAGATGATGGCTTCCGTACAGGACTGCTCACGCTCCCAACACTGCCTTTGAAAATCACTGAGTGCATCAAAACAGTGTGTGTATTGAGGGTTAAAAGAGAGGGGGGAAACTGGGTCAGACCTGGGGTTGATAAAGCTGATACCTACTCGTCTCTATGGAAACACAAGCTCCACCCCCTCCCCCCTCAACCTGACTTCCTCTTGCCTGAAGCACAAGTCAGCAACAACAGCAGATATGAGGAGGGAGTCTATGAGCACAAAAGGAGAGAAAAATGGAGGGAAGGAAGGAAGAGACATCTTTCCGGGTCAACAATCTGCTTATATTCAGTTATGCATCTGTATGAAGCAAAACTCTTCCTTCCAAGAAAAAATAACAGAAAGTACCAAAATATGTACAGATTCCAATAATTAATATGACTGTGTGGAACATCCCCTGTGGGAGTTCTTGTCAATTTTCCCTTCCGCACAGAGGTCAGAGGTCAGGGTCACGTAAATAATGAGCTAGTTGATATTCAATCTCTGATTTCATGGACATTTCAATAGGACAAACCTTCCTTTTTTTTTCTCCTCTTGAGCCATCTGGATGAAAAACAGTCAACCTCATTACACCCTCAGTCATATATGGATCACAAGTCAGCTTGGGTACTTACCTAATTTGTTTTGCATAGTTGATTTCAATCTCTGATCTCTCCTTGACAAATTTGGTGTACTTCTCAACAAATTCGATCCCCCACTGTGTATGTTTCTCCAAGTTGTCAAACTGATCCTGTAGAAAACAAAAGGACAGAAAAGTCAACTCAGACAATTCAACTGACAATACACAAACAGCATAATGGAAAACATGACCTAAAATTAAGCACTTAAGAGTTATTGATTAGTGCAATGTCAAACAATCCAAATTAATGCACAGAGACTAATAGATGTTGCACATTTAGTTTTTAAAGCTTCTGCTGATAATAGGTCTCATTTCCAGTGGGAGTATTACCCATCTGGCTCTATTCAACCACACTATATGTCCATATACACGTTTGTTCTCAGTGATTGGTCATACAGAAGTATTTTGCTATCCAAGCACAAAGATACAAGAAGATATTACAACTACACATTGAAATGCATGATGCTCTCTGGACTACAGACTGATGTTTTTAGAATATAGTAATTATTTTAATTTACTGATGTGATAAAGTGAGTTCTGATCCAGAATATATTGGATATCCTTAAGTGAGGTCTTTCGCAGTGGGTTAAGAGCAGTTCATTGTAAAAACAGGCACTTACAGCCTACATACTGATAACCAAATACAGCTGTTCAGGCTGAACTCATTATTCAAGATTTGCTCATGACTTGTGAGGAAAAAATGAGCCACTAGTTGGCTGAGGTCACTTCTTTTTTAAAAATGTGTCAGGTTACGTTAACTTAAAGGAACAGCCATGATGATGATGATAGAGACAAGCCACATGCTACATGTACATTTACTGCTGCAGCAATATTTTAGAAGCATTAAAAAAAGACACACACACACACACACACAAGTGACCTGAGTGCAGTTCCAACAGGCTCCCATTTTCTCTCCTACAATGTCTGGAGTCTTCCTGAATCTGACTAATATTTTCTTCAGCACAACGTACAAACCCTGTCTAGTGTCTGGTCGCAAATGTTCATCTGACTGAACCATATGTATAGAGCGCTTCAAGCATCTCTGCACCAAACTCATTTAAATATGAAAGACACAGGAAGCGGTTGTGGGGACGAAAGGTCTGAGTGTTATTCAATAGTGTATGGAACTATATAGAGCTGTTCAGGGTTTTCAGATACTTTATTTTAGTGTGGTGGTCTGGTTGAAGTTTGATCATGCAAAAATATTAAGACAGTATGCTTTTGTTGCTATACTGCAGTCACACAATGACGTATGAGTGATGCGATCTTTTGAACACCTTTGAAATGCAAATTAGTGTCCTCAAAGTGACTGATTCCTACTTGAAGTACTCAGAGAAAACAATAGAGAGTGTTTTGAGTGAGAGGGACTTTCCAGTTTGCATTGTTAGTCAGTTTCAATGAGTAATCATTCAAAAACAAAGTGCAGAGTGGAAGAGATAAAAGAAAACAAATAATGAAATAATGAACTTAATCAACCTCTGAGTCTCATCACTGGCTTTTGTCTTTACTTTGAGTTTCCCTGTCAGCAGAAACCTACTCTACTTGTTTGGGTGGGAATATGATGCTTAATGATGCCTAGGAGGAAACTCCTACCAATCCAACTAAAAAAAAAACAAAAAACAAAAAAAAAAACATCTCTAATTATCACCACGCAGCAACAAAAAAATCAGCATACATCACTCATGTACATAAAATCCTCCCCTTTCATGAACACTGCTCTGCACACATAACTCAGATTACCCTTTTCTGCAGGGGCACCATCTTATCCACTCTTTCCCAGTGTGGATTGTGTGTTCTGTCAACACATCCAAATCCACAAAACGTGCATCCAACTTGTCTTCCTCCAGAGTGGCACAACAAAGGCTGAGGTTAAGTTAGTCAAGGCATCCGCAGGTATGTTTCCCAGGTATCCAAGAGGTGATTATGTGGCTGAGTTGGGAACAATGCCCCCTGACCTCACCCCCACGCAAGAACAAAGGAAACGACCCAAAAAATGAAGCGAGCGATTCCAGACTGTCCAAAAGGAGAGAGAATTCCAAAGAGCACGGGAGGAACTGACGCGGCGCTGGCTCACTTGCTAATGCACTATGAATCTGAGGCCACGGCTGCCCACAGCATTCAGGCTGAATGCTCCATCAGGCGTAAGGTGGAATAAGTGGGATGTGAGAGGAGGATAGTGAGAGAGTGCACAGACAGAGGGAGGGGATTTTGAAAGGGGTAGAAATGACAGAGGAGGCGGGATTATATGGAAATGGATTAGATTTACAGGTTGTGGGTGTTGGTGGCAGTGGTAGCACATAAATCCAAATTAATGGGTTATTTATTCAAATCTAATAACATTTTTTAATGTATTTTATACATGCAACATGATGAGTCATTCTTAGGGCATGAATGTTTACTGAGTATGGAAAGGCAGGTACACAATGGAAAATTCAGCAACAGAGCTTTTTCCTCAGCTACAAGATGAAGATCAAATTAATAAATTATGAAGCAAAGAGTGGGAAATATCCAAGAAAACAACACATTACATGAAAGTGTGTCAGAAGTCTTTCAGTCAAGATGTGCCTTACATCACCCTGATACCTTTATACTTCTGAGAAGAAAACATTATAACTTCTACTGCTTACTGACATTTCATCACATCAGTGATTTCTTTGTCTACTGTAGTTATTTATGAACAGCATGTGTATTAAATTAAGTTCTACTGTTACTTATATCACACTAGTGGAATAAAAAAACAGAGAAAGAAATTAATACGTTTATCTTAAGTCATTTATACATTATATAATACGATCAACTAAAACTTAATTATTATAACAGCTGCATTTTATACAAGATTTTGCTCAATGCATAATTCAGGGTAGTGATTATAATTGTCAGCAAATCCTCCATCATGAATGATCCCATCCACACAGTTGGCTGAACAGTTACTTCAGTCATAATCTAGTCTGCAAAAGACTTTTTGTTAACCGCCCCTTATGGCCCCTGTGTACAATGGACTAATAACTCTTCCTCCTTTTGTGCGCTTCCATTCTGTCATCTTCTGCTTCTGACACCTGACCTGGTTCCTGCAGGAGGGAACAAGCAGGGGTCCCTTCAAGAGACAAATGACCCCAACTCTGGGTGTTATTTTTAAGGAGCTCTCTATGGTGAACTGTTGTGGTAGTACATGAAAAAATAAACCCCTAACCCTAACTGTTTTAAAATAAATATAACTGTTGTAACAATTTTTTTTTTAATTATTATCCAGGAAATGGGGAACTGATTCAAACAGAGAATAAAGGACACCTTAACACTTACGTGGGTTCCCCATGTGCAATAAAAAAAACAAATACATGCTTGTTTTAGCTTGAGCCTCCTGACCTCCAAGCTCTCCTAACTGGTGAGTGGGATTATGGTGTACGAGTTAAACTGCCAGTTAAGCTGTGCTTATACATATAACTGAACAACAATTCCACAGCCCAGTAACCTGCATCACTACCATACTGACCAGTTTTACATGATCCTAGTCAAGATAACTGTATACTGTGTTGCATTAAAAAAAAAAGTAACTAAATTTAGTTAATAATTATTGTTCGAAGAGCTGAAATAAGGTTTCATCAATACTAAACATTCAAAGATTCTTTATTGTGAATTTACTAGAGGTACAAAACAAAGACAATGGAGATACTGTTTCTCTCTCCTTGTTAAATATCACTTTAAAAAAATATATAGAAGAATAATAAATAGGCGATAGAAAGAATGAACTATAGCAGAATATAAAGTGCACATGTCTATCCAAATATTATGTAATGCAATGACTAGGATATAAAATACCCTAATGCTTGAGTACAAGAGTAAATGTGAGCTCATGCCAATCTATCTAGCATCCTGTTCTTCTTGTTCAAGCCACAAAAGGCAGTAGAGAGTCACTGCAGTCTTGTTACTGTCTTCAGGTGAAACCCAGCAGGGGAAATACTATACACCTGAATTATATTTGTATGTTTAAGGAAAAAAAAAAAGCAGACACTGATATTATTAATATAATTTGGTTTTAAACTGAATATGCTGAGTCTTATGAAACCATAGCCCCAGTAAATAACAGCTGTTTGACTTTGACCATTTCTCTTTTTAAAAGAAAAAAAGATTAAGAGCACATCATGAAATCATCGAACACAAACTTGAAAAGCAGACACAGCCTTTGTTATTCTGCCAAACACAAAGAACACCTGGCAGGTAGTGACTCCTCAACATGGTCAATGCCAGCAAAGATAATACGATTGTGCCGCAAACTTTGAAGACCAAAAGGCTCCTGGGGACACTTTTTGTTTGATTACAGCCTCACCACCTCCACGGAAGTCAATTTCTTCTCTTTGACGATCACAGCAAAAATCAACAAAACACAGGAAGTAAACAAGTACTGTGTCTGCTTTACTGAGCACAATGAACAAATAGGAAAAATACGCTGAATTAAACATGAGCCATCATCCCTGTGAGGGCTAAACTTTTGTAAGAAAAAAAGTAATGGCGATTTTTCTGACAGATATTGTGATTTCGATTTCCTTTATGATTTTCTTCTAATAAAGTTTCAGTGCTCAGCAACAAATCAGCTCAGCAAATATCACGGCTTACATAATACTTACATAATACTATTTAAACAAGAAATGTGATAACTCTACCGCAAGAATGAAAACTAAAGTCAAGAATTTATTTTAAAACTAGCCCTATTTATTAAAAAGAAACATACTATATGTAGACTACATTGAGTGCTTGAGTTCTACAGTGAGTCACCAGCTTTAACATCCGTCGATTGGACTCGAGAGCCTGTCTTCACGCAGCTTCTGATTGGTGAGCTTGATAGGATGGTAAGGGACGTGGCATACATGTGTAAAATAATTATAGATGAAGCAAAACCTGGGTTAGTTAGGGGCATGCAAAAAGTGTGGCTTTGACAATCCCAAAATTGTGTAATCTGAAATTGCCATTTTCAATCCAAAATGACAGATTGTTCAGCTCTAATTGTTGCATGTACACACACACACACACACAAACACACACACGCACACACACTTGAAAAATTATAAAAGGAAATACCTCCTGATCTCTGTTTGCAGTAGTGGAGGCTTTTGCTTGCTATTCTATGGGTTTTGCTATAAGTGAATATAGCAAATACCCTAAAAACTTCTGCTTTTTTTCCTAATCAGAAACATCACCCATTCATAATGCTGATAAATATGTTTATCTAGAAAATCCATGATGATTAAAACAAAATGAATAAGGAATGTAATCACAAAAATAATCAGTTGTGTTACTGATGATATGGTAATCAATGAAAAGAGTGGTGTTTGTAACCTACATGCATAATGGCTCACAGTCTTCCTGTAGCTGCTTAGTTTGACAAGGGTAAATTAAGTAACAGAAAAAACTGTATGTTAAAACTTTCTCAACTGAGTTTCACATTTCTGAACTTCATCCTGTTCTTGTGGCCAATGAGTCTGTGCAGACTGTTACAGGAAACATGGTGAAGAAAGCAAAGCGTCATGGCGGAGTGAAACTAATCTACACAGACTGAAGGGACAGATGTTATTCTGGATGGAGGACAAAGGGACAAGAGGCTCTCCAGTGCCTTTGTTTTTTGGAAGTGTTCACCACGTAGGAGACTCAGACTACATCCAGACAAGTTTGATACGGGTTTAGTTTTGAAACTGGGTCAAAAAGGTATTGCATAAAAATGGAAATGTTTCAATAAAAAATCTGTGTCAGCATGGGGGCAAATCGCTTGCTGAAAACAATGCAGTTCACATGGCACACCACTATGTGTGCTGAAATCTAGATCTTCCCACTCTGGGACCCGTTTTCCAAAGGTATCGTTTTGGGGTACCCATGACACCACTCTCATTTTGATGAAAGGCCAATCCGTTAAGAAAGTATGTCGGTTTAACGCAAATTTGTTTCTGTGCAGATTAGACCTCAGGCCCCGTCCACACAGCAACACAACAAGGTTTCATTTTGTACCAAATAGAAAAGATATGGTGTCCACACTGGGAACAGGTCAGTAATATAACAAGTAAACATGGCAACAAAACGCGTGCTGAAAATGATGCAAAACACATGCCACACCTCTCGGTACACAGTAAGGCCCAATCCCCACAGAAACAAATTCACAATTACTTTCTTTAATATGGATTGAAATTCAACTCAGTGAATCATTCGGAAATACAATCTGTTGAGAACTGAGGGAAGAGTAGCCATTTTAGTGAAATACTAGAAAAATAAACAAAGTTGTAAACAGATTGTTTACAAAGGCAAATGTTGACAAACAAAGTGATAATTTTTGTGTGCAGTGCTTAGATCTATCTAATGAATCAATCAGAATTGAAATTCATTGAGAACCGATGAGGGAGGAGAAGCGATTATATTGAATTGTGCCGATGGACACCGATGGACGAACTGCAACGGCAATAGCTCATCGAAGACTTAGTCCGGGTGACCTAAAAATGTGTACCGGTAATACTCTGGTTTCTATCTAGAGAAAGTCCATAATTACTGCTTCTCACTGACCAATCCAGGCATGACACACATCACATAGATGATTCAAATGAGCACTAAAGAGACATCAAAAGCTGCTGTCATCCATGAGTTGTGCTCACGACAGTGGGCGTCCAGCAGTGAGGACAAATATTTAGGGGGAGATGCCAAACCATCTCCCAAACACACATGAGGCTTTGTACAAGAAAGCGTGGTTGGAACAATGTCTCCATAGCCCTTTGTAACCTCTGTGTCAGAGTAGCCAGAGGAAAAGGGACAGTGTGGCCTCACACACATAAACACATACACCCATAAACAAAGGCAGCAACTGACCATCATGTGCTGCTGAAATGCTGCCTGCAGCTTTTACTCTTTGGGTTCTTAAACTTTGAGAGGGACTTATGAAGCCCCTCTGTCCCACCCAATGTAAGTGCAGACTTAACACTTGAATGCAGACTATTGTCTCCTACAACAACAAGGAAATAAACATTTCACCTTTCCAGTTTGATGCTTTGTTTTCCAGATGTTAAATACTTAACATTTTTTCCAAAAAGCTGGACACACAAGAGTCAGGTTTCCATCAAATATCAACTACACTGAGACTACTGTCAGAAAAATATTCATGAAGACAAACAGGTGTATAATTTACTGTTGATTTGAGAAAAACAGTTGGACTGAAAAACTAAGTATTGTCAAGCATTTATCAAGTTTTAAGATTCATCATGACCTTTTTAGGTGATAAAACAACCTTACGCTAACAAAGTCATAGAAAAGTGGTTAGCTAGTGGGATGCAGCCTGCAGGCCTCCAGTTGTGCTCATAAGTTTACATTAAGGGTCGACCAATACATCAGCCGGCCGATATATTGGGTGTGTTTAAATTTTTTTATTGGGGGCCTTGGAACGAATTAGGCCTTTTACATGTAAAATGTGACTCTATTTACGAAAACTTCATGGTATGAAAACACTTCTGGAACAAATTAATTTCATAAGTAGAGGTAACACTGTAATTTTTTTCCCCCATCTCTTTCAAGACTACAAATGTGCGCAAATTGAAACTCTTCACAAAAACACCTGGACAGAAACACTTTATGATTGACTTTCTCTATCACTGTTAACTATCAGCTGTCTGATGGAAAACATCCACATGGAAAAACATAAACTCAGTCACATACAAACACACAGATATATGAGCAGCTGTTTGGGGCACTGGGTGACCTTATGTGTAAGAGCTCTTGTTTGCATGCCATGTAGGTATTTTTAGATATAACGCCTGTGTGTTGGTGTATGCACACGCGTATCATACCTCTGCACTCACAAAACATTTCTTGTCTTCCTGCTGGTGGGTAACCCATTTACTGTTCAGCTCCTCTGCCTCTTTCAATATCACAGACTAATCATGAACAATATCTAAGTAGTGAGTTGACTCAATAAAATATACAGTCACTCTTGTGGTGGTGAAGCAACAGGAAATTGCTGCCTGTCAGTTATGAGTCACAGTAACTGGAAGGGTGGTCAACTCATTCATGGCCTTTTTACTGCAGCGATCGTTAAAGCCCTGCCCTTGTAAATGTCCAGTAAGTTGGCATCTTAGGATTTCTCAGTTTTACAAGGATGAGGAAACCCCTTTTATTTAATTCTCAGGCATTTCATGCATCCAAGTTGTATTGTTCACTCTCTCATTCTTGTGTCTGAATACATTATACGTAGTAGGTAGTGCTGCCCATTATCACATTAAATTCATATTCTATTTACTTCAGTGCTCACTTACAGCACTGGTCATCTTCATCTGCAGCAGCACCTGCAGATATTCTTCATAAGGGCTCAGCGATTCTTCCTTTTCCTCTTCCTTTTCGGATTTTCCTGGAAAACTACTGTCCAAAAAAATAAAAAAATCACTTGTTCTTCGCAACATGATCACACTCTTAAAAACCAACTAATCAGAAACAGGCTCCCAGGTAAAATTAATCCATCAAATTTTTCTGATGCAACTAGTCTTGATCAAGCAGACATCTTGTTAAAAGCTAGAAGACTGAAGAGTTCATCCAAACGCATCATATAGGTTGATAGGGTCCAATCCAAAAAAATTGATCTGATGAAGTATCAGTAAAAACAGGTGTTCTACTCAGAGGGACCAACTGAAATGAAAGCAACACCAGACTTTGATGAAATAACAGTTATTAATCGTATTACTTCAACTCACTTGTAACTACCTTCCTCATCCAATAGGACTCTGCCATTTCGTGGATTATTTTTTGCTAGGCCAAAAAATACACATCAGCCATTGTTAGTGCTGAGCTGTTTTTGTTCTTTTTGGATGATAAAGCTCTTTAATACTTGCGTAACACATTCTCTGGATTAAAGGAAATGTACAAATGTGCCTGTAATATGTTTGCTGTGACACAACGCATTGGTTTCATTTACTAAAGGAGCCTACATGCCTCACAGCACTGGGCATATAGAGAGAACACATAAAACAGATTAAAAAAAAAAATTGTATAAGAAAATGGCAAAAAAGGCAATGATTGTTACAAAAAAAATTTTGAAAATAAAAATTCTGGCAATATTTTGCTCAATAAATATTGGGATAAATACCAATCTCAATTGTAGCCAGGAGTGAAATTTGAAGAAAACCTCATAATATTTAAAAACTGTTGAAGTAAAAGAATCAATAAAATTACAATGACAAAACTTTTGTTCAATGTTAGAAAATGCAATAAGGGGTATGAGTAACATACATCATATTCATGATAACTAGAATTTTATTATCCTTCCCAACCTGCAGTTCGCAGAAATTTCCACTGATAAAGTTGGTTTGCAAAGACTAACTTAAATGACAGTGAAACATACCACTCCAAATGATGAATTATGGTAAAGATGCCTCACCCTCAAAGTCATACTCACCAGATTTAAAGGAAAATGCTGTTTTACTGCAAAAATCATGTTACCATCATGATCATAATGAAACTCAACAATTTCCAATAAAATCATAACTCATATCAATCACAGAATCAATTAAATGAGTTACTATTTGATTTCTACATATCCCTGTTTTCTCATCTTTGTTTTTACACATATTCTCTATTTATACATTTGTCACTAAGGATTAATGAAATTAATCTGAATCAGTGTTTGGGAGTTCAGGGAGTAAATCCTCACACACAGCATGAAATATGTTAAGGGGCCAAATGCCATGAGTTAAAACTGACTTCAGTGTTACTGTAAAAGGCGCCGCTTCTCAGCTGTCCACTCAGAGCGTCAATGTTATATATGGTTCAGGTACTTCTCATGCCAAGGCATTCTAACTCTACGCTGCCAGGACATGTCTCAAGAACTACCATGACTTGTAATAACTACATGTCGTAACAGTACCTCAATGATTGCTATATTTCCTTGCCAATTGACGTTAGCCTTAAAATATAATGACTGCCTCCATTCATCTTGTAATTAAGAGTTCCCGGAAATGCATAAGGTACTTGATTAAAAAAAAAAAATCACATTCAAGTGAGTGTCTGCTCAGAGTTCAATTCATTAATAGATCTCTTTGACATGTTTTTTCTGTAAAAATCTTGTGTGGCATCTTTTCTTATAATCAATCTTTACACACTACAGCCACAATTTACCAACTACAGTTTCCAAATGACAAGAGTTTCTCATTTGTAGATCAAATCAGACCATGTTCTGTGGCAACCTTGTTGTACATTTAACTTTTGAACGACAGGCCAGTTATCTATTCTGAACCCTCCACCTCTTCAGTTCAATAGCCTTGTTGCAGTATTTATCCACTTAAAGGCTCATTTAGCTTAGACAGTGCACAAAGACAGCATGAGATGAGATTAGTCATTCAAGACCACTATGGCTAGTGTAGGCAATGTGCACGTGTGCTATTTTTATGGTATAGCTGTGGTACTTTTACTCAGTATGAGTTGAAAAGTCATCCTATAAATGAGTTATTACATGATCACTATCAGAACAGGAAAGTAAGTGTCAAGTTTAGTCGTAGATATTATCTCTAACACCAACTTCTTATTAGAAATCCTCTGTTGCTTTTGTTTAACTGGACAAAAAGGGACACTTAACCTGCTAATAGCTGTAAAGGACTGCCAACCGTAGCTCTATTCACCACCGCAAATAACAAAAGCATTTTATGCTGATGCTAAAATATTTACATTAGTTGTACTGGGCAGAGAAGGTTCCTCAGAGGATTTAGGCTCCTTAAGTACTTTCAGATCTATTATCAAATTTTGCTGAAATCTCAAGTTGGTTGCTTTTGCTGACAGTTATTCTGGCACATTCTCCAAATTGTGTGGCAGGAGTTTCACTCCATGCTGCCATGCCACATCTCACTAAGAGTAAAGGTAACACAGCTATGGATGCAACCTGGCATAGAGAAGTGGCTACTCATCTTGCTCTTGCAGTAGTTTTAATGTAGGTGTGTGACAGTTGCAGTCAATGTTTTCTCTGATATATATATATATATATATATATATATATATATATATATATATATATATATATATATATATATAGAGATGTTTTAAGTTGAAATTTCAGCTCAGTGAAGCACTTTAAGTAATAGCACTTTTCAGTAAGTTCTAATCTTTCTTGTAGAGCTGTGGTGGTTGTTTCCAGTTGCTTCTCTCTGAATGGTCGCAGCATCACTTTATTACACCCGCCCTCTAACTCTATACTTCACCATGATTCATCAGGCAGTTTCAAGGAAATGTAGCCAAAAGTTACATTGAGCATAACTAGACTACTATCTATGATAGCCCATTAGATTTGCTGCCACTAGGGGCGTCTAGTGTGGCTAGGCTAGGATAATGTTTCAAATGCCAAAACAATTTATTGAGGCAGAAAACAACCTCCACTCCTCTCTTGAATTTTTATTCTGAAATAGATATCCCACAAAGAACAAAACATTTGATATTCTATACTACAGACTGGAGAGCATTAACACACGTGTAAATGTGGAAGACAGCTTCCTGAATAATCACTGAAATGTGACATGTCTTTGTAAAATGGAAAATCCAGTGTGAAAATGCACAACCATCTTCAATGCAAAAACTATTTGCTTTGAAGTAATATATATGACAATATCCATTAGGTATCAGAGGGTCAGCTCATAGCAGGAGATAAATGTGTGGTTAAGTGACTAGAAAAAGTGGTTTATCATTTCACATTAAGCAACATTTAAGTGCCTAATGAAAGGTTCACATGGCCCAAACCAGCTAGACCAAACACATGTAGACTCTTGATCATATAAACATTTCAGGAAGCTGAGTAACAGCGGCGGCAATCCTGCTGTTTTTGGGCCTAAGAAACATCCCCCTACTTCATTGTCACAAAAGAACAGATGAAGAACTGAGATAGCAGTGGCAATAAAATTTACACCAGCATCTTTAACACCCTGGAACATATACAATTGCCTACTTTTCTCATCTACACTGTCTACTCTAGTTGCTCTTTGAAGTTAATCAAATCAGTGCTCAAAAACTCTTTGGAACTTTAACACAGGTTTAGGTTTAAAGCTACTGCACTGACTGCAATGTATGCAATGTCTGTTTAATGCACTTGTCATCAGAGGATGTTTTATTTTGGTGATTTTTTTTAATTTTCCCCCAAAGACAATTGTATGAAAACTGTTACAAAAAATCTAGGAAGTCAAAAATGACGTGATGCCAAATTATAGGTTTTCAGCATATGACTCTTTTTAGTCAAAACAGAAAAGTGGATATGTGCCAGTTGCTCAGCTGAAAACATTCAGTTTCAGTCTAAAATAAGGGACTTGGAATGATGAGCAGATTCAGAGAATCAAATGTAGTAGAGGTTTGAGATGTAGCCTTCACAGTTCTGCACCTTACAAAATGTTACTCCATTAGTCTCAAAGAAACTCTACCCCTTGTTAGAATAAAGAACAAGCATGCTAACACTATGTAGTACAATCCAGCAGTATTAGAACAAGGCTCAGGCGGCAATATGTCAGAGCTCATGTGACTGAGGCCCAACAGCACAGCAGTATAATTTCCCTGGTCCCCCCCGTGATTAAAGGTTGATGGCAAATAACAGAAGAGGCCGGGAAGACGCTGAAGATTAGAAGCTCCAACTGTCTGTGACGGTAACACCTGACTCACCTTCTCATGGACAAAATGGCTCAGACCTCCTCTATCCAAGTCTACGGAAATGAAAAAATACCCTTGCAGACCAAAGACATTCCTGTGACATAACAGTATACTGAAAACAACAGAACATCTCAAACCATGGTCAACCAGAGACCTTTCCCATATGAAAAGCAATTATGTACTACTGCATAGCTATGCACTAAAGCCCATTTACTGTCATTCACCAGCACATTGCTGATTTGAATGTGTTACATTGGCCTTTTTCTGCTCTCCACACCCTGGGGTTCAGTCTGGAGTGGTATCACTGAGTCAGCAAGTGGGTGGTGACGAGTGAGTCTAAGTGGGGGTGCTGGGATGTCTGTTACAGTCTCCCTAATCTTTCAGTCTTTTGACCCTTCCACCCCCTCCCCAACTGACAGAAGGAAACAAACTAGCTCAGGTTTCTCTCCTGGAAGTGCCCTGAATGTCAAGCAAGCAGCAGGGGTGTTGGCTTGGCCCCCAAAGGGTGTCTGAGCCCAAATGAGATACTACATATGACACTGGAGGAAATTCAGGCTAATACCAGGCTGCTTGGAGCTTTACATAAAACTATGAGATCAGCTCTGAAATCTTGTTGTCCTGAATGCATGGCTGAAATCCACACAAACAAGAACATGAGGTTTTCATTGAACATTTCAGTCTGTGCCCCTCTGGGAAAGTCTGGACACCGCTTAAATGGCATGAGAGAAAACAAGTTCAAAATCCCTCTCTTGACAGTGCCCCGATCCCTTCTCAATTAAAGGTTGATGGCCAACAGATATTCATGTGCCAACAATTACAAACCCTTGACAAACTAGAGCATTTGCATCTCAAGCCACCCCCAATGGCAAGACAACTGCACATGTTGACACCTTGACAACACTGAACAGAAAGACCCTCACAATAAAGTAGGTTCAGAAAAGATCACACATGACACGACAAGCCTAAATGGTCATAATTCCCTTTTATCTTAACTTACCTTCAGCTGCTGCTCTTTGAGTAAGGTTTCTACCTTGTCCATGTTGTTTAATCAATAACATGTAGGGTGGTGAATAGTTAGTGCAACTGTGAAAAAGGTAGTATTAGTTCATTTCCCATATACACCACATAGGAGAAGTGAGAGACCTGGAGCATACAGAAAAAGGTGTAGTAGCTCCTCATTGTTTGATGTGAAGTCACAGGATTAAGTTCATCTTTTGGTAATGTTAAGTTTGAATTTGCTGTTTGTAGTAAAAACAACTGTCTTATCCTTCTTGTCATATACAATTGACCTGGTTAATGGCAATCTGCTCTCAAGCTGCTCACCCCATACATCTGACACTCAAACCTCAAACGGAAACACTGCTCAAATGTTGCAGCCGTTCTTTTTTCAGACTTCCTACATTAGATCAAGCACAGCTAACTTGATTTGAAACGGTTAAGTTGATGTCTAACGTCTCTATAGTTTGTAAAACAAAGGCCATTTATAATTTTTTTTCCCTGACCCCTGTTCCACTGAGAAATAGTCACATGTTTCACCACATCTGACTTCCCTCTTCTGTGTTGCAGATGCACATGAAGCCACTTTTGGAGATAGAGCTGTGTGAGTTTCAGTGCATGCTTGTGATGCTGGTCCATTCACCATTTATGTAGGCTAATGCTCTGAACAGAACAAAACAAAAATAGACTTCCCTAGTAATATAACAGAAATTACAGCTGGCTAATTTGGTTCACAATTCTACTATTCAGTTCACTATTTTAACAATCAAGTAAATATTTAATATGGGGAAACAATTCTGGATGTTTCACTAGTTTAAAACATTCTAAAGTGGTAACCGATAACAGGTAGAAAACTAAATAATTAGTTCATTATTGATAGCTATTTACAGTCCCTAATATAAATATTTTTGTCATCAATAGTTAAGAAGCAGTAGTGCACAGCTAGCTCTGTGTCACAAGAATCTCAAGAACATCATTTGCACCATCTTCTTTGTTGACCATGTGACAAAAAAAAACAAGGCTGGTCAAAATGTTCGTGCAGTATGCATTCCAGACAGTCTACCATTAGGAAAACAGTGAAGACTGTAATCAGTGTTATGATGCTTCACTAAAAGAATTCAATATTTTTCAAAATATCAACTAACTGTGGCGCATTGCTCATGATGATTCTCAGAGCAACAAAGATTCAAAATATATCCTGTTTAATTATTTACCTTATTTCATTCTGATAATGAATCCTGTAATAAAACACTATCCTCGCGAAGCAAATCTAATGTGCTAAATAGTGGTGCTCAATGTAACTTTTGGCTAAATTTCCCTGAAACTGTCTGACTAATGGTGAAATAGAGTCAGGGAGGGGGGCATAACAAAGTAACACTGCAACGATTTGGAGAGAAACAACCGGAAACAACCATAGAAGAACAACACGTGGCAATTTCCTTTTATCAGAGATGAGTGAAGAATGTGAGTCTTTAAATTCTTTTTGCAGAACCGACACCAGTCATTTAACTCCCTAAGCCCCAATTTTGTTTAGTCATTCGTAACTTTCTCTGGACTCCTCCGAGAACTTTCCAGCATCTAACTACGTTATCCTAAAGATTACGCTGATTGGTTGTGGTACTGTCCTATTGCATACAGAGTGATTTGAAAGACGACCTTTTAGCCCACCTCTCCAAGACATATACATGTAATGAATTGGGATAGTGCAGCTAGGCTAATAAAACACCTGAATAACATATTTTGATTAAGAAGAACTCACACTCAGCTTGTCTATTCTGCTACAAAAGACTAACGGGAGAATATCACCATATGTATCTTTGCTCTTCACCACTATCATGTTCAACAGAAGTTGAGAAACCACTTGCCTATGACTTCACTTCCTGAAATATCACTTACTTTCCTGTTTAGAGTAAGAAATAGCATGAGCTTGATAAAACATGTGATGCCTTGTCCCTCATCCCTATTGAAGCTAACTTGCATAAAAGATCAGAAACACTATAATTACCATGTCCAAATTCTGAAATATTGCCCTTTAGCAAGATTAGAAAATTCAGATTTAACTGCTTTCCTACAGGTATGCATAGCTTGACACAAAAAAACCACAACATCCTGCTTTTGCTCTGCATATAAGTGAGGGTGCTGCTGCCAGAGTTGAAGTGTTACGGTTTATTGTTTTATCTGGTTTGGGAAGAAGAACAAAAATAAACTTAGCATGCTTCAGTGGCAATAACCACCTGTAGAGGAGTGCTGCACTGCTGCATGGAAAAGAAACAAGTGTCTGGATTGCATTCTGCCTGTTAAGGAAAAAGGAACGCATCTGGTTATAATACATTATTCTCTGCAAAAGCTCAGTCTGTTTTAAAAACTTGCAAATGTTTTCCAGACTTAAGGTACACATGAAAGCCTGCATGTAAAAATGCCTGGAGGCTATGTTCATTTTACATGACTACCAGGGCAGCAGAGTTTCTTGGTCAAATGTTGCAGTAGTAAAGCAGTAATACACTGACATCACTGCAAACATAAAGAATGTGGAATACTGGTGCTTTTCTCTGTGAACTTTGGACCAGGTAAATTACTGGAGAATTTAGAGGAGTGCCTCCCCCTCGCTTTTCTTTCCAAATGAAAAAACATCCCTAGTTTTAACTATCTCCAGACCCCCTTTGTGATGAAGAAAAGTAACTCAGAATATTGACTTTAGACTTCAGGTTTTTATCAGGACCAAAATAGGGCTCCATACAAATATTCACCACAATCTGTGGCAGCTAAAAATAAGTGGTCAGTGAAAAATTCAGATTCGGCCATAGATCTGTCTATGTATAGAAGGAATTAAAGGAATTATGTATGCATACATAATTAATTACATTAAACTGCTCTATACTGCAGTGTGGGTGATTTCCTCTATTCCAATGGTTCTCAAACTGTGGAGTGGGCCCACCAGGGGGGGGGGCATGAAAGTTTGCTAGTGGGGGCATGTGATCACTCCTGGGTGTTTTTTTTTTCTTCAAATTAGAACATGTAGCAGGTGGAACTAGTGTTGGAGCACCCTGGACTCATTTTAGGAGACGTACAACAAACAAAGCTATTGCCATGGTGATGTGTTACTTGACTAAATAAAGTTAACGTCTGGAGAGTGGACTTGAAAAGAAACATGTGCAAGGTTTCTGTTTTTGCACAAGTTTGTAGAGTTTACACTTTAATGTTTTGAAAGTGCAATGTAAACAGGCTCATTGCAGCCAGTGATAGCCTATTGTTCAAATCCTTGTTCATCGTTGTTACCAAAATGTATTTGTTTTTCTCTCTAAAAATTAACTTTATTGACATAGTTGTAAGATAATTATACATTTCCTATTTTTATTTGGAAAAATATTGTCTCAGGGAACAGTCTTGTTGAATAAAGTTGTATTGTTCAAGCAAAAATCAAAGTTACAATACTTTTGCTGTGCAACTTAAAAGTAACAAAATCAATGTTTCTTTCAATAAAATATTAGACACACTGTTAGAATCTTGCAAGGATTTGGGGGGGGGGGGTATTTACTGGAATATTTTCATCCTACAAAGGGGAGCCCCACAGAGAAATGCTGAGAACCACTGCTGTAATCTAAAAAAGCCACCCCGACACTAAAAGAAATACAAGAGGGAAAGTAAACACAACGTGACCCTTCTCAAAGGTCCAAATGCCAAGCCCGTGTAAAAACATGCAGGCAGACTCATGCATGTTTGCCCTGTCACACTCTCTCTCTCTCACACACACACACACACACACACACACACACACACACACTCACACAACACCACCATTCACACAAAATGTACAGTGAATCCTACAACAACACATCCCCTCTGCCAGTCAGCACACATGCATCAGAATGACGGCTTTCCTCACAACAAAGTAAAAAAAACATGCTACCCCTGAACAAAAAAAAAACCCTCCAACAACAGGAATTCCACTGCCTCAACCGCTTATTATCAGGCTGTAAAAGTAGCTTGACATTGCCCCTGTAATCTTCATTATTACAATGCCATAGTTTGGATGTAACAGCGTGAGTTTGTGCGTGGATATCTTCGCATACCAACTGATAAAGCGTGCAGCTCGATACGGCAAATACCAGGTTTGTCTGCAAAGTGACATCATGACAGAGGAATTTATTAAACAGCAGAGTTTTAGCACGCTGTGTTTGGAGCCCAATAGCACGAATTAACATGGTTTGCTTCCTTCTAATAAGTCCTGCTGTGTGTGCTCCATGTCATTTATCAGTTTCTTAAACAATGTCGGTTCCAGAAAACAAGTGACACCGGCTGCAACATGATGAGCCCCCAGCCTGTACAACTTGGCACCGCAGGAATAATTGGTGGATATAATTTGAGGGGGTGTGTGCAAAGCGTGGCTTGAAATACAGGGATATGAAGGAAAATGGAGGGTGGCAACTACGGGGTTACACTCCATTCTTTACATAGATGTATCATAGCTGAAATACCCCAGCTTCAGTGATTATCCGCTGCTAATTAGCCCCAGTTGGCTAACGTCACTGAGGCTGAACATCCACAAAGCAGCGCATACTCAACGTCGTTTTAGCGGCAAATATGGAGCCCTTGCGCCTGATAGACACGGGTGTTTATTTAATGTAGGAGCCGTTATGTCCATCGTGAAATATTTGAGTGAAGGTACAAGTGTGTTGAGACTTACCCATAGCTCTGACCCCCAGCTCATGGTTTCAGTGCGATGTCCTCTGAATAATCCACAACTCGTATGAGATGTTTTCAATACCCACCAACGCAGACGTGATTTTCTTTATCTTTTTTGCCTTTGCTTTTGCCTTTGCGGTGTTCGACTGTCAGCAACGGTTCTCCCCAGGGGCAAATAAAAAAAATAAAATAAAACGCCCGTACAACCGCTGTAGTTTTTCTACCGTTTCATCGTTACTGATACAAGATGGCCATGAGCTGCGGCATAATCTTCAAACAGGATAGTCTCTCTATATGCAGCGCGCGCACCCGCCTGGACCCACTGACAGCTGCTCCTGCGCGCGCACAAGCAGGCTATAGAAGGAGAAGAAGAAGAAGAAAAGGGAGAAAAAGAAGAAGAAGAGGAAAGCCTGGTGGGGGTGTCACTGCAGGGTTGTCCACTAAAGCTTCCACCAAAACCTCCGCTCGCTATCTCATTTGAGCCCAGTTCTGAAATGAATAGTGGCGCAACATGGGGGTGGTGGTAGGTTCACAGAGGTCACCACCCATGGCAGATGTTTCATTGAAAGCCCCCTTAGGGTTTCATTCTAACCTCTGGGCAAGTAGCCCCACTTTCTCCTGCTGTCTTTGTCTCTGATTAGTTCTTAACTCATAAAGACCCAAGGCTATTTTGTGGCAGTTCCCAAATTTAAGTGATGTATCATCATTTATGTTAACATTTTCCTCTGTGTTTTACATTTTTAAATGTAAATTATATATTTTCCTCTATTTAATTCACTGATCATGTAAAAGTTCATTAGAGCTCAGAGTAAATTCAAAGTATATAAAAAAGAAGAAAAGGTTATTTTTTCAATTGTTATCTATAGATCTTCCATTGGAACCAATATACTTTCTGTTGGGCATAGTACCTGATTTCCTGGAGAATAACCACACAAAAATGTTAAGGACACTCCTATTAATTGCAAACACAGTCATTATAGCCTCCTGGTTAAAGCCACAGCCGCCCACAATAAACTAATGGAGGGAGACATGTATCATATGGAACAGATCACAGCAGTTTTACAGCTTAAATTTGATTCATTCCTTACTAAATTGTCATGTATTGTGTTGCACCTCTACTTAATATACTATTAATAATATTTAATCGTTTTTGTTTTGTTTTTGTTTTTTTCTTTCTTTTTCCTCCTTCTCTGTTGTGGTCCTATTTGTGTAAATGTGTCACTTGTTGGAACATGGAGACGGAGGCTGAGGTATAACATGGTATCAAAGTAATGAACCAAAAGAATTGAAATGTCCATTTATTTTTGAAGTGTGCATCCTTGAGGACAGTTGTTTGTATTTAAACCACAGACTACCAGCTTGTGTCTACTAAGACCGATATATCTGACATTCAACTTTTTCTGTTTGTCAAGTGGATGCACTGTATGACTGTATGGATGCACTATATGACTGCAAATGAAAATAAAAAGAAGTTAAAAAAAAGTGACTTTTTCAACAAAGATATCAGTAGTTAAACTCACGTTGTCCATTCACTTTCATTGATCCAAGTCCATGGTTTTTACTGGTGAATCAATGTTTTAGAAGATGACAGTGTTTAAACTGTATTTTAAACACTGTAAAACTGTATTTTACCTGAATTATTCACATGTATTCATACGTTTACAGGATCAGAAGACGTTAAACATTTTAGATCAGTAGGTACTGGTGGGGGGTAAATAGATAGAAAAATAAAAATGCCCCACATCCTCAAACAAAAATAATGGTTGTTTTCTTACACAAAGCTGACCTGAAAACAAAAGTTATTTTTATACCAATTATTTATAGGAATTTCTAGGATTAGTGGATCAACAGGTATTAAATAGTTTAGGTCAGTAGATGCTTTTGGCTGTTTGGTCATGCATAATGTTGAGAACATGTATGTGTTTAAAAACTTGGAAAATATTCTGATGCACAAAATAATCATAAGAGGAGAGTTTTGCAAATCACTAGTACCCAAATAACTATCCTCTTTTTCATAATTGTAAAAAGGACTTGCAAATTTGTGCATTTTGTTTATATTTCTATGGCTGTTGTATTGTCCATGTCTCCATTACAAATGAAATTTCTGATGTCAATAAGACTTCTGGTTAAATAAAAGTAAATAATTAAAAACAAAAATAAATAATTATTTCTGTTTTGATGATTGTATAGCCTATGATCTAATGAATACCTCCTAAAACTGATAGAAATAGATTTTCTTTTACTTATAATGTCCTGGTAGAATTTCATAGAATGATACAGAGAAATTAGATGTACTGCAAATAGCATGGAACTGCTTGGAGACTTTCACCCTAGTAGATATATTGGCATTTTCAGTGGAGGTGATTAATAACAATTTACAAACATGCTGTGCAGGATTAAATGGGGTCACTTGCTGAAATTAAAATATTGCTAATTTCATCAGTTACACCTGTCGCTTTCCAGAAGTGATTTTACCTGCTGTGGAAGTATTCTAAAACAGGATGAGAGAATAATTAGCTACAAAATAAATAAATAGTATATATCTGTCAAGAGCATTTGGTTGTGTCTGCGCCTACTTTTCCCCAATTAGCATAGTATCAGTTTTCACAATGTTTTAAGCAGGTTTTAAATAGTAGTGTCTATTCAATCCAATTCACTTTTATTTGTAGAACCCCAAATCACAATAAGGTCATCTCACAGGGCTTTACATAGTTCATCAGAGAAAACAATCACAGAAGTAGATGCAGTGCCAAGCACCCCTTGTCCTTAGACCCTCCTTCTTGGCAAAGAAAAACTCCAAAACCCAGTGAGAAAAGAGAAACCTCGGGGAGAGGTTCATCCAGGTTCATCCATCAGACAGGTGAGGGTGGGGGAGGAGGTCAGGGGTCACAGGTCAGCACAGGACACAGGTAAGTCACTGCAGAACCTGTTGCCTATTGTTCCTTATTTTCAATGAAATAGTACAGTATCTACACGAACCAACATTTGATCTAGATCTAAACATTTAAATATAGCAGCATTTACTAATATTATTCTTATTATTAAAGAGCAATGAAGTGTGTGAATGAATGCAACAATCACAAACTTCCTTCCTTCCTGGTTATAAAATATATTATATTATGTGTGCTTTGGCAACACTGCCATCTAGTGCTAAAGCATTTGTAAGACAGAGAGAAAACACGTGCAGTTGGTGAGTGGCCTTAAGTAGTCAATTTTGTTGCTGTAAAAAGTTTTATAAATGGATGCTGAGAAATTACATTTATAAATTGATTATTTTATGCAAATTATTGATTTGTGAGTTTAATCACTTTAGATATATTAACTTTTCTGATGCAAGTGATTAATAATTTACAGTGGCTCATTGCATTCACACAATAAAAACAATTTAATCATATTATCTCAGACTTATCTCATAATTATGAGATAACCTGGTGATCTTTTTTTATTATCGTATGAATGCAATGATTGTTTTCATGTATATTTTTTGGAGTAAATGAGGGAACTTGCTGAAACTAAAATTAAATTACATTTGCTTCTAATTCTACTGTTTTCTCACATGTAGCTCAGTTCAGGACTAAAATCCATTACCCCTAGAGACAGATGTTGGTCAGATTACATAAACTAATAAATATTCACAAAATAACAAATAACACAAAAAATGCCCCCCACACACACACACAAAAAAAAAATTAATAAAAAATAAAAAATCCAAAATGAAGTTTTAAAAAAAGGAATATATGACTAGTGTTGTAATTTGGTTCCAGGAGTTTTAGTTTGAGCTTTTTCTAATCAGTTTCTTTTTGACACCTGTACATCAGTTCCTTCAACAAATGTATTATTAAATTAACACTAAAAAAACCTTGAATTAAACCATCCATTCAGAATGCATCAGCACTGACACATCAGGGGCTAAAGGGTAAAAAAAAAGTTTTGCCAACTTTTCGCTTATCTTCTATAAAGCTGGGTTTAACATTCCTGCTCACCACTTAGAAAATCTCAGTGGCTCACTTTGATAAGATTTCCCTCACTATTGCTGACCCAAACACAACATACAAATTATTTGGGAAGGAACTTTTAACATGTCTGCTATGTGATTAGAAACACCTCATTACGTTACATAACTGATGTGTAGTGATGCATCATAAATTTTCCTAATCAATGTTGGGATTGCATTTCCACATAATTGTTAAGTGGCTTGGAAACAACTGATCTTGAATTTTAATACCGGAATGAGAAATGTCCAATCCGTGAATAGTAATGGTCTATTTCACTGACAGAAGGCACACTAATAAGACCTTCCCTGCTAATGTGTGACACCCCTTCAAACTTGCAAAATGGTCATTAAAATCAATGCATTAGGAGAAAAGGACTAACAAATTCAAAGAATACATTTCCCAGTCATCACCTATCTTAACAGTGTCAGTGATTTAAATGTAAGACAGTCTTGGCTCACTCTTATCAGGACAATAAACATTGCCATTTAGAGATACCATACAATGTTGCTATATGAGATACCATGTGAATTTTCAGCAAGTTTTACCACCTGCTTGTAGATTTCCAGATGAGATCATTAACCTCATTATAACCTTACATGTCTCACACTGGCAGATGGTAATCAGTTGACAGCTCTGCCGCTAGTCACCCAAATGATGGACTGGTAAAGGAAAAGTAGATTCTCCATTGTGCTTTGGTATGTGGTTTTTCAGTGGTTCACAGCAGGGGTCCATAAAGCTATGGAGTAATTTATACCTCTGTTAGAAGTGTATACACACTCCAGATGGTAGAGTTACACAGAGTCATGGATGTCACCCAAACATCTCAATCACTTGGCAGAACATTGTAACCTTTCCAAAAGTATAGGGCTCATTTTAAATTTAGACTGTCATTAAAGTCCTGATGTTTCATTCAACAACAACTCTTTGCTTATTTCTTTACAGCCATTCATTTCAATGGGATTGTAATAGATGCAACATTTGTCATTGAAATGTAAAAGAAAATAAGACAGGACAGATCTACAATTAAAAGTATCTTAGTTATACTACTAGTAAGAGTTCTCTAAAACCCTAAAATAAGCATCATGGTAGACTCTAAAAGATTTATTTTGTGTTTCCTGCGTTTTTCAATTAATACAAAATGATATTCTGCTTTTCCAAGGCATTAGTTGTTTCAGGTTTTATTTTGTGGGTAATAGAGCAGAAGTGAAATAGTGATGTGAAAGTCTGGTACAATAAAAAGAAAAAGGAAAGCTAATACCAGAGGATACACTTGACCAGGTGTATGTATGATTTTCTCTGTCTTTAAAAAGTCCTATGTTTTTTTGTGATAACCATGAAGTATAACAAAAATACACACATAAAATTATATATTTGACAACAATGTATTTGTTTTAAGGTAGGGTATTGGGTCATTCCACAATCATTCATACTTCATTCAGTACTCTATTATCTCAACAGTGGGTAAAGTCCTAACATTCATCCAACACCTTAAGAAAGGTGTTATTGATTGACTAATATTAACAAAATGTTTGTGCTGAAGGGATATAATTTGAGAATTGTTAGCTCTGTGATTCAAGCAAAATAAAATAAAATTATACAATTCCCACAAGTGAAAATTGTGGAAGGGGCTCGGGTTTCGGTGCTGGCTCACCTAGCCTCTGTATATCACAGACACACTACAGGTACACTCATGTATAGAGGACAAGCATGTCTACAATTATAAGTTTAAATAAAGTCTCTGGGTGAATGTATGGTAAAGTAGTAGTGTGTAGAAGTAGGAAACTTTTGTCTTTTTCACAGTCAGTGCTCCATTCATTTTATATGGAGATTTGTATTTTCATTTTTTTCATAGTAATAGTAGTAGTTGCGATAATACTTGTAGCAGTGGTAGTAGTAGTAGTAGTAGTATTTGCAGGAATGGTAGTATTACAGTATTTTTGATTTATTGTAGTATTTGTTTGAAGCTATACATATACAGTGTACAGTGTATGTATTCGACATATGTGTGTTAACCTATAACCTATACATATACACTGTGCATATGCCACCTGTTAGTAGTTACAATTACTTACAGTACAGTTATGTAGATCCTCTTGCCTGTCAATCATGTTAAAGCTCCTCCCACAGTCTGTTAAAGCTCTCTTCATTGTCTGCACCTGTTAATCAAAGGAGCTCCATTGCCATGGTAACGGCATCCACCTTTGCTTCCCTAGACACATGCGCGCTACTATATGAGTCTCTCTCTGTCACTGGCTTTCAAGCCAAATCTTACCTCTGAACTTCTGCCACTTGTGAGAGTAAACACTTGCTGAAAACTAAGTTGATTCTGAGTGGGAGGAGGCTTTGAGGAACAAAGGAACTTTTTCCCATGTAAGGTCAAACATGACCGAGATATGGCAGTTTTAAAAACATTAAAATCAGGCGAAGTACAGAATTTCTTTGATCCAAATTAACATGGGAGTGAATGGAGGCTGAAACCTGCTTTTCATTTCTTCTCTTTGACTGCTAACTAGTGGCTCTTTCAAGGTAGTGCAATTTAAGACCTAGAAATTCAACTGTATGAGGTTAGAGTAAAAATGGTTTTATTACATATTATTCATATATAAACCTATTTATTTTAATGGTACATATGGCACATATTTTTGATTTTTTTTTTCTTTTTACCATTTATCATCGATATCAAATTATTATTATTATTATTTTTTATTCTTTTTTTAAGTTATTGAATAAATCTAAAACCTGTAGTTTAAAACTATTTTATATGTATTAAATATTTTAAACTGTGACATAGGAGATTTGGTTACATTTGATACCACCAAGGTCACAGCCCACACGGACAATTATAATAAGCACAGAAAAATAATAATAATAATAAATATATATATATATATAATAAGCACAGAAGATAAACTTAACATTTTTCTGCCCGGTCAGCCAGGGCTGGACTGGATCAGGATTTGAGGCCGGGAATATCCCGCAGCATCCAGGCCAATTCCAGCACCACGGAGGCAGAAAAAAAAAAATCAGCTCCAAAAACCACACCTTTGGGGGTTAGGGGGGCTTTTTAATTTTCTTTTAACAATTAAAGCAATACTATTACACTGGCTGTGACACAACACCACACTATTAAACTAATGCATGACAACAGCTCAGTACAGTACAGTACTTTTCTCTCATCCTCTCCCTGCCCTCACCATATTTCCTTTTGTCTAGGTTACTGACATATGTGTTATTAAGAACATGTTTGTAGTATTTTGTCAGCAAACCTTTCAGATGTCATCTTAGTATGGCTAATTAACACTAATATTCAATGTTAAAGTGAAAAGGTCAACAGCCTATCCTATAACTGAAGTCTAAATATCGTTCAGGCTTCCTGCAGCCCACCTGTGGAGTTTTACCCATATGCCTTAAAATACTGTATGCATTAAAATTTGCATTACATTTATTAATATGTGCTCATATATACTATTCTGTTTTTCAGTTTCCCACCATATTGGAATATTGATCAAATAAAACCGACAAGATCAACTCACACTAATCTTTAGTGAGAAAAGCTCAAACTGTCCACACACACAATCATACAACTCTCCAATCATCATGAACGCAATTATAATGAAAATAACATAAACTAAAGTCCAAAAGCCCTGCTGTGATCAAAATATGGAATCAATAAAAAAAAAAACACTTCCTAAAAGGGTCAGCAGGTGGCACATTTTAGCCAAACGTAGCCAAACTAAACATAAATTTAAATCGTGCTAAATAGCAAGAATAAGAGCACAATATAAATCCAGAGCTAACATTAGTGTTAGCATCAGTACCACTCTGGCTGCTGCTGGGTTTAATAAACAACTCAGTTAATTTCTGACATTTCACCTCCTCCTCCTTGACTGACCTTTTTTCTTTCCATTACAAATGTGAACATAACTTATGACAATCTATGATTTAGTAAAAGGTTAATGATCCTTGTTAATGTTTTTCTCTTTATTCTGGAGTTAGCATTAGCCTAATGCTATATTAGAAATTAGCTTAGTTGGCACCTCGCTGAATTAACTGTAATGTTAATTAAGTCAGGGTTTTTTCTCCATATATGGCCATTATAAATATAATTTCTGTCTGAAGTTGAGTTCGGTGTTTTTAGAATTGCCCTAGCTTGCTTATTTTTCATAGTATATACATTCAAAAGTGCATCTACTTGTTCTTCAGACCCTCCTGCCACTCTGATCAACTTTGTTTTCACCAATTATTTATGGTTTTCCCAAACATCGCAGGAATTCTGCATTATGTTCAAGCCTTATAACCTCTTATTCTACGACCCTCTAGAACATTGCAACGGCTCACATTCACTTTGAATGGACGTTGCCAGCGTTCTGCGGGCGGACTTTTTTCCGATAACCGCCCGCTGCACCATTAACGGCCGCTGCCAATGGCAATGAGTTTTGTCACTTCAGATTCACTGTACCATATCACTCCGCAGGTAGTTCGGCCACTTTGAAAGTAAATATTCGCTACGTTGTAACGGCTGTTTTATCCAATCTATTAGATTAGTAGCAGTAATAAACTGTAATAACCCGTAGTATAAACTCCGTCTGCCCATTGATGTTCCCTCCACTGCTAATCACTGTGGAAACAGACCTGCAGTGCCTTTTTTGAGACGCCTCAAGACAATTAAAACTGTGGGAGGGGCTTTAACATGACTGACACACTGTGGGGCTTTAACAGATGATACCGACTGTGGGAGTGGGTCTGAATACAGGTGAATCTGAATACAAATCTGGTGATGTTAATCCACAAACATTGACACACCAATTCCACATATAAAGTGAACAGCAGATATTTCTTCTTTTTACGTCACACCAGATACGACTCCACTGATCCGGCAAAAGATAAGCACATGAGTTACATTTCTTTCAGGAAATGTATGGGTATAATTATTACTTCCGACAAGGCGCTTATGTTTTTGCCATAGTGTGTTTGTGTGTCTGTCTGTTTGTTTGCCTGTTAGATAACTCAAAAAGTTGTGGACGGATCTTCATGAAATTTACAGGATATGTTGGTAATGGGGAGTTCTAGAAATTAATCGATTTTGGTGGTGATTGGGAGGGCGATCTTGCACCTTTCCTGAAATTTTCTGGAAGATTAGTCGAGCAGTTTTTTTGCGTAAAGTTGCTGAAAAACAGACATAGACAAAAAGCAAATCATAAAAAACAATACCCCTCTCCCTTTCGGGTGGCGGGATAATAAAAGTTGTCCACTTTCAGACAATGATTAGGATCACTGTACATATTAAACCAGGATTAATGACTGACTGATCCTAATCTTCAAAATCATGTCAAGTACAGCTCCTCAACATGACTGAAACTTCATAGTAAAGGCCACTGGACAGTGTCAGATTATAGCCAAGGACTGGATTATCACAACTAATCCAATTATGTGTGTTTGCTGTAATCGGCTGTCAAACTGACTGATTCTAAGGATAACCGTCTGGATAGAGTGAATCCCCACAGCTTCATTATCACATAGTAAAAATACATTTTAATTTTAAAAAAGAGTGAAGTGGAAATAATGGACTGAAAAAATCAAATCAAGTCACCTGAAAGAACCCTGATAAGCAAATAAATAAAAAAAAATAATACATGTCTGTAATGCAAGGGGCAATGCTGTGTTTGGGTTGTATAAAATAGACTGGACCAAAAATTAACTGTTTTATGATAGCCTATCAGAAATGTAGTTTTCCAACAACCGGAAATAACAAAAAAAAAACAACCAATGACGCGTTGACTCCACCTATGATGCCATTTAGCAACAGATGAGCAACCATACATGCATGCTCATTTTAGGCAGCCAGAGACAAGCATTACTGTCGCGTGTGTTCCCTTTAGGAATAATTCTGAGTGTGTAATGTTTGTGTGGGTCGCGGTGCGACCTCTCTTTGTTGCACCGTAGCCGGGGTCAGTGGGTTAGAGGCTTCCTGATCCACACCGCGTGTGTTATTGCTGGCACTGACTTTCAGCGGTGGAATCGCTATGGATGTGCTATGGATGGTACCGCTGCTGCTGATACCACTCCTGATGTGGACCAGCAGTACCTTTGTTTTTTATTTCAAAAAGTGCTTTTACGTCGCCTGGATGATGTTCCTGGCCTTTATTGCAATTCCCCTGTGTATACTGAAAAGCGGTGGTAGAGACATTGAAAATATGAGGTGAGTTTGCTTGCGTAATAAATGTAGCTCACAGTGCCGTCTGACAGCTAGCCACCGTTAGCAAGCTAGCTGGTTAGCAGCCTTAGTTCATATTAAACAATCATAACGTTTACTACAAACATCAGCTTTTTTTTGCTTTACCGCTTCTTTATGTCAACGGCATACATTTGTCCAACAACGCTAAGCTTTAGCCTAACAACTATTCGAATGACTGAAAGCAAAACGGTGCTTTAAATATGAAAAACTTGATGCATATTTAATCATGCATATGCTAACATTAGCCATACTTGACACACAAGCAGTGAAAACACGTTAGCTGAGAGCGAGGATGCTAACATTTAACGTTACGTCCCTATTTAGTGTTCACTGAGCTAAGTCACGACATGTTGTTAATCATGCAATTTTCCGTCTTGAGAAAACAACACGAGTCTTTGATAACGGTAATTTTATTGGTCTTATTTTCAACAGGAATGTGCGTCGTCTTCCCTCCAATCAAACGTTAGCTGGCTGTGGCGAACACATACCTGAAGTTGGTAGACGTGTAAAACACAGGGCTACTGTACTATTAAAGCAGCTCATTTGGGTTGAAACTAGGGGAAATGCTTGCAGGCTGAATCATGTGTGTGTTTTTGCTTTAAGTTGAAACAAACATGAGTTTAGCCATATTTGTAATTCAGTATAAAAGTATTGGGAGCATTAAATCGTTTCAAATATTGACGGAAGTTCCAATTTCAAAGATTTAATTCTAGATTGCCGCCCCTACTAAGGCTGGAATGTGTATCGCAGTCTAAAACAATGCTTCTCCCAGTAACATTCCTCTAGTACTCTAGTGTAACTTTGACCCCTTATTTCCCCACTGGAGGAATTACACGTATGTTAACCCACTGACCAGGTCATCCAGTGCATGCTTCTGTAGAAATATGGTGCGTCATTGGTGTCTGTCCACTTTGTAGAGAAGATGAGTTTTGGTGATGAGTTAAAGCCATGTCCATTTAGACTGGAGACAAATGACTGCATCCTAGTAATTCCATCAGAGAAATGGCCAGATCGTATGGTGTAGATTATAATTTTGGTAGTGAATAGTTTATCAGACCCATCCTTGTGAACAGCTCACCTCTTGCTTGGCCTGGATTTGCTGACAGCAGCCCTGTCCATTACAACAGCAGAGCTTATGCCTCAGTGCCCTAGGAATAACTGTTTCACAGTCACATTAGCCACGGTGGTGGTGTCATGTTGCACCAGTGTGCCATTCAGTCAGCTCAAAGGTTATCTGGACCTGTTGACTGTTACAAAGCGACTGAATTGGGGTCAGACCTTGGTGTGAACAGAGTTTTGGATGCATGTTTTACGTAGTTGCCAACACTGGCAAAAAGAACTCAGTGATTCATCAATGACCACAGTCTGCCACAAGCATTGCTTGTTAGACAAGCACACAAAGGCTGGATTCTGAGCTTGACTATAGATATGTGATTCACAGCTCAACTGGATGACTTGAATGGAACACTGTTACTATAACATGTGCTAGAACAGTTCTTTGTAGTATGCATGTCATTAGAATAAATCAATTACCAGTAAAGCTTCAGTAAGTGCTATTTTTTTAAGATGTCAACAGACAATACCGCTATCTGAAATATCAAAAACCCATGTGTCAGTATATTGTGCTGGACTTTTGCTCTTCTTGATTCTGTTTACCGACTGTTGAAAATCTGCTGTGTAATGCAAGATTTTTTGCTATTGGCATGTTTTCAGAGGGAGTTAAAGATGTGATTGATTGAGATTCTGCAAACACAACTCTACTTGCAGAAGAAACATAGCAGCTCCCATAACCAGAATATTTTGGCTTCATTTTTCTATTTTGGAAGTAAACAGTGTTGCATTATATGCCTCTGCAGAATATTTATTCAAATAATTTGGTTTAAATAGGAAAGAGATGAAGAAATATGTATTTTAATATTTATTTATATATATATATATATATATATATATATATATATATATATATATATATATATATATATATATATATATATATATATATATATATATATATATATATATATATATATATATATATATATATTTTATATATATGTATATATATATATATATATATTTTATATATATGTATATATATATATATATATATATATATATATATATATATATATATATTTTATATATATGTATATATTTTATATATATATATATATATATATATATATATATATATATATATATATATATATATATATATATATATATATATATATACGCTGTGTGGGGGGGTGGGGGTTACTTTTTTTTTTTTTTTTTTGAGTATTCCAACTTTATTTACAAAAGCAAGAAAAGGAACAGGCAGTTTTACCTGTCACTTCTGGCTACCATTGGCAGCTGATCCAGCATTAATTGTCAGGCGGGATCTCATGACAACAGCTAAAGGACAGAGACTGGTTTTGTCTCACAATTGCTTGAGCTCAGGTTCCGTACTGTGTAAAGGCTTCATACATTCCCAGTACCAGTGTTTCTGACAGTGCAAAAATGTTGTCAGTCAAACCTGTGCAAGTGACCTTTTAAAGCCTATAGCTGAAACAACAGTTTGTCTTGTCCTAGCTTTTCTGAATGAATTGATCTTTCTCTGTTGTAATAATTCTTAAACTGTCAACCTGTCTTTACCAACATCCTGACCTTCAGGACCTGAGCCTTTGTACATACAATGTTTTAAGGAGCACCAGGTTAGGATTCCCAAATTTGAGAACAGCCAGGTTGCATCGAACAAGTGGTGGACTCAGAGCAGTGTAAATGTCACTAATTTAGTTCATATTGAATCTGCCCCTGCCTGTGTAGAGTCTGACAATGAAATTAAGTGAAAGAAAAGCAGAGTGGATTGACCATAAAAAGAAATCTAACAAAGCCATTTAATTTCCCTTGACCGATGTTACTGTTGCTACAGCACTGACAGAGTTGTTGCATAACCAGTGCCTTTTGCACTAGGTTAAGTGTGTTATCACTGTACCATTGTGTGGACAGATAACTTGAATACTTGTATTCCAGTTTTAAGGTTATCTGTGAAGCATAAATGGCCACACTTGACTTCATGTGACACAGTAATATGGCATATGAAACAAGTTTGCAGATGGTTCTGTTTTCTCTTTCTCCAATTTACTCACATTGCTTAACCCCAGAGAAACTGAAGTGTCACAGCAATGAGCTGGGTCAAAAAAAATAAGACAAAAGCTCCTAATCCTAAACTGCAGGTGAGGCCACTTGAGAAGATCATCTGCATTCTGTGAAATGTTAAGTCCAGGAACATTTGACATGTTGCGTGTATGTATAAATGATATATACTTCCAAGATATTTGGTAGAGAAGTGGCTATTGGGTAGATTATTTAGATTTCCAGGCCCTTCACACAGGCACAAGTAGATACATTTGATCCTGGTATCAAATGTTTACATATATTGGCTAATGTGTAATTGGGGAATGCAGATGTTTAAGAGGTACATTTAGAAACTATCGCCCCTCATTTTGAAATCTTACATTAATCTACTGAAAGCTTAGCTCTCCCAGTTTTCCCCTGTCATTTAAATGCAGCGTGTGTTTGTGGATCTGTGTGAAGCTGTGTGAGAAGACTCAACAGTCCACGCAAAAAATGTAACCTGATCCAGACTTATCAGGCAATCTGTTTGCTCACATTTGCAATTCATAAATAAAAGCAAAAAGGATGGCACATATATTCAGACATTCTCATGCTGAAAGTGATGACATGGATCAGCACATACATTTGTGAGCACCCTAAATTCTACACAAATCATCAGAAGACACTTTTCTTAGTGTTTTTTTTTTCTTAGCTGTAGAACATACCCTGTAACAGAGTTGAGACCACGATGAGGCTTTTTTTTTTTTGTCCTAGTAGAAGTCAGGCCCAGAGTTACCTCAGCCAGATGGCAATCACACTTTCAGGTCAAAGAACTTTGCACATAACACTTGAGCTGACTAGACCAGAGTAACCAAGAATGCTCTATATAGTACAGGAATGTTGCATATTCACTATCACAGAGTGCTCTGATAATAATAGGAATGTTGCCCATTTGGCTTTGAAAGGCAGAAGTGTGCTGTTGTTTTTAATGGTCTTAGGGCAATTGTAAACGATAGGAATGTATATATTTAGAGAAATGTTAATGTGGGTATTTGTTTAAATAATTCATTAGAAGGCACTTTTCTTTTTACCGAAATTGTTGTAAGCTTCTACTTAACTTCTTTGAAATCATTAATGTTATTACCATTCCAGTCAGCTGTAACCACTCAGGGTTTTCTCAGATGTAAGCTATTTAATGAGATGTTTTTAGCCTTATCTAAACACAACAGGACCATCTGAGAGAAAGTGAAGAGTGATCTTTATTTATTAGTGTAAAAAAAAAAAAGGATCTTTACTCAAAAAAGGACAGATACACCCTGAATTTCCCACCTCTTTTTGTCTATTTTATTTCCCAAAAGTGTTTAACCAGTAAAGCCTTTCCTTGGGCCCTTTTATCCTCTGTTAAAGAGAGGGGTGGGTGATTTATAAGCTGTGACATTAGCATAAATATTGACATAAATTTAATAGGTTCTGCAGTCATATGATTATCACGAGCATTACAGAAGCCTCAGTCAATTTGTTTCTTCCTTTGAGTATTGGGAATTATTATTAGAATGGTGATTACTGTTGTCTTCCACTGTTGTTCACTCTTGTTATTAATCTCAGAGCCAATTACTGACTTCATTCTTTTCAGGAGGAGATAGTTGAATGTATAATGTAGACACGTGGGGCTTGCATAATGTTTAGGTCAACAAAAGATTAATTAAGCCTCAGTAGTTAGATTACAAACTTGAAAACAAAGCAGGACCAGGTGAGGGGAGCCTTGTCACAGTTATTATTGGTGGAATATACTATAAAAAAGAGGGCAATTTAAGACCACAACATAAATAATGAGGGAAGATTTGATTTGGTGATGCGGAATAGATGCTGTACTTTTTAGTTATTTTATTTTTGAGATCATGATTTATCTGGCTGAGACAGAAGATGGAGGGTGACTCTGCTGTTTTCCCTGCGAGGGAAGGTCATTGAAGTTGGTGCAACAGAAGCCATATAAGTGAGTTTGTGTGTTGCACAGGGAAAATCCCTTTTTTTAATTTCAGAATCTGCTTTATTGCCACGTATGTGTACACGTACAGGAATTTGTCTCAGGTTTACAGTAGTGCCCTCTTCTAATAAAGAAGAGAGACATAACAAGACATAAATTACATAACATAAATAAATAACTTTATAATTTTCCTAAAGTATAGATCCATTATTGCATGGAAATATTGCCAGTGTGTTATGGCTATGTGAATATTACCTGTGCGATACCCATTACAATTCTTAAATGATGAGAATTATACTGACAAGTGTCACACAAGAGGCAGGTTATCAAGTGACGTACTAGCATGAAATGGCAAACTGCCTCATACACTCATGATTGGATGAATTGGAGGCAAATTTAATAGTTTAAATGTCAAAAAGTACTATAATATTACAATATTGGTGCTTTTAGGTTTTATGGTAGCCTGTGAAATTAGCCAAAAGAGTGGTGGATTACCATGATATGAATTTTGCATATTCAATTCAAATGTCCAAGACTTGGGTGTCCAGACCATATATGCATATAAGACACTACTGACTTTAAAACAGGAAGATGATCAACATATAAATAACAGTTACATCTAACAAGGTCATTTTAATTCAAGACACAGAGTTCTTTGTATTTCCATGCCTTCCCCAAAAATCTTGCCAAACTATACTTGGCACTCTTAAAAACAGTCCAAAACGTAATATAATTTTTGAGAAACTGATTTACTCAGGTGCTTATTTTGTATATGTTGCATACGAGATGAGTCACACTGTTAACAGCGTATTTTTTTTATTCCTGACATGCACAATGTTGGCGTTTGGAATAATCCATTAATGGTGGACATTGAGTTGAATCTCTTGTACAGAGTCTTGCTTGACCAGTAACTTTAGGTGTGGTCAGTAGTAAAGAAACGGAAATGCTTTTGCTAGTTCAAAATGACACGGCAGACAACAGAGCGTGTTATTGGCATGTTCTAGCTGTGATGAAATTGCTTGTCGTCTGCACTGTCTTCACAGTTCAAGCAGCTGTTGGAGTGATCAGATCCCTCAGGATGGGATCGTGAAATGGGTTCCATGCGTCGTCGCTGCACTGCTTCTTTGTTTTGGGAGCCAGAGGGTGGGCACACCTGATACTGAATGATGACCCTGTACTCCGTAACTTAAACATAAGTTGATCAAAATTTGTCAATTCATTGTTTGATGACTAGTGCTTCTCTCTGAAATATGAAGTTATCCCCAAATCCAAATCTGTTAATTTATTTAGAAATATATATACGTTGTCATTCATATGTTTTTAATGGTGCTAATTACATATATAACGTACAAGTAACCAACTCAACATTTCTGTCCGATATCTAAAACAGGCTTGTTACATTGAATTTTCTGAAACGGCAGTTTTGTCCTAATCATGATAGAAATGACATTATATCAGAAAGTTACATTCATCTTCAATATTTATTATTTGTTTTATATTTATATTATATAAAACATAACCTGATATCTTCTTTCTTGTCTATTTAAACTGGAAGCTTGCCTGAGCAAAGACGCAGTTCTCTGTGTGGTGCCAACATGAGAAAACATCACCCTACATGACCAGAGTTGTGATGTAGATCGCAGTAGGTTGTTTAGTCACATTGTACCTGTATTGGCAAAAATTAACTAATACTTTATATATACTTAAGTAGACATATTTAACTCAATTATATTTAAACCTAATAGCGGTTGGTTAGAGATACCTCTCTGAGTCTTCTCATTGTCTTTTCATTCATTTAATATCACAATCAGAATTTGCAATCAGTTACAGTATTACAAAATATTTCAGCAAGATTAAAGTTACATAGTCATGAGTCCTAAAGTCCAATCGAAGTCTGGTTGTTGAGTGTACATGGCCTGAAAAGGGAGAATCTCAGACACACAGTATATAACACCTTTCTGTCGACCCCTCCTTCTTCAGATGTTATCTGTCTGTTGTTCAGCTCCTGAAGGATTGTTGGGCGTCAGCCTCCCCTGAAGGCTTGTATTGCAGTGGGGGTTGTTGACTCCTGTATGCAAATTACTCTGACCTATGTCTCCTAAGTAGAGACATCTCTTTCCAAGTCAATTTAACACAATAAAATGATAAGACATGACTTTTAACATTTATATCTTTGCCTCCATGTAGAAAAGCTGTGTCTTGGGAAAATTACAATGGGACCAGAGTTCATGTCCTGAATGTCTTCACTTCAGGAACTTTATCTCAGTCTCCAAAGGTCAACTTTTAATCGCTCATAAAAATGAACCATAAAAAGGCGGTACTCCGAGCAGGAAACTGTCCAACAGCTGTCACTGTGGATGTTTTTCGTAATCAGGTTGGATAATTTATTTTGTACCTCATCACAGCTCACCAACTATTTCAATTGATCTGATATTCACCTGAATACCAGAAAGTGGTGTGCCATGGATGCCTCCCTCTCTAGATGATGGTCAGATGAATCCATTCATTCATTTGATTTGACTCCTTTTAACCACTCTGAGATGTCGTACCTTCAATTGCTCCTTTTCTTCCCACTGTCAGAGGCAAACAGATGGGATATTCCTCCTCAAAGCTTATTAGAGCATTTTAATTGCAGAACTAGAGGCGATTCTTTAACGAACCGCAAAACAAACAAAGCAAATGGAGATGGTGCAATTGGTTAATCTACCAGATGTCTTGTAGATTTAAGATGGTCTTGATGATATTTTGCCTCATAAACCGAAGTCCTCATGTGATACCTGAGCAGTATTATTATACCCAAGCATTTTGCGGCTATTTGCATTCCTCGCATACTTCAAGTTTTCCAGAGTGGCTTGTATTTATAATAAGTAACTTAATGCTTTAATACCTCCAGTGACCTGTGCAAGTTCACAACCATAATGAACCTTTTCCCCCTCAGGGTCATCCGCTCCTTGGTTCGACATGTGAAGTACTTCCTGGGTTTACGATTCGAGGTTAGCGGATGGGAGCACCTACAGACACAAGGACCCTACGTCATCATTTCCAACCACCAGAGCTCCTTGGACGTATTGGGTGGGTGTACTATTTGATGTACAAAGTATGAAATTCTGGGCTGATGGCTGATACCAGTGTCATTATATTATCTGTTTATGTTGTCCTTTATCTGCTCCTTTGTGCCAGGAAAACAAAGAACATTTCTTTTAATACATCTTCATCACATTATCTTTGAATGGGCACTAATTCAGTCTTGCATATTAATAATACAACCTTTAATGAAACACGATAAACGGATATTGTTATCTACTGCCCTAGGTGAAATAACATATTGTATGCAGGCAATTCATGTTATTACCCCCCCCCCAAAAAAAAAAAAAAAAAAAAAAAAAAGAGGAGAGGAGAGGAGAGGGGTGTTGTGTTTGTAAGCAGGTTTACGCAAAAACTACTTGACCAATTTTCAGGAAAGGTGCAAGGTCGTCCAGGATAGTGATAATGATAAGCAATGGGGCAAATCAGGTAAAATGTGAGCAAGAGGGGTGGGGTTTTCCTGGACACCGCGTGTTAGAGAAGATTCAACTTTACTGTCATTTTCCATGTACAAATACAGAACAGCAAATTGCTGTTATTAGAATTAATTTATTAGGGGAAATTGTATTAAAATAAAGAGTCGTAAGGCAATAAAAAGTGTTAATCAGTAAAAATAAACATTAAGCAATAAAAATTACAACCAGAATTGCATCCAACCAGAAGTGTATAGCAGTAGTAAATGCACAATACACACACTCTTCCACCCTTCGAAGGGGAGAAGGGTATTGTTTTTGTGTCAGTTTCTGTTTGTCTGTTGGTTTGTTTGATTGTAAGCACCTTTATACAAAAACTACTAGACTGATTTTCATGAAATTGTCAGAAAATGTGCAAGGTGGTCCAGAATAGCTCTATTAAATGTTGGTGAATGTAGGTCAAAGGTCACAGTCACCAAAAATGTTTGATATGAGACGGGGTAAATCAGGTCAAATGAACGCAGGGCGGGTGAGGTTTGTTGTGCCAAACACCACTTGTTTCCTGTTTTTTTTTTTTTTTTTTTTTTTTTAATGCTAGAGGATATAATATATACACACATAGTTAAGACAGTTGGACTTCTATTTTTGTAGTTATTTTTTAAAGCGCATTTTCAGTATGAAAAAAAGGAAAACATCTTTGGAAACGATGAAACTTTGAGGGGGGAAATGGCAATATAGTGACTTATTTAGTCGATGTCTAATTATCTATTGTATAGGTTTCCTTTGTGGTCTAATAAAAATACTGCAGTATTCACCAAATCAATTCAATACATTTTAGATGAAAACTGCAGTGAAATGCCAAAGAGTATACTATGAAGAGATACAAAACGGCTTTAAAATAATCTGGACATTGTTACCCTGCCCAAATTTTGGTTTGGGTGACTGGCAAAGTTATAAACCTAACAATAAAGGTGAGGAAAAAACAACTCATGACTGTAACGCTGTAGTGGGATAAAATAAATATATTTTTTGAACATTCTGTTACATTATGTAGTGCATTTGAACAAAAACACTCATGTTACCTTTTATACTCAACTCCAATATGCTAGAATCAAAATTTAACACATGGATACTCAGGGTCTGACCTTCAAGAAAGATACAACAATTTTTCAGATGTGTTAAAAGTCAAAGTCAACTCTTCAAAATGACATATTGGGTAAATGTCTGTGATCGGAGTATATTTGCGTCATTTGTATAAAAGACTGTACCACTATATGATGTATCCTCAGAGACCTTAAAACAGTCTTAAGGTTAGCAAACCTATTATAATGTGCTATTTAATAATATCTGTTGTGCGTTTACCCTGGATGGGTTCAGCTGTAGTGCCTTCAGCAGGTCACTCTGCTATTTTGCTCAAGAAGGTTTTAGACATTTTTAGCAGGGAAATGGCATTTCTCCTTGATAGTACATACAGGATGTGATGAGGGCAGCTTCTGAATCCCCTCACTGGCTTATGTGGAGGAGATGAAATGGACAAGTAGCATCTGCTCAGTAAAACTAATAAGAGTTACTTACTTTCTGCTGAGTCCAGATCATAGTTTTTAGAGTTAGACAGCTGTTGGACTTGCCACAGTAGCATGATCAATTAGGTGACCACAGAAAATGTCAAGAAATATTAAGTAGAGAGAAGGGTTGTTTTTTTTTTTGTTTTTTTTAAAAAACTCCAATAAAATAGCCATAGTTTGGAGCAGGAAAACGCAGAATAATCCATCTGTCAACCCCAGACAATCTTTGACTTTATTAGAAACTGGCTATTGAACAAAACTCAAGTAATGACCACTATGGAACTGCAGATGGCATTTTTAATTTCAAAGATAAATTGTGATGCCACAATCTTAATATAATCATACTAGGGAAACTACATCTCTACCCAGCAGATGTCTTTTTTTTTTTAAATATATATTTAATTTTTTCTTAGGCATATGTAGATCACACAACCACTGATATTGAAAAAATTCATTTTTTTATATATTTTTTTTTAAACCGTATTAAAAAGTAAATTCAGTTTTATGGACTGCTTTTGTCAACCATGTGCAGATATATAGAAAATGAAAGATACTGAGAACTACAGCACAATTGAATTGTTGACAAGTGAATTGTAATTGAAGCAGTCAAGGCAGAAATGTGACAATGTTGTTTGCTGTAAAGGGTCACGACCAGCTCGTTAGTCGCTCACTTGAGACTGTTGTGTGATTTGGTGAAGACTTGGTTAGACACATGGTTTTGACATAGAGATGAAGGAGTCTTTAATTGAATCACCTTTGGAGTTTGAGAACTCTTGTGCTGCCTGTCTTACACCCACTGCTCAGACACCTGTCTGACCACAGAGTGCAGTCGTGCTACACAGTCATCTTCCTGGAGGATGGTCACCAACATGACGCAACCTCAGACACAGGCCACTGAAAACGCAGGCAGAACATGAAGATACTAATGACAAAAAATTTATTTAACAACCAAAGAGCTGAAGCTGAAAACAAAGGACTGATTTTTAGTGCACTAGCTGCTGACCTGAATGAGCTCACTGACCTCATGATACAGGAAACTGTCACTCCACAATGTAGACAGCAAGGATGACGCTTGTGACCTGTATGCATTTTACCGTTGGTTTGATGGATAGATGGTTCTGACCTGCTTCAGTCATCATGTACTGCTCAAAGAAGTGTGTGTCAAAACATGAAAATAAGTCCAGTCAGGTATTTAATGCACGGACCTGAAACTGAGGTATATTTAAAGAATACCTGTAATGAATTTTCATTCCTAGCTAATACTATTTCAAAAGACCACATATGATACTAGTCGTTCTGGCAGGTAACTCACATTACAGCCCCTTAAGTATATGTGAGAACCAAGCCACTGCTTTGTCAGTTATGGTCAGCGACATGTTACTTCCTTCATAGGCCATTCCAGGACACTCTAGGACAATAGCGGAGTGCAAAGCTTGCGAATACACAAACAAGTGTGAACATTATCACTGCTTGTTTACTTGCACTCCATCATTTGGAATTAATGATGCTATGTCACTTCTGGTTGCTGCCCGTAGGCTCTGCCCCTACCATTTCCTACCATTCATGTAATTAAGAGCTGATGTGCATTTATGGTGTTTTTATTTATATTGCTGAATTTCTTTCATGCTTATAAGTAATGCGCAAACCACAATTAATGCTATAAGCAGGTACACATTATATACCTAGATTATTTGGAAACCATCTAAAATGTATATATACAATCCCAGGAATAGGACAGAGGATTGTGGTTTCCAATTTGTTGTTTTGGAAGAGTGGACCTGTTTTTTTTAACATAGCCAGTCCTCTGTACTTTAAATCTCAGTGCTGTGGTACACTAATTTATCAGAGGTATGTTTTCTCTCCATCAGTGCCCAGGAGAGACTGTTTTTCAGGGCCAGTGAGTGATGAGGGCAGGCTCGAGGCCAGGGTAGTGACAGCAGGGGAAGAGCAAGGCGTCTAATTAGTGCTGAGAAAACTCGGCATGAGTCTGATTTGGCGTCGAAGTTGCTATGCCGACTGCTACACCCAGCCATTTATAGCTGCTCATCCTAGAGCTGATGTTATCACATCCAGCACTACAGCTGGGCTCATGTACTCTTTTCTATTAGTTTTTGCGTCCTTTTGCTCTGCTTTTGTTTTTCCTTCACTTGATAAAGACTGATCTCCATCTACTGTTTTCCACCTTAAACACACTTTGATTTCCTATCCATGAACTTCTGCTTATTTATTTGTCCATCATACTGTAGCTGCATCAAACCTATCCCATAGAAATGCCAAAGCCCTTCCCAAACAATGAAACGTGGGGTAAAAGATGTTTTCCTGGAACTTTTTTTTTTTTTTTAAGTATATTGCTTAAAATGTCCTTTACACCCCAATTACAATCAATTAATGAAATGCTTTAACGCAATGTACCTTTAGCCAGATAGGTATGAATTGGGACTGTCCTGTAAGAGCGGGGGTGTTGGAGGAGACTGAGTGAGTTATGTAAGGACCGGAGCTGGGTGAATTGTTGCTGCGCAGCACTCGTGAACCCTCAGAAACTAGCATTATGCCTGCCGGTACTCTGGAGGCGTAGAATGTCTGAAGCAAGGGGTTTGGACTTTTGAATTGTGCATGTTCAAAATGTAGCTTGGTTGAACCATTTTTTTTCTCAGATCACCTTTAATTGGATACAATTCATATTAGTTTTTTGTAATTGCACGTTTGTTTTCAGGCTCTAAACAATGATTGCTTCACTCTTCCTCCCTAGGCCTGATGGAAATCTTACCAGACCGCTGTACAATGATCGCCAAGAAGGAGCTGATCTATGCTGGCACAGTCGGCCTGGTCTGCTGGCTGGGTGGCATCGTCTTTATCAACCGCAAGAAGACAAGCGATGCCAAAGGTGTTATGGCAGATGCTGCCAAAACCATGTTGGACGACCAGGTAATCTGTTTATCAGTAGACATGGCACATTTTGTCAAATGGTGAATTACACTTTTTGTATCCATGAAATGGTATAAAAAAGGTCAATTGTAAGTCACTTTAGTTTGACTCCTGGGCTGTTTTTTGTGCATCATGTTTGATAATCCTCACTTTTTACCCTCATTCTTTGACCTATGTAGATTCGTCTGTGGGTGTTCCCAGAAGGTACGCGGAACCAGCGAGGTGACCTGCTGCCGTTCAAAAAAGGAGCTTTCCATTTGGCAGTGCAGGCACAAGTGAGACTTTTACCTCCCTTTTTTTTTTTTTTGTTGCTATATACAGACTGAGTTTTAAATCAGCTTCTCATATTCTGCCTTTGTGGTTCATTCAATTAGTCCTGCTCGTAAACGGGCATCGACAACATTGGCTATATTCCAGCTCTTTTCTGTTTGCTAACAGTGCCTCGGGTCATGTTGCCGGCACTGTGCTGACTTTAGACACATGGGGGAGCTAGCTACCTTAAATAGCTCATAACCTCCTGTTTTCACTCTACTGTATGTGCAAATGATGGCATGCATGACCACACTGAATCAGCCACATTTATTTACAAGAAAGTAGGCAGACTAGTTTAGTCAGCTTTCATTGAGAATTGAAGTCCATTTGCATTATGTCATGTGAAGATTTTTATGACACAGCTCGTTGTGCCACATTACTGAAGCGAGGGAGGGGCTAATTGCCAAAGTCAACTCGCATGTGTGCAGGTGGGAGGTCTTTTTCCTCAAGCTGATGATTCGTAGCATAGACTCAAACAGGTGGAATGAATTAAAAAAACATTTTTGTTGATTGAATTCTGGCCAGAAACCACAACTCGGTCCACTGCAGGCAAAGACAAAAAAACATTGGTGTATGCTTGCATGTGTGCGCTCTTTTCTTTTTCCCCCATTGCTGTTAAAGATTGCTATCGGTCTGAGTCTGATAGGCACTGGAGCTGAGAGGTTACAAAAATAAAATCCTGCAGCTCCTAATTAGCAAACAGTACCTGTGCAGACTCTAGCCCTGCTTGTTATGTTACACAAATAGTATTTGAAGTAATTACAACTTTATTGTGTATGCTGGCAAGAGGTGGAAGAATGGGTTTTATTTGTTATCGAGAGAATAAATGATATCAGTGTTTTGGCTTTCCCTGTTGGCTGTTCTTTACACGAGAGTGTTTCTGTGTGGACATAGAAATAGTCTATCCCTGTGCTTCTGCTGAGTTATAGTGCAGCCTCTTCATTTGTACCAAGCCAACCAGATTGAGTGGAAGCAGGACAGCCCCCAGGGGGAGCCACGTTTGGCTCAGCCAGTCCTGTTGAAGGGCCACTCTGAGCCTCAAGAGAGCCACTCGGCCTCTATTAGCAGCAGCAGAGATAGAGATCACTTGCGTTGTGCTGATTTGGAGTGCGTGATTGTGATCTATTTGCCCTGAGAAGCATTTGAGTCTGTTTTTTTATTCAGATTTTGTCATGCTCAAATGTAAGAAGAAAGTCAAACAAGATTAATAAGTCATTTAACATACATGGTGAAGTTTACATTTGCTCTGCTCTTTGGAGTTTATTGTTTCCTCTTCTGTTTTCCAGGTTCCTATCATACCTGTTGTATTCTCCTCCTACAGCAACTTCTATCTACGGAAAGAAAAGCAGTTCAATTCAGGTAACTCGGTTCGACTATCCTCATTTTTCTTAATTTCTCAGTGAATATCACTCATGTAAAATGTACTTCGTGTTGCATGAGAAGTTTGACAGTGAAGTTTTGTGCCTCTTCAGGGACCATCAGATTGAAGATTCTCCCAAAGATTGAGACGAAGGGAATGATGTCAGATGACGTGTCATCCCTTTGTGACAAATCCTTCGACCTGATGCGCTCGGCCTTCCTGGGGATCTCTGACTCCGTGACCCAGAGCAACGGGCCTTTGAGCCACTGAACACTCATTGCACTCTTCTTCTTTTCCTCCAATGTCCCTGTCTGAGACCCATTCCTCCCCTAGACCTCCCCGCAGCCCCCAGGTTGTCCCATTACCTGGCCAGGAAACAACATGACACAGGTCTCTTGTCATGATATCTCTTCTTGTCTAGTTGACGCCTGGTCCAGTCTGCCTCTGGCCTGACCACACAGCACAGTTAGTCCCGACCCTCACTGTGTCTGCAGCAGCACTGCTCTGCACGCCGTGAGCGGAGTGACGGACGGCAAGCCGAACAGTATGGATGTGTGTTGTTCTTCATGCATGCCTTTTGGATGGCTTTGTCCACCTTCATCCTTGCTTTGGAAGTAGTTTGCTTTGTTGTTGTCTTACTTTGTTTTGGGGCTTTTTTTTTTTTGTACTTTTTTTTTTTGCCTTTTTATCTGCTTTTTTTTTTTTTCTTTCTGCCTTCTGTTTGGAGGAGAAACTGTGGCATTTTCTCTCTCTTCTGTTCATAAATGTCTGTGGATATTTATGTGTTCTTCTCATGCTGGCTTATGTTTTAGTTATCTTTGGATGCTTACACACACATTCAAAGTAGCCTACCCCATCTCTTTCCTTCCTTTCAGTGTACTCGTTCCCTTTTTGCATTCCAGTCTCTTGCCTAAAGACAAAAGGAGTGGGGTCCCCACATGCAGTATGGAGTGTGTGGAGGAGACACTGATTTCTCAGTTTTGGTCACAATGAATTAAACTCTGTATCCATATTGGCTTCACAAAACTATGACCAATAGCTCCATGACATACCCCATGATGTCAAACAACAAGGAATTCAAGGTTACAAGACAGTGTATAACAATAGCACCTATCTGTACTGAATTAATGGACTTTTAAGTGGACTGATCAGTTTTCAGTGTTGTGCATTGTTGGTGTATCATTGTGCATTATTTCAGTTTGTCTCCAAAAGATTAGAAGTAATCTGCTTTCAGCTACGAGCAAATGTCTTCTTGCTGTATTCTGTATATTTGCTCTATTTATTTCTGCGTTGGACGATTTTGTTTTTGTTATTTTTAAGAAGGAAAAAAAAAAAGAAGCTGTTTTTCGCTCCTCAGAATGGATTCTCAAGTGAACCTATCAAGACGTGTCAAAGGTGATTTCATAAAGTGCAATGTCCAGCTGTTTTAGCATTATTGTTCCAAAGTGCAAAGCTTCCTGCTGTGCCAAGACAAAGTGTTTTTTGGGAAGTTTCCAGTGTAAACTATTATCTTATAATAACCTGTTTAATGAGTCATCCACCGACAGATTTCACGTAACCCAGTATCTAAAGTAGTTTTCAGCTGTAGGATGGAGGGTTACACTTTGTAGAGTTGTAAAATGATTTCTGCTTCTTAGACTTGCATTGTTTTTGTTTATCTGTTCTGATTACCTTACAGATGTACTAATTACTAAAAACTAATAATATTCAAAGTCTATTTACTTTCATGTACTTGGTGATTGGAAATTTGAAGGGTTGTACCTATTTCAAGTAATGAAACTGGCAAACACTGCTGTGATTCAGTAATTATTAGTATTTGATCTTGTAAAAAGTATGGAAATTTTGGCCTTAAGATTGACTTGTTGTTGCACTTTGGATTATACAGATAGTTATACTTTTGTTACTTTTATTTTTATGTATGTGCTGACAATGACCTCTAACAAGATAGAACTGATTTATCTTTTATCATTACACCCAGGTCTTACATTTCATGGTATTCACTGCCTTTACTTGTTTTCAAACTGACTCGGCTCATCCAACACAATCAGAGAATGTATTTCCACATTCAGGATACTTGTGTACTACTAATGCATCTTACTGATTTAGTTTTATGTTTTTTTTTTAAGTTACTGTATTAACAGATCAGTGTGTGGGATTTATTTGCTTCTAGAGGGGAGGTCAGATTGCTATTGGTGAATAGGAGTAAGAGAGCCCACAGTAAATGTGAAAGGTCATCTTCAGAGCCAATGGTGACATGGAACTGAAATGGCAGATATGATGGGCAACATGGCGTCAAGCTACACAATATGAGGATTCTGCTCCCTATGTAAATGCAAAGGGCGAATCCTCATTCTAAACCCATTAGGGGCTTCTTGTAATGTGATGAATATTTGATTGGTGTAGATCTTACTAAATCTTACACACTGCTCTTTGGAAATGGGATGTTGTGTATACAGTTGTCAAATGTAGATGTTGTATTTATTTGCAAATGACATTTTACAGACATTTATACTTTGACCTTTTCTGCACAAAGAATTAACACATCAGTCGGGTCTGTAAACCATTGATGGATAAGTGGGATAGTACTTGAACCTGCCCTAGGCTTCAAGGTCATTTAGTGTGAAATTCAAGCCCCTACTAATATAAATTATCAAATTTTTTTCCTCTTAAATTTTAATATATTGATTTTTTTTTTCTCTCTTAAGATTTAATTTCACCTTTGCAGCAAGTGGCTTGAATGTTAAAAGTAACTACCAAATCGGTTTCTTCCAAAATAAGATTTAAAGTATACATTTTGCTAAATGGGTGTTTATCCATCTATTTCCAGTTAATTTCTCAGTTATTTTGTAATACAGATGTGTAATTTATAAGCTTTGTGTCATGAGTTCCAACCAGTGGCTCTGCAACAACAGTCCTGCTGGTTAATTTCTGGGCTCTTGTTTACGAAAAATAAAACCAACCACAAAAAGAAAAAAAATCAAAGCATTGTGAACCATAATAAAGCACTTTTCCTGCTGAGTTTGGGTGGAATAATTGGAGGAAAAAATTGACTGATTTCACCAAAGCTATTAAAAGTGTAATAGGTGGTAGCTTTAGATGGATATGAGAAATACAGCTGACATCCTACAGAGCCTTGTACGTGTGTGGTCCCTCCATATGTGTGTACATATGCACACATGGTATATGCCCATTATACTATCTAGTTAATATTGATGATGTAGTGTTCTTGATTTCACCTATTCTGGGTAAACGTGAATGCCTTGCAAAAGAATACAAATAAATTCTCTTTTTCTTACCTGGTTGTGCACCATAATTCCTGCTCTTTTCTTCCTCTGATTTTTAATAAAACAGATACGGTCTATATATAACGGGGATCAACAGGAGTTGTTCAGTGTTGTGTTAACTTTGCAGACTCATCTTATGGAAAATGTACTATTCTCACACATTGTGGAGGAATATTCAGCGATCACTTTATATTAGTGAGACACCAGGCATTTCTGATTGAAGATTTTTTTTTTTTTATTACAAAATGTTACAAAACTAGGTAAAAATGTCTATTGGCACATTGAGAAATAACTACAAGTAATCATAATTTAAATAGATAAATACAGATGTCCATGTCTGCCCTGGGGCTCAGACAGAGGACACAGCTGCACGGATGTAAAACACACAAGAAAAACAAAGTGGCTTATTTGACCTTTGACCTTCTGGGGGTTTGTTTCAGATTTAGGGATGATGTAATAGCAAAATAAACTCTGCCTCAGGTATTGTTACAGGAAAAAAAAAAAAGATTATGACAGTAATTCAACAAGAAAAGAAAATGAAACTTTTGGGAACCGTGGAAAAAAAATCCAGATTTGTGCGATGAGTGACACAGCAGAAGAAGTACTGAATTCTGTCTTACAGCCATCTCTTTCTTGCGTATGCCAGTGTCGAGTTTGTCATATACTTGATAGATGTCTGAAATGATTTGGGCCTTGTTCAGTGGCTAATTCTCGTGGCAAGAACCTGCAGAAAAGGAGATGTAAGAGGGTTACAACATTGTACTGTTCTATACAACATGGTATCGAGTTCAGAAAATGGGCAGTTTGACTCATTGTGATACCCGCCATAATTATTATATAAATATCGTATTGCAATTAGTGGCGCTACCCACAATGATATTGCGTAATTGTCAAATCATCACCACTCATCTGTATAAACATTTTCAATACTGGGATTTTCTTTTGAGTAATATATTTATATGAGCACTGTCTTTTGTAATTTACATCTGCGCCACCAAAAAAACAAAACAAAAATGTAATGTAATCAATGACAAATTGTATCAAAAGTAGTGGTATAAAATTCACCATTATTCCTGTTAAGGAAGTTTTGTACTCATTAAAATGCCCTTATCTTGACCATTTTGTCTTCTATCATTTCTGAGAGGAAGTCACATTTTCTACTGTTGTTGAATGTTCATGATTTCACATCCTATATATAATTACAGACCTTACAATAATAATACTAAATGTGATAAAGGTCATAATGTAATAAAATGTTATGCCTCCAACCAGTAAAGATCCTTTGGGTTGAGTCAGAGTATGTCAAATTGGGAGTTTAGAAAGTTCTTCACATTGAGTTTATATTTTGACCTTTAGAGGAAACACACACTGAGATGCTGCCTTCTATACTGCCCAGCATATCAGTTTTCTGTTCCAGTGAGTACGACTACAGGGAGCAATATTTAGTCAACCAAATAATCATTTGATATATATAATAATACAATGGAGAGAATTTGGATAGTCACAGAAATGTAAGCTGACTCGAATTATAACTGGAACAACAGCATCTTAAAATAAAGTTAATCAGTTCACTCACAGTCTGATTTACCTTGATTTTAAAGTCATAGCCAAATAATATTATATTACAGACAGAAAATGTTATTATGTTATTGGATTTTTATTTTACAGCTTTAATAAATCTGATTTTATTACATTAAATATTTGTTACTTTTGGACATTTTCTTAGGTGTCTGATCATTCTGAAGAATTTCAACTCTGTTACTTCTTTCCAGGGACAAAAACACTCAAGTGTCCTTTAACTAAACTTCTCTTGGAGTTTGTTTTTTGTCTCAGGTCAGTCTTCGGTCACTCACATGTCCCAAGTCGCTCCTCCAGGAAGCCGATCTGCTCACTCAGGGAGTCGATGCGGTCTAGCTGCTGGAAGGAGTGGGACAACAAGGTGGTTTTCTCTGACATGCCCTCGTCGAGAGAAAGTGGGAAGAAGCTGTGGAAGGGAGCCAATGCCAACTGTAGCTTCTGCACAGGGGAGAAGAAAGGAAATAGACAGGACAGACATTAGGAACAGAAAATAACTAACCTGCAGCATCATTTGCCTCATGTTAAAGCTAATCTTCAACTACACCTTGTTTTCTTCTGAGGCAGGATTCTAATAAAACCCTGAGGAAAAAAAAGTACAAAAGCTACTGTACAGCTCCAGCATTTCAAATAATCTTTGATTTTAGTTGCTTTTGGAAAAGCTGGTGACTGCATACAGGCATCTACAAGTTAAATATGTTTTTAAGACTACTAAGAACAAAATTGAACCCATTTCACAATCATACTGGCAAAAATGTATAACTCCTGGAATTTAGGAAAATGTATTTATTTACTCCAACAGTCATTTGTCAAGTCAATAATGATAGCTTCCCAATTTCAATATAAACTGTTGGACTGAACTGAATAGAATAAGGTTAAATTTCCCACATTTAAACACAGTAAAGTGAACAAGTTTATGGCAAAGTAACTTAAGAGCTCCCATATGTTAATATGTTTTAAAGACTTGCAGATTTCTAAATTCAAGACTTTTAAGACTTTTTAAGACCCTGTGGGAAGTCTGTGCCTATAGCAACTTTTTAATATTCTACTAACATACAAGGAGAAGAGGTGTTCCTGGTGAGAGAAGCTGGGTGGTATCAGGGTAGGTGGCTTTTACGTGTGTTTTGTCTTTGCATTCATGTGTTTCCATGTGTCTCAGGTACCTTTTCTAGGAGCTCTACTCTATTTCTTAGGCTCTGCACTTCCTCTGTCACATTCTCCACCGAGTTCAACTGTTGATCTGCACAAAAAACACACAAATAGAAACGCATCAAACCGTGAAGATAAACAAGTTAATAGAGGTAAAGTTTGTACAGACAGATTGAAAGACATTATTGTTTTTTGAATCCCTTTCTTCAGATCTAAAGTCTGTGTCTCAGGAATCCATTCAAGCATCCTGCTTTCATCAATCCTGCACTTAGAATGATTCATAGCCACTGCAAGGGATCTAAAATACAAACCAGGAAGAGGTCTGCAGAACTGTAGAGAGGCCAGGGGGAATTTAGGGCACAGAGGGGAATCATAGATATGGGAACGGCCAAAAAAACTAATATACATGCTGAAAGAGAGGTCACTAGAGATAGACGAGTACCCCTTCATCCTCTCCTGTGAACACGAGTTGTCGCTTATAGGGGGAATAAGAGTGCACTGGAAGTGACCCAGCATGTCACAGAGAAGAGTCCAGGTCCTCGGAGCAGGATGTAAAAAAAATCAGGAGCCTCTATTCTTTTTCTGTGCTCTCGGCAGACAAGGCTAAGAATGGCTCAATCTCTCCCAGATGTGGTCCATTACTGAGACAAGTGTGAGTTGAGAAACAGACTGCAGAGGAGGAGGAGGAGAAGTGGGGGAACTGGCGATGACCCCCAGCAGACAGGGTTGATGAAGCTGGAATGAGAAGACTCAGCCAAGAGCAGAATGAAAAAAAAAAAAGGGAGGAAGAGGGAAAAAAAAAAAAAGAAGATGGAGAGACAGAAATCTGGTCCAGAACTCGTCCATGGCAGCTTTGGCAGAGTGTCAGAGCAATGGTCTAACTTTTTGGACCAATAAGAGGATTTGAAATGTGTTTATATTTGTAATCTCCATCAACAACCCTCTGACGTGTTTGGGTGAACAGATAATGGAATGCAACAAAATAAAAAAAACCTCCACTGGCCTTGCATCTTAAGTGTGTGAGAGCTCAAGTTGAAACTGAATGCACTCAAACAAATAACCCACTGTCACTTCCACTAAGCAGAGAAATCTGTCATCTATTGGACCTTTTCCCCAAGTTTTTTTTCTTCCCTTTTGTGCTTCTTCTTTGCTGATTCAGTACTACATGCAAGGTTTACCAAAACCCAAACTATGTACATTTAAGAAGTCAACAGTTAATTTGTGTGTGAAGTTTCATTTTGTGCCGATTTGATCTTTTGTCTCTGGAAAAAGGTGGATTAACCCATAAAGACCCAAAGAGCCACTGGCAACCAAGAGCCATCTATTGATCTATGTTTCATAACTTCCAAACCACTAAACCTATTGATATATTGAAATAATTGGTGTAAAATGCAGTTCATCTTGTCATGGTCGTCACATATGACCCATTTGGATGTTCAGTGGCTCCATCGTTGCCGTGGAAACCCTGTCATCTTCTACCATATTGGTTCACCAGTAAAATCCATAGAGTTCAATCAATGACAGTGAATGGAGACGCTTGGTTTATGTTAAGTTAATGATACATTTTACTGGAAAAAAATTATTTGTTATCAGTTTTCTTTGGGTTTGGTACACTATACCTTTCTTAATTCTAGTCCAAATATCACATCACATTTAAAATAAGACATAATCAACTTTTCAGTGAGATATAAAGAACTTATTTTTAGGCAATAGATCTGGAAAATGTTATTTCAAGAAATCCAACCAAGATTATTTACACTTTTTCCATTGGCAGATTTTTTTTGTTTAATTCAAGATTGTTTTTCCCCCCTCACTTAATTCAAGAAAAAAAAAATCAGCCAATGGAACAGTGAAAATTATCTTGGAAAGAAATGAGAACAATACAGATTAAGATTCTTTCCAGTGTATAATATCCCTTAACCTTAAACTGAGCTTTTAGGAACATTAACATGGTCAGTCAATTAAATATGCAAGAAAACATTATTTTTACTGAAAAAAAGAGGATAAGTTGATAATAAATTGTGATAAACCACGTAAGAAAGGTGAAATATAGAGAAAAATTTAACTAGGAACTGACAGAAAAATAGTGCTGGGTCTGGATGAGTTAATAGAGAGGAGTTTGGAGCAGAGGCCAAACTCATATTTATACCAAAACATTCCTTTTTCCAAACATTAGTTGAACATGTAGATGTACACTTTGCTGACTCACTAAAATCCCCACAAGAGAAAGTAAGTCTTCTTAAATGATGCACACATTCCCAAATGAACAATAAAGCTGACAGAGAATAGGAACATAAAAGAGTGTCCCAGGGTTAACACAAACACTTGAGACATGGGAAGGGGGGGGGCGGGGGGTTGTTGCTAAGATACAGGAGGCAGACACAATTTAAAATCTCTCTCTCTTTTTTTTTTTTTTTTGTTTTTTTTTAACGGCAACAATTTTAGCCACGTAATGGAGTGTGCAGGATAGAAACAGGTCTCTATTAGCATGGGAGCTCTATTACAATCAGATGTTTGCTTTGCTCATAGGACCCATAGGAGTCATTATCAAAATCCAACCAGTCCCAGTTGCACCACACAAGGCCAGACCGCTAGACATCTGTCTGGAGTCAGTACCAGTCGCAGTGCATTATTACTCACGGTACGAGTTGAGAGTGGCATAGCGCGTACCAAAAGTAATAATGGGCCGCAAAGCTGGCTATGTTCCTGTCTTCTGTCTGTACTCCAGACACTTAGCTGCAAGACAAAAATTATACTGTATGAACAAAAGCAGACATATAGTACACTTCTGTGCTGCGCATTTACCCGCATCAGTGTGACCACCCACTGTAGCCTGGGTAGAGGAGGGAGGAGGGGGAGGAAGAGGAAGGCTTTGACAGGAACGGCCGTCTCCTGCGAGCCTGAAGCCATCCCTGCACGTACAACGATAGCTGCCAGCTGTGTTCACACACTCCTGGGCACAGGGCCGCTTTTCACTGCACTCGTCCACATCTGATGCAGAACAAAGATGTAAAAGTACAGTCAAAAACATACACACTGCAAATATTTCAATCTTATCCAGTGTATTTTCCTTATTTCTAGTCAAAATTAGGCATAATCACCTAAAGAGTAACTTGTAATTGAGATATAAGAAGTTATTTTTAGACACTAGAGCTGGAAAATCTTACCAAGATGATTTTCATTTGTTCCATTGGTAGATTTTTTTTGTTTGAATTAAGGAAAAAAAAAAAAAAACCTGCCAATGGAACAAGTGAAAGTTACATTAGTAAGATTTCTTGAAATAAGATTTTCCAGATCTACTGTCTAACACTAAGTTCTTATATCTCAATTACATGTTAGGCTTTAGGTGATGAAGCCTTACTTTAAGTGTGATGAGATATTTTGACTACAAATGAGCTAAATACACTTACATTTTCCATTTTTTAAGTACATATGTGAGTGTTTCTGTGAATACCTGTTTGACACTGGAGTCCTGTCCAGCCTAGTAGGCAAGCGCAGTGGTTGGGTTTTAAGCAGGTACCTCCATTCACACAGGCTCGTCCACACACAGCTGTGACATAGAGATTTAACATATCAGAGCAGATATTTCAATAATTTGCACTGGGAAAAAAAATCTAAATCTTACCAAGTGTATTTTTCTAATTTCTAGTCAAAATATCTCATCATACTTAACAGACATAATCACCTAGAGAGTAACTTTTCAGTGAGATATAAGAACTTATTTTCAGACAACAGATCTTGAAAATGTATTTCAAGAAATCTTACTAAGATAATCATTAATACTACTACTACTACTACTAATAATAATAATAATAATAATAAGCAAAAACTTACTTAGTCTTTAGGTGAATATCTCTTATTTTAAGTGTGATGACATATTTTGACTAGAAATGAGAAAAATACACTTAGTAAGATTTATATTTTTGTAGTGTAACTTTAATTGTTGAAAGATGTTACTAAGAATTTCCTATTTTCCTTGTTATTAAGTTATCAATGATCTAACTAAGTTACAACATGAGCTGTAATGTGTCTGTATTTGTCAGTGGTAATATACTACTGTATAATTTACCATTTACATATGGGGTAAATACTTACCAATAAGTGGAGTGTAAAAGGAAGGGTGAGATTTATTTCAGCTTACCTTGGTTGCAGTTTTGAGAGTGAAATCTCCGCCAACCCGGGCAGCACTCTGGGTAAAAATGTGAAGGAGGTGCCACTCTGCTCACCTCCCTGTACGCCACCAAATACACAGTTCTGTAGAGACAAAACACAGACACCCACAGTTAAGAGGGAATCCTACTTATTCATAATGTTGTCATCGCTTCATTTTTTTAAGCATGGTTCAGCCGGCTCAGTTTTCTCCTTGATGTATCAGACTGCGAGATGAGAAAATGGGAATTTGGTGTAATATTGAAACCACATACTGCTGACTCCCAAGAGTGTGTCAGAGATGAGATAGGAATAGAGGGAGGGAAAGTAGATGAGATGCAAAGTCGGATCATAAGTCTGAAATGTTCACTGGTTGCTGCAGTCTTAGGTATGGGAATGTATTTTATGAATGTTAAAAGAGCAAACTGCAAACAGTAACTATGAGGCCTGTAACTGTCAAAGTGCATTACATTTTGTGGTTAAAAAGGAATGAAAAAAGCCAAAGGGTGAAGTATATTTTGACGGTGAGGGAAGAGTTAAAAAAAAAAAAGGTTGAAATGGAGGGAATGTACGGAGGGGGAACGAGAGAGCATCAGAGTTGGAGAGAGAACGGGAGTGCGTAAGTTTGGAGGGTGACGCAGTCCAAAATAAACACAACTGCGGTCTCTGCGGGCAGGCAGTTCATTTCCCGTAGTTACACAAAGTACTCGATATTTAGATTCCACCCAAATATGTGCCACCGTGACCCAGTTCTATGGAAGATATGTATTTATATGTGCTTGTGTGTGTGGGAGAAAGTCTAGATCTATTTATGACACTATGCATGTCTACTCCTTTCCCTTCCAAAACATGTCAAGCATTGTTTATGCCTTAATAAAACAAACTTGGTGTAATTAGAACACTGATGTGACACTGTTATGACCTGCACCCTCCAGTAAATACTTGACAACAGACAGTTCAGCCGATGCTTGGTAAGTAGGTTTTATGTTTTTAGGGATTTTTTTGTGATGTGTTGTTTTGTGCTGCCGGGTTGGAGGCTCAGTCTTACTTGTAAGTGCTACAGAGGCGATGCCCCTGACACATAGTGATGTAGGGCTTGTGCACTGGCTTGACGTATGACTCTGTTGCCATGACAACGTTGTGACTGAGTGCTCGGCCACACACTCTCCTCCTATAAAGAGGAAAAACAAAAGGAAAAAAAATACAAGACAACATTGAAACTCACCTGAAATACACACTTTTGGCTTTAAAAGCATTTAAACCTATAGCTAAGCAGCTGGGTTGAGTAATTTCTTAAACACTTGAACATTTTCAGGCCTTAATTGGTCCTGTTCTGACTAAGAAAGATTGAAATACTCCAGGTTAGACCCTCGAGGAAGTGTGTTAGTCACAAAAAAGTTGGTGTGAAGGCTAATTGCTACTGACTGGCCCAGTGTAATCATTCTAGAAAGTGTCAGAGTTAAGACATGATCTTTGACCTGTTGGACTCCACTTGGCCTTTCTTGTGCCTTTAAGTTTATTTTAGTCTTTGTGCAACTCAATTGAAAATGACAAGATGAGCTGACAGACTTCCTCATGCTGGCTTATGTCTGATAAATGGAGACAGAAGAGTAGAACTTTAGTTTAGAGAGAGCACTCTTAAATGTTTAAATGTCATTTGACCAATTTGTGTACTTTTGCAGTGGGCGAGACCATCACGTTCAGCTAAAACAAACAGGTCTGAGTGACAGGTGAAGTAGATATGTGAAGCTGAAGTCACTATGCAGCTACTGAGGACTGAACGGACCTAATGACATGCCATAATAAACACAGGAAGTGTATTAAGTGAGCCGTTACCCGTGGTGAGCAAAGAACTGGGGAGTCGCCATCACGTGAAGGATGAAGAGGGAGGAGGAGAGGAACAGTGTTTGGTACATTGTCTTCTTCTTTCCCACGTTACTTTGCTCAGTCTCTCAGACTCTTCTCTTCCAGTTGGTGCCAGTTGAACGGAAGAGGAGAGGAGGATGAATGGATGGAGTCAAAGATTGATGCCCTCACACTGAATGTGTCCTTTTCCACTGAGAGGATGACTCCAGCTACCTGCATAGAGAAAAAAAACATGCATGCATGAGATGATTATGACCACATATTCAACATATATATGCAGCTCTGGTTTTTATCAAGCACTGTGAAGCAATATTGGGCTGAAAAAGAGAGGTGAAGGAAGGGAAACATGAATGAAGTACTGTTCATTCCTCTGCAGCCTCAGGTCAGATGTATTTCCTTTGAAGAGTTAGAGAGAGAGAGAGAGAGAGAGAGAGAGAGGGAAGACACAGCAATAGCCAGTATTGTCAACGTCAGCTGTGTCATATCTGTGAGAGTAGATTCCACTGCAGACACTTCTACAGGAACCCACACCAGCATTAATGCACATTAAATGAGCGTGAAAACCACCACCCGTCTATAGAAGTGCTGCCATTTATCATTAGAGGCTGGCAAAGGCAGATAAGGTAAGAGAGAGAAAGCAGACCTGGTGCTCTTAAACTCTAAAAATGAAAAAAAATTACATTAAAAAAAGTGGAAGTCCCAATATCACCCTGAGAAATTGAAAAACTGGCTGAAACTGCAAAGCGCTCATATTTATATACTATATATTTATATACACTGTCCCATCCTAGGTTTGGAAGGTCACAAACAAGTGAATAAAAGATTACACTACAGTCATACATTTCTTTTTAATTAAAATGTCAGCCAGCAATTATTTTTTTTATGTAGACATTTTTCATGCTTTGCTCTTGTTAAGTTTATTTTATTTATTAATTAACTGACATTTTAAAAGGTTTCCCAAAAATCAAATGGCTATTTTCACATTCCTGTGCTTTATCTTCTCAAGTATATTGCTTTGCTGGTGAGTGATTTCTTAACGGGTCGCAAAATGTAGTTGAGATCTTTTTCACTACCAGCAGTAAAAGTGCAATGTTCAGTGTTTGTGTTTTAATCTAAAGGGTTAGCTTCTCTTTAGTGTTTGATTTGTGTGCCAACGTAGGAGCCAAACTGTTCCTAGGAAGCTAAAATTCCCAACAACATTTTGAGAAACTGTCAGTATCGCAACAGCAACATAAATATAAGACAGATGTAAAAACACTGCAAAACCTGGACAGGCTTTACATGGAAGCAGCAAGACTTGGCATCTGTTGGTGTCTGAGGAAAGAGAAGCTAGACTATGGATTGGTTTCAGTGGCGTTACTGCTGAACTTTACTGAACCACAAAGACCACACAAACAACGGCATATTTACACACCAGTGTGTGTGTGCGTGTGTGTGTGTGTGTGTGTCTGTGTGTGTACATCGAATTGTGAGCAGTTATGGATAAAAGCAGGTTGCACTCTCACTGACCTGTGTCTACAGGACAAACATGCCTCCCTTCACAGAAATCCTCACTTATCACCTCACACATTGAAAGATTATTACATACTGTACAGGATTAGAGGACATTCTGAGGCATCACTCTACAGGAGAGCAATTACAAGGTGCAACAGCACCCTGGACCTTCTCCTGGTCCGATGCTGGAGCCTAGAGACACAGCTTTAACAACTGATATTAAATCCTTTGGAAAGACACCAGAGCATAAAAGCAAGTCAGGTGTGATCACAGGTTAGTGGGACTGCAGAAGACTACAAAGTTATGTTGGTGGTGATGCTAAGCCCTGGTTAACAACTTGCATGTCTGTCTGATCTTCTGCTGGCTTGATGCCCAGAGGTAAGACATGCTTATCCTATAAAACCTGTGTTCATTCACAAATCACAGCACTTAGTGGCAAGCCTCAGTACAGCAAGGAGACACTTTAAAGATAAAATGTGCATATTTCTGCACACATGTAACAAGGGAGGATCATTACATGTGACATGAGAAATTAAACCATACCTGGGATTGGAAATACTTACTTGATTTGAGTGCATACATGTCAATAATAAACTTATGATAGTTATTATGAATAATGCTTTCATTAGGTGGCATGATGCATGACATACAAACGATGTTTTTTACCACAGGTGCGTGTGTTCTCATGTGCATCGTTTGTTTATAAGGGATAACGACCTATTGACATATCAGGATAACTTTACACGTTTTACACATTCACCATGAGAGGGCGCTGTTTTACAGCACTGCACATATCTGGAGCCGTCTGATGGAAATTCTACATCCCACTCAGGCTGCACCATCTCCGTCTCTCTAATGTACTTTCACTTCACGCTTACATGTTACAGAAGACGAGTGAGTATCATAATTAACAAGTAAATGCAAAAGAAAACAGATCCTAATACAGTGCAAAAACAGTGATGCTGGACACGCACTGAGCAGCCAGGGCAACATCTAGGGCGCATGCATACATATAAATAATCACAAACCGTGCACTGGAAACTCAGCTTTCCTAAGATCAGTTTCCCAGAAACACAGACCCTACTGTCTAGAGCAGGGAGCGGAGAAAAGACTCGACCACAGCTTAGTCCTGTTTTATCCCGTTCGAGAGTAAAAAGTCCAGTTATAAAAACTCCGCTACTAGTCACCTCAGGTTTGTCCTGGAGCTCAGTCTGTCAGAGAGCATGGGGGGTGATGTAGGACCTCCTCCCTACTCCTCCATCTGGGTGTCCCGCAGCTCAGACAGCCTGGACTGGGGGGGACCCTCCCATGACGTCAGTGCACAGACTATGGACTACAGACTTATCCTTTTTTCATTCATAACCTACTGATACCCTTCAGTCAGCGGAGGATTCACCAGCCGTGATTTATGGAGGTAGCTGAATTAAGCAGACGTGTTCTGTTGGAGGAAAACTGCGGGAAATGTGAGCTGGGTAACGGATGAAGGAGGAAAAACAGCACACATGACATAGCACAACAAAAATAGTAACACTAATTAAAAAATAAAAATTACAAAAATTAAAAAAAAAAAAAAAAAAGGAAATGAGTTTGTTTTTTCAGTGTCTTCACAGGCATAAAACACAAAAATATTTGTATTAAATAATAAATGTCCCGGCATGTCTTACCCTCTCTGTATGGGGTCATCAGGTGCGTGTGCGCGCGCGAACTGAGCGGCAGCCATGAGCGCGATCTGCCAGGCCGGTGGGTTAGAGGACCCTTCCATGGTGCCAATGTCTTTTAAAGCTCGGGTTTGTGGCTTCAATTAAAAAAACCCCGCGGTTTAATTCTCGGTGCTCTCTGTGTGTCGACTGGCGACAAATGAAATGTCTTTGGGCGTTTTTCAGTTGCTTTTTATGCAGGGCTTCCTGTGGAACGCAGGAATTGGACGGACAATCCCAAACCGGAAATCCTGTGAGTGTTTGACGCTGATAAAACCTCTCTCCTGCACAAACACTCTCCATCCTGCTCAGACCTCTTTGGCGAATCTGATTTTGAAGCATTTTTATGTCCAAATTGTGGTCCAGACGTCTTGAAGGAGCAGAGGGGGTCAGAGTCCTGGTCCTCTTCAGCCCTTGGCCTGTTACTGCCTTGGTAGTCCAGAGGAAACCCAAGGGCCAACACTGCTGAGGCTTTAAACTTACCAGTAGCATTGAATAACTAAATCACTAATAGACCTGCTGTGGCTGCAGGGACCACTCATATAGACCTCTGTTTATAGTAAGGTCACTCTCAGATCAAATCTGTAAAATTGCAGCTATACTCAAACAGCTGCAAGATAAGGAAGTCTGTGTTTCCTTCTGTAGTTTTGGGAATTTTTGAATTATGTCACTAAACCTAAACTTGTGTGTCTCTTGTCTATTGTGCAGGGAAAAGCCTTTACATCTGCTACTGAATGAAAAACATGTGGCTGAATCGGGCATGGTGATTCCAAATGTGACATCAGAGTTTTTAGCTTTAAATTATATGACCGTGTTAAAAACGCTAATATTCTAATCTTGTGCCAGTGGTTTTTATTGTGTTTTCACAATCTGAAAATAATATGGATTAAACCACTGAATCCATTAAGACCCAGTGCTAGTTTTGTGGCACTTCCCAAATTAATGGTTCTCTATATTTAACATTTCCTTTGTATCATCATTTACTTTTATATTATCCACTTTATGTTGCATTTTTTTCAGTAAATATCAGGTATTTTCCTATATTTAACACACTGATAGATATAGATGTTCAGAAAAAACATTCAGGTTAAGGTTAATTGATATATCAAAAACAGAAAACTGATGAAAAAGTGAATTAAGTTAACAATAGCTGAACATAAAACAAATGTCCATCCACTGTCACTCTATGGCATTTACTGATTAATCGTTATAGAAGATGATGGTGTTTTCATGTTCACTACAGAGCCTCTGAACTTCCAAATGGGTCATATCGAATGAACATGTAAAGATAACAAACTTCATTTTTCAACAGTTATTTTCTTAATATGTTTAGTGGTTCATTAGTTATTAGATCAGTAGATGGTTTTGGTTGCCAGTGGATCTTTGGGTCTTCATGGGTTCAGTCCAGTGGAGAGTGGGCCTAAGTTGCAGAGCCAATCACCTTAGTATAAAGTTGCTCAGAGGTGTTTCAGGTTCTTGCTGGAGGAACAATGATTAGCATCGTGTTTGGTTTGAAGTCCCTTGGTACCTGGTTTCCATTTCAGAAATCTTTTGACACTGTTCCCATGCTGATCACCTACACCACCCAAACTGAGTATGAAACACACGGTACAACAGGAGGAAGTCTTTTGAGAGCTATCCTTCAAGCCATCCGTTGATGTACTTTCAACATGTCCTCAACTACTTTATCATAATTTGATGTTAACTATAGAACTGAGCTTTAAATGGAACACAGGATTGCAAATGACTCCTTGAATTTGGGATCCAGCTTTGACTTTTGCATCACTTTAGTTTGCATCATATGTTTCATATGTTTGCATGTTTCTCTCAGGTTTTGAATGACCTCTGAAATTAGATCACTTAGAACTTCTAACTGAAATGTTGATGTCATGCACGGCTAATGCCTACATTTTGTCTTGTGCCTGACTTAAAATGACATTCTTGGAGACGTGTTGATTTGAGATTTGGAATCAGTGAATCTGATTTGGGTAATAGTATGTATTTCTCTCCACAGTAAAGTCATTGCTGAGCTTTAGAAGTTTGTGTCTCAGTCCTGTAGCTGTTTGCAGTTTGTTTGTGGTTATGATGAGGTTTGTACTTAGTAATGGTTACTGACACCATGTATTAAAGACAGACTTCTGCTCCTCTGCCTTGGAGCTGTGTAGCATACAAACCTCTCCACACATGGCATTTTCTGTGTGCATTTGTGTGTTCACGGTTGGGTGCTTTAGCTATCAGGAGAATAAACTAGAGCTTCACTCAGATAAAACAAAGCATAAAATGGGCCTCAGTTTGCATTTAATTTTTGTAGTCATAGTTTGAAGATGTATTGCATGATTTAAAGTCACAATTCCCATCCCAGTTGGTTTCTGTTTGTTATGCAGTGATGATACTGAACACAATATCATGGTATAGTCATATTTATTGTTCATTTAATGCATAATATGACCCTCCCTGCAAACAAAAATCTATTTTCACTCCAATAACAAAGAGCCTACGTGCTGAGGCACCATGGGAACATTTTACATTGGGGATACAGGTGAACATGCATCAACACACATAACTTCAAGGCTGATCACTCAGAGGGGTGCATTAAAATATAGGATGCAAAATCAGCACAGGATTGTTTGTGATTGTGGTTGTGTGTGCAAGAGAAATCAAAGTGGGAGGGTATCACATTTTAAGGTAATCTTTTCATTCTTTGAAATCAAGACTTGGCCCACACAAGCAAAGATTTGCTTTCTGTGTTCCAGATTTGGCCCATAGAAGAAGTAGGAGGGGAAAAAACTGAGGCATAACCATACTTCCTCTTTAGGAGGAAACAGGAAAAGGCTGGAGGAGTGAGATTCTAGAGCCTGCTCCCTTGGAACAATAAAAATCTCACTTTGACAGGAAACGGATCTGCGTCAAAGAGGCCTGACAGATTTTGCTAAAGGGCAGTAGCAGTGACCCTAGATGGGGCATGAACAAGAGGGCAGCTGTGCCCAGACATTGGCTTCAAAAGTAAAAGTTTTCATTTCAAACAGTTAATGAACATAAACCACTGCAAAAGAGACACTTGTATGAATTCACAGAAGAGGAGTGATGTCCAATGCTATAATATAAAATCAATGGACACATGGGTGGTTGAAAAAAATAAAGAAAAGAAAGTAGATTTGAGCACAAGCATCCCACTTGATGTTGTTTTAAAAAAAAATATATATATATATATATATATAATATGTGGAATGCCTGTGTTTTTTTGTTTTAGCCGTAGTGTATGTTTGTGTACAGTATGTGTATTATTATTATTAATGCTGGGATTTGTTTGTGATTTGTTGTGCAGTAAATGCACAGACCATAGTATACAGATCCCAGTGCAACCCTTTGTGTTACTGTATCAGAAACATCTGTATCATTACTTGAATGTATTGTTTACACCCTTCTGTAGATTGTGTAGTCCAGAAAAATATAAACCTCTAACTACAAATCACCAAGTTTCATTATTGTGAATTGAATTGTGTTTTGTTCCTCTACAAAAGGAATGGGTCACCACTGATGGAGTCTACCATGTTTCTGCAGTAGCACAGGATGGACTTCCTCTTTTTCTTCTTTCATGCTATAATGGGCATCTAGTCTTAAGATGCAGTGGGATCATCATCTGCTATGTCAGTAACCCAGGGTTTTAAATAACACCACAATGTCTGTGGCTACTATAGGTGAGGGAGATAGGGGTATTGAGTTTTTTCAATATACAACTTTATCATGGTAAATATTACACAATGAAAAAGAAACTCCTTAAGGTTTGTGAATACGGCCTAGTCATTATTTTACACGACTGTGATTGAAATGTCAGTCGATCTGCTTCATCTGGACTGTCTTTTGAGAAGTTGTAGCACCACAAGCTAATGTATAATAATTTTTCAGATATGTATTAATTAAGATGATGATTAATTACCAAAAAATCTCTAAAAAAAAACCAACTTGATTTTGGCATGAGACTATAATTGTACACATATACCTGAAGAAGATGACTCACTGCTTTAAATTACATGTGATGCAGTGCATTGAAATAATAAATAATGACCAACAATGTGGAATATTGATAAAATTTATGTTTCTAAAATGGCACCTTTTAATATAGACAAAGCTGAAGATGATTATCATAAATCTTTCAAATAATAATGTAAACATCTGACAAGCCTAATTGTGGTTGTTGCACTAATGTTTATGGCATTAGTTTTTGCATTGCTGAGTCAAAAAAAAGACTAACAAGAGCATAAACAGAATAACACAGACATTTCTAAGAAATATGATTTGTTTTTCAGCTAGTGAAGATTTTATATAATTGTTGCTTCCTTAGATATAATATACTGTATGAAAGAAACTGCTAGAAACTTTGAGAAAAGCAACAGAGAGTTAAAACGTTTGGACTTGGTGTGGAGTGAGAGTGCTTAATGGTCACAGATTAGTCATCACCACTAATGGAAAAATGTGCTGTAAGTGAAACGAATGAGCAGTTTTACTTAACTGCAGCTTTTAGAGATTTGATACTTTAATATGATGATGACATGCAGAGAAGTGAAGCCAGATCTTACTCCATGTGAGGGGTGTAAAACATATGGCTTGCAGGCCAAAACTAGCCATTTAGACACTTCAATGTGGTCCACAGGATGACTTTGTAAACTGCAAAAAAAAAAATACATTGAAGACATTAACAGTCAAGAGTGTCACAGAGTCTTCACAAGTTGTTGATCATAAAGTTAAGAGGTGTGTAAATGAAGAACTGAGACAGAAAATTGTTAAAACTGCACTGATTTGTGTGGTTGGTTATGGATGTTCATGTTATGAATGCACACATTTTTGGACTGCAGTTGTACTTTTTTGGACTTAAATAAAACAAATTTGTCATGATTTCTAAGTTATTAACACTATTATTTTACTGATCAAAATGAGCTGAATGTAGTCGTTGAACTAAAATTAATCCCTCTATGTGATTGTGTTTTTTTTTTTGTGTGTTTTACTGTAACACATTTGAACAATCCTCTCAGCTGAGGTGGATGTTATGTTGAAAAGATAGTCTACTGCTGTGTTGCACTTCAACTTTGCTGATTCACATGTGATTACATTCCAACTGGTGTTGCAACGTGTGTCTGTGCTCTGCAAGATTTCCATGCTGAATGGCCAAACAGGACATCCTGTTGTCCAAGGCCTTCCACCACCACCATCTCCCCCTGTCACTCTCAGTATCATACAAAGCTGAAACACGCACATCTCCAGAGGTACTCCTGGCTTTGCACTGGTGGTTCTAGCACTTCCTGCAGTCCCCTTCTTTAAAAAATCTATATAATTTAAAGCTGATGCCATTAAATTTTAAGAGACTCCAACCAAACCAAATAATATAGTTGACTTATATTGCCCTATGTGTGTGTTAGTCTGTGTGTACATGTAATGTCCCTTTAATGGCCTCTCTTTCCGTTCTTCAGCTGCCAGCTCTCCTTGTCAGTCTGTCATCAACAGTGTGGAGAGATTAGGGAGTTTATACACATTCCACTGAACTCTGCATCTCAAAAACACATGTGACTCTTGATTAGGTTATTTACAATAGTAATCAAATTCTCCCAGTCGGAGATAAATGTTTGAAGCAGGGGCTATTTCCAACGTGTTCCAGCGTCGCCACAAGATTTGTTCTGTGCGGTTGCAGGGGTGTTAAAAGTTGCTGTAGTAATACTGAAATATTTTCTCTGTCTTGTTCCAAAGTGCTTTAATGTTTGGTTCCCTCACGAATATTTATTGCCTAGATGCTGAGATGTCGCAGCAAGAAGCACTGTAACATGAAGAGTAATATCCTATTCCTTGGCTATGATTGGTCTGTATGTTGGCAGCTTGTCGGATGGATCATCAGCAGCTTTATTTGGTGTTCTGTTATTTTTTTTGTGTGGAGTCCATGAGGGGTATACTTAGATTTCTATGTGAATCACTAGCCAACGTTTACAAAAGATAATAATATGATAACATGACAATTGTTACATTTCAAGAAAGATTAAAACATAAAACAGTTTATGTTTTTAATATATTAAGAGTTGCCATTGAATTATGCTCAATATAAATAAAGTGCTTGGGATTTCAAAAGGATTTTATTGTGGGAAGCTGATGGTTTCACCTATAAAGATCTAGTGCTACTTTTGAGACAGTTCCCAAATGACTCATATTTAACTTTTATGATTTATAATGATTTATTTCCATTTTCTTATTCCTTATAATCTTGTCTGCTGATTTCTGTGTGTGTGTGTGTGTGTAGGGGGGGGGGGGTCGATGTAAATCAGGTATTTTCCATTGAATTCACTGATCATGTACATCAGGGGTCTCAAACCTGTGGCCCAGGGGCCAAATGTGGCCCGTCAAAGCTTCCAGTGCGGCCCCTGGGATTAATTTGCAAAGTACAAAAATTCCACAGTCAAAGCTGAGGAACGCCTTTTATTTCAGGTTCCACATACAAACCAATATTATCTAGACAGAGTAAAAAACAAAAACAGAATTACCTATAAAAATATTAATGACTGTAGATTTTCTTCTCTGTTTAGTGAGATTTGTTTTTCATTATCCTGATAAATAATACATTTTTCTAATTTTATCTTTGCTTTAGTCTAAAAAAATAACATTATATTATGAAAATATTTACATTTTCATACTCTCGTGTAACAATAAAATGTGAATAAATATGAACAACCTGAAATGTTTAAAGAAAATTAGGCACAATCTGAACCATTTTCTGATTCTGTTGCTAAGAGTTTAGAGTCTTTGTAGGTCATGTACAAATGATAAGTCAAGGAAGAATATTATTAGAATTAGAGTTATGTTTTATTAAATCAAATATGTTATTATGCTATTATTTTACTGGTCCAGCCCACTTCAGATCAAATTGGACAGAATGTGGCCCCTGAAAGAAAATGAGTTTTTGACCCCTGATGTGGATGTTCAGATTAAACGTGAGTGTTACATCAAAAATAGAGAACAAAACAAAAAATGACTACATGTTTAGTTTAGTTTACTAGCTTATTTGACAGGGACCATGTACAAGAACGCTCTAGTACCAGAGTTAGTTAGAAAGCTAACAGGCTGCCCATCACAGGTGCCAAACAGGATTCCAGGAATACAGTAGAGAATGTAGCGCATACAGTAAAAACATACTCAGACAGCATAGACTGTATAAGTAGAAACACAGTTTTTACTGTGGATTCAAAGGTATGGTAAATAAAAAGGAAAATCTAGTGGTTTGGAGACAGACTCAGATTGGATTTGGGGGGATGGGCAGATGCTGTATGTAATCTAAGAGTCAAACCAAATAAAACTCCAAAACTGTGTCATTAGTGGTGATTTGATTTAAGACAAGCCAAGGAAAACTTTATTCCATATTTTGGTTTAAATAATTTCTTCTCAAAGAGTCACAGTTGAAATGTGAAATGTCTTATCAGAAAAGGGCAATTAATAATAAAAAAAAGTGTTTAGATAATTAAGTGACTCAGATGTTCTTTAGGTTAAGTTGATTATAAACAAGCAGTATTTTCAATCGATACATGTTAGAAATGACTCAGTACATGCATTCTTAATTTACTTCTCCTACATTAACTGTGTGTTGAGTAAAAGGTATTTTGTGACAAAGCTTGTTAACTAAAACTTAAAAAAAATCTGAAATGGTTAAATATTTGCACTGTTGTTTTATGTTTGTTTGTTCGGTTTCTTTTGGTGTGTGGGGGGGCAGTTAGTCTTAGATCACTGGTTCTCGAATGAGGGTACGTGTACCCCTGGGGTTACATGGGTAATCATTAGGCTCATTCTAATATTATGTCTTGGGGAAAATTCAATTATTTTGTCAAATGTTTGATAACATAGAAATATGTGATATGTGTTGAATTGTATATTCAGTATTGCCCCCCCCCCCTCCCAGTTACTTTGACCCACTGACCCAGCGCACTCATCAATGACCTGTCGTCACCATGATAACACGAACTATGGAGATGTGACTAAAGCGGATAAACAAATGAAAAATAAGGCAGAACCAGAGCCAACAAAGTACAGAAAGCACATGGAAAAGTATGTTTTAATGGGATTTATTGGAATTTGTAAGATATGTTTATATGAGTGACATATGTGAAAACATTCTATTCTGCAAACAAATGGAGTATAGAGAATAACCAGGGAGGGCATTTTTAATGTCATTAACATGTTTTTCACTGAAAACACTATTAGCTGGAAATCCTGTAGCAGAGTCTGCACAGATGTGGCACACTGTATTTGTCAGGTTCACTGATATAAGTTATTTGGATAATAATATGAATAACTGGATAAAGAATAATAATTATTAATAATAATAATTGAATAAATCAGACACTGATTTTACAGCACTCTACCTCTTTTTTTGTTCCAAAAATGTTTTGTCTATGCAGGGGATACTTGACTAAAAATATATTTCCAAGGGGGTACATCACTGAAAAAAGTTTGAGAACCACTGTTATAGATTATTGATGTTTGCCAGTCCACATCAAAATACTGAGCAGGGTGAAGCAAAAAGCAAGGGGTTACCCCTGTGCAGGGCAGCCATCTGTTCCTGAGCTGTCCACTGGGAGACAAAAATGCTGAAATACTCCATTAACACTAAGACCACCCAACACATCCACATCTTTGTCCCAAGAATGGAGACTCAGGTTTTTTTTTAATAAACTGAATCTAAAACTGTTTATTTTGTTGAACTGAAATGAAATACAGACAAAACAGAGCTAATAAGTGCATAGTTAAACCATAGATAAATTGGCTTTAACAGTGGCATTGGGCAGAAAGACACATTTTGTAAAGTCCATGAGAAGAGTGGACCTATTTTTTTATTACTACATCCTAAATCAATTAAGGTTATGCCAAAACAAATCTACATATATAAAGGCTTATTTAATAAAAATTAATACTGCATCATGACCACAGGCTTGATATTAAGGGTCACATGTACCAATAAACTAAACTAATATATCTTCCATTAAGAAAAATAGCAGGAATGTACAAATGTAAATAAAACATGATACAAAAAATAAAGAAAGTACAGCAGATTACAAATGGTCTTCGGAGGGTCATAGTTGGTTGGACCTGTCTAGGTCTCTGTATGGACAGCACTTAGCCCCTTTATTTCTACAACTCTAACAAGCCAGTTATCAGGTCAAAACCTTTACATTAATTTGTATTTTTAATTTTAAGAAACTGTAACTGTATTACTCAGTTTTCCCTCCCTTCACATTTTGGAATTTTTGGCCTCCTCTCATATGGTCGTGCTGTCTAAGAAGAAAAAGAGTGTTTTTAATGGAGCACTGAGAAGTGGAGGTTATGAGTGAACTGCTGTCAGACGAGCAGCATGATTCCATGTGATAATGAGAGGTTCATGAGAAGTCAGCCCTGTGTGGGAGACCCAACTCTACCTTTTCAGTTAGGATGTGTAGTAACTTGATTCTTATTGATGTGGTAGATTGATTTTATTTTTTTTTGCTTGCCTTGCTTAGCTTGTGTATAGATCTGTATCTTGTAGAGTATCTCCTATAATGAAGCATAATGTTGGTTGAATCAGGGTACCTTATTCAGGGAGCCATGAAATACCAAGCCAATGCTGTTACTTTCTCCTAAAGTCTTAATGATGGGTTCATTAAAAAGGTATCTTGCTCAGTAACCAAGCACAGATGGTCAAAAGCAGTTATGGTATATCAGAGAGAAACTCTGGAAGAGATTTATGTTAAACCACAGCTGAACCCCAGGAACCCTGTGCAACAGTCTCAACATTACAGCCATTTGATCTTCTGTCTGTCTTTGGTTTTACATGAGATCCAAAGCACCACTGTCCTTGACATCCATTTAGTAGAAATGCGATTATTCAGTGTAGCTATGGAGAGCAAATCAAAGCAAATCAGAGCTGACAGCTTGTTTGGCATTTGTCTAAATGTGCCTATTGAACTGAGGAGTAAGACACAAGGGGCATTAGATGTCTCCACTGACTGGAAGTAGTCACAAAAATATACTCTTAACTTTAGTTTCTCTCCTAACAGTGTCAGTCATTCTAATGAGAAAGCATGAAAATAGGAATCATGACCTCTCAGCCTCAGATGAGCTCAGCATGCACAGCAGCAAAATGTTCCAATAACGTTTCTGACAAATGGGCCTCTCTGATGGGGCTTACAGCTACTGCATGCTGCACACGCACTTTAAGAGGCAAGGCGCTCTCATAACGATGCCAACGGCATTAGCAAAAGGGCCCTAATGTGCCTGTAAAGTGTGAGTGGCATTGCCCCATCAACAAACTGTCTCCAGTTCAACATCTCTGATGGCATCAAGGAGGTGAAGAACAAGGAGATGTCAGAGCAGCCTGGCATTAAGAAAAAAAGGGGATGGTGAAAAAGCAAGGAAAGATGCACTGTATATAAGCCTGCATAAAAGATACCAAAAGCATCTGAATTGAAATGTGTTTTTTTTTTTCAAATTGACCCCTAATATGAAAATGTTGTATAAATGTAAATGTGTTTAATAGGTATCAGTGTAGGATGTAAGAATTAGAAAAGTAATGAATTATAATAATGATTACTTTTTTGCTGTAACACAGTAGCATAAGGCATTACTGATCAATTCTAAGTAATATTTTTCTCCATTCACATTCAATAGCACTTACATTACAACACACTTCACCCGTGATTTAATTGCTCGAATAAAACAAACAAATAAACAAACAAAAAAAAAACCTGTTAAACCGTGAAACCTTAAGGAATAAAAATCCATCTGTTCAGTTCTATTTCCTGTTGGTGTACAGCCAATTGGTGAAGATGGACAGAAGACAGCCCATTGTCCACATGGACATAAAGGTAAAGGTAAAGTACTTTATTTGTCATTACATACTATACAACGAAATGTGTCCTGCATTTAAGTCATCATTGGTGCCATTGATGCAACCTGTAAGGAGCAGTGGGCACCCAGGGACCCATCTCCTACTGTAGAGCCAGACACATGGTCACAATCACCTGGGTGGAGGATTTTACCCTAACAAACATGTTTTTGGGTGATATGTATGTATGCTCATTACTAACCCTAACCCTGCTTTAAGAAGGTAGTTAGCATGATCCCAGTGATCAGCAGTGACATAGTCAGCTAACGTTGCTATGACAAACTAAAATTCTTTTTCAATTGTGGGATTTATCTACCAGCATCCTCAACAGTGCACCCACTGTTTAAACAGAAAATGTAAGTGTTCCTGCTGGGATTCAAACATAACAGACCATAGTATTACTTACAGAACTATCCACCCAAATTTACTTCAGGGCACACATTTATGCATCCCAAAGTTTTATCATGTATTTGTGGGGTGAGGAGTGTCATTATTTAGCTTTGGGAGGCTTGTGTTCTACTGGGCATGCACCATTTATATTTATGTAACACAAAAGTAATACAGGAAGCATGTAACACATTGCAGTAATATTGTAATGTAAGGAATTACTTTTAAATAACAGTAACAAGTAAAAAATATTTGGCATACATTTTTTCAATCTTCTAAGTGAAGCAACTGGAGGAAGTAAAACTGCTGCATTATCAAGCATTTCACAGCTAATTGATCTATGTACCTTTGACATATTTTATGTTAATAATGTAACAAGACCTTAGGAATTCATGCAGAAAAATGAAAAGTTGCGAAACAGGAATTGGAAAGACATTACTGTATTCCACTGAAATCCCTCTGCTGCTGACTGTAGTTTCCTAGAGAGTCATTAGTGGGACCGAGGGCTTTGCTGGAGAAAAGCAGTGGATTTCCGGATGTCTGTGTGCAGAGGACTGGGCATCATTGACATGTCCCTTGAGATATACCCACATGCTAATAAAAGCCTGTAGACATACTGTTGGTGAGTAATGTATAACTGACATCCTGTCTTCACTAAAACAACACAATGGCTCTCCCAGGTGTTTGTAGCTATGGGAACCCATTTGTCAAAGCAAATGTAGTATGTTTTATCTTTCTTCATATGTGACTCTTATATGTTACATATAAAGAGCATAATACACCATTGTACAAAGTGCACACATACACACAAACACTGTTTTAGGGTCAGTGTTTATGTCAGTGCACTGGGTTTTGGTACTGAATGCCTTTGGACCCTGGCTCGACACAAGGACAATCCTGTCACAGGATGTGAAGAGGGTGTGGTGCAGCTTTCTCATTCTCCCACAGACTCAGAGACACACAGGACATATAACACATGCAGTTATGAATGAGCACCATGATTATAACTATAGAAAACTGGACTAAAGTGAACTGAAGTAGCTAAAGTATCTGTAGCTATAGTATAGTAAAGTAGCTAAAGCCTGATTTATTTTTTATTGTCTTTTAATAAACTCATTCATTTCACACACACACACACACACAATTCCACTTTAGTGCTCCCCTACGCAGAGGTTAATGAACTTGTTTTGAATTCTTTCACCTCTTGACAGGAACTACATTCCAAGCCTTGAAAATAGCGGCTAAAACAAAGAGAGGAAGTGATGTGAGAACACTTCCCATCGACTCCCCTCTGAATTTATCTCAATCCTGCAGGCTGGCTCACCCGCTCCTCCTGATCAACCCCACCCTGACACGAATGAAGAAAACACTTGAAGGCAGATTTGTTGCAAAACACGGTCAACCTTTTATCCACGCAGATCATTTCAGTTAACCCCAATGTTTAACATCAAGTAAGGAACATCTTCCAATTGTTCCCTTCCTTTGACCCTTGTCGTCAGAGGCTTCAGTCATTCATTCATTCAAAACCAACCTGGTTCTGATTATCTACCCTGCTCTGACCAAACTTTCTCCACAGTACTGCCAAGTCTGTTGATATGAATTTATCGTTGGTGAGAAGTGGAGGATACATCTGTAACATTTGTCAGGGTATTTTGTGCTTGATTTAATGCAAACCTGCTGTGACCTTTAACCCTGATTCATATGGCATTTGACTGCAGGGATTAAGGTGGGCAACGGCATCCAGCAAAATGTCTTTAGCAGAGCTGAAGAACAATATCATGTGTTGGGTGTGCTGCTCACAAAACCTGTCCTGACTGTTGATTTGATCCATTTGAGTCATTTGAATTTGGCAAATGTTCGTCATGCAAATTACTTCTTTTAGCAAAATATGCAAACCTTGGCTGTTCCAATTGTGGAACATTTAATTTCTTCCATCCCAGTCACTGTGTAGGAACAATTAGATAACTATTTAATGTATTTCCATTGTTGGTTACTTAAGAATATAGTTCACATCTATAGCTTTAATGGATAGAAATAATTTGGTGAGGCTATATCATGAGCCTTTTAATGTTGATGTAATGGTTTTTTGGGCAGCATTAGAAGGGGAATAAGCGGTGGGGGACAGGAAGCGTCATTTAGTTACTGGCCCAATCTCCAGAAGCAGATCTTCCGGTTGACGGGTGCTTCCCTGCGTTAACGTTACAATAATATATGAGTCACTTTGCAGGCTGATAGATGAGGAGATGAACAGGAGGGAAGGGTAGACTCAGATGGGGATACATACTGTGGTGTGCAGCAGCAGAGGAATTAGAAATCTATGATGTACAAGAGTGACTAGGCAAAGAGGGTGGTCTGTTTAGATAGTATCTTTGCCTAATTTGTAGCTGACTCTAAAAACAGAGAATATGTGTATAAGAGGTATCTTCTGTTGTGATTTCTGCAGGGGTGGGTGGGGGTGGGGGGTTCAAATGGACATGCATTTGTAAGGTGCATTGTGAAGCCCTTCCAAAGAGTGAAAAAGTGTTAATAGGTACAATACTCAAGACTCACTGCCTGCGTTACTCACCAGGAGGTACATGAGTGTGCTGTTGAACCCCAACATTTGTTTATTTTTGAAAGTAACTCAAGAAAAATAAAATAAATCCTTCTCAGTTGCACTGGGTCTGCTTTGGGTTGCATTCAAGGATACAAAACAAGCTCGATAACTTGGTTTCCTGCTCCATGGATGCACATATTCACATTTCTGTCTCTCTCCACCTCTTAATCATCCTCTTGAGTCACTGTCACCATCTGTGACATTTACCATCAAGTAATGTATACACTGAAAAACAAAACCTGTAATAAAGAACATAATGAAGTGCTGATGTCCCATACAAGGGAAACCCCCTTTTTGTAGTTCAGGTTTCCCTCACAGAAACTATTGGAATACATGTTGCAGTTATTGAGTATGATTTAGAGATTGTTAATGTGAGGTACAATGACCCCACACTCTGCTCCTGTCCAAAGAACTATGGTTAGGTTCTATTTTAACAAGTCTCTGCAGGCTCGTCCGTCTTCCCTGAGAGCCTGTCAGTCTGTGCTCAGGGACTTTCAGGCTGGAAAATGAACCAGCTCTTACATGAAATGGCGCCATGTGAGGCCGGTGGTCACAAAGGAGCCTAATATGACTGGAGATTAACCTTCAGAGAAATGTTGCCCAGCTGTTAATTTATTTTAACTAATTATTTGAATTTATGGTTAATCTACATCAAGGGAAACATCACCCTAAGTTGGTGACACTTGTCTAACCAACCTATAGCTTCCAACTCTCCTGAATATTATATGTGTGGCATGGTTTGTGTTACAGCACTGAGGGGGATGGTGAGCTTAAACAGGAGCACAAACATCCAGACACACACTTAGACAGATGGTGTTTGACCATTGATCACCATTTTGAGCAGAAGCTCTTATCAGCGTCATGGTCTGTTAGCTGTCTGCACTGACTCACTTTCACAGTTCAATCAAGAGTCTGTGTTTGTGATTCTTTTTTTGTGTGTAAGCATGTACTATCTTGGTTTGTGTGTGTGTTTGTGTGGCAAAGGGAATGGAGGGGGTCAAAGAGCAGCATAGGGAGTGTAAATGAAAAGGATTCCAGGAGTTGCAAAGTGTATAGGTTGCAAATGGCTTCAGCGACCTCTCCCTCTCCATCTTCGTTGGGAAAATCAGTGCATTTAACTCTTATCTACAGCTGAAGCATTGGTGCGCCAACTGAATCCCTGAGTGTGTCTTCACAGCTTTTAGTAGGATAGTGATGCACTGTGGGTGCTCAGACCACTTATCTGTCTCAGCCAGTTCCTCCACTTGAGCAGACGGTGTGTGTCAAACCTCTTTGTTTTTTTTGTTTTTTTAATGTGATATTTACCACTGAATGAGGTAATGTTTTTGTTACCGTTTTGGATTTGTTTGTCTGTTTGCCTCTTTCAGCAAAATTACTGTACTAATTTGCATTAAACTGACAAACCTGGGGCATGTGTCAAGATTGACCCCATTACATTTTCAAGCAAAGCCATTAAAAGAGGTAGGTGTAGGACAAAAAAGGGCCAAATATAAACATGAACATTACACAGGCTAAGGTAAAGTGGCTAAGACAACTAGCTGTAAATGAATGATAGTTATTACAAAATAATATTACTAGTAGGAAACTACATATTATTATGTTTTTATTTTATTTAAACATTATTAATGAATGTTCACCTATTCACACACTGTTCTCAATCCTTCTGACCTCTCTTATTTAGACAGGAAGTTCACCATTCTTGTTATACACAGGACCTTTCACTGAATGATGCACTCTTAAAGTGGTCTGCTAGTGCCTTTTGGTTTGACGTTTTAGATATGTACAAAAGTTAAGCTGGATGGATTATGAGAACATATAACTGTGGTTCTCAAAAGATACATTAACTTAAATAATAGATTTAACCTGAAAATTAATTCATGAGCAATATGCTACATTTTGCATATGAGTGAGTATGCGGATTATTATTTCATATTAAAGTCATATGACTGTCTTAGAAATTGAAACAACATTTTTTTACCCTTACGTTGAACAAAATCCCATTATACTATTAGCATATCTTAGTGATTATACAACACCCAATAAGCATGGTTAAGTCACTTCTTAATGTTCAATCTTGCTATTTTCTCTTTAGTTGAGTGCAATGACAATACATCTAAAGTAAAGACAAGGTAGTTTTATTTTTATAGCACATTTTATGTACGAGACAATTCCAAGTGCTTTACTTAAATTATTAAAATGATTTCACCAGGGTGCAGGAGAGGGAATAAAAAGTAGAGGTGTAAAGAATAGACATAAATGGATAAAACAGACCTAAATTAAAAAAAAAAAAAAAAAAAACATGCATCAAGTGAGGTAAACCTACACAGTATATTTATAGTTATCCAGGATCTGTGGTCCATGAATTTTGTAGAAAAAAAAGGGTTGTAACAAAGAAAAATAAAGTAAAGCAAAAAGCAAAGCATCCTACACAAAACATTAATTAGAAAGACATTAAAAGAAGTACACGGATATTAAGTTTTATTTGTAAATGTAATACTTGTATCCTCAGTCAAGGGTTTGAATGGGATATTAACTGCAGAAAGTGATGATAGCAGCTGTAGTACATCTGCTTTAATGAATCACTGAAAAACACTTGGAAAGACATGTGATACAATGGTTATTTCATCATCTTGCCAGTTGTCAAAGTCTGCTCAGTTCTGTTAATGGCAGCTAAAGGACAGACGATGAAGCAGGTTAGTGTAAAACTAGCCCTACGTTTATTTGTTTTTTGCCCCCACCTGCTGCGTCTTCCTCCTTTAATTTATTTTGCGTTTCCTTTTTTCATCTGTCACTTCTGTCTTTGACAGGTTGTTTTCAAGCCCCCCCCCTCACAGCAGGGATTCACATATGGTAGATAGATAATCCACTCTGCTATCATATCTGTAGTTCAGCTTTATCCATTCAAAATGATCATTTTGACATCATTTAGTCGCACAGTTCTGTTTTGGCAGAAAAGCAAGTTTTTAGATGCTTTTTTAAAAAGGGAATTAAATGGGGTTGGTCCAAAACACCTGTTGGAAGAATGTTTGACCTCAATTCAGTGTGTGTTTATTTAGCTTTTTAGACCCCGAAGGACAATCACACACATTCACACACTCATGTAAACAGACTGACAGGCCAGTTACCTTGAAGCTAACCACAGGTGTGTTTGTCTGTTCCTGTCCTTTCACTCTTGCTTCTCCTTACAAACAGCTTTTTTTTGTCTCAGCTGCCACATTAGAATTGTCAGCAGTCTTTGGTTGGTCATGTGACCCTGCAGCTCATTCAAAGAATCAAACATATTAATAATTTCTACTATAGTTTCCTGCCATGTAGCTTTTAAAACCACCATCAATCTTGTTTTATGTGCCTGTAATGCCTTTACTCCTTTTTTTTTATTTTTTTATTGCGGTTACAGCCAAATGATTTCTAGTCCCATTTGTCATTCTTCCAGGCTCTTTAAAAATAATAAATAATTCCACCGTTCAGCCCCACTGCTTTCACAAATGTACTGGATTCATTAGCTCACACCAACTTGAGACTCATTTTGGAGCTCTGCCTCTCAATGTGGGAATAGAGAAGTGATTAATTTTCTTCCATAAACATAATATTACGTCCCAGAAGTGTTGTTCTGAGAGAAGTGGCTGTTCTTTTATTTACTTTTAATATAAGTTACAACTATAATTGATTATATGGTCCCTTACATTGATGAAAACCTTTTATCTCCTCATCATTTCTGTTTGTTCATCTCCCTCTCTCTTACATTGTATTGATTTTCTCTTTGTGTATTGATTTCTCCATTTACAAATATTATTTAGATATTTTTAGGAATGTTTGAATAAAGTATGATAAAATGATTTTGGCTCCAGCCCATGCCTGACCTCATGGCTTTGTCAATATTTTACAACTGTCAACCAACCATGCCCCTTTTTTAATTTGCTTTTTACTCCCTTGCCATATAGTTTTGCTCTGCTGTAATATATCACTTATCACAAGACTCATAATGTCCAGGTTGTCACAATAAGATCACCTTTAAAGAAAATAGACTGAAATACAACCAATATGTTGTTCTTCATAGAGTGATATCAAATAAACTGTAAAACTGATTTCAGGAAAAGTGTACATTTTTTAATGAAACTGGATTTTAATGCATCTACGCTCAAAAATGTGACAGATCACTGAAGTTGATTCGAATAACACTGTTAAAGCTGATCCCATTTTCATGATTTCCATAGGGAAATTCTGTCTACATTTTGCCCATTGTTAATACACATGACACCAAACAATAGTGGTTAGCATTAGAACATTATGAGCAGTGCACAGGAAGGACATACTTACCTCTATACTCCATGGTTCCACATTTATCAGATTCATTGGTAACAAGTGGATCATGATTGGATATAGACAGAGCACCAACCCAAGGATTACTCTTTGCAAGAATTGGTTGCAGTTCAACATTTTGTGCTGTGAGTCAGTCCAAATATGATATTTTTCAATACAACTATTTTGTTGTTTCACAATCCTCAGTATATAATTTTGTGGTCAGATTAACAGAGTCTGAGGAAACTGCAGTGTGTAAAGGGAGAAACCACTATTCAATGACCTTTGGCTTTGCACAAGAAACCATCGATTTACTGTGATGAATATAGACACATTGGCACAGGAAGATTTGGAAAACTGTTGTCATTTAATATAATCCACCACTGCATCCAGAAATCCAATCTAAAACTGTGTTACACAAACAGGAAGAACTCTAATAATTCTGTGCAGATACACTGAGTTCTCTGATCTCATGATGAAACCATTGATATGAAGCCATAGTTAAGATTTTTACAAATGCATATGGTGCGATCAAATTTATCCATGATTTCTTCAGCAAGGCCTCATTCTGCATTAGTTCCAGTTCCATTTGTTCCATTAATATCAGCATTAGTTTAGATGGCATCCACTAATATACTGTACATTTTATAGGAAGTGGGGATGAATCATCCTGGTAATGACAAGGATAATTAAACAATAGTCAACAGAGGATGTTAAGCAGCTGGCTAAAATATATAAACTGCAAGAATGGCCAAAAATGTGTTTCTTTATGTGAAATAAATAGTTTCCTTAATTCACCAAGAACCAAGAAGTGATAAAAAAAAGGAAAGCAATGTAACACAAATATAAAGATGTCTGCCTTCCTTTTTTGTTTCAGGAACCAAAATCCAAATTTAACATGTATGAAATATGAATAAGTTGAACAATATTGTTGAAGCAAATCATGAAATCACAGGCTAAACTTTTTTTTCAACATTATTTGTGTTGATTTTTCAACATGCTTCCAATGATATCCAGAAATAAGGTTACTCCAAATTACCCCGAGTCCCCACAAATCAAGCATCTATCCAACACAGAGCAACACACAGATGAATGCACAAATTGCATGGTGAGAACGAAAAGAAAACAAACAAACAAATCCCAAAACAAAACAAAACAAAACTAATAATAATACAGGGCAAAAAAGACAAATATCAAAAACAGGAAATGATTTTAAGAAACTGTAGAGGATCACTGATAACTACATCTCATCCACACCATTTAAATCCATACTCTCCTTATATTCCATAAAAGGACCCCAAATGTTTTTGAAATAGTGATAGTTCCCCCTTCATAGTGTAAATGATCTTCTCCATATTAAGTTGTGGACATTTCTTTAATCGAGTTTATGAGTTTTGGTTCACTGCTACTCCTCCATGAAAGTGCTATGACTCTTTTTTTCAGCAGTAAACATCAATCCTGGGCAGTGACTATATTTCTAGACACATAATGTCTATCAGGATATAAACTTAGAATAAACAGTTTAGGGTCAAGAACAAATGTTATACCTAGGATAGTCTCTAAAGCTTGTTTAATCTCCCACCAGAACCGTTGAACTTTATTGCATTTCCAGATACAATGTGGGAATGTCCCCTTCTTCTCTCCATACGTATTACACATATCAGGAGACTTAACTTTTTAAAATATTTAAGAAAATCCCCCAACTCATCTGGAAATGGAGTTTGTATAATAGCAATGATATCGACAAATAAACACATACTGGACATGGCTAAAGCATGGATCCAGTTGGATACCACTGTGCTTATGTTGTTTCTGATCCAGCCCTGGCCTCCTGGATCTCCTTCACCCTCTTCTTAAAGGGTCATGATTTCATTGCATTCTTTTTTAATAACAGTCCAGTGTTTCATTAGAAATTGAAATAAATCTGTATGCAACAGAAAAGCGTAGCCTACTAACAGGTTACAAGCAGCTGTGGCGCAGGTGGTAGAGTGGGTCGTCCAATGACTGAAGAGTTGGCGGTTTGTGTCCCGGCTCTGGCTGTCCACAAGTCCAAGTGTCCACTGAACCCTGATTTAGTCTCCCAGTAGGACTGACAGAACATTAGAAACCTAGTGGTGTGTGTGAAGGTTAGGCTAATGCAGGGGTCTGCAACCCTGGTCCTAGAGAGCCGCTATCCTGCATGTTTTAGATGTTTCCCTCTTCCAACACACCTGATTCAGATGATCAGCCTATCATCAAGCTGTGCGGAAGACTGATAATGTCTGTCAGGTGTGCTGGAAGAGGGAAACATCTAAAACATGCAGGATAACGGCTCTCTAGGACCAGGGTCACAGACCCCTGGGCTAATGTAAAGGGCTTTGAACACTATGAGTGTGGAAAAGAACTATATAAGATCCATCCACTTACTATTTAACAGGTTGTTGTTTTCAAAAAAGAATGCAACAAAATCATGAATTTCCAGAGCATCTAACTTTACACTCCATAATTGACTATTTCGGACCCTCCCCTAAAGACAGTTTCTGTACCTGGAAAGGTACTGGCTTGAGATCAGTAACTCTGGACACATTATCTGACAAAGTAAAGACCTCGGGACATTTCGGTTTTCCTTTAGGGACCCTCTACTTACAACCACATAAGTGTGAAGTTGTTTAGAACTTTAGAAAATGTCTAAAAATAGCGTTTCATGTCAGCGAAAAGACATGCCCAAACCACTTCCATGCTAACACAGTTTGGCTCAAAACAGCAAAATCGAAATTTCTCAATATACATCTGAATGGTGTGATTTTGATGTCAACTATATGTATGTATTCCCAATCATTTATTTCATCTAAATTATCTATTTAGTTCAAATTAATTTTACTCTGAATAATCCCTTTAACTTTTTAATGTATTTAAGAAAATGCCCCAACTCCTCTGGAAATGGAGTTTGTATAATACTAATGAAATCAACAAATAAACACATACTGGACATGGCTAAAGCATGAATCCAGTTGAACATGAGTTCATTGTGCTTATGCTGTTTCTGATCCAGCCCTGGCCTCTCACATCTCCTTCACCCTCTTCTTAAGGCCGGTGGTGGTAGTGGAGGGGGGGGGGGGCTGAAACACCGGGAACATTCACCACCTGAGAGAGGAAGACTGTGGCGGACGTCGGGTATGAAATCACTTCCTGCCTGAGGTCTGAATATAGTCATGATTAGGTACAGAGGGGATGTTTACATGGTGGACTACAGGGGCTCCTGACACAATGGGGACAGCTCAGAGCATGTTTGTTGGATGACGGCAAGCATTGTACTGCACAAATGTATTCTCTGTCAGCGTCCAACAAGAGGTCCAGTCAGTCTTTTGTTGACTTGTATTGTCCTGCCACATGCTGCGATATGTGTGTTCCTATTTAGCTGTGGTTTCTGCAGGGTGCCACAGGAAAACCACTTGTAGAATGAGGATTGCTTTTGTCATCATGTCACATCTATAGCTGGAACAAGAACTTAAGTACAATACACTATCATTTCTCTTCACAGGCAGCCTGAGATTTACTTGGCTGTCTGCGGAAATTCATTCAGACAGACATTCATCTTGGCTCACATACTAATGTACAAGTACACAGAGTGTGTATCGATTACTTTCAGGATAGTGCAGTTCAGCACAGACCTGAAAGCAGGTGTTCCAGGTTATCTGTGGAAACTGAACGCTTCCCCTCTCTCACTGATGTGTCTGCTTGTATGATGCACTCATTCATTCATTTGTTCCAGAGTTCATAACAGCTTTCTCATATGTCTGTCTGCAATGAAAAAAAAAACACACAAAAAAACCCAGTGATGACAGAATAAAACCATACATGAGCAGGGTTGGAGTAACTGAGAAGAGGGATTTATTTCACTGTATTTTTTGGGTGATTTTGTCTATACTTTAATTTAAAGATAATATCTTGTTCCTGTGACGTAATTGGACTGGTAAGAAAAACACCTTGGACAAACTCAAATGTATAACAACACTTTTTGAAGTGATATTTATTGTAACCTCTCTTTTAACTCTCACATAAACATAAGAAGATATAAGAACACAAAAACAACATACAAAAGAATCCCCCACCTGACTTCTTAGAGTTAGGACAGCATTTATCAACCTTTGGGTTGGGACCCCACATGGGATCAATTGGAATTCAAATGAGATTATCTGATATTTTTAATTGATTAAAAAAAACAACAACTTAGTAATAAAACCTAAGTGGTGAGTTTGAGAGAGACAACCACAATGACAAACTGTGAGTCTGAAACTGAATGGTTCTGTTTATCTGTGAACATTGTGGTCAGTTTCAGAGGCTGCAGCTCTTTCATAATTCATAGTTTGAGTTATTGTTTGTTCAGTATTAATTGTCAGCCTCGTAAATATAAGATGGACTGACTGTACAAATTAAATTGTCACTGTGTGCAGTTTAATCTACACCTGGGTTTTCTGCCTCCATCCATAATAATAATAATAATAATATATTTTATATAGATTCAATGTTATCTAGAATTAATGTTTATTTTCAACATAGAATAGCAAACTATTACATGATTAAAATCAAATTAACTTTAGCAGAAAAAAGACTTCATTTTGAATGTCTGGGATCACCAGGAATGTATTATGGTAACGTGGGGTCACAAGCCAAAAAAGGGTTGGTAACCATTGGGTTAGGGTCTGTCTCCAACACTTTTCACATTTTGTTGCACATTTTGTTCTTTCTATTATTCATTCTTTATTCTTTATTGAGGATTCCCATTAGCAGACAAATACCAGGGTAGTCTTCCTCAGCTCCTCTTAAAAAAAAGTTCCGTATGAAAAATCACAATACACAGAACCAGTTATGCTATTGTCAATTTTTTTTTAGTTTTTTTAAATGGCACTTTCCTGTAAAAGCCACAGTTTAGAGGAAAGACTAACAGTAAGAGTGACATGGACGTATATACTTTTAATAATAAATAAATAATAATTAAAAAAATATTCTTGTTCCTGAACAACCTGAGGAACCCCCTTTTTTGAATAAGTCATTGGTGTTAAAAGCTACCCATGGTCTATTGTGCAATATTCCTGACAAATACAGAAGAAGTATTATGTATCATATGGGACAGATCCATAAAATATATATATATTTTTTTAGAGTTGGTGATCACTTCTGTGTTGACTATGGTGGATATAATAAACCCCCAAGAGATGTGCATGAAACCATTACATCTCAGAAGAGTTCTCTCTCACCTGAGTCTGTGGTGTGAAAGTTTAGGTGGAAACTTACACAGACAGTTCAAGGTTCTTCTGTGGGAACAAGTTTGTTGAAAATCACACCTTTATTTCCAAGAGTGTAGAGGAGAGTTTAGGCCAACATAAGAATGGATTTGGTCATCAGAGTTTCATTGTATTTTAAAATGAAAGTGTCCATCTTATTAGACAAAAGCTGTGAGCCCCACCTGCTGGTGTAAAGAGGTAACACAATTTTAAATTAAATAACCACTGCAAAGTCTGACAGTGTTTTCACTTTAATCCATTTCCATATGTTGTTTTTTTCCCCCCACATTTTTTCCCTCCTTCAAATCTCCAATCTTTTCTCCTCTCTAAATATTCTCCCAGCAGTTACTTCCATTGTTCACATCCCAGGAATGTGCTTTGACTATGATTGGGTTCTTTAAGTGGCTGTGCAGTCTGAGTTACTCTCACAGGGTAGGGGTTAAGGCAAGGGTCAGATGAGGTGAATAGAGAGAGGCTGGGGGTGAGACTGTAGTGGCAGTGCCTTCTTTTTATGGTGAGATTAGAAGCTGACCCACCTTCTATGTTTCCTTTAAATGCCTCCACAAGTGCTCACTTCTGTTAATGCTGAGTGAAGCAACACTGGAGAAATTAACTTGAGTAACACAGGGCGAAGGGCTTACAGGCAATTCACTTTAACCCATTAATCACACCTTTTGATGATAGATGATAAAATATTAACTATCAAATTCTGAGATGTCACAACCCCCCGTAACATCTCGCTTTGGGATCCACACTCAAATTTGCAAGCAAATGTTCTCCATAGGTTTTGAGAACATGCCCGCTCTTCCTAAAGTGAATTTTCAATCGTGGAAAATTTTATTAGACCGCCCTTGTTTCCTTCAACTTCTTGTAATAATAATAAATAGCATTTATAATGCATATTTCATTCAGTGCAATCTCAAAGTGCAGCAATGAAAGAAATAAAAAATAAACTAAAAATAAATAAGATAAAATACTATATCAGTAATAAAATACTAAGCTAAAAAAGCACGGTCAGGGATAGAGACTAATTCATTTTAACCTTTTGACACATGCTGGTCACTACAGTGGACAATTATTCTACAGTTATTCTCTTGTATCTTCATGGGTTTTGTTGTTTTAGTTCCATATCAGTCAGTTCATATCATTACTGTAACTGGTCTGTTCTTAATACCTGATCTGTACTAATATGTTTATGTGTAAATCAATTGCTTGTTGTTATTAGACTGTAATGAACAGTTTTCTTAAACAAAAACTGCATTAAAAAGGGTTTATTTTATAGTGTTCTAATATTGCGTTTTAAATACACATTTCTTTGGTTCATAGCTTAAACACATGTCTTCCAGCTGAGTGGACATTTTTGTAACACCATAAAAATAGGTTCATTAAAAAGATTTCGATCACATTGCTTTTGTCAAAAACAGTTAGGAAAAAAAATCATGACAAAGGTTCTCATAATTCATGCATCAAAGGGTTAATACCTTGTCCAACTAAATGTACATTTGTTTGGACAAATAAAATGTGAATGAAAATAGCTCATAATAGTTTAATTTCAGAGCTGATATCTATCTATTTTCCATTTTTCTTGATAATAACCAAAATTAGTTCTTACCTTAACATCTATGACAGTATACTGACAAAAACAGTGCTTTTAGGCATTCCATGTTTTATTTTTGTCTTGTTTTTGTTGCATGGTACACACAGGAGTTAATACTTGATTGCATAACTGTTTTGAGATTTGATAATCTACAATTTTTTTTCTGTGATTATAGATAGATAGGTTTTTGTTTGCCATTTGTACACAATCAGGTAGAAAAAAAATGTTGTGCAGAGGTCTCTCAGAGGGCAAGTGTGAAAGATTAAAATATGCAATCAAAATAGAACTCAAAAACTGCAACAAAGTACTCCAAAAAACTTAAGAGACAGTAGCACAATAATTTGTAATAGATATCTAACAATAAATACTATCCACAAATTACACTTAAAGGCACTGCACATGAGAACATTACACATTCCTTTCTGTTTTACAGGTGTGTATAATGTCGGTGGTATAATGTTAGGCTAAAATGCATAGAACAGGGGTGTCAAACTCAACCGCTTTATCCTCACTAGGGTCATGGGGGTGACTGGGGGCTTAATCCAGCTACAATGGGTGAAGGTGGGGTACACCCTGTATGAGTCACCAGTTCATCTTAGGGCTAAACATATATAGACAACCAATCACTCTCACATTCACACCTATGGGCAATTTAGATTAACCAGTTAACCTATCAGTGCATGTGTTTAGATGGTGGGAGGAAACCAGAGTACCTGGAGGAAACCCACGCAGGTCCTTCTTGCTGTGAGGCACAAGTGCTAACCACTGCACCACGTGCTGCCCTTTTTTTATTACTAATTTTTCATAATTTCTGTTTTTCAGGTTAGTCATATATTTTTTGTCCAGATAGTTTGTAAATGTAAATATCTTCATTATTTTTTTTGCATTGAAACAAAAGAAAATTGAGCTGTTATTATTTATGGGTCTGGTATGTTATTATTTTACTGGTCCAGCCCATTTGGGATGAATGGGCTCAATGTGACTCCTGAACTAAAATGGGCCTGATATCCCTGATGTAATGCAACAATTTTTCACATTCCACATTCTAGTCTTATTGAAAATGTAACTTACACAAAAAATAAAAGATGTCAATTTATTTGTTGATAACAAGAACTAAATGTGACTTTTCTAAATAGCTTATAGAGGCTGAAAGAACCCAGTGTGGGGGTGTTTTAAGCTTTTCTTGCCTTTGTTTTTCACAGCTTTTCACACTGTTATCAAAGGATGCTCAAATCCCTTCTTTATCTTTGGGTCTGGGCTTCATCAGGAGTCATGACCCTGCCACTGTACCGAGTTCCCCTCCCAGAGGAGCCCCCCAGTGGAACATATAAGGAAGCCAGAGCTCTGATCCCATAGCACAGGGGACAACATGCTGCCGCAATGACAGGCTGAAGGAAAGGAAAAACACCAGCAACAGCAGAAAATGTATTTCTTTATGTTTGCATTTTATATTGTGAAAACTGTTGTTTTTTTATGACCCAAGAGGACTTTATGCTGGATATGATTCTCTAGTATTTTATTACTCACTGCTATGGTTTTCACTCTTGCATATTTATCCCTATAAAGTCCTTAAATTGTCAAGTTATAATGTAAATTTTCACAGAATCTGTTAAAGAATTTTAACACAATTAAATAGAACAGTTTTTTGTTTTAAGTTGTTTTGTTGAAACTTGCATACATGTATGTATGTTATGTTAAAATGAACTCTGAATTTACAGCCCTTTGGGGCAGCGATGGCTGCGATATTGGGCTTTACAAAAATAAAATAATTTGATTTGATTTGATATGTTTTAGATATTTTATCAATTTTTTAAATGTTTTTTTTTCTGTAATTTAGAGGACTTTTTGAACATGTTTCACATTTTTGTGTTAATTTAAATTTTTAAGAGGTTGGTCCAAATTCTCCTGGCTAGAAGCAATAAAGTAATTACTAGAAACTGACTCAAACCACATACACCTTCTATATCTATAATGTATTATTATCTGTGAAATGTATTTAATATAATGACAGTTATATTCCCTTAAATTCCAGAAAAATTGATTATATAAAATTTGGAGCAAATGAACTGAGTATGTCAAACCTATTAGATTTGACATACTCAAATTTCTCTTAAATTTAAAAGTAAAGAAAGGGGTCAGGAAAATGTATTGACCTAGGCATGGTATTTACTCATTGTATTTGTCTATTTTTATTTGCAATGACCTGAACCCATTTATTTTGGGGAATATCTGCCAATGCGAAAGCCTCCAGTGTTCAGTGTAAATAATTGACATCAACATTTACAAAAATGTCTATAAACATCTGAGAGAGCTATATGGTGAAATATTCAGAGAATCTGTGAATGTACTACAATAATGTCATTGTATATTGAAGATGAATGTAGCAAATTGTGGCATTGTCATTTGAAAGTGATCTTTATAATAAAAAAAGAAAGAAAAGGTCAAGTATACAAATGTATACAACAAGACAATAACATCAATTTACCAGGGGGAATACATTACAACACAGCGTTCATGTCTGAACAAGTATTAGTGAGTGGTTTTATAGCCTTTTTGTTTCCACAATAATTTGACATCTTTAAGTGATGTTGAACATCTTTCAGAAAATAAACAATATTTGCTTTTGTGTTTCAGAACTGAACAGAATTTGTGAATTAGAAATGTTGCAATAGAAATAAATTAATTATAACACCCAGCCTTTTCCCCCTTCCATGTTCTGTAAAAACTAAATATTTCTTCCGCGATATGATAAAACCTTCGTAATACAGACTTGATGGCTCAGGTGCCAGGTGGAAGTGTTCACCTTTGGACCACTACGTCACCGGACGTCGTCTTCATGACAACAGAGGCGCATCCGGTAGGAGCTGTACCCGCTGTATTATTTACTTAGTCTGCTTTGACAAACAATTAGAAGCGCTCTGGAACACGACATATTTGGCGACATTCCTGGACAAGGGGACAGGCGACAGGAGTGAAATGAAACCCCGAAAGCAGCATGTGGTCCTGCTGTGGATGGTCATCTGCTCCGGCCTTACAGAGGGGATCGAGCCCATCAGTACCAGCATAGCGGTTGGCATGGCTGCGGCTCTGACCGGCTTCTTAGCCAGCTACCCAAATATTCTCTACTACTTCCACGAGTGCTGTCGACCCGAGTGGATATATTTCAACAGAACAGGTAACCGCGAACAAGGGTTAGCATTGACGCACACCGTGTATTTAAGCAAATAATCTGATATTATGTGGTTTGCTTAACATTGTCGGATGCCTGCATCCGACGTTAGCTAGGGCAGTTAGTAAATTCATGAATCCAACGCTAACTTAGACTCACTGTTTTTTGTTTTGCATCTTTAGTCTACTTTACGAACTTGTTGTGCATTGTATGTGGAGAGGATGTTATACCAACCGAGCCCGTCGTATTTGTCACATGTTTATGACGTAGGCGGAAGTACAGTTAGCACCGTTGGGCTATTAGCACGGTGGCTTGCTGAGGTTTTACCGTGGTTCTACCTTTGTTTTTATGTGTAATAACTACTTATGTAATTATTTTGGACGATGAGGGTTGCACGCATATATTTGTTACTGCATGTTATATTGACATCCAGTATCCTGGTAAACACGTTTGATCCGATCACAATAACCGTAGCTGTGGGATTCGGTGCTACATTAGGACGAACGATCTACAAATATTTTCAAGAAAGTTGTAATCCACAGTGGATAGTCTTCAATGCAACAGGTAAGATTGGACACAATGTTGATTTATCCAGGTTTTGCTGTGTGGTTGTAACGTAACTCATAACAAACCTCCGGAGTCGGTAACATGAACCAGAATGAAACCGAAACAATAATTTGTTTGTTGATTCAGTCGGTAAAAATGCAAAAGCACATAAATTACACACACACACATATATATAATTGGCATAAAAACCAGGATTACACAAATAGGGGAATCACTTGTTTCCGCTGTGGTCCGATGATCACCATGTATACACACAAAATATAAACAACACAGACGGAAATAAGGACAAACATTTAAAGAATAACAACATAAATGATAATAATAATTAATCACAAAGACGAAAGTATTAAGAAATATATAGAAAGTTGTAGAACAAAGAAACCCTAATAACAAAAGTAAATAGCTGGAAATAACTGAATAGAAGGATCACATGGAACCTTAAAGGCCAGATCCATTAAAGGCATTTGGGAGCAGAAAAACGGTGTCCAAGTATTTGAATTAAAACAATATTTTGTTTCTCGTGGGACCATGAGAAAGTATCAGTTGAATGCACCGCGATTCAAGATTCAAGTCCACTTAAACATCTGCCGAATTTTATACTGGCATTGTTTTTCTGTTGATGGGAACAAGTGTGTGAATGTATGAGAGATAAAATAAATTAGAAAATTATAAATAATCATGAATAACTGAGTAAATAAATTAATATGGAAATGTGGAAATAAAAAATTAAAAACATAAGCATTGATTGATTAGTTTCTAATTTAGTAATTTTTTGGTCCTTCATATGCATCCACTAATATTTTTCATTGTGTACATTCCAGGTCTGCAAAAAGACCTTGACAGTAAACTGTTTGGGCAGCACATTGCATCACGTATCATCCTGAAAGCTGTGAATGGATTCATGAACAATGACAACCCAAAGAAACCTCTGGTCCTGTCTCTGCATGGATGGACCGGCACAGGGAAAAACTTTGTTAGTAAGCTGATTGCTGACAACATCTACAAAGAGGGAATGGACAGCAGTTTTGTCCATATCTTCACATCCGAACTTCATTTTCCACATGCAAGTGAAATTGAAACCTACAAGGTAAGGTATTGTTTAATTATTATGAACTTGAGTTGAACAAGTGCAAGTACATTTTGTCATGTGCATATACTTTGCTTCTGTTTAGTCTCAGTTACAGCAGTGGATCAAAGGCAATGTCAGCAACTGTGCACACTCCATGTTCATCTTTGATGAGATGGACAAGATGCACCCTGGTTTGATCGACAGCATTAAACCATATCTGGACTATTATGACAAGCTGGATGGAGTTTCCTACAGGAAGGCCATGTTCATCTTTCTCAGGTGAGACAATGAATGCGTACCGAGTATGACAAGGTGTTAGTTGTGTTGCAGGTTTCTTGTAGTCAGGCCTGTCTCATTCTGACACAATTCGTTATCATTTTGAAATGGGTTATTTGGCTAGTTTGTAGCCATGGTAGACAGCAAAAGCACACAGGAAACCAACAAACAAATATGCAACATATGATGTGACGTGATGACTACCAGCACTGAAAATACTGTTTTGGAGTTGTCCTGTTAAATGACTCCCTAGTGATAACAGAGCTTGATGATGACCCTTACTTTCTCCCTCCTAATGTGTTTACAGATTTAGCAAAATCTTCCAGTCTACCAGAGTTGAATGCGCACAATCTATACTATTTCGAAAGCAGACTAAAATCTGGCTGTTTACCAGTTCTGTCTCCAGTTGGGTCAGTGAGTCGCAGAGACTTGTACTCATTAGCTGGTTAGGTAAAACAACACATCAGGCGCAGTATTAAAGGGGCCATGTTTTGCTAAACCTACTGTTATTAGCCTTTAGATCATTTATTTGTGTATTTGGGCCCTAATAGTTGGAATTTGAATTGTCCAGGTGCGACAAAGTAATTTTTAGATACATTTTTAGCAAAAAATTTACTTGTACAGAATGGATTTGCACAATCTGTTGTAATTCCTTCTTAATTTGTTATGTCTATACTATTTACGTCACAGAATTTGCACATATAAGGTCAAGACTTCAGATGAACATTTTTTCTGACTATGACATAATTGTTTGTCAGCAGCAGTGGTTGTCGCCCATACTGAAAATATGTCCAAACTTTGAGCTTATTACCTAAAATGTGCAGTTGTTCATTGTATTAATGAACTCAACTGGCTGAATGGAACAGACAACAACCTGGAGAGGGTGGGTTCATGTGCATTTAAAGGGCCAGCACTCAAAATAACCTTTATGGTGTTGTTACTTAGAAATAGGATTGAAGATGATAATGTAGAGTAGAATTAATGAAGAATTCATGCCCAAACATAGCATTTACAATTTATGTAGACCACAGGGCACGGTCAAGGGGACCCTGATATCAGGTAAAAATAAATGAATGAAATCAGGATATTAGTAAGTAAGTAATCTTTATTTTTATAGCGCTTTTCACAGACATGGGTCTCAAAGCGCTTCACAGAAACCCATTCACACACTCATACACCAGTAGACGGCTGCTGCCAAGACACAGGCGCTGCCTGACCCTACTGGGAGCAACTTAGGGTTCAGTGTCTTGCCCAAGGACACTTCAACATGTGGACAGCCAGAGCCGGGACGCGACCCACCAACCCTTCGATCATCGGACGACCCGCTCTACCAGCTGAGCCACAGCCGCCCCATATTATCAAACCATATATTTTTGAAAAACATATTACTTTTATTTTCATGATTTAAAGAAATGTTTCCACCTTGTGTGTTAGCATTTTTTCTAACCCTGTATATCAGACTAATGCAAACAAATCACAGGCCGTGGACTCTCTATTTTTATTTGGTCATAACTCAGCAACTGCTGGACAAATTTCAGTCATGTATAGATTTGTTTTTTAAAATTCTATGTACAAAACATATGTTGTTTAAATTGATTAATTATAATTGTAAAAAAGTTTTTAGAACTATCAAAATGAGGATATTGTGGAAAAAATGGTTGTCACTCCGTTACCACTTTTTTTTTTTTTTTTCAAAAATTTTTAGTAATATTTCAAATAAAATCTTCAAACTTTCAGAAAGCAAGCTTAATGGGTCCCATTTAAATATGGAGTAATTATGTTATGGGAATTTTTTATCAGATCACAGTGACAGGTTTCTTTATATTTTGCCATTCCTTTACCATGAGATGATCAGTACCAAGTGTCTTTGGTTACCTTTATCAATCTTTAAGAAAAAAAAGGTTTTTATAATGTCCAGTTAACACAGTTTATAAAACGAACAATATATATATCATAATTTCATCAAATTAATGACTGAAAAAGCTCTATAAGCTTTGATATATTGATAACCTTTGATCAATTGACAGGTTTTTGCCAGGTTTGTTCTCGCCAATTTACCTTTCATCCAGGGTTATTGAACTGAGGTCTTCATGTCATTGGATAATGTATCTAGAGTTAGTTATTTCAAGCCATGTACCTCTCTGTTTTCATAAGATGTCTGGAGGAGGAAGCCCGAGACGCTCTGGAAATTCACAACTTCGTCGCATTCTTTTTTGAAAACAACAACCTGTTAGTAGGCTAAGCTTTGCTGTTGCTTATAGCCTCATTTCAATTTCTAATAACACACTGGACTGTTTTTTAAAAAGAATGCAACAAAGTCGTGAATTTCCAAAAGTGTCTCGGCAGTCGACTATTTCGGGCTTCCCCCTTCAAGCCATGTACAGAGAGGTACATGGCTTGAAATAAGTAACTCTGGACACACTATTCGAGGACATGAACAACATCAGGACACTTGTTTTTGCCTTTAGGGAGCCTCTACTCACTACCGCATAAGTGTGATGTTTAGAACTGTAGAAGAGGTCTAAAAATGGTGTTTCGTCTCAGTGAAAAAGACATGACTTATCGCTTCCATGCTAACACAGTTTGACTGAAAAAGGCAAAATCAGTGTTTCTTAATGTACGTCCAAATAGTGTGATTTTAATGTCAAGTATATGTATGTACTCCCAATCATCTAAATAATGATAAACTTATTTTTACTCTGGATAATCCCTGTAAGTGTTGTCCTTTCACCTACTGCATGTACTGAAAATCTGGACTTCGTAGATGACGAAGTAAAAGAGTATAAATGATACATAAATAATCTTCTGCTCTGATTAAACATCAATAATGAGTATATTGGTAATTGGTAGTAATCTGAGATACAGGATAATGTGTTTCTTTTTTTGGTTGTTGTTCTAGCAATGCTGGAGGGGAGAGCATCATACAGACTGCTTTAGAGTTTTGGAGAGAAGGACGGGATCGAAGTGAAATTGAGCTTCATGACCTCGAAACTGCACTCTCTTTATCTGTGTTTAACAACAAGAAAAGTAAGTACATTGTACCTGCTGTGTCTGTTCTAGTTGATATTCAGTCATTTTTATGATTTAAATATTAAAAATATTAATGAAACTCTTTTTTTTTTTTTGTCATAGGTGGTTTGTGGCACGCCAGCCTGATTGACAAGAATTTGGTGGATTTCTTCGTCCCGTTTCTTCCGCTGGAGTATAAACATGTTGTCCAGTGTGCCATGGCTGAGATGGAAGCCAGAAATATTGTCCCGGACGAAGATGTGGCAGACCAAGTCGCCAATGATGTGATCTACTTCCCCAAATCAGATCGAATCTTCTCTGTCAAAGGATGTAAGACGATAGAGAGCAAACTGGACTACTACATATGAAGCCAGTCTCCAGTGGAAACCATGTGTGGTCACTATGTGCACTTTTTAAATGAGAAAAAAAAATAAATGCAAGACACTTGGGGCCAAATGACTTTAAGAGGCTGAACTCTGTGAAAGTCTCTGTGGAGGTTTCTCTGTCTGACCTTGTGTCCATGTGGAGAATATCATCGGACCTTCTCCAATGTTGCATCTCGCTTACACTGAATGAAGCAGCTGATGGGAGCACAGCGGCTGCTGGATGAAAAAATAATAAGATTGGAATACTATCCTTTGTACCTAATCAAGGCCTTTTATATGTCGACACAATGCAAGTCTTCAAGGCAGTTTTGTTTTCCTGAGAGCTTCTGCAACCCACACTGATTAACAGTGTTGGGCAGTCAATAACCATTTTAGCTCTTTCTCTCTCTCTCTCTCTCTCTCTCTCTCTTTTTAAAGCTGTACTTATCGGTTTGCTGGAAGCACCTGCCTTAAATTCCTTTAATTTTAGAGCTCATTGTAGATCTACAGTTACACGTGTACATGCATTTCTTTACAGTCACATTATCAGTGCAGAGGGCTATCAGACTGTTCAGATACTGTCTGTAAAAATGTTTTGATGTGAAATTCATATTTTTAAAATTAAAAAAATATTTATGTTCACATTTAATACTGTGCAAGTAGTATAAAGTACTAATATGTTAGGACTGCATTATGAAGCGTGGTTTAGTCTGAAGGCTACAAAATTACAGAATTCATGGAAATGTTGATTTTTCTTCTTAAATTGTCATTTCTTACATAATAGTTTTACATTTTAAAGGTTGGGCATCATATTTGATTTTGGAAGAAAAAAAAAGACTCCCCAAAGCAATTTCTGTAATCTGTACTGTTTCTATTCTTTTAAGAGGAAATAACATCTGAAAGTATCTGGTCTTAACTTTGTAGAAAAATGTTAATTTTTTTGGTTAACATTTCACAGGATAGTTTTTAAAGTCATTGCCATAAATATCAAATGCTTTTCTACATTGATTTAAAGTGGGATTGTGAAATAACACAATTACTCTAAAGCTAACACATGCAAGGTCCTCTGCTGTAATCCCACACCACAATAACAAAATCACAAATAAAATGTGAAATTTCTATGGTATTACTGTGTCTAATGCTCACTCGTGTTCTGTCAGGCTGGAAGGAGGAAACATTCCTGAAACTAAAAAAGCACTCTGAGAGCACAGGCCTCCTTCAGTATTATCGAGCAATTTCTGTCAAAACTGTCTGTATCTCCCAATAGTAAAGAATCCTTCAAAAAATGTATCTTGGATCCAGATCACCTCCAACATGTAATCACTCATTGCTTTTGTTATTCCAGACATTCTGTGAAAATGTTGTTTAAATCTTTCTGTAGGCTAGCCTAGCCACACTTGACGCCCCTAGCAGCAGCAAATCTAATTTGCTACTGTGGTAGTTTAGTTATGCTCAATGTAACTTTTGGATAGATTTCCCTTAAACTGGTTGAGGAACCACGGTGAAGTATAGTCAGAGGGAGGGTGTAACAAAGTGATGCTGCAATGATTCGGAGAGAAACAACCATAGAAGAACAACGATGGATGGCTGACGACTGAGTTGCGATTTCCTTTTATCAAAGATGAGTGAAGAATGTGAGAAAATGCCAGCAATGTTTAAATTCTTGCGGTGCGGTCGTCACACACTTACACACCAGTGATGCAACCAACCGCTTTTTTAACTAACCCGCCCACAGCTCGGACCACAATAAATATATTTGAAAAGAACGGACCTGACCCTTCTTGACCCGCATTTTGAAATTGTAATCAATGGTCTATATGAACATAAAACGACCTTACTCACATACCTTATTTCTGTGTTAAAATCATTGGGGTCGGTATCCTGTAACATCCAAAGAGACATTTGAATCCCAAACCTTAACTTTTTTGTTTGTATGTTTCCAGAACTGCACTCTCCCAACTTGACTTTCTCTCTTGCTCCCTCCATAGCGCTAATGTTAACATGATAATCACAACACGGTAGTCAGAGACAGCAGACCTCCGCCAAGGCTTGATATGGCATCGTATGATGTCAAAATGTGACGTCATTGAGCCAATAGGTGTTGATGTCTAAATGCAAAAAAACCCCACCAGCTTCTATCTTGTCGGAATCTTGAGATATTACCACTGATGTTTTAGCTGTTGACCTTTACCTTGACCTTATCCTTTGACCTTCATTGCTCAAAATCTAATGGGTTCTTCCTGAAGCCATTATCTATCATTCCTGAAAGTTTAATCAAAATCTGTTAAAAACTTTTTGGGTAATCCTGCTGACAAACAAACCCGAATTTAATACCTCCTTGGTGGAGGTAATAATTAACTAGGCTAATGAGAAATACTTAACCTGCTGTTTTCATTTGGGCTGAGGTCCTTGCTATTGATATTTTTAATCCAGACCTTCTGAACACCCTCCTCCTCTACAGGACCATGGAAGCAGTGTAGACAGTACAGTAAATAACAGTCCTCTTTAAGTAAAGGCCTGTGTGTCTTGCATGCCCATTTCTTCCATATTTTCTGTTTCCTGCTGTTGTAGCATGACCCCAGATCCAGACATAGCACTAGTTGTTGACAAGTTTTCCCTAGCCACTCATGCATGTGCTATTAGCTGCTAGTTCTGTATGTTTTGGGTCTGCTCCCCAGTCATGACGGCCGCTCTACTTCCGGTTATTTCCTCGGATTGTCGATAACTTTTTGAGTTATGTTGCTAAAAGACAGACCCCGATGATTATATAACCTCCGCTGGTGGAGCTAATAACGATGCTTACTTAAGCTGATTATTTATGGATGCAGTGCATGTATACTACATTATGTAACTGGAAGATGCAAGTGCACAAAGTAAAAATGAACAGCGGTCACTCTGGCCTTGATCAAAGTCCTCTCATGTTCAATAATTACTGTAGGCTTTTTATTTATTCAAGACAGCTGAGAGAATACTACCAGAAATATGTGCACTGTAGTACTTTATTATTAATATAGTATTTATATACACTATTATATTTATTGCAATGTAGTTGGATTGAATTTATGCACATAGCGCCTACTATTTCATGAACATAATCTCCCCATTTAAAACTGATCATTCAGCTGCATCTTGCATTTGCACACCAAATCCGTTAAGTAATGATCAAACATATTGCAAAGCACCTTTTGGTGGTGTCATCTGAATACAAACTATTGCATCATGTGGTTGTTACATGTTGCAACCAGAGAAAACATGAGGCTGAAATAGGCTTCTAAACTAGATAAGGATCTAAGGTCTGTAGTTGAGTAATAATCTGTAAATAATATATATATATATATATATATATATATATATATATATATATATATATATATATATATATATATATATATATATATATATATATATATATATATACTGTTACAGTACCTAGCTCCAATAAATGGTCTCTCTCATTTTCTGAACCTGCTTTATCCTCATTAGGGTCTTGGGGTCAGGGAGGGACTTTCCCAGCTACAATGGATGAAGGCAGGGTACACCCTGTATGAGTCACCAGTTCATTGCAGGCCTGAACATATACAAATAACTCCTCATTCACACCTATGAACAATATAGATTAACCAATAAACTCAACTGTCTAGATTAAAATATTTTAAACATGTTATGTTCACTTTAATCTATTGACTGAGGTTAATGCCTTATTGAAACTCATCAGAAGAATCATGTATAATGGGGGTTAAATCTGAGTTGTTTCTTGATGAAATTGGGGAAAATGTACACCAACAACTGAATTACATGTTTTATAAATAATATAGAACACCATTTGTGATGTCATTTTTATTTATATCAAAGTTTACACAGTTATCAGCACGTTTCTTTTTGTGTTCTTCTGGTGGAACACTTGGAAGTTGCAAAGTACAATAACAAAAATCTTCCTGATGATCCGATGATTTGAGGCCCATTGCTTTATCCATTTTCTCTGCTCCACTCCTTGTATTCAGCACTTCTCATGTATGTTGGCAGTTATCAGTCTTTTTAAAGATCAAGTGTCTTATACAAGCAGAACAGCATTAATACAGCCATCATTCTCTGGGTTATTTGTCACCTGGGCATATTTACCTGCAGAGTAGAAAAAGTATGTTAGCATGTTTCATCAAGGTATCGGTTACATTTATATTGAACTACTGACTTAAAATATACAATACAATACTAAATCTGCTATATTTAACCATGAATATAGGCGTAAAAATTTAAACTAAAGAGTGTAATTCCAGTCCTAATATATTCCTTTCACATTAACATCACCTGGGCTTCTGGAAAACCATGTACAAGCATAAAAACAACTGTATTAATCAGAAATTTCATGAAAGCTAACTCAGTGGTAAAAATTGTTGAATCATTTCCAAAATGAATTAACATCAATCACCTGGATATGCAATTACTGTCACTATCTGGATTTACAAATCATAAACAGTGGACTCACCCCAGACAACTTTCCCCCCTTGTGTAACTAGGCCGAGCTCACTGACATTGACTTCTACAACTGTTCCTTTTGTGATGACTCCAAGAGAAGTGTAGAGGGGTGAAGAAGGGTTCTTCTTTACTCCAAGGATGGGGAGGCAGAATGTGGCTTTCAGCTCTGGATGTGTGACATGAGCCTTCTTAAATCGCAAACCCTGAAGTAAAATAAGGAGAAAGAAATTACTTCAGTCTCAGAAGTGAAGGACTTGACATCAGCAACACTTACTCCTGGTTGAATATATAATAAAGACACAGATAACATCTTGATAAAATATCACAAATGTCAACCAAAGATCATAATTTACCATCAAAAAAGTGTAATCTTACCATGGGTCTGATGAAACGTTCATATTTTGGTGGTTTCCGGGTGAATCCATCGCCAACAAAGCAAACTTTTGTGACCATTCTCTTCCAAGCCTTCTTCTGTCTCTTTCCAGTTTTGATAACTTTGAGCACTTCTGTCTCCCCCTGGGCACGGACCTTTGGTAAAGGCACCTCCCATTTTCCCTAAAGCATTAAACAACAAAACATGTTATTTCCACATTATTATTACTACTATTGAAACAAAAAGCAAAGGTGTTCAGTAAAGCTAAAAATCTTCACAGTGCAGCAACTGAAAATCCAGACAGCCAAATCTATGACCTAGACTTCAGGAGATTCTAGTCAGTACTTACGGCTTTTTCTTTTCTTTTTTGTTTGATCATGTTGGAGAGGACCTTGGCACGAGACTGTCCTTCTCTGTCCAACAGGTATGCTGGCACTGCTCCCTCTGGCGTCTTATCATCATTCTTCTGCTTGGTCTTCCTCTCTTCATGCATTTTGATGCTGCAAACATACACATATTAGACAGTCTATCTATTTTGGCACACTTAAAATTTAAATTCAACTAAAAGACACGCATAATTTGCTTCTTTCCTGTTGTACTTACGTCTTCTTCATCTGGATCTTCTCAGCATGCCTCTGTTTGTGGTACAATTTGGCCTTCAAACCGATCATCTTTCTGGCTTTGTGGGACCGCTCATGGGCTTCACGACTCTCCTTCTTTCTTTTCCTCTCATGGTGATCCAGGCGGTACCCATGCCGCTTGCGGTGCAACTCAATATGTTCATTCTGGGGCTAAAGGATGCAAACATGACATGTAAATTAAGGCTGCACAGTTGGACAAAAAGAGCCCTTTTCCAAATATTGTGAAAATACTCTAATTTACAATTTCTATTTCTGTATAATGTGTACTTATCAAGAAAAATGCATGGATTACTATTCACTTTTGCAAGAGTGTATTTTTCCAACCCCTACAAAAACTAACATGAAAATATGCAAAAAACAAACTATACATTTTCTTCGGTACAGAAACAAGCTTAACTTTAATGATAAAAGTTACCAATACGAGTCATAAACCCCTGGATCACTAATCTTAACATTTAGATACTTTATACAGGAAACATTTAAAATAACACTAATATCAAACCAACCATATGTCACTGACACTGCCTAAACAATCGCACGTCTTATATCGAATCATAGTTTTCCACGCAATCAAACAATGACATCTAACCGAGAGAATCAGGCTATCATGATAATAACCAAAACAAAACATAAAGCAAACGTTATCCATAAAACGCTTCATTTTAATTACATGGATGTGAAATGACCTTTAAAGGCTAGATTTTCAACAACAGAGCACAGCCGTGGCACGTCACCACACCACATGTGAACTGTAGCTAAAACTAGCACCACATGCTAACAACTTAAACAACCAAATATAAGTTATACACTCGCAATATTGGGCGTTGCTTACGTACCATTTTTGTGTTTTAACGGTCAGATGTTACAAGTTATACTCCACAGATGGTAAAAGTTGGCGAAACGTGCAGTATTTGATGTTTTATCTTGAGGCTCGGGCTGTTCAGATGTTGTTTTCCCAAAGCCGATACTTAGAGGAAGTACGTCACCGTGACGTGGTAGGTTGTCCGTTGATTTAATGTGAACGTCTGTGTTGAACGAAGGATTTAGAGCGACTCTGATCGATATTTTAGGCCATTTTAGCGCTATATTACAATATATTGTGTTTAGAAATCATATTTTAGATTTTTATTTAAATTTTTTTGTTAACATGGTTGCTGGTGTATTTTATTGTATTTGTAGAGGGTATTTTTTTTCAGGAGGAACTGTAAATCACACTGACTTATCTAGAGGATGTATTTTGAAGTTGCACCATATGAAAGTGTGACTTTTGACAGTTGCGGGAGTTGCCCTCTTTTGAGGGACATTACTTTATGTTTAAAGCCAACCTTAAAGTGTAGATGTTTTCGTAAATGTTAGCTATAAAATGAGCTGACACTTTTCCTCTCAGCCTTGGTTTAGGATGTAATATTGCTGTATTATGGCTCACCCGAAGACTTTCCTTATTCATATGTATGAACTTGGAAGATAACTGGGTTACATATACCTCACAGAGGTTTTTGAACATTTACCAGGATGATTTGGGTAAGGGGCCATGGGACAAACTATGAACAAAGAGCGATACGTTAAATTACATCGCACATTCATAAACATAGCTGTTGTCATTCACAGGGAAGATATGTGTTAGCTGTTGGGCGCCAGTTCTGGAGATGCAGAGTGAGCAGTCAAACAAAAAGACAGTACAGCTTTCTACCAGGTATGTTCTCATTCCAAATAATGGCAAAAGTTAATTCTAAATAATACATAATGTTGAAATCAATCAAACGAATGCAGATGTATAGAGGTGTCTTAATGAACTTGCTTCGTAAGATTTTGTGGAGTTGCTTTTAACATTGACCCATTTGAAGTTGTAGAATAGTACGTTGTTTCATTCAGATTCATATTTAATTCTAATTCCTTTACTCCATGCACATGCTAATAGATGAAGTCAAATCACTGCGGACTGTGGTCAACCCTGACACATCTAAGTAAGTAACAGTCATTTGCCACTTTTTAAAGTATTCTTTACCTTCAGATACTTTTAAGATATTAAAACCCACAATATCTGCAGGATCCGAAACATTGGCATCATGGCTCACATTGATGCAGGAAAGACGACCACTACAGAGAGGATGCTTTATTATTCTGGTTATATAAGGACACTAGGAGGTGTGTATAATGATGCAAATGACCTGTGGACATTCTCTAGGTTTATATTTAACATTCACTATGTATTTCTACTCATTACGGTTGCTTTCAGATGTAGATGATGGGGATACAGTCACAGATTTCATGACTCAAGAGAGGGAAAGAGGCATCACCATACAGTCAGCAGCAGTCACCTTTGATTGGAAAAGTCACAGAATAAACCTCATAGATACCCCAGGTATGAATGTTCTTTAAAATAATGGAAATCAGAAGCAGAATACATGTTAACAAGGTTTCAATGTGTGTTATTCTAGGACATGTTGATTTCACTCTTGAAGTAGAGAGAGCCCTTCGTGTACTAGATGGTGCTGTTGCAGTGTTCGATGCATCTGCTGGTGTTGAGGTTTGCCCATTAGTTTGAAATTGTTTTGTTCATTAATTTTTATCCCGCCTCTGAAGGGGCGAGGGGTATTGTTTTTTTGGTTTGGTTTCAGCAAATATTACGCAAGAACTACTGGACCAATTTCCATGAAATTTTCAGGAAATGTGTGAGGGGTTCCAGAATAGGTCCCATTGAATTTTTGTGACTATAGGTCAAAGGTCACAGTTATAAAAATGCAGTTTCACAATAACAAGAGATAGGGCAAATCAGGTAAAAAAAAATTTGTGTGGGGGGGTGGTGGGATTTGTTGTGCCTGGCACCACTTATTAAAATATGATTTTCTGTAGAATTAATGCATTATAATGACAGCTATATCTTTACTCTGTTGTCACAACCAGGCTCAGACTCTGACTGTTTGGAGACAAGCAGAAAAACACTATATTCCCTGTATCTGTTTCCTCAATAAGATGGACAAGTCTACAGCAGAGTATGTGACTCCAAAGTTCATTTATGGATGCTATAATTTTTGTTTTTTTTAGAGTGAATTGTAAACTAGCTTTTGTTTCTTATTGTAGCTTAGATCTTTCCATTCAGAGCATAAGAGAGAAATTGAAAGCCAACCCAGTTCTACTGCAGGTAGGCCTTTGTCATTATATGTCTATATCAGGATATATATTTCCATATTTATGTCACAATATCCTGTTTTATAGATTCCTATTGGCAGTGGGAAGAACTTCACAGGTGTGGTTGACTTGATAACCAGCCAGAAGTTGATATGGAAGCAGAAATCACTGGACGACGACGGACGTGCATTTGAAGTCAAATCACTGAATGAGTTAGACGATGCAGCTGTGCTCCAGGAGGTCAAAGAGGCCAGATCAGCTTTAATTGAGCAGGTACATACTGTGATTTTTTTTTTTTCATCAAAGGTGACAAATTTATATGTGATATGTATAGATGTTTCTGATTTTCTCACCAATTTATACTTCTGTTCCCATTCACAGGTTGCTGACTTAGATGATGAGTTTGCTGAGCTGTTGCTTAATGACTTCATTGAGAATTTAGATGCAGTTCCCTCCATCAAAGTAAGTATGATTTCATAACACTGAAATAAATTCTTATTGTGCAGCTTGGTCCCACGTGAACACAGACTAAACACTGTTGTATTTGTCGTCAGCTCCAAGCTGCTGTGCGTCGGGTGACTCTGGCTCGTAAAGCTGTCCCAGTGCTCTTGGGAAGCTCTTTAAAAAACAAAGGTGTTCAGCCTCTTTTAGATGCCATCACCGCCTACCTTCCTGCCCCCAATGAAAGACACCAAGACCTTGTGTGAGTAAACTCTTCAAAAATTATCTTAAAGACTCATTAGATAAGATGGCATGGTATCTAGAAGTGAGAAAATAGAATGAAACCATATGACTACCTCTCACTTTTTTTGTAACTATTATGTTGTGTTAATTGTATGTACGTTTTATAATCTGTTTATTTGTATCGTACTAATGTGCCTCTTCAGGTCAGGTCCCCCTCAAAAAATAGATTTTATGCAAAGGAGTTTTTGGTTACATAACAGTTAAATAAAATGTAAAAATAAAAAAACGTGCTGGTTTCACCAACTCTAACCCCCAGGGACCCCTTCTTCTCTGTAGGGGACCCTGGGGGGTTTGGAGGGTGTGGATGGCTAAATGTGGGTATATATGCATATGTGGGGGTATTTAGGTGTGTGTGTGTATAAACATATATGGGAGTGTAGGTGGTGTGAGTTTTGAGGTGACAGTAGATGTGTATGTGCTCATACACAGATGTCTGGATGTGGATGATGGGAGTGAGTGTGGGGCTGATGGTAGGAGCTGGGGGGGTAGTGGCCCTCTGAGCCCCTGGGGCACGTGGCTAGGGTATCATATGCACACCAGATTCCACGTGTTTTGTTCTGTTTTCAACACTAAACCACTCAGCTGGTGTCTTATCCCATCCTTGTGCACTTTTGTCTATGTGAACCCCTCCTCTGTGTATATGTATATGAGCAAGTTGCTAATTATTACTTAAACGCAACTTGTAGATACAATAAAGAAGTTGTCCCCTGAAGGGTGGTGGTGCCCCCCCTCACAAAAAACAAATAAATAATAAATAAAATGAAATTAATAAATACATAATCACAAATGATTTATTCATATGGTAAATAAACTTGCTTTCAAAATTCAAATAAAGCCTGATTTGTTAATGTCATCATCATCAGGACAGTCTGTCATGCAGTTGTTTATATAAACCAATACATGTGATAATTGTTCCACTGTTTGTTTTGGTCCTGTAAGTGCTGTTTGTCTTTATTACCTAACAGACAATGGTACAAGGACGACTTATGCGCTCTGGCCTTCAAGGTTCTCCATGACAAGCACCGTGGCCCTTTGGTGTTTCTTAGGATATATTCTGGAACTTTGAAAGCACAGACAGCCGTCCATAATATCAACAGGAACAGCACGTATGTGGTTTTCCTTACAGTAATGTGGTTAGATTTCTGACCCAAACCATGTATCAGTTAAGTTAAACTCACAAATAATGTGAATGTGAATAATAAACATGTGAATAATAAACTCACAAATAAATACTGTATGTTCTCTGTAGTGAGAGGATGAGTAAGCTGCTGGTGCCGTTTGCTGATCAGCATGTTGAAATCCCCTCAATGCCAGCAGGAAACATTGCCCTGACCGTTGGCCTCAAGCAGGTAGACCATGACATGTTCCTCATTTACTATTTTGGAGATTCTCCTATATTAGGAAGGTGATTCATGCTCTGTTTTCATTCAAGACAGTCACAGGAGACACCATAGTTTTATCCAAGGCTTCAGCAGCAGCTGCAGCTCGCAGGGCTCAAAATACAACAGACACAGGAAGAAAGCGCGGAGAACATGTAAATGTTATTCTATCTGGAGTGGAAGTGCCCAACCCTGTTTTTTTCTGCACCATAGAGCCACCGACTATGGCCAAACAGGCTGGTCAGTAATAGTGTTAATAATTTGGTATGGATTTGTAAATTCTAGGCTGTGTTACAACCCCCACATGCTTTGTTTTTCTTGACAGATCTAGAGAATGCTCTTAACTGCCTCCAGAGAGAAGACCCCAGTCTTAAAGTCAGAGTTGACCCTGATTCTGGGCAGGTGAGGCCGTCATTATATTATCCACTACTTGTTTTCTGTAGTCAGAGCATATGCTGCAGTTAGTCAATTTAATGTGTTCTACTTTGCTTCCTCAGACTATTCTGTGCGGGATGGGGGAACTACACATTGAGATTGTCCATGATCGAATAAGAAGAGAGTATGGCATTGAGACTCATCTTGGCCCATTGCAGGTGGCATATAGAGAGACTATTGTCCAGCATGTTTCTACCACAGGTGTGACAACAAACAATGTCTCATATTGCTTTATGAAGCATACAAAATATTCATAATCGTGTATTTCATCTATATAACTGTTCAGTGGCTACGTTTTCATTAATTAATTGATGAAAATTGTCTTTAATTAAAAAGTGCCTTTGATTAAAAAGTGCCTTCAGTTTTAGAATACAGCAGTCGATGACATAATCATCTACATATTATCAGTATTAGTATCTGGACGCTCTACTTCAGAGTAAAAAAAAAATACAATAATAAAAGTTAATATTTTTGCAGTACATTCCAATTAAAGGTGTTAGGGGGAGCCATATTTTGCTAAACCCACTTTTATTAATCATTTATTGATTTATTTGGACCCTAATAGTTCATACACTTTGAATCTGAACCCTCCAGGTGCTACAAAGTTCTCTTTATACTTATTCCAGAAAATATTGAGTGGATTTCTACAATCTGTTTGAATTCCTGCTTAATTTGTTATGGCTATGTAACTAGTTATGTCATGATGTTTGCACAGGGCAAGATTTCTAATGAACATTTCTCCAAGTTTTCCAACAGCAGCGGTTGTACTCCATACTGAAAATATGTTCAAACTCTGAGCCGATTACCTCAAATGTTCAGTTCACGGTTGTATTAACAAACACAAGTGATTGAACAGTACAGAAGGCAGATCAACGAACTGGGGGGGGGTGGTGTGTGAAGTATCTGCTTTGCATTTAAAGGACCAGCGCTCAAAACAACCATTGTGATGTCAGTCAGAAATATGTGAGGAACTGTGGAGTTGCATTAATGAATAATTCAGACCCAAGCATAGCATTTGCTGTTTTAGTAGGCCACAGGGAAATGTTTTGGGATCATGATGTATCTTTGAACTTAGAAATGTCCACACTTCAATTTATTAAATTTTGTTTAGTCGTCTTGTGATGGATTTTTCAGTTTTGTGTAATTTGCAGACACCCTGGACCGCACAATTGGAGAAAGAAGACATGTTGTGACAGTAGAGCTGTCTGTCAGACCTGCTGCAGATGTGGGTGATTCTTGTCAAGTAGACTTTGAAAAGCAAACAGAACAGCTGTCATCAGAAATGAAAGAGGCTGTGGAGAATGGAGTGCACAGCTCATATCTCCAAGGTACTTATTCTATACTATATTATATACTTATATAGAATTAAAGATCTCATGTAATCATAAATATAATGTATTCTTGATTAACTGTGATTAAAATTAAGGCATACAGCCCTTTAAACAAGACATGCAAAATGCACAATATGTAATCACGAATAATAATGACATTGTAGCGGAACAGTATAATTTAAGTGTTCTCTGCTGCATTACTTTTCCCTTTCCACATCCAGGTCCGTTGCTAGGTTACCCTCTACAGGATGTTTCTACGCTGATCCAAAGTGTCCATGTAGAAGCAGGAACATCTCTGGCCATGGTGTCAGCCTGTGTGTCCCGCTGCATGCTCAAGGTAAACATGAAAGGGTTCCCCTGTCCTCACTTTGAACCTTGTGGTTATCCGGGCATAAGCAACAGCCCTGTTTCTTCAAATGCAGGCCTTGAAGTTAGCTGGGGGTCAGGTGCTGGAGCCCGTGATGTCACTGGAGGTGACTGTCGGAGAGGATTACCTTGGTTCTGTGCTGGGGGACTTAGCCCAGAGACGAGGTACAGTCAGGGACATCCAGAGTCGTCATGACGACAAAGTACTGCTTGCAACTGTGCCCCTGGCTGAGATGATGGTGAGTTAACAGTCACAAGGAAATACAATATATCCAAGTATTTCAACTAGAATTTCTTGCTTCATTATTTAAACTATTTATTTAAAATGTTTTCCTTGTTAAGGGCTACTCCACCATCCTGCGAACGCTGACATCAGGCAATGCTACCTTCTCCCTTGAGCTGGACTCATATGAAGCTATGAACCTTCAGGACCAGAACACCCTCCTTAAAAGAATGTCTGGTCTGCTGTGATATGTGCAGTACTAGGACCAGTAGTTTTGTGAAACTAATGGCCGAATAGGCCTTTTCAGGATTTACATAAATGTTGTTTAAGTACAAATATAGATATTCCGGTGTATAATGTACATTCCTGTCAGGTCTGAACAAAGTTACAATGATCATCCATATGGAGGGAATCTTTGTATGAATATAGAACTAGTAAATAGAGGATATAGTGAAAACGGTATTAAAAACATATTTCAAGAATAGAATGGAGTGGCAAGGATTTACTGTGTCCTCTGTTTATTTTATGTATTTTTAACCGTTTGTGGAAGTGTTATGTACAAATTGTGGCATGGTTCATCCTCCATATGTCGTCAGCCTCTGATCGCTGGCACCTTATGCTCCTCTACAAATGGCAGAGCTAAGCAACACTCTCTTAACCTGCAGCCAGGATCAGCATTTTTGTTTTCCACCACAACTCTTCTTTGTTAAATTTTAACTTTTTTTCCCTCCTCTGTTAACACCTTTTTGAACCCTTGTGTTGCTTCCCTTGAACTGGAGTTATAACATATTGGGAGCTTTTCTGGGATCTAAAACAAAGCCTTGAAGAGTTAAAATTTAAATGATTTTTTTACAAGTCATTGCTTTGGCCTGATTAAGTGGTTTCGCTACATAAACAAGTGACTGTGAAATGGTTTGTTTCTCCATATGATGAGCATTTTCAGGTGAGTATAGTCTTCTGAATGTGGGAACATTAAAGCTACAGGGATTCTATCTGGTTTAGTTGTGGGGGAGTGGGCCAGCTGGGTTGATTTAAATAAACCTTCTGTCAGTCCACTCATTTGTTTTATTTATTTTTTGTTAACCCTGAAGAGGGAGCACTCTGGACTTTGTCTGGTGATGCCTTAAGCTCAGCAAGGCATCGAATATAGTTGGAGTTGAGTTGAGTTTAATAGGATACCAGGTGGGTTACAGTTTGCACAATCAGTGCCTTGCTCATTGTTCACATAGAGAGTTTGTTACCTGAGTTCAGTAATGCGTCCTTTGATTGGAGGCCTGTGTGGTAGTGTGTCGTTGAGCCTAACTTTTGTGCATCATGCAGCTTTTTAGTCGAGCAGTAGTGTGTCAGACTTCATGTAGGATAGTTTAGCCTGAGATTGTTGTTGTTTTGTGTGACTTATATGACCATTTGGCTGTAAGGTAATTTTTTGGTGCTGATTTTGCACTGTGATAGATGAATGCTAGTTATAGTTGACTCTTGCAGCTATTTGTATATAGAGATTTTATGATGATGCTTTGTTGTAAATTCAGTTTTTTTGGTTGTGTGGTTTTAATACTTTTCACCCATTCCCTGACTTGGGCAATAAATAGTGCAGTCATTGCTGATTATTTGCACTAATCAGGAAGTAGAGCTAAGGCGATCAAGCTCAGTTATGTGGGCTGTAACCTGCTTATTAATTTAAAGTTATAAGGTTGGAGTGGGAATTAATTTGTAATCTTATGAATATTAATTTTTTTAAAACTGGAATCAGATCTGGATGAACAGCTCTTGAGTGCAGTCTAGTTCAGCGTTCAAGAGCCATTGATTACATACACTCCTCTCTAGAATGACACCTGCACAACTCCACCAAATGATCCAAAATATGTCTTTGCAGTACTATGGTGGCTTGCAGTGCAAAATTTCACACCATTACAACAACAAAGATATTTAACTGATTTCATTGCTCTAACTTTGCTGCTCTGAGCATTGCCATACACATTGCTTCAGTCCCATCCCCTGATTGACAGCTGCAAGTGAACTCTCATTTGCATCCCATTCCCATGGAGCCATGAGTGAACTCTTATCATTCATATCCTCACAGTTCTGTTCTGCCTCATTGTCAAAGCACAAACAAAGGCTCATACGTTTGTGCCGTAGTGCATTACTAATGACAAGTAATTGCGGTTATGGACTTTGACAAGGTCTCTATGACAACAACACAACTGTGCTACATGCTGCTAACAACTTCAATTTCCCCAGGAATTCAGACATTTGTCATAATTGCCACAAATGGCTGATTACCTTTTCCAAATAGTTGCAGTAAAAGTTACGGTGTTAACATGTGGACCTATTCACACATATGTTGTGGTAATTGCACTGACTGAATAATTGCCCTCATTCTTGATGGCGTATGCTGTTGCGCTTTTTAATCTTCGGAAGTCATGTCAGATATTTCTGTCCACATTATTTGCAACACATTTATCCCTGCCTTTCTCAAAGCAGATCACGCTGTGGTGGTCAGCAAATCCAGTTGTGACTAAAATTATTTATTTAAAATTCGAGTTTCAAGCATCAGAGCTACAGTCAAATCAACAATTTTATTGACAATCAGATACAAACATCCATTAAAAAAAAAGCAGTGCATTCATAAAGTAAGAACCGCAGAATGTAATCAGTAGGCATGTCTACAGAGATGTACAAATGAGTTAAAATTTCCATGAAGGCAGTTTAGATCTCTCAGGTTGAACTACATGCATAAATTTGTTTTCTTCCCTTTTCCTTTGTGCTGGTGCTTCCTCTTCCACCGTTGCAGTTTTTTTTTTTTTTAGACACCTTTGTATTCATGAGGACAGAAGCTGGAAAACAGTGGCTCAGCTGGGATGTCTCGCCTTTGAGAAAAGATAATGACATGAATATGTGCTTTCCAGTGTCGACTATAGTTGAAATGGTGCAAATACTCACTCCACCATACGGCAGCGGTGTGCAGATAGTCTGTTGAAGGCATCACTGACATCTGTCACATCCTTGGCACTCCACAGGCGCTCTGCCACAGCACTGGCACGAGGCCTGGGAGTAAAAGGGTAAAATTTAAACCATTGAATGACAGGTCAAAGTTGACAATGGCCGTTTATTGCTGATAAGTTTTTACAAGTTCTATACCAGAGTCTGGGTGTTAGGTTGGTAGCATCCACATACTCTCCCCATAAACAGGCCTCTCCACCAATCACAAGTTTCTTCTGCTCTTCAGTTCCTGTTTTAAATACCAAAATAGAACATTTAATAAGTCAGGAAATTGAAAACCTGATTAAATATTAAAACAGGAAAAATTCAGTGTAAATACAAATGCTGATTTGACTCATGTTAAACTCTATACTTCTGTTCATTCAACAGGCTTACACATATTTGCACAGAAGTGACTAAACATCTGCAACGAATGGGAGGGGGGGGCAAGGTTTGTGAACAGTACATACTAGTCAAAAGGCCCACACAAAAAGCAAACGATAAAGGCAGGGCTGCAGCAGGCAATACTGTCCAACAATACGGACAAAATGAGCAGCATTTTCCCCGCACTACAAATATCAATCATGCAAACACAAACCCTTGAAATCCTGTGGGTCAGCCTTGTAAAAGCCCTGCCAGTCCTGGCCGTAGGAGATACGGTTCAGGTACCAGGGAGTGGAGAGCAGGGTCTGGTACCCTGATGATGTTACATTTGCCATCTCATTCTTGTATTGCTGGGCGTTTCCTTTCCAGACGTGGATAACAGTGTCTGGTTTCAGCTACACAGCACACATACATAGAATTATCAGTGTCAGAAATATAATGTTGGAATATGGAGGACTGAACCTGCCAGAAATAAAAATATAAACTGAAATGTAAAAAATGCTTGATAAAACCATTTATTTATTTCTGTCATGTATTTATTTGTCGCATATTTATTTCTCTCGTATTTTTTTCAGTCACCTATTTATTTGTCATGTATTCTGTGCTGCCTATTTGTGCATAGCTTTGTACTTTTATATTTTCTCTTTATTTCTATATTTTATTTTTATCTAGCATTTTAAGTGTTTTTACTTCATACTTTTATTCATTTCTTCAGTATTCCTCCTTTTTTCTTTTTATTCCTGTATTTATACTTTAGTTTGAAGCATAAAAAAGTACTCTGTTAAGTGAGAAAAGCAAAGGTATAAATTAAAAGTTTGGAGAAATAAATAAAGAGCAAAAGGATTATTCTTGAAGAGGTGAGCAAATCCTTTTTTTATTCATCCATTTATTTCTCCAAACTATTTATTTATACTTTTGCTCTTCTCACTTTACACTGAATACTTTTATGCTTCAAACTGAAGTAGCACTATGTGCAGAAATAAAAAAAAAGTCTGAAATGCATGCATAAATACAGAAAGAAAAAGGAATACAGAAGAAATGAATACAAGCATGAACTAAAAAAATACCAATAAATTAAGATGCCAGATAAAAATAAAATATAGAAATAATTAAGGAAAAAAAATAAAATATAAACATGCAAAGCTATGCACAAATGGCTGCCACAAATAAATGGGTGACAGAAATAAATGTGATACATAAATAGAGGAAAAAATGTAACAGGAAATATTGAAGAAAATGGAAAGCAATGCAGGGATAAAAATATAATTCAGTGGTACCTAAATGGTTTTATCAACCATTTTTTATATTTCTGTTTATATTTTTACTTTTGGTGGGTTCAGACCTCCATAGTGGAAGGGGGATGGAGATGGAAATGTCAGCCTTGGTGCCTTTTCTTTTCCAGATGGCCAGTTGTAAATGTGCCTGCTGGCAAATAACTGCACGGACACCGTGACTGTAGGAAAGTCACAATGTCTACACCACCAACCACACTGCTCCATGTTCACAGCACACCTGACACTCTTGCCTCATCACAACTGTGCATTTCTTTAAGCGTAAGCCTGTTGAACAACATTCATTTGCACCTTAAATTACAAAAAAAACCTCTAAAAATTATTTTAAGTCATTTTTAATAAAGAACTGACCATTGAAGTTCAGTGGCTCAACCTTGTAGTACTTCTGCCAGTCCTGGCCGTAGCTAATATAATCTAGGTACCATGGGGCAGAGAGGATGGTGGTGAATCCTGCTCCTGTCACCTTGTGCATCTCTTCATTGGTGGCACTGCCCATCCACACATGTACTACTGTGTCTGGCTTTAGCTGGAATAGTTACAAGCTGCTGTGTTTAGGTTAGATAGTCAGGGAGGTGTTAGCAATGCAACAAAATTGAAAAGAATGATGTAGCAATCAAAATTCAAATGAACACTGAAACAGGAGTTTTATAAGATTAATAGATTAAATAAATGGTGAAATTACTGATGCAAATTAAAATATTTAGAAAGCATGACTCAATGATTAGACCAATTCTGCAGGAGACTGTTTATACTGTCAGCCAATGCAATACTTCTGCTCATGGGTATTTATTTAGATCTTGGCAAATTAATCATTGTAGACTAATTGATTTGTACACTCGATCTAACCTTGCTCAAACCATAACTGAAAACAAAATTAATAATGGACTGAGTATCTAAACAAAGGTTTTCGATTATCAGATTTCTTAAGTGCACGGAAATGTGTAAAATCTGATTAGAATTATCTGATTGTTCAGTTACTGGATTTTTATGGTCACGTAAACAGGCTCAGTGATAGCATGAGCTGAATGTTCCACTCCTTACTAAGCACCGACAATAAGGAAATGAAAGGTTAAAAAAAAAAGAAGTTTAAATCTTGCATTGAAATCAGCCTACAAACTTAAAAGTTAGGATTTTTTAATTGTAATCCCCATTACTGCCTGAAGTGAAGTTACGATAACATGTTTCTGCAACTGTATCAGCCAGATTTAATAGACATTTCGCACTGTCAGATTATTCCATTTGCACAACGTCGAACTATTTTTGTTGATTTACCTTCACGCCATTGTCAAAGACCTCCTGCCAGATCATGTAGCCCTTATTGGTAGTGGAGACAATATCCAAGAGTCTATTGAAGCAAATCAAACAAAGTAATTAGTTTACTATTTTCATAGCAAACCAGTATAATGTTGTTTCAAATGGGACACACTTCTGAATGTAGAAGGATTCCAGTTTGCTGTAGTCTTGTCCAAAGCCTTGCTGCGCCATGAACTTTTGGATGTCCGGGTTGGACTTCCTGCGATGTGCAAGAAGAAAAAGTGACTAAAATGATCAAGTATTTGACACAATGAGGAAGGTTATGTTTTCAGTCTCACCAGCAAGTAAAATCCACCTCATCTCCACCCAGATGGATGTAGGCGTCAGGGAACACGGTGCTGATCTCTTTGAATAGCTGACTCATGAAGTCATAAGTGGTATTCAGGATGGGGTTGACGGGCCCAAAGGCACCAGAGGGTTTGGAGCCGACGTAACAGGGTGTGAGCAGATCGGCCTGGCCTATAAGGACCATGCATAAACAGACACACATTGTAGAATAGAAACTTTCTCTCCTTAAAAAAGCCATTAACACTCACCTTTGCCCCATGACTGTGTGTGTCCTGGAGTGTCGTACTCTGGGATGACGCGAATCCCTCTCAGACGAGCAAACTCAATAACCATCTTCACATCAGCAGGGGTGTATACATGTGTGTATGGGTGGTAAGCCCCCTGAAAACAAGATTAATAAAATGGCTCCTTTACTGGATAATAAAACAGGTCTCAAGATGAAAAGCCTCATGTACTGAAGAGAAACCTTGATTTTTTTTTCTTCATTTATTAGGGTATTGTATCTATATAGTTTTTATGTGTTTACACTTTTTATTAGTGTTTTTCGTATACAACTGAATTATGACCAAGTAATTCCCACTGGGGCGGCACGGTGGTGCAGTGGTTAGCACTCGTGCCTCACAGCAAGAAGGACCCTGGTTCAAATCCCGCACCAGACCTTTCTGTTTGCATTTCCTCCCCGTGTCTGTGTGGGTTTTCGCCGGGCACTCCAGTTTCCTCCCACATGCACTGATAGGTGAATTGGTTAATCTAAAATTGTCCCTAGGTGTGAATGTGAGAGTGATTGTTTGTCTATGTATGTTCAGCCCTGCGATGAACTGGCGTCTCATACAGGGTGTACCCCGCCTTCGCCCATTGTAGCTGGATTAGGCCCCCAGTGACCCAAGTGTGGATGAAGTGGGTTCAGATAATGAATGAATGAATAATTCCCCCTGTGGATCAATAAAGTTTGTCTAATGGTGCATTCCAGAGTCCTTGGAGATAAGGAAGTTTCCAACTTGGAACACTTGTCTAAGCCGGAGGTCCTTGTTGCGAAGTGAGGACAGATCGAAGTACCCTGTTCTCATGTATTGCAGTTAACTCCAACTGAGATAAATTATATCTCCTACCACTCTGGAATGCAGCACAAGTCTAAACGCCAAAAACTGATCCTACCGACCTTCTGGCTCAGCTGAGGAAATGTACGGCTCAGGTAGGGGAAGGACTGGTCATCCACAATATGCCAGTGGAAGACATTGAATTTATTCATTGCCATCGTTTCCTATAAAAACAGGGGGGGAAAGGGGAAAAAAAATTGCTGAAAAAATGTGCAATTCATTTTAAGTGAAAGAATCCAGATACAAACTGCTTCTTGACATACCAGATTAGCCAAGATGACTTTGATGGGCAAAAAGTGACGAGAGCTGTCCAGTAAAATGCCTCTGTGAGAAAATCTGGGGAAGTCGCTGATTATTGTTTGATTAATGTTTTTCTGAAAAGACATTTACATAAAGAGTAATAAAGCTTGGTAACCCATTTTTCATGAACAGCTTATGGATCTATCTAGGTCACTGTCACTTACGGCTCCATATTCATCTTTATAGACCAACTGGCTGAAAGTTTCCAGGCCTGTAAGCAAATAAAACGCCTTACAATAGTTCAACAACCAAAGATAAGTTATGGGTTACGGATGCCATAAAAGATACCACAAATGTTTCAGTCATCTTACATGAGACTCAGCATTTCTTCAGCTTTTATAAGATACCTTAAACCATGAATTTTGAATGTAACATCTGTGGTTCCCCTTCTAATCATTACTCTGAATTTCATAACTATTTTGACAAGCAATAGGAAAATGTTACAAAATGAACGTTATCTCAGCCTAAAAGTCCTACCATGCAGTGCTCCCCAGACCTTTGGTGCTTTCAGGACAGCAAATGGCTGATTCACATTCAGTTCATCTGTAAACACAAATGGTCACATTGAAGAGGCAATCTTTTTAACCTGGAGCCAAGTGGTTTATGTGTTTATCAGCATACGTCTATTGGCAGACTAGAGTCAATGATTTTGAACAAAGACTCATGACTTGCGTGTGTATATATTACTGGTGGCAGCGACTACAGATAATTAGATTTTGGCTGTTCTGTGTCAAAGGTTTTATATCTGGAACATCCTCTGGCTTTATTGTAATTTACAGTGTCAATGTTTTGGCATGTCAGATGTCAAGGGGACTATTTTTTCTAAATAAGAAAAAAGGGAAAATTAAACTATTAAGATTATAGATGTGAAAGCATGCCTTTCCGAACTGTTGAGGTATGCAAGGATGATATATAATCAAGTATTTTAAAGTCCTTTTTGTCCTTGTTCAAATGTGTTTATTCTGTTATGAACACACAAAAATACTAGATACTTCATTAATCCTGACATAAATTAAAGTATTCAGCAGCTTTGCATAAAACACATGACAAAACAAAAAGGCAGGCTAATAACCAGAATAACATTATGGATATTCTCTAAAATCTTGCTAGAAAACATCTTATACACTAGGTCAAAACATTGACTTTAATTGTTGAGCATAATGAATGAATTGGTGAGTTGCAAAAATTATACTGAAGCTATTAATAATCGAGGATATTAATATCATTTAGTTCAGGTTCCACATATAGACAACCTTCGTTTAATTTGTCTTTGTTTCAGTGTGAAAAAAGTAAAATAACATAAAATTCTTTATATTTACAAACTTTTTAAAAAATGTCAACCTGAACAAATATGAACAATATTCTGTCAGTTACTCAATGTTTGGTGCATTTGTAGACCCACTCTGATCTTTAAGTTGTAATACACATGTATAAATGAGAAATTTAGACAATATATTTTTTAAATTGTATATTATATATTTTTCTGAAGAAATATTGGTTTTTCATAGTTGTTCATGTTATTCACATTTTCTTAAGAGATAGTTTGCTAATCTAAATATTGTCATATAATTTTTACGTTTCACTAAAAAAATTTAACTTTGGTTATTTTCCTGTTTTAATCTACTTAAGGTCCTATTGGGTTGTATGTGACCCCTGAACTAAAATAAGTTTAACAGCCTTGTTGTAAAGGCTGAAAGAATAAAGTTGCTTCTTATGAACTTGTAAATAAACTGATCTACAGCCTGTTAGTTGAGACACTTCCGCCTTTGTCTAATAAACAGAATGAGTAATAATATAAAAGAAGACAAGGAGAAGCCTCACATGACTCGTCGGAGGTCACACTGGGGTATCCGTCACATTCAGAGTCACCTGATGTGATCCACACCTGCAGCTCTCCCAGCTCCGATGGGCCTGTCCGCTTACCTTTAACATGCCAGGACTTTTTCGCATTTTCAAAGATGTAATCATAATACCTGGACAGAGACAGAAAGGGGGGGGTAATCATGAGTTGACTGGTCCCTGAATGCATCCCATGCTTAAGTGAAGTCCTCCACAAAACGAAAGTGTAGAAAAAAATGACAGGGTGGCATCAAAAATAAAATAAGATTTTCTTACCTCCTGTAGGCATTTTGTAAAAGGCTGCAACTCGGTCCAGCGGTTGACTCTTTTGCGTCAACTATTCTGAAGCTAGACGTGGTCAACTTGAATGAAATATCTGAGAGCTGCACTTTCTGCGGCAGAGGCCACAGAGAGCCGTATTTGGAGGGCTGGGCCACAAGCTTTACCTCTTCGTCAATGTCGTTGAACTGAAGCCCCTCGCAGAACCGAAAGGACAGCAACAGTAGCACGACAAAGTTCAGACAGGTAAGCATGTTGAAGGGGGAAAACAAGTCATGGGACTTAGCGAGCGCACAGAGGCATTATGTAGACATGGAGGGGCGGGGCTTAAAATACGGAAGTGACTGGGAAGCAGATTTTTTAAAGGGGAACCAGCTGCTGGACTGATAGTTGCTTATTGTCATATGTCTATGCGCATTGTAACTCCAGACGTGTTTCCACTATCGGAACTTCGGGGCCATTTTACACGAACTAGCGGAGTTCCTGGTAGATACTCGAAAGCGGCCCGATAGAGCAGCTGGGAAGATGTCCTGCAGATTGGTTGTCCAAAATGACATCATCAGATCGCGACAAACAACTCAAGAGAAGTTTTTTTTAACTCAATAGAAGTGGCTGGAGGAAGTTTACCATACGATGAAGCAGAATTTCTTGCTTTTCCAGCTCTCTGTTTAATTCATCTCTGTGGAATTCTTCTTCCAGAGCAACTCTTCTTCTTTCAGTCTCTGATACCAAGTACTCAAGTTGAGGGGGGATCAGCGCGGATAGCACCCCCCCCACCCTAAAATACAATACAAACATCAAAATCACCCCCCCCCTGTAAAACTGCCACTCCCCCTTTCCATCCTTTCACTTTTTACAGTAAATGTGGAAATATCACTTATAATTATATCTAATTATTTCATCATTAGAAAGTAGTACGCATGCTGAGTAAAATAAATAATAAATCTGAGGGCACAGGGGCGCAAACATGTAATGAACATGATGGTTATTTTCAATTGGTTGATGTGTGATGCCAGAGGGAGAAACAAACTGCAGCGACACAACATTCAATGTCGGCAACTCAGCATGGCCAACCCAGCAGTAGATTATTTTAAAAGGACGAAAATTACAGGTGAGCTATAAATCAAGACTCATGAATTTCAATCATTACTTCATTAATCTATACAAAAGTCGGCAGACTTGCCACAGGTTGCATGCACAATAACAACACAGCTAGTTTTCCAAGCTTGCTGTGTAGTTTTTTTAAGATAGATTAGCTCATGTTAGCTAGCTGCTAAAACACAGTTTGGGTCACAGTACCTTTGGGTTTATGAACGTGGCAAACGTCTAACATATATTATATTAACTGTTAATATTAGAAGAGAGTTTGTCTCAAATATTTTACCAGTATTAATGATGAAATATTCTTCGTGTGGCGATATTATTTTCACCAATAGGACCCATCATGCAACAAAAATGAGTGGAGATGTTACCAGTGATCTTACTCTACTCTACAAGCCTACTGTTTACCATCATATCTGTGTAGTTTTCGCACTTTTTATTGTATTTTTAGATTAATTTTATTGCCTTGTTCCCCTTCTCTGTTTTGTGGTTTATGCTTTGTATTGTACAGCGCTTTGTGTCAGCTGTGTCTGTTTTAAATTGCTTTTATAAATTAAGATGGTATGGTACCACGTAGTCGGATTCATGAAAATGGAGAAACAGCAGGTGCATTTTGTGGCACTGGTATCCTGTCGTATACTTTCGGTATCTCACTGTGGCACATGGCTCATTTCCTGTGGCACGTTGGTACTGTCTCTGTGGCCACTGGCCTGTCAGTACCACTGTCTGTGTTACTGCGGCCAGACACAGCGGATGGTGCCATGGCTTGATTCATTATGTACCAGGTGCAAAATGCCATAGCTTGGTACATGGTGCTTGGACCGCGGTACCGGTTCGCTACCAGGTGTCGGATTTGCGGACCCGACCTGGTATTAGGTGCCGGGTCTGTGGTATCATGACCGGGTGCCAGGGTGGCTCACATTGGACTGTGACCTGAGGAAGCCCCTTACTCGGTCCGGGGTTCGAACCATGTTAAATACATAGAGGAGTTTTAACTCATTACCAGCAGATGGCATACTTGCACAAATTCACATGTATACTGACTTTTAACTATTGCATTTGTGCAGTGGCTGCTGTGTTCCTCCTACTATTTTGGGGTGACTGTTTAATGACAAAATGATAATAAAACCTTCTGGGAAACTGGGTCATGTATAATTCTCATATAAACAAATGTCATTGATCCACAGATAGCTGTAGTTTTTTTTTTTAGATAAATTGAAAAATGTACCTGCAGTCCCGGCACCGTGTACCAAGCTGTAGCACTTTGCACCTGGCACATAATGTAGGAAACCACGGCACCTTCTGCAGTTTGTGGCCACAGTACCACAGACAGTGGAAGTGAGCCATGGGCCAGTGGTCACAGAGATGGTACCAACGTGCCACAGGAATGGAGCCATGGGCCCCAGTAAGATCTCATCCCAGCTGCTAAAACTGAGGTGGGGCGTTAACCAGGTAAAAGCTGTTGCCGAAAAGTCCTCAAATCAGCAAGAGACCAAAAACGCAATGAGACCAGAGTCATGAGGGAGACAAGGCCGAGTGCCGGCTGGGTCCAAGTGCCATGCTGAGCCCGAGTCCGACCCAGCCTGGACTCTGACATAGGTGGGTTTAGCTCCCTGAGTCCTCCATCCTGCACCATTCCAACATGTTCTGCGGCGACACCTTCAGGCAAATGGACAGCAGCAACTGCAGCCCCCAGCCGGCTGTGCCCTGGTTGATGGATATAAATATACTTTTATTTACTGAATAAACTGAAGCACAGACTTCTGGGACAGTCTGTTATTACAATCTGTAACAGAGGAAGTTATATTTGTCCAATAAGTGGACAAAAATATCCCAACACAAATTGACATGAACACTGCAAATGCAACCAACACAAAGTAAAAACAATAGTAATTTTTTTTGTTTGTGTTTTTTTTTGTCTAAACTCAAAAAGTACCCACAATTCTGAAATGGTCCACATACAGATGAGGTTCCCTGAGATGTTCTCTGTCAGTTTGTGCTGTGAGTCTTTGGTCATGCAAACCCCAGGTGTCTGAGTGGATGGTTTCAGATGATCTTTCAGGTGAATGCCTTTTGTGGAGGTCCTGGGTTGGTGTGGTTACACACCATCTGTGATAGAGGGGCCAGATGGATAGTGTCAAACTAATTGAAAGGACTTTGGAGATAACTTGTGGCAAATAATTTAATTGAATTGTGAATCTGTACTGTCTTTATATTGTATGATGCCTAAGTATGTTTATGTACGATATGTGCAAAGTGCTAGAGACTAACCCATTGGTTTGTACTTGCTTTTCATAGTTTGACTTGCTTTGTAAATTATTGTATGTTTTAATTGTGTAGTATTTTATGCCATCTCTTGCTCAGGACTCCCTTGGAAATATGTTTTTAATTTCAATGGGATCTTTTGTCCTTGTTGTATATGGTAAATAAATTTTTTTTAAAAAGCTTGCATTCTATACTATAATTCCTGGAATCTTGTTTGGCACCAGTTGAGCAGCAGCCCGTTGCATGCAGATCTCTTTATTTATCTATCCATCCATCTATCCCTTCCTTCACTGGTGGACATTTCTTTTATCAGCATGCCAACTGCATAGGATTCATAAACTGTATATTTTACAGTGAGCTTTTTGTGAACATAAACAAAGCCAATAATACTGTATAACATCTGAGAAGATGACAGAGTATTTCAACAAAGCAAAGGTGCTGTGTAACAGATTTCAAGACATTTGTGAGCAATGTTTGAGAGGCATAAGTCTGTTGTCTACGTAGAAACAGCTTTGGAGAAACTGAATAATTGGAGCAAAACCAACAGTTTTTCTTTGTGTGGTAATAAGATAGAACATTGTCATTATTTGAGACAGATGGGACAGAAAGGACTTCATAATGTGTACACATTATTCACTGGCATACTGGAAACAAGATTAATAGAAAATCTGAAAGTGATTTAAGTTGTCCAATCTGACAGATGGACGTGGTTACTTAACTTTGGGGCCACATCCAATAAACGTGCATCCAGTTACAGACCCTAAAAGACTGTATAACAATCTAACCACATGATGCCACTAGTTTTCCAGCAAAAGTATTAATGAAACCTCCTGATTCTAAAGCATATTTTAATACATACTTAGTAGCAATATGAAATAACATTATGATGCAATACATACAATACAATACATAGTCCCAAGGGCGAGCCGCAATATATATATATAAAAAATCTTTTATTCCACATGCCATACAAGCTCTGAACGCCATATGACTGTACAAGGTGATCCCCTCAGAAGGCTACTGTATTTACATCCACCGGTGCCGTCTTTTTGCCTGTTTGCACAACGTTTTTTTTTGTTTTGTTTTTTTGTATGTTTGTATGTTTGTGTATGTTGTGGAGTGTCCAAATGTGTTTTTATGTAAATTGACGTCCTGAGAGGCCGAAGGCAAATTTCCACCATGGTGGATAATGAAGTTTTTCTTATCTTATCTTATCTTATTTAATTACACATTTAATTTGGATCACACATCGTCATGATTTGCTCAAACAAATGTCCCAACCATACCTGCTGTACTAATGCACACTGAATCTGAACGTAAGGTCATAACTTGGTCAATAGTAGTTTGAACACTTAGCATCTATGTTATAACATACCTCTAGAAATAAAGTTCTGGTCCAACAACATTCCTATTTTATTTATTTGCTTCAGTGTCTGGGTGTGGAGCAGTAGATCTTAATGGAGTTGACACTAAAACATGATCACAAAAATCAGGCCTAAAAGTTCCGTAGGTCAGGTTCTACATGTTTGATTGGTAATTGTGGATGAGTGAATGATTCATTTTAACTCACTCATTTTAATATGTGCACATTCCTTAACCCATTATGTGTGAAGGCAGCAAGACAAAATGCATGTGAAAAACACAATTATTAATGTCATTCATTCAGCTTGAAAACAAAACCACAACTAAAATGTTCATGTAATCATACCATGTCAACCTTGACACAGTACCCAAGGTGTTTGAGTGTGTAAAAATAGGTAAATAAGTACTACATAATTTCAGAACTCAGGGATTATGATAGATTAGATTTAGTTTGTAGTGTTAGTCATCATTCATGACTAATAATCATATGAGAAAGCTATGAGTTGTTTTTTTTTTTGTGTTTGTTTTTAAATCATAACCAGTGTGGCACACACAAAGAACTCTTTGGATTAAATCAGTGGTTCTTAACCCTGATGCTCGAGGCCTCATGTCCTGCCTCGTCTCGTCTCAGATGTTTTCTTCTTCCAGCACACCTGAGGGTCATCATCAGTCTTCTGCAGAGATGGATGATAGGCTGATCATTTGAATCCAGTGTGTTGGGAGAGGGATACGTCTAAAACATGCAGAATAGTGGGCCTTGAGGACCAGGGTTAACGACCAAGAGATTCAGGCATAACAAACCCCACCCCCAGCAAACATATGACCTGATCTCATCCATTTCCTATCATTGCAAAAGCACATATTGGTGACGTTAACAATTGACCTTCAACATTTAATGGGATGTATTTTGGACCCAATCATACCTTTCCTGAAATTTTTATGGAAACGGGTCCAGTAGTTTTTGTGTAAAGTTGTGGACAAACATACAATTGAACAATAGTAATATTAAATACATCTTCACCATTCTTTTTTTATGTTGTTATATTTTTATTAGTTAATTATTTGTTCAATAAAAATAAATCATCTTCACAGCAGGGGTTACTAACTTTGGTCTACTAGAGCTACTATTCTGCATGTTCTGGATGTTTCCTTGTTCCAGTACACCTGGCAGTTTGTTATCAGTCTTTTGCAGAGTTTGATGATAGGCTCATAGTTTGAATCAGGTATGTTGGAAGTGGGCTACATCTATTAACATGTAGGATTGGAGCTGTCAAAAAACAAAAACAAAAAAAGTTTAATTTCCAAGGGGATTTCTGACAAATTTATTTGAAATTGTAAGTAAATGTCTCTTGTTCAGTTTTGCAGTAGTTTTTTTAATACAGAATTAATTAAATATTTTTGTGTTTTATGTTTTTTGTTCCCTTTAAAGCAGTAATTCTTATGATTTTTGTTAGTAGTCGGTCTATCTACTTCATCTGATAAACTCCGGCAAAAACACCTTTGTCCACTAGATGTCTCTTTTGTGATGTATATCATCTCAGGTTTTCTAGAACTCCCTGCATGTATATACAGTATACAACACACCTGAGAAAGAATGTTATTGATGAAAAAAAAATATATACTTTTGGCTTATAGTTGAGTACAAACAACAGAACATTTGAAAAGTGGCAGGAAAATGAGTTTTACAGAACATTCTTGAAAGAATTGTGATTAACTTAACATAACTGATAAAGCAAATTTACATGATGACAATTACAAGGGAAACTAATACCACATAGTTAAAGTTGGAGATATGTCAGACAATTTAGAGGCAAAAACACGAGCAGGTTTTTGACAAATGTATTAAGTGGACACATGAATACTTGGACCTAAAACCAATTAACATAGTGGACCACTACTTCAATGATATTTTCACTTTTAACTCAGTGTGAGGGGTTGGGTTTTTATTGCTTTAATTTCTAATGATTTTTTTATTATTTGAATAACTCATTAACTTCTTTGAAATTTTATTTTAAACTATTTTATTAATTCAGCCTCAATTAATCTGAACCTTTTAATGCAATTAATTTTATGCTATATTGAATCCAGTCATATCATGTATGGGAGTACATTTTTAGGTATATACATAAATTATTGTTGCAGAAAAGAAATTGATGTAAATCTCCAGGTCTCAACTCATATAAACTTCTTTTTTTTGTCCTATAAATACACCAGTTTTTCCTCTAGGTGTCCCTCATGTATTATAAGAGGGAAAACCTTATCCATATAGTATATTCTTTTCCAATATATATTCCACCTTCAGTCATCCTAACCGGCCCTGGATGAATCAGTCATGCACGAGCATTGTTCTAGGTGTAGGTGCGCTCTTCTACTGTCATTATGAAGCTGTAACAGAACTATCTGCTGTTTGTTCTCATGAGACTGTAATCCACACAGGCACAACTGAAAACAAATAACCTCACTGAGAAGTTTAGTCACAGCCAAACACACCATTAACAATGACCACAGATATGACTCATACAAGATGTCCAGATTTAGATGTGGACCAGCAGCCCCAGCCATACCCAAACCAAAACCACAGGGTTTTTCTAATCTTATAGAGGATTAGATGTGTCACTGGTGAGTGGCTGTGACCCAGTCCAGCCTTATGTCTTTGTGTTTTTGTTGTTTGTAGCCACACGTTTTAGCTTTGTCACAAAAGCAGTGTTAGAGTGAAATTAAAAAGAGGAAACTGGTAGGATTATTAATATATGAGTTTAATGATGATGATGTGTTGGGAATGTGGGGGAACTCCAGCCTTAGGAGACCAGTGTTGATCCTCTACATCTTTTTGCACCCCCCCCCCCCCCTCTCTCTCTCTCTCCTCATTTCCTGCACGAGGTGACGGTCCTCCCTTCTTCCCAGTGTAAACGCACCCTTTGATTTCAGTAGAGGAGAGAGAGAGAGAGAGAGAGAGAGAGAGAGAGAGAGAGAGAGAGAGTGCAGGAGGACAGTCACAGAGGAGTGGAGCAGCTGCGCAGTAGAAAAGCCTCCAGATCTACATCCTCATGTTATTTGCGCGGAGTCTTTCATTTATACTCATCCGTGTAACTTGCCCCCCCCCCCCAGTATTTTTCCTGTAGTAATAGAAAATCCCAGAGTATAGCGGTGTGTTTGGACAGAAAGGCTCATTCCATCTGACCGATCGTTGTCGGAAATAAACCAAAGGGAGTTACGCTCCGCCGTGCGTAAAGGGTTGCATCGTGGCTCTTTCACAAGTGGTATGTTCGAAGCAGACTACGGGCACAGTTGAAATCCTGCTTTCACCCAAAGAGGTAATATTTCCTAGATACCTATGTTTTGTTTTGTTTTTTGTTTTGTTTTGTTTTTTTTTTGCAACAGTTGTTTTTATTTGGGTTAGATGTACCAGATGATGGTAAAACTCTGGCGAACAAAGCGTAACAAAAGCATGATAATAATGATGATAGTTATAATAATAATAATAATAATAATAATAATAATAATAATCAGGTTGTGATTTGTAACATTGCAAACATATTTCTGTCCATGCACAGCCTCATTTTTCATATGTTTTCCTTGTGTGTGCGTGTAGTGGCAGTGTTAGTATTTGCATATTGCATACTGAAGATGTTTGGAATGGTTTGACGGTGACATCAGGTGCTTCTCTCCGCTTTATAAACTGACATTCAGTAGTAAGTGGAGACTTCCCTGTGTTAGACTGATACTCTAACACTGATCAATAAAGCTGGCGTTAACCCCCCCCCCCCCCCTTCTCTCTTCTCCTGAATCTTGTTTGGTGTTTCCAAGTGGCAGATGTACTGTATAGAAGTGGTCCATATAGCTGTGGTGTTTACTTTTGAAGTCTCTCCCCTCCCATCCATCCCTCTTCCTGGATCCATGGTTGACTGTGAACACCTGGCAATGATTTTAGACAGACTGCAGCCAGCCCAGGCCTCAGATAGTCCACAGGCTGCTTTTTTTCTTTTCTTTCTTTCTTTTTTTTTTTTTTTTACTGGGAGCTTTTTCAATGTGGCATGTATATGTGCATGCATGTGCTTTCCAGTATGTGCCTGTGGATTTGTTTTGTGTGAGTAGATGAGGATGACAATTCCTGTAACGGTCATCTACCAAAACCCCCACTCGCACACTCTTACCATCTTTTACCTCCTCTCTGGGCTATTGGGTTAGTACTTCAACAGGAGACAAAGGAAACTGTAACTCATCAACTCTGGATGCTCATAATAAACTGATCTTTGTTTTATGCTTAAATAAACATGATTCAGTATTAGATGAATGACCCTCATGAGACCCTAACCCCACTAATTGTTCCACTAATTCTATCAATACATGTAAATATTTAGCGTGAAATACAATTATGTTTTCACAGTCATCAGATGTGACCCATTTGGATGTTTAGGAGCTGTGTATTTACTGTTGAAACACTAATCGGTCAAAACCCACAGACTTGGATCAATAACAGTGGATGGAGATATTTTGTTTATGTTCTGTTAATTATATATTTTACTACTTCTTCAGTTTTCTCTGTTCTGATATGATAGGAATTTATTCTGAGCTCTTATGAACATTATACTAAATATAGGAAATACCTGATTAACACTGAAAAACCTCAAAGAGAATAATATTGCAATAAATCATGCTAAATTATGTAAAGGTTAAATATAGAGAAAAATAAATTTTGGGAGCTGACACAAATGTAGCATTAGGTCTTTATAGGTTAAAATAATGCCTGGCTGTTGACTTCTAGCAGCTGCTGAAGATATTAATATTACATTTTCTTTTTTGAATTGAAGAAAAAATGTGATATGTCCAAATAAAACGGACCAACACTATAACATAAAGAATAGCAGCTGAACTCTGGTTCATAAAGATGTGAGACGTACCATGAGAACTAGACAGTATTGTTGTGACCTCATGAGTTGTATGTTACATTACTAATTGCAGATGATAGTCATATGATCATTTGTATTGATATGACTTAAAAACTACCTGTCAAAGTAGAACTTGTCTCCAATCATAGGCAATGGTTCATACCAGGATTACAAAGTGAAATGACTGAAACAAAAGAAGATGCACAATGAATAGCTTAGACTTTGATCGTCTGCTTGTCCCTTCTTTCAATTATTTCCAGATTTTTAAAAAAATTTATGTATTTATTTATTTTTGTCGATTTAATTCATAGATTTGGCTGGATGTACATTTCAACAGTCCAATCTAGTAACTACTGAAGTAAACTAAAAAAAAGTTGTAGATTTTTCGGGATGTAACGATGCACTTAACTCATGCTTCAATGCGATTTCCAATACTGGGTTAACAATTAGTTTTTCTTAAAAGTTGTTTTATTATTGTTATTATTATTATTATTACAAAATGAGATTGCACACAGGGAAAAACATTCCTTTAATTATTTGTCAGACAAAACCTACCTGTTTTTGCCTCTTTGTTCCTATCATTCTCATCTCAGCCTTTAAAAATCTACCTCTGGATATAATAGAAATACTAATAATTTGTAACTGTTTGATCAAACCTCAATAGCTTAAAGTTCCCACATTCATCCAGACTTTCACTAATGGTCCAACTTCATAATTACAAAAGTCTGTTTAGAGGAAGGTAGGTTTTAAACCATGAAATGTTAATGTTTATCAGACCGTCGTACTAAATTTCATGCTAACTTCTTAGCTCTCAGGATGTTTACTTGCACACTGTAAACTATTTACTACGAACCACCGTATTAAAGTAAAATCTCATTGAAGTGGTTCATGGTTTGCAGTAACCTGATGTCTGTATGTTTACATGGGGTAATGTCCAGAGGGCTGTGCACTAGGGAATAAGAAACATCCCTATGTTATGAACTAATCCGATTTTGGAACATGTAGAAAAGGCCTATACAAAAGTCTTAAAACAGACCCAATAGTCATTAAATAACGACCATATGAAGAGAGGATTTGCAGGACCTGCAGGGCTGGTTTCTAATCTGGGATTCATCCTTAAATATGCAAATATAATAATTACCACCTTCACTGTTCTTATATTGGTTCAGTCTTTCTGTTTTCTGCATGAATGAGCTCATTACACCATAGACTTTATCTGTTACATGGTAAAACATTAAACTTGCATCTTTAAAAACTAGTACCTCTAGTAATTGCACTGGTGATTACATAACTCATTAGATGGGTGGGAGGACAGAAAAGTTATTGACTCAAGCTTTTATTTACACAACAGCTAAAATGCTGGCGTTCCTAAGAACAAAATGGCTATTCATTATCAAGATAAGATAATAGTGCTTCCTTTTCATTGTGTTAACTTATCATTCCTCAAAGTTGGAAAAGTTTACCTCCTGTTGTTTTAGTTGATCTTGTTTAACTAACAACACTAGAAGGAAATAGAAAAGTCAACACAAAACCCCCCCCTGAAAACTCTAAAAATCAGCCAAAACACACGCTGTTCATAACCGTATGCAAACCCCTCTAATCTTCTCTAATTTGGTGCCTGATTTATTAGAAGCACTTATTTAAATCAAGTCACTTACAACGTCTAATTAGAAAACATGAGCTGTATTTTAAGTGCAGTATCTGTATGTGTGTGAGAGAGTGGGAGGTGCAGGTGAGAAAGCAGGTTATGATATTCTCATTATAGCTGAGCCAGAGGCCAGATGATGATGGGTTTGCCAGTTTTGTCACTGCTGGAATGCAATAAATCCAGTTAAACCAAGGTTGCAGCTGGTTTTGTATCTCATCAGGTTGTCATAAATAATACTCTCACCCTCGTCATAATTATGAAATACTGTATCACCTAGAAGGCCATAGTTCTAAATGTAATCCTCCCACAGTTAAGGCTTAGAGGAGGAATGATTTCCTTATTGAGAAAGAAGTGTATCTAAAAACAGCAAGCCTGCCATTTTAAGATTATTCTTAAGAAAACATTTACATAATTAACCTTTAAATGATTTACACTGCTGTTTAGCCTTTTCTCTGATTTAAGCAATTTTCTGTCTGCATTAGATGTTTTTATAGTTCATGTTAGAATATCCTGCATGGAGACTAAATGCCTAATGGTAACACATGCTGCAGGTTTCCAGTCTATAATGGTAACTACACCAAAAATGGGAGACAATGACACAAAGAGAGCTAGTTTAGGAAGTCAGTATAACTCTCATGTCCCTGGAATGCCATATAAAGAAAGACCAGCAGCTAGGTATGAGTGGCGCTGTCACCCAAAGGCTCACTGAATACATTTAGAAGCCAAACTGGATTTTAATTTGTTCCTCCAGGGTATTTGCTTCATTGTATATTCATGAGAACATTCGGAGGATTTTGAGTCAGATGATGCAGCTTTAAGAAATATGGAAACTGTCCTATCTGCCAGCTGGCTTGTAGTGGACTCATTTATGGCCTCTCAGAAGAACTTCTGAACTCTCTGTAAGGCTTCAAGTATTACTTCATCAAAAATCAATCTTTAGAATATCAGATACTCGCCATCTGTGGGTGTTAAATGTCAAATGTTTGTTGTGTCCTTGCTGATAGAATAGAGAAGAGGGTTTGCTGTCGTCACATTCAACCACTCCGTTTATTTCCAATGAAACAGAATTTCTTTAAGGGAAAAAAACAACTGCATGTTTTTGCCTGAAAACAACTGGTCTGTACCGTCCATCTGCCTTTTTATACTGTTTCTTTTTGTTGTGCTATCAACCACCTCAGCTCTTCAGTGCGGCAGGAAACAGCCATTTGGCTGTGTTTGAAACTTGCAAAGCATAAAAAAAAAACAGTGACAGACTAGAAAATGCTATTTTGAAAGGGATTTCTGGATGTTTTAATACATTTTTAGCTTTGAAAATATGACATAATTTGACCCCTGTGTAAATGAATTCAAGCTGACCACAGCTGTAGGTGTTTCATGTAAATGAGGAAATGTCTGACATTTCAGAACTGTTGTTTGAGACTGTTCTGATATGTATAAAAAAAAAACTGCATTGACAGAGAATCCAAAGCGTTAAGATTAACCTTTAAGGTTAGGCATACCATATTCTTGCAAAAGACCTAGAAAGGGTACATTTGGTCAAGGGATTTAAGAGTTGTGAATTTACTAGGTCAGCCAGAGACTGAGAATGTCTGGAAATAGAGTGAAGGTAGAACGTCACATTTCTAGAAACTGGTTGGAATGAAAGTCAGAACAAGGACAGTGAATATGGAAGTTTTAACTTTTTGAAAGGGACTGGAGTAAATTATGGATTTTTTATTTTTTTTTGAAAGGCTTAAAACAGTTTCTTTCTTTCTTTTTTTCTTTCTTTCTTTCTTTTTTTCTTTTTCCTTCTTTCTTTTTTCTTTTTTCTTTCTTTTTCTTTTCTTTTTTTTCTTTCTTTTTTTCTTCTTTGAAAGACTGTTCAGAGATGAAAGTAGAAATGTTTCTGTTCTCTTCTCTATGGGAAGAAAATTGTTATCTGCTTGACCTTCATAACTAACAGGTTTATGCTGTTTTGCAACATGTAATCACAGGATCTTTTGATAAATGTCTGCCTATCTCTTGAAAAGTATTGAAGTACTCTGTAAATCGGGCTTGATGGGGTTGAACAAAATAACACTTCAGCGTGAGCATAACATCATTCACATAAGCAATAATCCTAACTAAGGATTCAGTGAGTCATGGCAAATTATTGTCTCTCTGATTACCCATTTTATTTCATTACAGGATGCGGAGCCTGCTTCTACTTCTTTCTTTTTTATAACTAATGAAGTAAATAGCCTGAAGTAAATCGCTGATGTATAACATAATATAATCTGATTTAACTTCATATTAGGTTCTCTTAATGTTAGTTAGCTACCATTTCCTCGCTTTAAAAAATATTTTCTAAAACATACTTACTATATATATTAGAAAGGAAAAAAGCTAAATGCTAATGGATGACTCCTATGTGTAGAGTAGCTCAACTGTGCTTTGCATTCCTGGTTTTTGGGTTACAGTTCTCCAGCATTTCCTGAAATGTAACAACCACATAAAAATACATCATATGCACTAATTTCTTACATATTTCATGTCTTTTACTTACAGGAACTTCAGTAAAAGTTGTAAAATATGTAATACAACACCAACCAAAATTGACCTCAGTGCTATTTTTCTTCTCTTTCTGTTTTCAGGATTCAATGAAAATGTCCGTGTGCGTCCATGAGAACCGAAAATCACGAGCCAGCACTGGCTCCATGAACATTTACCTTTTCCATAAATCCTCCTATGCTGATAGTGTCCTTATGCACCTCAACTCACTTCGGCAGCAAAGGCTTTTCACAGATGTCTTGCTTCATGCTGGTAGTCGTTCCTTCCCCTGCCACCGTGCTGTACTGGCTGCATGCAGCCGCTACTTTGAGGCCATGTTCAGTGGTGGTCTGAGAGAGAGCCAGGCCAGTGAGGTTGACTTCCACGACTCCATCCACCCAGAGGTTTTAGAACTTCTGCTGGATTATGCTTACTCTTCTCGTGTGGTAATCAATGAGGAGAATGCCGAGTCACTGTTGGAAGCTGGAGACATGCTGGAGTTTCAGGACATTCGAGATGCCTGTGCTGAATTTCTTGAAAGAAACCTCCATCCATCTAACTGTCTAGGTATGCTGTTGCTCTCTGATGCCCACCAGTGTACCAAGCTGTCAGAGCTCTCCTGGGGTATGTGCCTCAGCAACTTCCCTGCTATTTGCAAGACAGAGGACTTCCTCCAACTCCCTAAAGATATGGTAGTGCAGCTTTTGTCACATGAGGAGCTAGAGACAGAAGATGAAAGGCTGGTTTATGAAGCTGCTCTCAACTGGATCAACTATGATCTAGAGAAAAGGCACTGCCACCTCTCAGAGCTCCTGAAAACAGTCCGCCTCGCCCTACTGCCTGCGATTTTTCTGATGGAAAACGTCTCAACAGAGGAGTTGATCAATGCCCAAGCCAAGAGCAAGGAGCTGGTGGATGAAGCAATTAGGTGTAAACTGAAGATACTGCAGAATGATGGTGTTGTTAACAGTCCATGTGCTCGACCACGAAAAACTAGCCATGCTCTCTTTCTTCTTGGAGGGCAGACGTTCATGTGTGACAAGCTGTACCTGGTGGATCAGAAGGCCAAAGAGATAATCCCAAAGGCAGACATCCCCAGTCCCAGAAAGGAGTTCAGTGCCTGTGCCATTGGCTGTAAGGTGTATATAACAGGAGGAAGAGGCTCTGAGAACGGTGTGTCCAAAGATGTATGGGTCTATGACACAGTACATGAAGAATGGTCCAAGGCAGCACCCATGCTCATCGCCAGATTTGGCCATGGTTCTGCAGAGCTCAAACACTGCCTCTACGTTGTGGGAGGTCACACTGCAGCAACTGGATGCCTCCCAGCTTCCCCATCTGTGTCGCTCAAACAGGTAGAGCAATTTGACCCTGTGGCAAACAAGTGGACTATGGTGGCCCCCCTTAGAGAAGGTGTAAGCAATGCAGCAGTTGTCAGCGTGAAGCTCAAGCTTTTTGCCTTTGGAGGCACCAGTGTCACTCATGACAAGCTTCCCAAAGTGCAGTGCTATGATCCTCAGGAGAACCGATGGACTGTGCCTGCATCCTGCCCCCAGCCATGGCGCTACACGGCTGCTGCCGTGCTGGGAAACCAGATTTTCGTCATGGGTGGGGACACAGAGTTCTCAGCATGTTCAGCATATAAGTTCAGTAGTGAAACATACCAGTGGACTAAAGTGGGAGACGTGACAGCCAAACGCATGAGCTGCCAGGCTGTAGCATCGGGGAACAAACTGTATGTAGTGGGTGGCTACTTTGGCACACAGAGGTGTAAAACTTTAGACTGCTATGACCCCACATTGGATGCTTGGAACAGCATTACTACTGTGCCATACTCACTCATTCCCACTGCTTTCGTCAGCACTTGGAAACATCTGCCTGCCTGAGACTGTAACCTTCTACTCATCCTGTTCCACGAGGTAAGGTTAATCTGCTTTACACTTTCTATTTATGATCTGCTACCACTTTTACAACAGGATAGTTTATCACATCATACATTTTTCTGTATTCCCATTTAATAGTAGAATAAACAGCTTAAAAACTATTACACATCAATTAAAGTTCCCTGTAACTGGATTGTTTAAAGGTTAACAAATATGTTTTAGTCACAAAACTCAAATGCAGATGGTAAAATGGCCATAACGTTTATTATAAGCAAGCAAAATCTACAAAATTGTTAATATATGGTGATACTGATGTATAAAAGCTATTATTGGATAAGCCCATAACACACTGACATTTGCTAGTTCTCTAAGGTGTTCAGGTTTTTAGAATTGGTAATATGCTGACAGGGCACTTAGAGTTTTCTCAGCAGAAAGAAGGCAAAAGATTTTGAAGAGAGAAGGTTGGGGGATTGATGGGGTTATGTGCATTTGTTAAGTGAGTTATGTGGCTGTGGGGATGGGCCGAAGGACACAGAGGGTAATTGAAAGAGAATAGGATACTTTTATTGCTCCTGTGGGGGAAATCTCTCGAAGAAGGAAAAGAGGGTCTGCCAATTAGACAAGCCACACACCAGCAGGCTACAACATCCTGGCGAGGCTAATCCACTCTCAGTCGCCTTCCTTTGATGAGGTTATGGTCTTTACGCTGGGTGAGAGCAAGCAAGCCAGCGACTCACGCAGTGTCGGAAACGATTCATCATCAGTTACAAGTGGAGGTGACTGAGAGAAGTGGCAGCAGGGGAAGAAAAGAAGAAGAGTGTCAGCCCTACCCCTGATGTCCAGACATCATCCTTGAGAGTATGGCTCCTAAAAAAAAAAATTTATGGTCGGACTCTGCGGTTTCCTTTGCTTCCGTGTATGTTGTCTTGGCCTCATTCTAACCCTGCTCTTCCTGTCTGATGATAACTGTGCCAGATGTATGTGGAGCATGGGTAGTCAGCTGGCAAGCCTAATCTTTTGGATGTTGCAGGATTTCAGTCACATCACAGAGATCCAGTACCGACCTCTGCAAACACCCATACCCATACACAAGGTCTTACTGCTCCGCTGCCCAGTACAGCATAGTTACCCATTTTTCCTTGAAAACAGTGCAGTGCCTCTTTACAGAATGAAATATTTTCAAGAGTTATTATTCCTTTTCTTTTCAGTGACTCATCTTTAAAAGGGAGAGATTAGAGTGAAGGTTTGAACTATCTCTAAGCCAGTCCAACACGGTGCTTGCTGAAGGATATATAATCCTGCCACTAATTTAATACAGAATTTGTTTTTTGTGTGTCTGCCTGTCATGGCAACTGACAGTCAACTCTTAGAGAAAAATGTGGAGGAAAGAATGGAAAAGAGGACCGACTGTTTAGGAATGAAAGAGGAAGGAAGTATGTTAGACCTCACAGAAGGAGATGAGAGAGAAAAAAAGAGTTTTTCCCAGGGGAACAATTCTGACTTGTGTGAGAATCCTGCCTTTCAGATTTTTTTTTAAAGGAGAGCTTTGAGAGAGCAATGATGGCAAAAGTAAAACAACACAATTTGATAATGGATCACACATACATGTGTGTGTGTGTGTTCATTAAAAAGTAAAGCAAATAGTATTTAAAATGCCTTTTAAGTCTAACATAAATCCAAAACAGCCAATCTACAAATCTAATTTAGGTCTTATTTATGTTGTAGTTGCCATTAAAATGTATTAGAATTAAATGTACATTTAAATATGAAAATATCTACTAAGTTGCACATTTTCATATATTGAGATTTATTACATAAACTATTCTAACTGATCCCTACTTCAGTTCCCATCAAACACCATTAGCTAGTACCTGCTAGCTAAATAGAGTAGCTACCCAACGATCTACCTGAACTTAAAAGCAGACCTTTATAATATAATTTAACCACAGAAACACTAGGGCTTACTTTTTACAAAATGTATCTTTTACATTATTAGTAAGTAACATGCAAGGCTATTTAGTTTCAGATTTTGCCAATACATTTAATATATAGATAGCAGTAGCTCATGTCATATAGTTAGCCATGGGCCAATAACCAACCTTCTGCATCCACCCCCCACCCCTCACAACTCTCTGACCCAACGATCGGGATCCCCTCAAGTGATAAATAACTGGTAACATTGAAAAAATTGGGATGTATTATCTATTTAAGACCAGTATTTGACCATACCCTCAAAATCACACTTTTTCTGATGTTCTCACCACTTTTCTGGGTGATAAGTAATGCATTTAATTGTTCTTGATAATAAATATCTATATACCATATCAAAGCTGGTTATCTACTGATAAGAACAGAATACCACAATGTTACACAGGTGCACATATATCGCAATGAATGACAGTACCCATTTTTCCTCTTACCGCAATGTGAATCAACCCAAATAATTTCTAATATTTTCGTAAAATGTAATTTTGAACATTAGGAAACAATAGGAAAATAACCTACGGTTGTATTCTACATTGGATTGAATTTAAATTTTCATATGATACAAAATATGCTCATATTTTGTTAACGGCAATTTTCCTACAGCCAATTAAGCGATGTGATCAGAATGTGTGAAACCGTCGACTGGCAGTTATGAAAAAGTCCATTCTTGACAGAGACTTTTTGATGCTTAAAATATTTTGATATTTTCTTATGCTATTAATGAATTGATATTTTTATTTGACTATATTTGTTATTGATATTTGGTTAAATTTGTTAAGTGTAATTAAATTGGGAACTCATCTCTCAACACTTGGCTCAGTTGGTAGAGTGGGTTGTCCAATGATTGAAGAGTCGGCGGTTTGCGTCCCAGCTCTGGCTGTCCACATGTCGAAGTGTCTTTGGGCAAGACACTGAAGCCTAAGTTGCTCCCAGTAGGGTCAGGCAGCACCTGTGTATCAGCAGCAGCCGTCTACTGGTGTATGAGTGTGTGTGTGTGTGTGTGTGTGTGTGTGTGTGTGTGTGTGTGTGTGTGTGTGTGTGTGTGTGTGTGTGTGTGTGTGAATGGGTGAAAGTGAATTTTAAAGCACTTTGGGCACCAACTGGTGTATAAAATGTGCTATATAAGTACAGTCCATTGACCTATGACTACACTTATCTAAATTATTTCATTTCCTATCTGTGCACAATGTTCAATGTTCTTGTAAAAGATACTTAAGTAAAAAAAAAAAAAAAAAGTGTGTACAACATCACAATCTCCATTTAACAGTTTTCCACTGTTGAAATAATTGTAATTGAAGTAATTTAGCTGAAAAGAACTCAGATAGTCTTTATCTATCAGTAGAAGATGAAAACATAATATCATGAAGGTTTATTAGTCAAACTTGAAACATCTCGAAAGTCTGCAAGAATACCTCTGTTCATAACTGCCAGGCGACTGTTTAAAACACATGGATTATTTTCCTTTTGTGTGTGTGTGTGTGTGGGGGGGCATTCAGAAGGTTGGTTACTGGCCCATGGTTTATAAAAATAGACCTACCAGTATTCTGAACAGAAAAATTAGCAGGGTTTTTTAAATTAGTGTTTGTAGTAATTGTGAGTTCAGTAAGATGTGTGAGGATGTTTAGTAAGACATTTGAATTATTACATCAGTAACAACAACAATCTCATACATTCTCTCTGTTTTGATGCGACTAAGCTACACCGTGAATGTTTAAAATGAATGATGATGAAGAATGATTAGTAATGCGACGACCCTGTGCTTCATATGGCTACACATTAATTTATAATATGTGTAGATTTTAAATTAATTTGCAGGAGACCTCATGGGACATTTCAGATACTATTCAAGATAATCAGCTATGGGTGTTATTTTTGTATTCATTGCATTTATACTACGCCTACTATTAGTGATAGTCAAGCAAAGGTCCACCTCCAGATAGATAGCAGAGGATACCACATAGAAGGCTGTAACCTTCTGTGGTGTCAAGTTGAATGCATTTTCAGCAAATGTTTCAAAAATGGACAGTTTGATGTGAAATTTGAATAGTTAAACAGATTCAGATGTGGAAAATGTAGCAGGCTGAGTGATAAGACCAAACTGTACTGAGGAAACAACCTGAAACCATAAATTTACCAAATATATTAGTCTGACTGCAGATGGATTGTGGGCTCATAGCTTGATATGAACAGTGATAACACACTGGTCCTGTGCTTTTTTCCTCTAGATGTGCTTCGTCATATGTCTTTTGAATAATTTGAACATCGGCACTAAACTTTACCCTGCATTGTTGACTTTTAGCTTGTTTGACACATTTTTTTCTTTTCTCTCACTTCCTCAGATTTCCCTGTTTCGCATCATCTACTGGACTCCAACTGTGAAGAAGCACACATTTTCCTCCTCTAAAAGAGACTGAGCAGTGATGTACAGACATCTACATTCATTTTCACACTGCAAAAGATGCCGAGCCAGAAAGTTGTACAGTTGGATGCTTTACTGAAATGATATCATCTCTCATTTCTAAGGAAGAAGTTGAGACATACTGTAGCCCACGCAAATAAGCAAAGCAAACAAACTCCTGCTTATTATATAAGGCACAAAATTCAACCTTGACCACATCTGCCATATCAGACTTGCGCTTTTATTGTGCAAAAAAAATAAACACAGAAAACCTATCGCACAACTTGCAGCTTTCCAGTTTAGTTGACAGGCTTCTGAGGATTTGTATGAATGGTTTATCGGAATAAAAAAAAAAAAACAAATCTTCAAGGACACTGCAATGTACAGCCTGAAGGATGCTCTTTAGGCATGTTTCCACTATTGGAACTTCCAGGCCATTTTACAGAAACTTCATGGTACACACGCATTTCCACTGACTGGGCCGCCGTATGTAGATCAAGGGAGGGAGAAAGCAATGAGTGGTGTGCTACAACCAGAAAGTCACTTACTGTAAGTGAATCTAGCTGATTTTTAAATGGCACAATGAAGGAGCAGATTTCCCCCCTTTATAACTGAATAAGCTTTGCTGTTTGACCCTATCTTATACCAGTACTGTATCTTACTTTCTTATCTCAAAGACATGTTTATGACCGTTCTGAAAAAACAAACCTTTGAGTGTTCCTCTTATGAAGGCTTTGGCAGTTGGCTGGCAGTGTGAGCCACAAGGGGCTGATGACCAGCACCAGCTGAGGTTGAGCAGGACGGGGATCAGTGAATGACCAGAGGTTGTGGTGCCTCTAGGGTCATGACCTTATGTGTTTGCTGTTTTGCAACTATGCTTTAACGCCTGCAGAGCGTCGGTTAACCAACCCACTGTACACAGGGAAGGCATTCAGTGTTCGGACTCAGCACCTGAGAAAGAGGAGAATGTTACATTCAGCACCAAATGTACACATAATGCTGTAAAACACTGGCTGTGCTTCTATTATTGTGATAAAAGCTGCAGTTCACTTGCTGAGGCGTAGATGAACTCTTTTTAGAGCATGTCCACTCATAGTGATTCAGTAAAACTGGCATGAACTCTTCTCTGTGGTCACAGAAATCTTGTCACCTTATCCTAAACTGAGAATTAATCAGTTCCCTTTTAAACTCGCTGCAATGTACTTCCTTAGTTTTAATTTATATGACAATGATTACTCTGTTATGTTAATGTTTAATTCTATTTATTTCTTCTTTGCCTGCATTCATATGTGAATGTATGTTGGGGTATGTCATGCATGGCCAGGTGTTGTGTTTTGATCTCAGTTGGGCTGCATTTTGCACAGATCAGTCTCTCCCTGGAGGAACTTTTTCTTTTAAAAGGGACAGAGGAGCACATCTCTGGTGTTTTTAGTTAGGTCAAAGTATGGTTGGTAAAGGAAGAATGGATCAGATTACTGATGGTGTGAAGCAATTTAGACCACAGGGTCACTGCCCAAATAAAAGACTGAAGAAGGTTGAAAGAAATATTCGTTTAACTTTGATATCTCCATCCTGGGTCCAAACCTGCCTTAAACTGGCCCACCGGGTCCAAGCTGTACTGACAACACAAAAAGATATGAACCATAAAACAGAGAAGGCTACTGGAATGGTGCAGTATGTGACCCAGTAACTGTCAGGGACATCATATTGTGACCCTGACATGGTTAAGAATGTGACGGTCTTTGCAGCTGCCCTTAGGACAGCTGGGGCACTGTCACATGTGCTAACTTGGCACCTCAGGGTGTTAACCCTAAATCTTCTTCACTATGAGGTTGTGAGAGTGTTGAATCCAGTAAGCTGTGCATTGATAAGGGCAGACACCGCAGTGCTCTTCACCATAGTGTCAATGATTAATGAATTAAAAAAAAAAAAAATCTATATATAGAAAAAAACATTGCAAGTTCTTCAAGACCAAAAAAGAAAAGAAAAGAGAATGTCTTAACACTTGCATATGAAATACTTGGCAACTCTAATCAGTGTTTTGTCTGTTTGTCTGTCTAGCTAACCTGAACATTGACATTTTACAATTGAATAATGAGGGGATCGTTGCTTTTTCATTGTAAGAGTTAATATTTTGGTGGAACATGTATATATTTTTTCAAATGTCTTTCATCATGGATATGTGGATCAAATTAAATCCAATCTCAATAACCCCAGGAGTTTGCGCTCAGCTGCCACAAAAATAATCCTTTAATTGGCATTTTTAGTTTCAGTGGAGACCCTTTTGGCTTCATCATGTCGACCTCCTCCAACCACTGCTCACTGAGCACTGAGCCCCCTGGCACCACCAATCAGACTTCTTCTTCATAGAATACATGTTACCCCAGCAACAGCATGTAATGAATGCCCCTTCAATTTGCACCTAATTGCCCAGTGGCATCTCCCATTTTTATACTTGGCCTCCTCTTTTTCTCTGTTTTATCTGGTTAATTCCTACAGGCTCAGATTGCTACGCAGTATACCGCTTCACATAAAGATGTAAATTTAGACAGAAAACACTGTCACTCTGTATCATTTTCATTATTTTGTCATGTAAGAGTTTAATTTCTATTTTTTATGGCATTATTTTGTACATGTGATTTTTTTCACAATGTGAAATTCATGGCTAATAAACATAAGAGTTTTTTCCTCTTGACTGTAAATCACTGCCTCCTTCTCCTTTCACTGGCCAAATCCAGTTGTAGAGCTAATTTGTCTGTCTGCATGTATTCATGAAATAGTGCAGTTGTAGAAAGTAAAGAAGCTTGAAAGCAGTGTAGGGCACTTTCTCATTACTGCATGTTTCGCATATTTAGGCAGCTTTGGAATGAATTCAGCAGCCAAAGTGTCTTGAGGTATTTAAAGCAGTATATCATGCGTACAGCTTTTGTTCTGTGGAGGAGGGACTGAAATCATCTTATCTATGCCTCTGGCTTCTAAGCTTCCTGCACAACAACAGGCAGAACACAGCCAGATACTTTCCCATTCTCTGTCAAGTCACCTTGGCAACGGCAACCTTTATCTGCAAACTGTGGGGGCTGGAGGAGAACATGAAATCTTAAAAAGCACCTCTCTCTATTCTCTTTTCTGGCTCCCTTTTTGCCACCCTCCCCTCTTACTTCCTACGCCCCTCTTGCACTTTTCATCAGTAAAATGCATTGCAAAGCTGCTTGCCAGTCGTGGACCCCTCCTGTGTTCAATGCTCCCTGGTTTGTAACAAGTCTAACATCTCATTAGTGAGCAACTGCAGAGCACGCTCTCACTCGTTGCATTCCTCCAGCTCCGAGGACTCCAGGTCTGTTCGCTGTTGACATTCTTTGCCCTGAAATGACTCCTTAAGGGTGACGTGGTTGAGAAACACCAGTTTTATGAGATCCTGAGCCTTACACAGTCACAAACAAAAAAAAACAGACATTTCATTGAAAGCTGAACAACAAAAATCTTATCTAGAATATTCAAGATAACTTAGTCACAAGATAACTTTTTCCTTGTGAGGAACATTCAATGTGCAATGTGGTTGTGCTGTGTGAGGCCCCTCAACTCCCCTGTGTGATCTAACAGTCCCCCATTAATCAAGACAGGAAGTTGAATTTCCTGTCCGCCAGGAAGTAGGTCTTATCCCCCATCCCCCCCAAAGAACATACCCTGATGGTTCAACCCTTCAACACTGAATCCTTTGGGTGCCATAAGCTTATGTAGAGCTCAGCTGAACAGACTAAAGTCTAGCATTTTGTGTGGGTAGTCTGTATGTGTGGCCAAGTGTGATAAAAACAATGTACCTACGTGTCACTGTCGCCTGGCAACGCAGGCATTAGCCTCGACTCAGCCATGCATGTGTATGAACTGCATATGCACACAGTCATTTTCCATTGAAATTTAAAACTGCATATTAGTTTCCTATCCCTGTCAAAAAAAAATAAATCAACACAGGGTTTTTAATTTAGACAAAGGAACACTGTCTGTGGAAACTAAGATGAACTTTTACATTTAGTGGAGTCATAGAATGAAGGATAACAATACTTGCTCCAATTCTAGTCAGAGCTTCAAACAGCTCAAAAATTTATATTTCTCTACCTAGTAGCAGAGACCTGGCACAACCTTTCATAGAAATACAATTTCCATGCATCAATATTTGACTTTGGATTATAGTTTTGGTGCCAATTAGTAGCTTGACATTTTCATAATGGTCTTGTTTTGCCATTGTAAGAAAATCACTTTTGCACATGCTGGCAAATATTTTTTTTAAGTTGAAGGATTTTGGTTTTATATTCCATATAAATGTCATTCTACATCCCAAGCTGAAGCTTTCTTGAAGGATTTCTCAGGATTTCATCAGTGAGGTAGGGGTGTAACTAGGTGGTTTTGTTAACTTACACAAAATATTCATTCTAGGGTGGAGCTGGTTTAAATGCTCCCAGACATGTTCACACACACACACACACACACACACACACATATATATATATATATATATATATATATATATATATATATATATATATATATATTTTATCTTGCATGAGCCTTAAGAAAATCCTTAACCTACATGTCACTACCACCACATATTATTTAATACAGCTCAAATTTTAATATAGCTGTATGATTGGGCAAAAAAAAAAGGAAAACATTCAGAACATGCCCGCACAAAGATATACCTTTCTGTCTTTCCCATCCACACATACATACACTGTGATCATGTCAGAGATGTTGAGAATGAGAGAGCAGTCCACTGGGCTGTGCTCGCACTGACCTCTGAGTTACATCAGCATTCAGGCAGGCAGCTGAAGACCAGTCTGCCTCAGGCAAGGGGACTATGTCAGGGACCAGTGCGTCACTGTCAGATGCCCTGCAATGGAATTGTCAGTGGAGACTTTTCTGTGGTGAAGCTAATGTGTTGCGAGTCATATTTTAGAACGAAAGATTTTGATTTGTCAATACAACATCCTAGGAGGGTTTGGGAGACTCGAAAGACAAAATAGTCATAAATACATTTGAATTATTGCAGGATCATGTGAATATAAGCATTGTGTTTTTGTGACGTTATAATGAGCTGCTTAAATTCTACATACATATTCTGTCATCCTTCGTTGCCACATGTCTTCTTTTTTTCCCCATTTTAGAAGTGGGAGCATCCACCATTATGGTCCTTTATAGTCATATTATGTTTGAAGTATGGATCAGTTAATTTCCGCTGAAATGGAAAGGTCAGAAAGGTCTATGAGCAGATTTCAATGTCTTTTGTGGCATTAATTTCTAGATAGATTAATTTTTGCATGCATCATTTTATGTAATATTTCAAAAATGTTTATAGCCTGCCAGAAACTGAGCTGTTATTTTCTCATACTATTGTTTAAAAAACCTCATAGCCTTGCTTATCTGCACCTCTAGGCACACTCAACAGATAAAACATACAGAGTAATAAAAAGAAAGAAAAAAAAACAAGTGTGCAAAACTGCTGAAGATGGGCATTAGATTTTGGTATTTTGACTCTGCATTATTTAAAAAACCTACTGTATTCCCTCTAGGCCACAGTGACTGAGCTACAGAGGGATGCTTACTAGTTATAGGGAAGCAAAAGTTGCTCTTTCACTAAAATTTCTGCCGCATCAGTTAATGTCTCATTTTGTATATGACTAACACATCTTCATTAGTCCTCTTTATCCTCAGCAGCGTGCCCCTTCTCTCTGCCTTATCGCTACGGCTGAATGAAAATGGATGAGAGGTAATTAAGCCTCAGAAGGTTCTCCTCACATGCACAATGGCTCTTGTCTTCTTTCTCCTTTCATTTACTTTTCTTCTGCTTTGTTCGCTCTTGTGTTGTACTTGTGTGTACTCCCCCTGACCTCGTTCTCAAATTTTGCATCCACTCCAGAAAAGATATCCTGTTGATGAGGTCACTCGCGCAGCCACAAGCTAATTTGCTGCTTAACCATCTCCTCGAGTCAGATGAGGACATTTGGAGCGACTTTGTAATTTATCGAACACCGGGGAGCACTGAATACAGTACGTGACTGACCTTGACTACCTGCCTTTCTGCCACTTTGGCGAGAACACAACAGACCTTTGAGAGAAACTTCTCACAATGAGTCAAGCTCAAACGGTTTGTTTACTGGAGCAGTTAGCCATGAGATGCAGGTATACACAACAGGAAACAATCAAAAAGAACAAGACAAAGCTGGTGCTACAATCCCTCTGGCTTATCAGAGTCAGCTGAAACCCCTTATCTCTACAAAGAAGCATCAGGACCCGTCTTAATCCTCCTCTGCTGGATCCAGGACACGTCATGCTGTACAGCTGAAGACAAGAACAAGGCAAGAGAGAAAGACATAGTAAAGATTCATTGTCTCAGAAAAATAGTGGGAATGAACGGCAAAAGGCTCTGGCACCACTGGAGATAAGAAGACTGATGTATTTTGTTAAAGATCTGTCTCAGTTCCTGTGTTTTGAGAATGTAGGCTCATTTTTTCTGACAGCTGCAGATGTATGTGCCTTCCTGCTGTTTAAATCAAAACACCACTTCACCCTTTGGATATACCATGTCTTTATCAGGCCTTTTCATGTTGATAAGGTGTATTTGGGGGTCATTAGCACATACTTATTAACCGCTTAGAGATGCTTTTAAGACCACTTAGCTTACTTCAGCAATCTCAGGCTTATCTCATTGCTGAAAACCACAGAAAGATGAAACACCATGCGGCTTTATAAGGTAGATGTAATAACAGTTTGGAGTGAGTCACTGCAGGCGGTGTGCTCATAACATTGTTTACGTTCCCTTTGAAATGAGGCTGTTGGCTCTTTTAATCAGTGGGGCTCAAAGGCATTTGCCCTGCAATTTCTGCTGTTATATGGATTTTCACTGGGGTGTGGTTTGAGGTTGACTAAGGAAGGGGGTGGGGATGTGGAACAAGGTCAGTGAAGAAGGGGTAGGCCCATTTCACTTTAAACTACTAGCGCTCCTGTAAGGTTTGTTTAAACGGTAAACATTATTTTCTCCTTATGTGAAATGGCAGCCAAAACAATTAACTCTCAGCTTCTAATTAAGGAAGGGAAATCACAAGAGAGGTGGTGGGTGTATGTCTGCGCTGTTATTTTCTATCATTCTCCTCCAGCTGGCCTTTTCAAACAGACAACACAACAATACCAGTAGTGGCCTATACCACTCTGGCAAATGGTGTGCTTCTAGAAATGCTTCCAAATAACACATCTAGACCTATAATTCAGATAAGCAACATAAATATTACACTGCAGCATTCTGTCTGAGAGCTCAGAGATGGAAAAATGTGCACTCACAATACTTCTTCCAAGAAAATACAAGTGCACTCCATCAAACATAGGTGACAAAAACAAATGACCAAATGTTTTAGAGTTTTCGTCAGCTATGAAGTTCATAACATAAGAAAAGCATAAAACAATAATAATGTGAAATATGAATGAATAAGCTATTAAAAAAATAATGTAGTAATATTAAAAGACCTGCATACAGACATACCAAGATTATTTAAAAGATTTTCACTAATAAGCAGCATGCACTTTTGCTAAATGCATCCGCAATCCAACAAAAAATTATTATTATTAAAAAAGAGCATACTCAACATCAAATAAGAAGACCAACAAAACTCTACAGCGATTTTGTCTGATGTAAAAAATGGTAAATATTATTGCTCTTATTGTCAGAGATGCACATTGTTCCAGTCAATGAAACATCCTGTACAAAAAGGTCATGTTGTTACTGCCATAACGTACACCTATGAAACAGTTCAATAGACTCACGCAGCATCACTGACTGGTTCGTCTAACATCAGATTAGCTAGCTAGCTAAAGTAATACGGAGGATTTAGCTATTTCATTTATCAATAATAATTTTTATTAATCATGCTTTTGTGCCAACACTGCCAACAGTCAGGAAACTGAGAAGTACAAACAGCGACAGGAGAATGTTCACTTTTGGTAGTCAGTCAGAATGAATGAAGTTTAAAGCAAAGTGGGTTTTCTTTATAATTCACATTTTTATTTTATTTTTTACATTTTTTAAGCATGAACAAACATATAAAACTATAATTAATATATATATATATATATATATATATATATATATATATATATATATATATATATATATATATAAAGGCAGGTTTTTCAGCATGAAATGTCTGTCACAGATTGTCCACAGAAAAGCTGAGAGGGTCCAACATATAGTAGGTGTTCAGTAGGCCTGGTTCATCATCATGTTCATTTTCACATGCAAATATTCATATGTTAGAATTCACATTACACTTTTTTACACACACAAAATCTCTGAAAGTCTCCCATTGTTCATTAACAGCTTTATTTCCAACATTCAATCTTGTCACCATTTTTTCATACGCAGCCATTTCCATCATTTGAACTTTCCACATTTCTATAGTTGGGGTTCAGGATTCCCTCGAACACCTCAGGATCAGGTGAGCACAGGTTAATAGACCAGATTTTAGTATTCAGTTTTTACATGTATTTAAATTTAGTACTGTTGTTCTGTCCTCAAGGAGACAGAGCCATGGTGATATTGCAAGTAAATCTAACCAATTCCCTACTAAATCAAACTTTATTAATGTAGCGCCCAACTCAGGCAGTAGCCACAGAGAGTTTAATAATAGAAAGAGTAAATTACACAACAACATAGCCTACATAAAACACAGAGTGGCCGTCAAAGGTTCTAGACAATAAACTGTTCAAGCCATCACAATTTCAGTGTCAGTGAAGTGTCAACTATAACCAGCTAGCTACAGTATCACCATTTAACATTAATTTAATTCTATCAAATAAACTTCATTCATTCTGACTGACTTCCAGAGGTGAACATTCTCCTGTCCCTGCTTCTACTTCTCCCTTTGCAAAATATGTTGCAGTGCATGTAGGGGTATGCATTCTAAAGGCTTCTGTCTGATGCGATGACTGGTGAGTGGCACAGGTCCATGGGAAGATGAATACATGTTGCACATATATTCACTGGATAAATCATGGAAAGAGGTGACGAGAAGAGAAAGGGGGAGCGGAGAAGATTCAAGACAAAAAGCAGAAAGCTCTTCAAGCTGACACTCCCAGGTGTTTTAAAATAGTTTACTGTAGTGCCAATAGTGCTACTACTGGTGTTGCATATTCACACCAGTCATCTTCAACAATGACATTCGTGTACATAAAACAAGACGGAAAAGTAGGGAAGCGCAGATCTGCACGTACTGCAGATGTAGGATGGACCAATCAGAGGCCTCTTTTCTGGTCTTCTCTGTGACCATGTCTACGGTGGGTTACATTTTCTGGGAGGTGCACGCAGCTCTCTGCGACGAGGGCTAAAGAGTACCTGCAAAACGTCACAGTCGACTTGTCTTCAGAGTATAAAGAGGACTTAACACAAAACGGCATGCCTCCAAGCTGTCCAGAAGGGACCCGTACTGTACCTGACCAGACCTGACCTGTACCTCACTGCCTAATGGGAACGGGACTGGGCCAGAATGGGAGGATTCCATGTTCGGCAGTGAGCAGGTGGAGGGAAAGGACACACAGGAGATTAAAGAACCTGAAGTTCATGCTCACATTCATGCTAGCACCTCCAGTGTTGACGTTCTTTTAGAGAGGATTACATCTGAGGCTCAGCCTTAAAAACCGGTTATGGAGCACTACAGCTCAGGACCACCTGGAGACATTGATACTAATGTCAAGTGAAAAAGACATTGTGATGTCATTGGACACAGATGCAATTGTGGACATGGTGGTAGAAAAGAATAGCCTAATGAGATACCTTCTCATCACCTAACATGTTTCTGTTTATGTTATCCCAGAGACTGTCGGTTGTAAAGTAAGATAAACTTACACACACACACACATACACACACACACACACAAAACAAACAAAAGCTTGTGTGTTTTTGCTTCTGTTTTGCAATATGATCAGGGTGGAACAACAGTGAAAGTGTGTTTTCATGATAGTATGTGTTCATTGGGGGTTGGGTATGGATGGGTGGTTGGATGTGTGAGTGCGTGTTTAGGGGTGGTTTCGTTGGGCCAATAGTGGGCTGGTCAAGAGGAAAAATGCCAGGGCCAAAATTTGTTCCCAGTTCAACCATGGCCAAGCCTATAAAATAATAACCTATAAAACATCAGTTGCATTTCATTATTATTTGACATGGTTCAGACAGTCACTAATATGAACCAGGATTTTAAGGGAAATCAAACTGTAAACAAATAATCTCACCTGATTTAAAGTGAGCACTGCAGATACCAGCATTTTGATGAGGTCCTCATTCCAGTGAACACGATGCTCTGACATGGTCATAATCCTCTCAGAATTCAATTAAATTTTTTGGCTTCCAGTAGAATACCAATTTGTATAACCATAGGCACAACAGCCAGACCTTTTGGTGCTGGAAAGGTTTTTGTCTCTTCCTGTTGGTGTAGTCTGAATGTATCCAGGTGAATGAGGAAACAATAGTATTTCTATTGCCAAAATGTGCATACAGGTTTGTTGTTTTTTTGTCATATCAAAATATAAAATATCTGAAACATTTTAGGAACCCCAGGTTCTGCAGCTAGTTTTATTAATCTCACCCAACATTGGTTGGGAGAGATAATTGCAATCACTATGTGTGTGTGTGTGTGTGTGTGTGTGTGTGTCCGCAGAGACATACGTATCATGCTATAGCTCAATGAATACTCGAGATATCACCATGAATATATATATATATATATATATATATATATATATATATATATATATATATATATATATATATATATATATATATATATATATAGCTACTGCGCATCAGATGCAAATATCCATTTGAGTAAAGGTCAAAGGTCAAGGTCACTATTAATTAAAAGGTCAAAATCACATTATCGGTTATAACTCAAGAACAGAGGGTCACAGAACTTTCAGATTGGTACCAAACGAAGTGGAATGAAGATTTCTACAATTCTCATAATTACCTCCACCAAGGAGGTTATGTTTTTGCTGGCCTTTATCTGTTTGTCTGTTTGTCTGTGTTCAAGATAACTCAAAATCGTATATACGGATTTTGATGAAATTTTCAGGATATGTTGGAAATGTGAACAGGAAGACGTGATTTCATTTTGGGGGTGATCGGGGTTGGGGGGGGGGGTCTACCTTGGCGGAGGTCTGCGCTCTCAGAGTGCTTTTCTAGTTGGTCTTATCACCTACAGCCAATAGTTTTTGAGATCTCTGGAGGTGAAAGGTGATATGTCACAAAATGTACTTGTGTAACATTGTTTGTGTGTGTCAAGCATAGACATATCACGTTTTAACTTAATACTGGATATATTATAATATTACACGCACTGACGCATATATACTCATAAAGAAATTATCAATATTGCAAAAGGTCAAAGGTCAAGTTCGCATTTAACAGAAATATCAAAATCACATTATTGGCTCTAATTCAAGAACAGGTTGTCATAGACACTTGACATTGGCCCAAAATAGGGGCAAGATTTGGCATTCTTTGAATACTTTTGAGTTCCTGTAAACACTGACTTGGAGTTTACATTGAACATGGACTGAATTTTAATTATTATTATTTACATTGAAATTGTTTCAGGATGTCTGTTGGGCTGGTTCAGGTTTCATCAAATGATTAACCCTTCTATGTGCATAGTGGCAGAATTTTATAATTGACTAGAAAATACACCCTTATAATATATTAAGTGTCAAAATTGAAGTGGATGGATGTTTCATCATCAAATATTTTACATTTATTCTCTGAGAATAAGATTAATGCTATAAAATACATTTCTTAAGGAACAATTTGACATTAAGCAGCACCATGTTTGTCAAAAGAAAGCCTGAAACCATATTGACTTAAACAAGACAATGGAATTAGATATGCAGGAAAACTCTTCTATGTGTTTGCTATTTGTGCATCTGCTTTTTTTGTCCTTTTCCTTTTATTTTTTGGATTAGTAATCGATGTGATCGATTGGTGATTGGTATTGAAGGTAGCGCCATACATGGCTGCATGACCTGGGAGGGGTTGGTCAAACTGAAATTTTGTTTTGTGATCCTTGGATATGCAAAATGACAAATAAAGCGTCTTGATTCTTCATTACCCATGAGTCTCCACTGATTGACCCACTCTGATCCTACTTGCCAGATATAGGTCATCTCTGCTTTCACTCTGACATATCTGTGTAAACAGCTCCAGGTTGCATGTTAAACCTGCAAACCCAAACAACAGCACTGACGATAAGGGACAAGGACCCCCCCCCCCCCCCCCCCCCCCACACACACACACACACACAAAACTAAAAAAAAACTATAAAAAGAAAACAGCTGAGGGAATGGAAAGGCTGTGTCTACCGAGGCATGCTCACAATTAAGAATGATAAATGAATTCTTGCTGATGTAAGGTACCTTAGTAGAAGATAATGAATGAATATCAGGCCTGTGCAGGAGTCCAATTTCTCAGACATTTTTACAAGAAGCCAAACTGTAGTTTGAAGTTGCATTTCTCACAGTCTTTCATCAATTAGGAAAAGCTCCTTAATTAAACAGCAGGTTTACATATGGAGCAGAGGTGAGGCTGGGACAGCAGTGGGTGGGTGGTGAGGAGGGGCAGGGCAGGAAGCCCACTGAGTTTGTAATTAGCAGAGTAATGCAGGACATCTGACAGCTGGTTAGGATTTTGACTGTTTTATCCTTTGCCTGCCTTCCCCCGTGGCAGGTTGTTATCTGTGGCGATGAGAGATTTCCTTGGCTTACAGTGACCCCCCCCCAGTGAGTGCTCCATAGCCATATCTCAGGCCCAAACAGCGGGGGACCCCTAAACTTTTAGTATTAATCACACAAAAGGATTCCTCACTCGACTCAGGCATGCGGTCCCCATTGGTGTCTCGGTAAGCATGGGTGAAGATGAAAGCCTGCCTCTCTTTCCTGCTCTGAATGTGCTGTACACACGCCAGCTCTGCCGATGAGTGTCCGCTTTTGTTCAGCACTGCATGGACCACACACGTACATAAACACAAAAAACCACACATGCACTTGAACACACTTCCAAACACCCACAGACACACTCAGTTAACCACAGTCACTCAGACAGCCAGTCCCCAATGTGCTGTGAAAACTTTTCAAAACACCCAAAGCTCTGTGTCAGAAATGATGAAAACTGGCTTACATTTCAGAGGAGCTTTATCACACAGATTTGCTGATTGCTTTAGGACTACATCAGACTTTTCATCTGCTGTTGTGCTTACAGATGTTTCCTTCTTTCCTCATATGGACTCAGTGACCAATATGTTTGTCTAGAGAATTTACATGATGAAATTGTCATGATGAAAAAGTTGGGAGTGGTGACGATACAAAGTTAAGTGGCAATATATGCATTACACATTGCAAAAGTTGGAATCAGGACTGTTTAAAAAATATCTTACACATTGTTCAATCTGACATTTGAATGGTGGGAGCGTACAGAATACACATTTGACAATGAATCACTCAGGGTGAGCAGTTTGAATTTCTAACAAAGCAGGTCCACATGTGGCACATGTTGAGGAAAATTATATAGCATACACAGGCAACCTGTATTCACTGGACTACTGTCTGGAATGACTACCACAGCAATCCATGAAAGCAAACAGAGCCACACTGACAAAAACAAAATGCAGCATACAAAGCTTTGTCAATAATCTTAATTGACAGGAAACCTCTTACTCCACTGGTGATCTATAAATTGGTGCTAATAAGGATATATGCAAGTAAAGGTTTGAACGCTTATACAATCAGCAAATTTAACAAACTGCCTAGTGTTCTGGTGTGCATAGCCTTAAATGTACAGTCAGTGGCAAAGGAATTAGCTAAATAGCAGTATGGGAGCAGAGCAGATCCAAACACAAGCCCTCCAGTGACTGGATTAGCCACAGTCCACTTTTTGTTAGGGCAGTAATTATAATTGGCCTATGCCAGCTACTTCTCAATCCTCAGACCTTGTCATCTTAATCTCTGCTAATCCTCCTTTGTGTTTGGAGAAATTAGTTTGTGAAGTGGGCTCAATCTAGGTCAATCCTTTGGGCACTTTGGAAAGAGTCTGACATGGTTTGTGTATATGTGTGTGCAAGTTCCCCCTATGACAGATTTGATGGAAGGTCGCAAAGGAGGGAGGACAGAGCAAGGCTGCCGTAGTGGGCAATGACTTGGGCAAACACCTATTATCACCATTTTAATTGGAGATTAGTGGGAGGATTTAGCTGCAGAGCCTGTGGGGAGGCAGGCACAGTGGGTGCTGGCAGTAGTCTCTGTGGGCATGACTTTGTGTACCGTATATAAACCATCAAATCTGTTTATACCACTGTAGAAACAGAAACAAAGAAAATGTATTTGAAGAAAGGTTGAGAGAACTTATTTCACCCTAGCCTTCTCTTCTTTTTTGTAGGGAAAATAAAGCAGAATAACCAACATTTCAATTGCAAAAAAAATTAGCTTAGCTTTGGCATATATATATATATTTATATATATATATATATATATACACATATTAATGCGAAGGAGAAAATAACAGTGCAATATATTAAGTCCTATCCACACTGTGCACTGGAAGTCAAATTGTTGATAATGATAAAACTGCCTGTGCATTAATTTCTCCACGAGCCAATAAACTAAAGATTAAAATTAAAGCCTGAAAGACTGAAGGGTTTCCAGTCGACACCAAATGCACACAAGTTGAGTCAGCGGTGCAGGTGCTAATTGATAAGGGTTTTTATATTATTATTATTTTTGTTATCTCTCAAGTGCAGCACCTTCAGGTGTTGCCATGTGACACTGTCATATGCCACCAAGGTTAAAAGTGGACGCTGTTTAATCTTGCATGTGTAAATTGCTGGAAAGCGTGTTGCCGTGAACATTCAAGCATATAACCTTGGCCAGAGTGTGTTGGAGTGTGATAACGCATTGCACCCTCAGTGCAAATGGCTAATAGGCAGCAGGGCTGAGTGGGATTCAGCATGATATACTGTAGCTTAACAGAGTTAATGTGCTTGAAAGAATGTCTTTTTATCTTGCTTATTTTGCCCTTTTCCCACCACTGTGTCTGCTCCAGAGTGCTTCCCACCCCCCCGCCTCTCATTTCTCACCGTCCTCCCAAGGAAGTGTTTCACAACTCACTTATTTTTGCTGATGTTTGATATGTTTAAGCCTGTAAAAGGGATTGCAGTGCCTTTTTGTTCAGCGAGGCCGTGTTGCAGCCAGATTTGGATGCTTACATGGAATCCCATCTTGAAGAAAAGAAAAGACACTGTCTCGCCAGTGAGACAACACACTTAGACGCTACTTGAACCAAGTAGTTTTGGATTTTTGACAAAATGAAAATCGTTTCTATAGTTTTGAGAGACCTTAGTGCAGTGTGAGGAAATCTCCTCTCTAATACCTACTCTGCAGTTTTCGTCTTAGCAGAAAGCTTCACAGCCATTAATCCTAAGCAGATAGAGCATCATATAGCAGCGGTGATTGGTGAGGAGAGAGCAGAATTTTTACAGCGCAAATAAAAATGACTTAAGTGTTAGGGAATGTAATGGCTGTGGTTGCCGCCTTCCTTATATTTACTATAACCTACTTCTGTTCATCATCCCACATTTTTCAGTTTAACAAGAAAGTCTATAAATTAAGCGTAATGAACAGATGTGCGCCTTTAACTATCCACCTCCAACTCTGACACTGTCTCTCTGCATTTGTATCCCAAGAGACACTGAACCACTTTTCAACTTTCAACTTTTCGTGACTTTTGTGAGCTAACAGCAGCAGCAGAAACTCTCCATCTATCAGATCACATGCAGGGAGGCCATACAACCCCACTCCTCCCTCATGACTAATCAGCTGGAACATTTTTTTTCCTCCCAAAACATTGTGCACCACCCTGTCTCCCACAGGCTCGCCACTTTGGACTCATGATTTTACCTCAAAATATGCCCAGCATCTACAGACGTGAGACACGAACAATAAAGTTTAATGCTCCAGGAAAGCTGCACCATATCTAACAGCAATGTTTGTTATTAATGATCCAGTTCATCACTTTTTTTTTTTTTTTTTTTTGGAAAGAGCTGCTGTTAGTTCAGGGTTGACATGAGTTGCTACCAAGTTCTGAGCTTGTGTGGAATGTACTTCTAACTTTTCCTTACCAAATTGGAGTATTTAGTTCACAACATTCTCCTTATGTAAACAATAAACACAGTAAAAGCATATATGCAATATTTATTAAAATTTTGTCTGAACCACACCAGTTAGATTATGCTAACATTAGCTAAAAAACTATTTGTAAACTGTAAGATGATGAACCTATATTCAATGTAAACAAGATGAATAATTTCTGAGTTACTTAGCAGTGAAGACATTTATAATCACGATTATTAGTGTCAGTGGAAAAATTAAGTCCTGCCTTGAACACAATAGAGGTTAAAGTTGAAGAGAAAAAATAAAGCAAGCCTCAGCAGATGGCTTTAGCATAATGGCTGGAAATAAGGGTTAGCTCTCCTCTCCTCTCCTCTCCTCTCCTCTCCTCTCCTCTCCTCTCCTCTCCTCTCCTCTCCTCTTGTGTCGTCTCGTGTCCTCTCCTTTCCTCTCCTCTCCTCTCCTCTCCTCTCGTGTCATCTCGTCTCCTCTCCTCTCGTGTCATCTCGTCTCCTCTCCTCTCGTGTCATCTCGTCTCCTCTCCTCTCGTCTCGTCTCGTGTCCTCCTCTCCTCTCCTCTCCTCTCCTCTCCTCTCCTCTCCTCTCCTCTCCTCTCCTCTCCTCTCCTCTCCTCTCCTCTCGTCTCCTCTCGTCTCCTCTCGTCTCCTCTCGTCTCCTCTCATCTCGTCTTGTCTCGTCTCATCTCGTCTCCTCTCCTCTCCTCTCGTCTCCTCTCCTCTCCTCTCGTCTCCTCTCCTCTCCTCTCATCTCGTGTCCTCTCCTCTCCTCTTGTGTCGTCTCGTGTCCTCTCCTTTCCTCTCCTCTCCTCTCGTGTCATCTCGTCTCCTCTCCTCTCGTGTCATCTCGTCTCCTCTCCTCTCGTCTCGTCTCGTGTCCTCTCCTCTCCTCTCCTCTCCTCTCCTCTACTCTCCTCTCCTCTCGTGTCGTCTCATGTCCTCTCCTCTCGTGTCGTCTTGTCTCTTCTCCTCTCCTCTCGTCTCGTCTCGTTTCGTGTCCTCTCCTCTCGTGTTGTCTCGTGTTCTCTCCTCTCCTCTCCTCTCCTCTCCTCTCCTCTCCTCTCCTCTCCTCTCCTCTCATTAGCTTTAAGTAATGCTGATTTGCTGACTGAGTCACCACATTGGCTCTGGTCCAGTCCAAATGAGCCCACTTTGGCCCTCATTTCAGCATGGATGGCTCTGGCCTGGCCTGAGTCCTTTTTTTGATGGAGCAGGTTCAATACCTCAGAGATCACTCAAGGTCACTCAGTACTCTCATATCTCTTTCTACGGGCAGATCATGTATTGTTTTTCTTTGTCTTGGTTTATGTTTCTGACCACAGAAAGAATAAAAATGTTTCTATGTCCTGCAGCTAAATCCTAAAGACTGACATTGTTGTATGTATTGTATCCACATTATGGAGCCAGTTTGATTCTGTAAAGCTCTGTGAAGCACATCCATTTGCCCAGAATACCCCCGAGGCCCTCGGTCACTCTCTGTGAAATGACACTGGAATACTAATTGACCTAGAAAGGTGTTTAGCTTCAGAGACCTTGGAGCACACAAGCCTGCAGTTCACTGATTTCAATGTGACAACTGTATATTTACACATCCAGCACAAACAGAGACGCATTAGCATCTGTTTAGAGTCAGGTTTCTGTTAAGTCGATAAATTTAAGTATCTGGGTCACTGATACCGTCTGTCCATCCATAAATGATAAAAAAATTCAATGAAAATAGCTTCCTCTTTTAACGTCTCATCATTATATCATATTTTAATGTTACTTAGTGTAATATTAATTCTTCTTAATATAATATAATTATTAATTAATATAATATATAATACTTAATATGCATAACTGTATTTTGTTGTTGATGTTGTTTTTGCTCTTTTTAAACATGGCTGCAGTATGGATACGGCTACAGAGGGAAAAAAATTGATCCTTCCTTCTAACTGGGTAGCACTTTAGTGATATTTAGACCTTAGAGTTGGTGTTTCTCATGTATGGAGGAATACATTCAGATTAAAACAGTACAAGAAAAAAGTCAGAATAACACAATATATTTTCAAATTATTACCTGAATACATTTGTTATACAGTATTTCAAGAAAGTTACCATAATTATTGAAAAGTAAAAAATAATATTTCAAGGAAAAATTAATAATTTTATGAGAACAAACAGACAGAAAAAATAGGTAACAGGCAGTCTTAAAAGACTTAAATGTTTCATACATAATTCAGTATTTTGGATTTGGGATAGAAACACTGACATATTTAAAGTTCTAGGGCTTAGCTGGAAATATTGACTGCATGTATTTTATTCATTTATTTTTTAGATTTCACTTGCTGAATTACAACTTTATTCTCAAACTATCAGGTTTATTTTTTTTATATTCAGCATGGCCCTTAATCCTCCTTCATATTTATATATATTTTCTTGCATCCCATTTTCTAGGCTCCACTGATGTGTTTGTTTTCTTTGTTCCTTTTCCCTGCTGTCTGTTACTGAGCACAATGTTGACATGACAAACAAAACCTGACCGTTCCTTGTGTATTTGATCAGCGTTCTAGTTGACTCTTGATGTTTGTTTCATTTAGTCAAATGTTCCTATGAAATTAAATAGAAACAGGTACCCATTAAACCTCATTGTACATTTGTATACTGACAATAAAGACATTCTATTCTATTCTATTCTATTCTATTCTATTCTATTCTATTCTATTCTATTCTATTCTATTCTATTCTATTCTGTTCTGTTCTATTCTGTTCTGTTCTATTCTATTCTATTCTGTTCTATTCTATTCTATTCTATTCTATTCTATTCTATTCTATTCTATTCTATTCTGTTCTATTCTGTTCTATTCTATTCTGTTCTATATTCTAAATCATGACTATAACACACATAATGCCACTTGTTCCCAAGTAAAACAATTACAGCATTAAACATATAACAACTCTGAAAACTAAGAGAATGTTTCTAACAAGAGAGAAAGCTTCATTGCACCTTTAAATTATGCTAATTGCCATTTTTAGCCATTATTTACAATATGTATTAGTATTGTGATAATATAACTTTGTTTAATGTACAGTGTCACCATATTATTACCAGTGTTGGGAGTAAGGTGTTACAAATGTAATGCATTACAGTGATGGATTAAATTTGGTGGAACACTAATTGATTTTCACCACAGTAATAGATTACTGCAACAAAGTAGTGTAATCATCCATTTTCTGAACGTGCTTTATCCTCACTACAGTCACAGGGGTTGTATGGAGCCTATATCAGCTACTTAAGGGTGAAGACAGAGTTCAGCCTGGACATGTCACCAGTTCATCGCAGGGCTGAAACAATCAAACAAACATCACAGAGACAAACAATCACTGTCGATGGAGAGCTGTATGACATCAGGTTTAAGTTTATAAAGAGTGTAGTCATGGTAGGGAGGGCCAAAGGGCAGCATAGGTGAGTTTTCCTTAAGTTTGTATCTGTCTGGGGGGAGCTTGGTGTGGTGGATAAAGTTAAATACCTTGGTCACACCATCAGGAGTGATCTCTGTGATGATGATGATGATGATGATGATGATGATGACATTCAGTGGCAGTACTGTAAATTGTATGCACAGGCAAACATGTTGATATGAACATTAGGAATGTGTAAACGCAATGTTAAAATATCTTCATCTTTATGATGTTAATTACTTTTAAATAACAGTAATAACTTATTTGTAATGCATTACAGTTTGGAAATAAGTTATACAACACTGTTTATTACCAACCAGTAATGTAAAGTGCAACTCTGTGATACAACTACATATTAAAGAATATAATACATTTCTTAAAACCTGGGGGAAAAAAACCATGAAAAATTCACAGAGAATCTTGTTTGTCTGCACATGGCTGCTGCGACACAGTAATGTTGGGACATAACATTGGAATGTGACTTAACCCAGATTTCAGTGTGTGTTTATCAGTTAGAAAACGGACATACCGCTTACATGACACACCTAAATACCTGCCAACAATCTCCAGACTGTAGCTCAAATGAAGGTGGAAATTCCAGCCATCACATTTCAGATGCAAATCAGTTTGTGTAGGTGCTGCTGCGAGGGGTCAGAGCAGACCACAGGTTACAGTTTAACTTCGTTTACTAAAACAGTCAGGTATGGGCAGACCTGTTAGCCAGCCGTTCTCTTCTCCCCTGTGTTACATTTCCACACTGAAATCCTAACAAGCCTATTGTGATTCAGGAGAAGGCGTTTAATTTGCCCCGGAGCCAACATTTTTTTCCAGCATGTGTACACCTTAATGAGATTTCCACTGCTTTTCCTCATGCTTTGAAACCATTCTTGCCACATTTAAATACACAGAAACTGCTCTTATTCTCCAGAAATAAAACTTTATGGTGAATAACAATAAGTACTGTTGCTTGTCTATTGGTTTTGCATCAGTCTACAATGCCTTGCTCATAGCCCCCTGAGAAAGAAGCAATGCAATATAATGTCTTGTTTACTCATTACTGGTAGTCGTCTACTGAGGAGAAATAATGGGATGAAATGAGCCACGCTGCTGCAGTGTGGGCAAAGCAACTTATTGTCATTTGCTGTTTATTGGCCTTGTTTGGTCTTGAAAGTAGTGCTAAATCCTCCTCACAGTTAAAAAGAGATGTTGCATAAATGGAACAAATCAATAATTTGTCATGAAAGACATCAGAGACGGACCGCATTGCCTCAGAAACCAGAGTATGGAATTGACTATGAAATGGTATTAATATGAAATATAATTCATCATGACAACACTATAACCAAACACTCCTTTATCAGACTGATGGCTGAAGAAAATAATAATCCTGCTCACAGGTTAAAGTTCACTGTGATCCGAAAAACAATCAATACTGTGTCAGACCCATGTAATTCATCCAAATACAAATTTAATGGTCGTAAATTACCTCCAGTTTATTTGAAATTAAAATTACAACAGTAGGTTCATTTACTGCATAATAAACATTGGTGTAACTTTTATAAAAACAAAAACACATTTAGAGTACCACATCATGTCTCAACCAACAAATGCAATTGACAGAGAAAAAAAAAACTTTTTGATTAAAATACAAAAAAAAAAAAAATACAACAAATTAGAAAGCAAATCTGAAATTGTCGTCTTTAGTTTGGACTGTTCTGTTTGTTACACACATGACAGAACTATTGTCTGGATTTCTCTGCAAACAGCAATGTCAAGATGCTCCAATTGGATTTACAAGCAAACTTTATCTGAGTGATAAAAAAGCCCTAATGATTTGATTACATTCAGACACGCACACACATTTATTTTATTAAATTTTTTTAAACTGGGAATGGGGAACTGGAAGATGTGCATTTAAATGTGAGTTGGATGCTTTATTCTTTAGGACATTTACGGTATACATGAATTTACTTTGCAAAAAAGTGTGTGTGTGTATATCAAAGTGAATAAAATATTAACAATGGTTACCTACATCATTAATGCTTCATCAAAACATGGACTGTTTCACAATAGTACTTTGTTCAATCAGTGAGTAATATGTTTTGACTTGTTAACATCTGAATGAGGAAATACCTAATGGTGTAGATTTAATGTAGTGTAACAACAAAAAACAGCAGTATATACTGACTTATTTTATATGATATGACTGATAAATCACATCTTATCAAATGAACTTCTGACATGTATGTATTGTGTTTTAAAAAAGGCAAAAAGTTGAAGTCAGTGGATCACAAAATACTAATGAACAATACAGCTTGTTTCTGCTGATATCATTTGCTAATGGGAAATTATGATTACATCATTTGATTCTTAAACAGGCCCATAGTTAGTTGCAGTAATGCTGTTTCTTGTATGTTTGTCTACTTCTTGTATGTATAACACTATGGCGTACTAGAAGACGTGCTTTAGATGGAGATAGTTATTGAAAAGTCTGCAGTAAAACCTTATGTATCTTCAGAAAAACAATGTCCCAATGCTGGATTCGTCACACCAATACATCAAAAGTCACATTTTAAACAACCCCTCTAACCTGATGTTCCAGGCCTACATCAGCCCCCTCCAGCCCTTGTCAGGGGCCCCATCTGTCATAATCACTCACATATGTTTTGGGAAAGGGCCTAGGGCCGTCTTCTAACCCAAACATGCTCAACCTTCTCTGATTAATCCCCCACAGAACAGCCAAATCGCATGATGCCTAACAAATACACAGCCATGACACAATTGATTGGTCCAAAGTGCAGAAGCAGACCCCCCCCCCAAGTCCAGGCCATATCTCTCATTCATAAAAAATGAACACATGAGAGGAGAATGGGTTTGCATCACGCAGACACAGGCAGATTGTTGATATCTCAGTAGGATTGTGTGCAGCTGTGGAACACCCTTATACAAAAAAAATACAAATAAAATGTGTCTTTACTGTTTGACAAACCTGACGTTCATTTTCAGTGACATAAAGGTCTCCATCAATAGTGGTTCCTAATGTTTCCTACCTTTTCATTAGAGTTTTTTTTTTCCAAAATCTTGTGTTCTCCCACCTCATCTCTGGCTGATTCACCCCCTCCTCCAAACATATTCACCTTTTTAAGTTTATTTCTGGGGGGTATCACCCACTGGGACTCCCTTATATCTAACCATTAGCTCCCTGCTGTTTTCACATTTAAGGAACTAACAGCACTAAGGCTGGGGGATGGAGTACGGAGCCTGACTTAGCAGTTTTGTAAAAAAAGGTATTATAGTGGGGAATCATTCACAAAAAGACCCTGCCTCACACTGTTAGTCAAGGTATTTTCAATATGTTCTTTTGTTTGAGTCTACAATGAGACTGAATGCATATAAGCTTGTGAAACACTCACCCCAGCAGCACCATTGTCGTTCATCATCCTTTAATCATCGTGCATATGAACAAAACTGCACGACAGGAAACTGCCTAGTTTGACAATGTTCACAGTTATAAAGATGAAAAAACGTCATTATTCAAACACTCTTTTTTCAAACATATATAATATAATATAATATAATATAATATAATACAATATAATATTTTCTATATAATATAATATAATATAATATAATATAATATAATATAATATAATATAATATAATATAATATAATATAATATTTTCTATATAATATAATATTATGTCCTGTAATAACACACCAAGGTTGGAATTTTTAATTTCTATGAGTGTTACCCTTACATATAAATATCTGCCTTATATCATTGTACTGAGTAATTAGTCATTTCATTTTAAACACTCAAATCCATCCATTAAAAAAGGCCAAAATGCAACTATTTTTGAGTGGAGCACATAACTATATATCTGGTGGGCACATGCATGTATTCTTCACATTTTTCGTATAAATGATTTCATATCTTGTGATGGACTCTGAAGTGGAAGGGAGGTGAGCTCCGAGTGTAAACCACACTGTTCATTATCTAACCTGCCCATCCAACACTCAGTGTGCATCACTGGTTCTAAATGTATAGCTGCAGTGGAGTTTCAATAATTCACTTCTGTGTATTTGTCAGAGTCCTGTTGTGTGCAGGAGAGTTGTGGGCGTTAATATTTGATGACCTCCTTTCTATCTGTGAGCTGGTATGAAGCTGATGAATGATCCCTGTGCTTGTATGTGTCTGTGTTATTTATCAAATTAATAATAGACAGTAGGGAGGAAAAAAAGGGCTCATCCAGGCCAGATCAGATACAGTATTCTAGTATTTTCTTGTGCTTTGAATGTCTACTGGGATAATCAATTGTTAACAGACCTAGACAAATATTGAATAATTTATAGTATTGCCTTTAACCTGCAAAGGTTTGTCCATCACTTGAGTCAGGCTACATGGAAACTATGAGAACAAAACAACAAATAATACATAAGATAAAACTTTAATGTTCCTGTTGTCAGTCTTTGTCAAGTATCAGAAGATAAACTCAAGATCTGGGATAATCTGCAACCACAAATGTGTTTGTGTAAATTTTTACAAAATTTTACAAAAACATGGATCCCCTTATTAGTACTTTATGAAAAACCCACAACCCCCCCCTTCATATATATATATATATATATATATATATATATATATATATATATATATATATATATATATAAAAATGTCCCCCTCGCCCCCCGTGGGCGGTGTCTCCTTCAGGCTCGGGTCCTCTACCAGAGGCCTGGGAGCCTGAGGGTTCTGCGCAGGATCTTAGCTGTTCCTAGCAATGCGCTCTTTTGTACAGAGATCTCTGATATTGTTCCTGGTATCTGCTGGAGCCATGCTCCCAGCTTGGGGGTCACTGCCCCTAGTGCTCCGATCACTACTGGTACCACTGTTGCCTTCACACTCCACATTTTCTCTAACTCCTCTTTCAGCCCTTGGTATTTCTCAAGCTTCTCATGTTCTTTCTTTCTGATGTTGCTATCACTGGGGACTGCTACATCTATCACCACCACTGTCTTCTCATGTTTATCCACCACCACTATGTCAGGCTGATTGGCCATCACCATCTTGTCAGTCTGGATGTGGAAGTCCCACAGGATCTTGGCCTGTTTGTTCTCTGTCACCTTTGGGGGGTTCTCCCATCTTGACCCTGGGACCTCCAGTCCATACTCTTTACAGATGTTCCTGTACAGTATGCCCGCTACCTGGTTATGCCTCTCCATGTATGCCTTGCCTGCCAGCATCTTACACCCTGCTGTGATGTGCTGGACTGTTTCAGGGGCTTCTCTACACAGCCTACACCTGGGGTCCTGTCTGATGTGGTAGACCCCGGCCTCTATTGCTCTGGTGTTCAGGGCTTGTTCTTGTGCAGCCATGAGTAGCGCCTCTGTGCTGTCCTTTAGTCCAGCCTTTTCCAGCCACTGGTATGTCTTTTCCATATCAGCCACTTCCTCAATTTGCCGATGGTACACGCCATGCAAGGGTTTGTCCTTCCATGTTAGCCCCCCTGGTTCCTCGACCTTACTGGGCTTTTGTTGCCTGAGGCATTCACTTAGCAGTTGGTCATTGGGGGCCATTTTCTTGATGTATTCCTGGAGGTTCGCCATTTCCTCCTGGACAGTAGTTCTGACACTTACTAGTCCTTGGCCCCCTTCCTTTCGCTTAGTGTACAGCCTCAGGACACTGGACTTGGGGTGGAACCCTCCATGCATGGTAAGGAGTTTCCTTCTCTTGATATCAGTGGCTTGTATCTCTTCCAGTGGCCAGGATATTATCCCAGCTGGGTATCTGATTACTGGCAGGGCATAGGTGTTAATGGCCTGGATCTTATTTTTGCCGTTCAGCTGACTTTTCAGGACCTGTCTTACCCTCTGTAGGTATTTGGCTGTGGCTGACTTCCGAGCTGCCTCCTCATGATTACCATTTGTCTGTGGGATCCCTAGGTATTTGTAACTTTCCTGCACATCTGTGATATTCCCTTCAGATAGGTCAACCCCTTCAGTTGTGATCACCTTTCCTCTTCTAGATATCACCCACCCACATTTTTCTAGTCCGAATGACATCCCAATGTCTTTGCTGTAGATCCGGGTGAGGTGAATTAGGGAATCAATGTCACGCTCATTCTTGGCATACAGCTTGATGTCATCCATGTAGAGGAGGTGGTTGATGGATGTTCCACTTCGGAACTGGTATCCGAAGCCACTCTTTGAGATGATCTGGCTGAGGGGGTTTAGGCCTATGCAGAACAGCAGGGGGGACAGAGCATCTCCTTGGTAAATGCCGCATCTGATGCTCACTTGTGCAATTGGCTTTGAGTTGGCCTCCGGAGTTATCTTCCACAGCCTCATTGAGTTCTGGATGAACTCTCTTAGTGTCCTGTTGATGTTATACAGTTTTAAGCATTCCAGTATCCATGTATGTGGCATTGAGTCATAGGCTTTCTTGTAGTCAATCCAGGCAGTGCACAGGTTGGTGTTCCTCGTCTTGCAATCTCGGGCAATTGCCCTGTCAACCAGTAGCTGGTGTTTGGCTCCCCTGGTGTTGTTGCCTATTCCTTTCTGTGCTCTGCTCATGTATTGCTCCATGTGCCTACTCATCTTCGTTGCTATGATGCCTGATAGAAGCTTCCATGTGGTGCTGAGGCAGGTTATAGGCCGGTAGTTAGATGGTATTGTCCCCTTCTGGGGGTCCTTCATTATGAGGACTGTCCGGCCCTGGGTTAGCCACTCTGGGTGGTTTCCCGATATCAGCAGCTGGTTCATCTGTGCTGCTAGGCGTTCATGGAGTGCTGTCAGTTTCTTAAGCCAGTAGGTATGAATCATGTCGGGCCCTGGTGCTGTCCAGCTCTTCATTTTGGACACTCTGGTTTGGATGTCTGCTAGTGTGATGACTACTGGGTGTGCTCTGCCTGTAAATCTGTCAGCCATTGGGCATTGGTGTTATGTGTTACCTCCTTCTCCCAGATGCTCTTCCAGTATTGCTCAGTCTCAGCCCTAGGTGGGTCCGTTGTCACCTTGCCGCCCTGCCAAACCCCACCTGGTTTATTCTCCTGGCCTCTACCTCTCTTGTGTATCGCTTTAGGCGGGTAGCTAGTGCTGTGAGCCTTTGCTTAGCAGTCTCCAGTGCCTCGGCTGTGCACAGTTTGTTGTATTTCTTGGGTAGTGCTTTCCTCAGATTCACACTGCATACATCAGCTGATTGGTCTCAGTGATGGTAGTGGTAGGGACAGTTTGCGTGTTCAGGTCCTCCAGTAGAGACTGGTCTGGTACTTTGTTCTTTAGCCTTGGCAAGTAGGTAGTTGTGTTCCCCCAGGATTTCATGATTCTCTTTCTCAGGTCAGCTGCCCTTGTGTTTAGTCTTTCTGGGGCTTGGTACCCAATCTCGATATTTGGGGGTGGTGGTGAAACCACCCCCAAGCTGACCTGTCGTCCTGGCTCCCCCTTGCCGTAGCATCTTTGTACCGTGGATGAGGTACAACGCTGTACCTCATCGATCTCTAGCTGTGATAGCAACCTCTTATTGCGGATATTCGAACACTGAGCTAGGAGCTGTTTCTTAGTCAGTGAGGATGTGGGGTTTCGAAGCAACCATTTCTCCCACATCCTCTGCATGTACCCTCTCTCACTGGGGTTACTCCTGTAGTAACACTCCATCAGTACCATGTTCTCTGCCCTGCTCCATGGACCTTGTTGTCCCGGGCGCCGTCCGCGCCGGTATGACTCTATGTATTGTATCGCTCATCGTGAGGTATAGGCATATACAGTATAAAGTGCCTTGCCTAAGGGCACACCTGGGATTCCGCACCAAAGTCAGTGGTGTAGACCACTAAGCTATCCAGTCGCTATATATATATATATATATATATATTTAAAAAATGATCTTAATGTATTTAGTTTTAGTTTTTTATTAGTTTTTTACTTTTCTCTCACTTATTTTTAAACATAATTCTGCTTTTTCAGTAATTTTATATGTTTTTGTATCTGTTCATGCTTGGTTTGGGTTTTGTGTTTTATCATGGGTGGGTGTTGTGAAAAAAATCTAAAATATACTTCCTGCATAATGAATGTTTTGTCCACAAAAAATACATTTGAAAGGAAAAAGAAAGAAATGTGTGTGTTTGTGTGTGTATATAATATCCGATCACATTGTTGAATAGTTTTTTTGTCTTGTCGACTCTGGTTGATGTACCGGTCCTGTGAACTATGACTACAGACCTGAAAAGCCTGTGGTATCAAATGATGTAAAGGTCGTGTTTCCCTCTGACGGGCATGAACTCCAGATGAGCTCTGGTGTGACTCAGAGCAGCGTTCGTCTGCTAAACCTGGTTAGGTTTCCTCTCAAAATGACTTTAAGAAAGAGGGACATTTTTTCTGGGACTTCTGAAAGACAATAGTTTCTCTCTGTGGAGAGTGATGGATGTGTGCGATAAAATAAGTGAATTTGAAGTAATAGAGGATACTTTTTAGTAGAAATTTCTTGGAAAGAAATAGCGAAAAACGTAACTTCTACATTGCATCAACCCTAAACCCTTTATATATAGACAGTGGACAGTGTGGTCCCTTGGCTTTAACACTATGAGTATTAATAAATACAGTAGCTGTGGTTTGACAGACAAGTAGCAAACACACAACATACCCACACAATGAAATAACAGAACTGAAAAGTGTCAGCATTTTACCACCTCCTTCATAAAATGTATCTGAACCTTTCATTTGTGGAATTAAAGGAGCGCCATGCCAGCCAATTTACAAGATAAGATTTAGCAAACAAATTGCAAAAGTCACGTTTGACAGCACGTACAGAATTAATTGAATTAAGAAAAAAAAAAAAATCATAAATTAACTGGGAAAAAAATCTGCTAATGGAACAAGTGAAAATAATTTTGTTAAGGTTTCTTGAAATAAGATTTTACAGATCTATCGTCATAAAATAAGTCCTTATATCTCACTAAAAAGTTACTCTTAAAATGATTTGGTCTTATTTTAAGTGTGATAAGGTATTTTCACTAGAAATGAGAAAAATACACTTGGAAAGATTTTGATTTTTGGAATTTTTAATCATTACTTTGTATTTTGCATCAAATGGAGCCTTCCCAACATCAAAACTGAGAGCACTGCACATGGAGAGATGAACAGCCGTACCTTTAGACTGACCAGTTAACTAATGGCTAAGTTAACCAGCCCCCCCTCCTGCATTTATACATGGATGTTCATCTATAGCCTGTCCTTCCATGGGAGTGGATCTCTCCTTCAATGTGGTTCTCCTCAAGATTTCTTCTTTTTTCCACTGGGTTTTGAAGTTTTTTCTTGCCGAGAAGGAGGGTCTAAGGACAGGGGATGCTTGGGACTTTTCATGTATTTCTGAAGTTGATTGTGTTTTTGTAAAGCCCTTTGAGACGACTTTGTTGTGATTTAGGGCTTTATAAATAAAATTGAATTGAATTGAATTAATGACTGTGGATGGTGGCATAACCACACAGATGCAGACATGCAGACTCCACACCTTCACCAGTTATGTTGTAGTTGAACCCAGGACCTTCTTGCTGTGAGGTGACAGTGCTAACTACTGTACCACTGTGGCACCCTTATCTGTTTGGTACAAGGTTAAGACCAGATGAACCCATTATACTGACATGAATGATGTGAAATGATGTGTTTTGCTAAACACCGAATAAAAATGTTTGAATACTTTCCAGTTTTATGATTGAGTACATTTCAGAGTTTGTACTTATGCAATTGTACTTTTACTTATACCAAGAACATCTTACAATATCTATAGTTGAGTAAAGAATGTATTTATATTCTTTCTTTCTTTCTTTCTTTCTTTCTTTCTTTCTTTCTTTCTTTCTTTCTTTCTTTCTTTCTTTCTTTCTTTCTTTCTTTCTTTCTTTCTTTCTTTCTTTCTTTCTTTCTTTCACCACTAGTGAAGAGAAGCTACTATAAATTTTAAGCTACGAAGCTCAAAATCCAAATCTTACCAAGTTTCTAATTTATAGGCAAAACATCTCATTGAACTTAAAATAAGACATAATCACTTGAAGAGCAACTTTTCAGTGAGAACTTATGTTTACACAAAAAATCTGGAAAATCTTATTTCAAGAAAAATTACCAAGATAATTTTCACTTGGGTAATGGTTTTTTTTTGTGCTTAATTCAAGGTGTTTTGTTGCTGAATTCAATGAAGCACAAGTGAAATTTGTCTTATTGTTCTTATATTTCACTGAAAAGTGTATTCAGGGCAGCTCAGTAGTCTGTGTTGTTCTGTTCTGGACAATTTTAAAGGGTTCATATTTATCTAAACGGGACGGCCGTGGCTCAGTTGGGAGAGCGGGTCGTCCATTGACCGAAGGGTTGGCGGTTCGATTCCCGCTCTGTCCTAGTCAGTCCGTTGTGTCCTTGGGCAAGACACTTTACCCTCCTTGCCTCCAGTGTCACTCACACTGGTGTATGAATGTTGGGTGGTGGTCAGAGGGGCCGTAGGCGTGAAATGGTAGCCACGCTTCTGTCAGTCTGCCCCAGGGCAACTGTGACTACATATGTAGTTTACCACCACCAGAGGGAGCATGTGAGAGTGAATGAATAATGGAACACTAATGTGAAGCGCTTTGGGTGCCTTGAAAAGCGCTATATAAATCTAATCCATTATTATTATTATTAAACCCACTTTTATCAGTGTTTTGTTAAATTATTTGTGTATTTCAACTCTAAAATAGTTCACACAGTTTGAATTTGAACCCTCCAGGTGCTGCAAACTTATCTTTATATTCATTTGGGCCAAATGTAGTGAATTCCTACAACTATTAATTCCTGCTTAATTTGTTATATATGTAAATAGTTGTGTCACAACATTTGCACATATAAGGTCCAGACATCCAACAAACATTTCTCAGGGTTTGAAATAATTATTGTAGTAAAAACTGAAAACATATTCCAGTTTTTGAGATGATAAACAGGACAGAGCAATGCACCAACAACCTACATTTAAAAGGCTAGTGCTCAAAACAACCATTCTGGTGTCATTAGTCACAAATAGGGTTAAAGATTGAACTGTGGAGTTGAATTAAAGAAGAATTTAGACCCAAGTAGAGCATTTACAGTTCATGTAGACCACAGGGAAATCATTGAAAAGGAATACTTCCCTTTAGGAAAGGCAAAATATCTCTCTTTTGAGGAAAAGGACACATAAATGAGAATGATGATTATCTAGGTAAGAGGGTCAAGATATTTTAACTGAACACATGTGTGCATTTGTTCCTATTTCTTAGAGTCAACATGTGCACCCACTCCACAGAAAAGAAGAATCTGCTTCATAGCACATATGAACAGGTGCAAAAATAAAGGATGTATACCAGGTGTCACTGTGTCCTATTTTCCATAGTTCTTAAAAAGTTTCTATGTACTGGGAGTAGCACAAATACAAAAGTTAAAGAGATATAACTATGACAGAGGGCAGTTTTCTGAAATCTATGACTCTTTTTGTTGTTGCCCCTCTTTAAAAATCAGCTTAAATGTATTGAAGTCTGGTGCTGTTTTCTTTGATAAGATGAGCCTATATAATACAACTCAAAATAGTGATGATTAAAACAATACAGAAATGTGCACATATGTGCTTATGCATACCCAGACCTGTGTCCACTTAATTATTATTGTGCTAGTAATGTAGATGGCCCAACACCCTTTATTATTACTATTCTGGAATATGAGTACAGGTTGTGTGGCTAATGGGTAAAGGATGACAATAGTTTTGCAAAATAATTTTATTGTGGGGACATTTGCACATGAAGAGGCATCCTGTGGTATTAAAAAGGGCTAAATTCCCACAAAACAAACTGGCACATAAAACAAAATGTCTTTATAAAAAACATGCCATTCGCAGGAGGCAGTTGTAGCACTGAGGCTGTTGTTCTTCCATGGAGTTCTTTCAAAGCAGTCACACACAAATAAGGGTGCATAACAATCCTGTCATTGTGTGGTGGAAATATTCACTCTTATTCCTTATTCCAGTACACTCTCAGAAAAGAAGGTATGGAACTGTACTTCTAGGGGTACAAACGCTTGTTGCACCGGCAGTACCCTCAAAGGAACATAATTGTACCTTTTAAGAAAAGTTTGTACCTTTTACAGGGCTGAAAAGGCATATAGCATTAGCTTAAGGTCCAAATATTAACCTTTGGTGGTACATTGGTGTTTATTGTACCTTAGGGTATGGATTTGTACCCTGACTGTACCTGTGTTTCTGAGTGTGTAGAGTATTTCTACTGAAGCAGACAACATATTAGAGCTACAAGTCCCTTGACTTTCTGTTTTAAAGGTCATGCTGCGTGTGGATGCATGGTGTGTGTAAATAAAATTAGTTTTATTTACTTACTGTATTTCTCAATTTGGATTTGCATCAGGCTCCAGATTGTATCATTAATCTCGCCCAACATTGGTGGGGTCACATTATTATAATGACCCTGTGTGTGTGTATGAGTATATATATATATATATATATATATATATATATATATATATATATATATATATATATATATATATATATATATATATATATATATATATATATATATATATATATATATATATATATATATATATATATATATATATATATACTGTATATATGTACATATAATGAAATTATCGAATATTGTAAAAGGTCAAAATCACATTATTGGCTTTAATTTATGAACAGGTTGTCATAGAAACTTGAGATTGACACAAAATAGGGGTGTGATTAGGCATTCTCTGAATACTTGTGATTGTGTTGGAATAACCTGCTGAGACTAACTGCTGCCAACATCAGCCAAGAATCCAACATGCAATGCTTAAACAATATGAGAACGTTCACCTGGGGCTCAATAATAATACATGATGACAAATATGATGAAAATTGCACATTACTTTTGGCAATAAGTCTCAGTGAGCTTTGTCGTTCCTTTGCGACTGTGATTCTCAGCATTTTTTTTTTTTTTTTTTAGTCACAGCAGGTGAATTAAATCTGCAGGACAAATCCAAAGTAGGTGCTTCTGCTTATGGTGAATGCACCACTGAGTAAATATATTTTTGGTATTCTTTGAAGAGTCTAAACCCATAAAAACCAAGTGCTAGCCAGTGTTAATTCCCTAATCATTTTTTTTCTCTCTATTTAACCTTTCCAAAGTGATTCATCACCATTTATCATATTATCCTCTCTATTTTGACATTTTTTCAGTGAAAAACAGGTATTTTCCATTATTCATTTTACTGATCATGTACTTTAATCATGCTGAGATTACATTTGAGGGTTATCATACAAAAAAAAGAGAAGACCTGAGAAAAAGTGATTTTTCAGTCAAATCTATCCATAACTGAACATAAAGCCAGTGTGTCCATCCACTGTCATTGATCCAATTCTGTAGGTTTACTGGTGAATCAATGTTGCAGAAGATGATGGTGTTTCCATGGTAACTACAGTGCCTCTGAATATCCAAATGGATCATATGTGATGACCATGAAAAGATGAGATGGCAAACTATATTTTACACCAATTATGGGCATATATTAATTAGCTTAGTGGCTCTAAAATCATTATACATTTTAGATCAGTAGATCGTTTTTGTCACTGGTGTATATTTGCGTTGTTATGGGTTGAAAATTAAATCAAAATGAAATTCCACCCTGCGATGAACTGGTGACATGTCCAGGGTGTACCCTGTTTTCAGCCATAAATAGGCTCCAGTGACCTCAGTGACCCTGGTGTGGATAAAGTGGGGTCAGAAAATGAATGAATGAAAATTAAACCCGTTCCAAACATTCCTTACATGTTTGCATATTAAAGGTAAAGCCCATTTATCCAGCTTGTGCATGTGCTGTGCATTTGCAACAGTAACACACATTTGTAATATTTTTCAGAGAACTCAGTGACTTTGCGTCGTTTAAGGCCAAAAAAGAGCTAATGCTTCTTTGCACTTCATTAAGCTTTAACTCTGGTTTACTCTCATTTTCCAAAGCCCATTTGAGATAACACACTCTAATTAACAACCACGAATTCATCATTGAAGCCAAATAACCCACAGTGAGTAGTTGGATTTGGTTAAAATACTAGGACCTCACTGTATTAATAATTTACTGCTTGGAACTACTGGTTTTATGATGTCGTCGCGGTTCTGCACATTGCAGAGTTAGATGTTTATCAGAGTGTATCTGGCATTGAGACTTGGAAATTTGGACTTGGAACCAAATCACAGAATCTATTTTCACACATCCAGGCAATTTGGATCTGTATGCCAATAACTAAATACATCAACAGACCAAAAGGACAGTAGACATCAATGCCAATATGTAAGCAAGTAAATAAAAGCACAACAGATGAATAGATTTATCTACATATGAAAAAACTGAACATACATGTGACTCAGTTGTCCTCTTGGAGGATATATGAAACTGTGTTCCATTGTCATAAAGCTTTTTGTTGTTTTGTTGTCTCTAATATTTTCCAAAAAGGATGCCAGATATTGTAGTAGCTTGGAGGGTTTTGTTGCTGGGTGATTAATGTTGGAACACAACACCATTGGCACTGCATCAGGCAAATCTGAATATAATCAGACAGCACAGATGATGGCAGGTCACAGGAAAAAGGAAAATACCATTCTCAAGTCCTGCTCACGTAAACACTTGACGCTAAATTCCCAAATATCGGTTTTAAGATGCAATCTGTGTCCATGGTCCATAAAAACAGTGATATGGTTTTATGGTTTTCAATGCTGGTGTACTGCTGTGTGTGATTATTGTGTCTATAGTGTGACATATAATGTACAAATATGAGAATTCCACTATTGTTTTTTGATGCACAATCATTTGACTCCAGTTTACAAACACACAATAGTAAAACGCAATAATACAACAGAACTCCAGACACTGGTTTACTCACAAAACCTTCAAACAGGTCATGTTTACCCCTTGTACCATTTGTAATCCACAAAAATGTCCTTTTTCCCCCACTAAAGAATCTGTAAATTTAAGATCTGAATTTGTTATTTCCAACCTGCATGATAATAAAAATATATTTGAGATGCCTAATTACATGTTTTTACAAATCAGGGTAAAATGGAAAATATCTTATTTCTTTGGTCATAAATCACTGTCTCTTAATCTCCAAATATATGTAATACATTAATTATAATTGCATACATTTGGGGAAAAAAATCTGAATCTTACTGGGTGTATTTTTCTAATTTCTTGTCAAAATATTTCACCGCACTTAAAATAAGACATCACCACCTAACTTATATCGATATAAGAACTTATTTTTAGACAATAGATGTTCAAGAACCAAGATAAGTTTCCTTTGTTCCATTCGCAGAATTTTTTTTGCTTGTAAAAAAATACTTTGGTATATCTCACTGAAAATGTACTTTCATATATATATATATGTGTGTGTGTGTGTATATATGAATATATATGCAATTAACATGATTATTCAACATATTCAACACTTTAAAAAAACAACTTGAAACAAAACAACTGTTTTTAATCAGATGACTCATGATGATGGATTAATCTGCTTTAATTGCTTTAATTTTTACAGCCCTAGTTAACAGTAATATGAAATGAACCTGTGGGGAAATTCTAGTGTTAAATCTCCCAGTTACAGGTTATAAAACACAAAATCTAAACCTCAGAGCCTTCTCAGTCAGTGCTATCCTCTGCTACCATCTTAAAAGCACAACAACAATGAGGCTAATTTGGTTGATGTGACTTCAGAAGAGACCTGACAATGACAGCCTTCCTACTCTGCTGCTTAATAGACCGGAGATACATTCTGGATCCAGTCTTTAATGCAGTTGGCTCCTATAACGACAGCACTGAGTCTGTACAACTTGACATAATGAGAGTAATCCTCTCCAAGTCCTTTACGTCTGAGTACACAGGCGTTCTGCCGTCATTATTTTCCACTGGAGCAACAAGCTCATCAGGCTCAGGGAGTCAACTGTTAACTGCATGTGTCTAATAGCTGCATGTATTTCCTGGTTGTTTTCACTGCGGAGCGGGACACACAGTGACTGTAGTGTAGTGTCTAAAGTCTTTTGTTGGAGGACAGGGCACCCAGGTAATTTATTGGGCCTCCACAGTTCTTGGGGCTGTAGGAAATTGATTAGAGGGTCTGAGGCCTGCTGGCGACACCTCATATATCAACTACATCCCCTGACAGCAAATCAAATAGGTTTAGGCTTCGACTCCTCTCTGGACAAAGCTTAAAGGACGATCAGCATTTTATTACTGTATGCAATGCTCCCCAGAGTTTGAAACAAAACCAAATAGAGTCAATCTAACAAAACAAGTGTTTCTCTATGTTTTAGATAGTATAAAAAGCACAGCATTTGTCATTTATAAGTTAAATCCATAGGCTCTATCCTTACCCATTATGAGCGATGACAGTGGTTTCCAACCTTTTATTTTAGCTTGTGACCCCATTTTAATATCATAAATTTTCAACCTTAGACATTCCAAATATTTGTTTTGCTAAGATGATTTTATTTTTGTTACAGACTGTGATCGTCTTTGTCATTTCAACATATATTTTTTTATTTTTATCAATTCCTAGAAATGTCAGGTGACCCCCACATGGGGTTCCAACCCTAAGGTTGAAAAATACTAAGCTATGACATATTTATATAGCTGAACAGATAATAACAGCTCATACTAAGTAAGATATGCATTAAAATGTCATCAGCATTACTTCACTCAGCACCTGTTTATTAGATCCAGACAACGGTGCTGAGCTCATTTAGAAGGTGTCATGTCTTCATGTTAACACACCCTGTGATTGTGAATGAAGAAAGGAAAGACAACATATGATTCACAAGCCAAGTGCGAATACATTATCATCACCATGTGCACGTGTACAGCACACTGAGTATTTAAGGCTGAAGGAAGATATTTAGACAAAGGAGAGCATTAGCTAGGACTGACGAAATGGAAAAATGAGAGAAAAGAGGTTTTTATTCAATGAAAATAATTTTATCCTCAGACAAAAATCTTTCATCACCCTATCCTAAGCCCCATGGATTCCATGGATGATAGAATTTCAATTACATTGTTTGCCGTCGTGGTGTAATTTGATATTATGTGTTAGATGAATTGGATTAAAATGAAATAGTGTTGAGGAAAAATAGAGAGCTGTTGAGAAACAGACATTTTCAGTCTATACAGTAATTTATGCATCACATAGAATAAAGCAGAAATAAACTAGTTAATAATGACATGTTAATTTAAAGTATTGAATTCAATATAACTATATAATATGGCCAAACATGTTAAATATGTGCAAAATTTTACCTATATTTATTTGTTTAGAATGTGTATAATTTTATTTAACTTTTATTCATTTAGTTAATTTGAGGTCTATGAAGGAGAAGGTAAAGTGCACTTAAATCGAGTTGAACAATTTTAGTAAAATTTTTAAGATTTTTTGAATATTTGCAATAATTTTGTTTCAACAGGTTATGTTTCCCCTTGACTGAATAATATTTCTAAATATTAACTGAAATGTATGCCTCATTTACACTGATGCAAGTATTTTGTAAAACAGATGCTGAAATAACATGAAGACATTAGTGCCACACTCCATATTACACATTTGTATTATAGGAAATAACATGTAATAAACAGACCCATGAAACATCGCATTTAGGTATAAATCTAGGTGTATAAACCAGAGGTAGATTAAAGGAGGTGGACCTGACGTACATTATGGTCAAAAAGCAAAAAGACAAACATTATATATATATATATATATATATAAATATATATATAAAAGAACTTAACACCTGCTCCTACTCACCTTCATGAAATATTAAAGCCTCCGTCTGCTACGTCTAGTATTAGATTCACGCTCAAACAATGGTTTGTTCCAATATTTGTAATAAATTGTGTCAATTTTTTAGGTATTGTGTTGACGTATTATATAAATATAAATGTTTTATAAATCTATCATCTTGTGACAGCTGATATTTCTTCAGAAAAATGTTAGTGTAGGGACGAGTTAAATAGATAGTATATAATATAGAGTGATGTGCAAGTTAACTTGGACTGGGGTTTGTTGTGTGTGAATATATCTGTTTTTTTTTTAGCAATTAAATTATTAGCAAAAAGTGTTGGAAGTGCTATTGAACATGCACAGAGTAAAATATTACAGAAAACTGATTAATGATAGGTTACACTATGTTACAGCAAAAAAGGAATCTGTTACTGTAATGCATTACTTTTGTAAGATGTTACTCCCAACACTGATAATGTATTTCCAAAATATTTGGTGAACTTTTTAATCAAAATCTATTTGCTTCTCACATTAAAAAAGTAACAAAATCTGATTGAATAATATAATGACTCACATCAGTAACTTTAAAATGAGTAAAAATCAATCAATTTCTTTAGGCTTTCATTATTAAAGTCCACTGGATGTTAAATAGGTGAACTTTTTTCCAACTGAATTAAGTGAAAAAGCAAAAGAATGATGTGAGAATGTAAAAGTGGGGAGTCAGGCCCCATGGAGACAGAGTGAGCTGAGATGAAAATTTGGGGTGAGGAAGAGAGAAAGTGAACCTATGTAATGCGTCAGCTGGGGCGTCGCTGAGCAGGATTCTTCTTTGGCCGAGTCGTGGCAGCCAAGAGAGATCACACCATAAAAATGACACAGCACTGGGACTTTGGCCATGGCCAGAGGAGTATACATTATACATATCCCTGACTTCATTACACCTCAGACTGCACACAGAACACTGTCCTCTTCTCATCTACTCCCTCTTTATTGCCTCCATTTCTCAAACAGAGAATTCATTAGAGATTGACCGCGTGACAAGTGTGCAGAGCTTAAAACCGCTTAATGGAAGCAGGAGATAATAGACACTGCTTTTATGTGTGTGTGTGTGTGTGTGTGTGTGTGTAGGGGTAAGAGATGGGAGTGTGAGTACATGGGTGCCTGTGGTGTTGACTCTACTATGCAACAGTCATGCGAGTTTAACTTTTCGTGTTTTATTAGCACACATCACTTCCTCATTCAGAGTTTACTTTTTCAGCAAACAATGGAGGTGAGCAGACGCACCTGCTTATGATAGAAACATGCACTGATAACAAAGTTTTCTCACACACATACACACCTTATCATGAGGCTGCCAGGCAACTGTGTGTTTACCTGTTTCACTAAATGCATAACCCTTTCCTTGTCAAAGTCAGCCACTGTGGAAATGCTGATTTGTGGGAACAGATTGCGAGCAGCATTTCTAACCCAGGGTTTGAATGGAGTGATTGTTGCATGGAACAAACACAGCCCTCTTCGTGGTCATGTTATGTTCAGCATCAGAAGGACAGTGTATAAAGAAATTAAAAAAATAAAATAAAATAAAAAATGAGATGGAAGAAAACTGTGAAAATGACATGACTAAATGCTTTCTGGCAAAATATTGTGATTTCTGAATCTATTTATTTCTTCTCATGGGGAACTGTGTGAAGTCAAGCAGACAGCTGGTGCTCACACTGATTTAGAAGAAAGGTATGAGCTATGATGACTATCATGTCACTTGAACAATGTCATGATGATCTGAGATTAAAAAAAAAGGGCTAATACCTCAATGGCGTTTTTACAATTCATACTAATTTGATCTGATTAACCCAGTAAATAATAATAATAATAATAATAATAATAATAATAATAATAATAATAATAATAATAATAATGAAAAAATATTTTATGTGATTTACTGATGGTTTAGTCATTCATTCAACCATTATTTTAATTTCATTGAAAAAGCCTGATGTCCAGATTTCTTCTTTTTTCCCACTGGGATTTTTTTTTCCTGCCAAGAAGGAGGGTCTAAGGGATCCATTTCTGTGGTTGATTGTTCTCCGCCTGTAAAGCCCTGCGTTGTTGTGATTTGGGGTTGTATAAATAAAATTGAATTGAAAATTGAATTGAATGTCCAGATGTAGAGTCTTTGCACTTTCAACTAATCTATTGGCACAATTGTCTTAATTTGTAATGTATGGGCAGTAGTTAGCACTATCACCTCACAGAGAGAAGGCCCTGGATTTAATTCTGTCTTTGTGGGTAGACTTTGTGGTGGTTCTTTTTACCTCCCACTGTACGAAGACATGCATCATAACCATTTATCAGACAAGTGACTAGTTTTGGTCATTAAATATTAAATATGTGGTGAATCCTATGCCTCAATGAGGTCAAGAATCACTATACATGGATTCAGAGAGATTTTATAGAATTTTTAATCTGTAAATCGTGAATGTTTTTGTCAGTTTATGTCATTATAACAGTTGTTCATTGCATTTATTTACTTTTTAGAAAGTGCTGTTTGGACATTTTAGGGCAAGAGGAGGAAGACTGTTGTCCAATAGCACAATAATGTTAACACTTCAGTGAGTGTCCTATAAAGGGTTAACATTTATTTGACAATCTTAATCCCCCATAGATTTAAATATTTGTTTGTGTTTTTTGAAGTGGTTGAGTCTGACTCAATGTTGGAAAACAATGTGGAGGGCATTATGTCGTACAGATTGGGCAGAGGTCATCAGTGAAAATCAGGCTTGTAATCAACTCCCCTTCCCAGTGATAGCATCTACATTGTCCTGTGTTCTACTGGTCCCAGCTAATCCAGATTCGATCCTCGTGATGATTGTCACAGCTGTGGTGTCACCCACAGACCAGTTTATGTGACCAACCTGGGTCAGACGAAACAGACCTGAACAAACCAGACAGTGTTTGAATTGTCATTCCAGCTTTTTTGGGGGGGAGGGGTTAGAATTTTGGGACCGATGATGATGATGTCACATGTCAGATTTGTGCCACGTACCACAGACTTTTTTCTGAAGCGGCTGTGCATGGTGTCTAATAGTCTAGGGAAATTAGGCTGTACTAAACGCCTATACATGTGACTAAAATGAAAAGTCCTTGTGAACACACATACTGTATATGAATCAACAAACCAACAAAGTATGTTGCCTCTGTATTCATGACACAACACTTGCATAGCCAGCAGACAGTCCCCAAACCAAATTGACCAGTTGCCCCTAAAATGATATGCACAAGGAAGAAGTTGGTGCGTACACGCCGTCAAACACATCCGTGTGTGCATCATGTATGTATGTCACACAGCTGAACTATGCTGTCCACCAACTATAAAGTTCAACTAAACACAATAATTTGATGCTTGATAACAAATGTCATAGTAGGCTGTGGGTTAAATACAGTATTGGTCTGCACTTAATAAATGTAACTGTGTTTAAAACGGCTCTGGTATTTACAACCAAATGTGCCCCAACTTGGAGAGGCTACGTTCTGACACATCAAGAAAAACCTTTTGATTGCTCCAATGAAGATGTATTTGAACTCCCATTATTTCGTTAGCATAAATACATGGAAGAAGTACTACACATCCCCGACAAACCATGAATAATATCTTATCAAAGTTCAGCTCAGTTCGTAGATGGTGAGGCTAGTAACCGCCCCCATCACGCCATGGTCCGGTCTTCTTGGAGTCAGGTTGTTTGTGAATGCAGCAGCGGGTGGTAAACTAAGGCTAAATATCAGCAGGGAGTCCATGCTTAAGGGAGTTCATCGCAGTCTGTCCGGAGGATTTAACTACGGCGGGTCTCAGGGTTGCTGGGAGGATCCCCTTGCGGTACCTCCCTCTGTCTCAGGTATATATGATAGTCAAAATTAATAATTTCTAGCTTTTATTTTAAATAAACACATTTTTTATTTTGTAGGACTGCTTAACACCACTCCCTCCTACTACCACAATGCACTCCTCCTGCAGTGAGCTTTAAAAGTTTGTTCCATGCTGCATTGCTTTACGTTGGGCCCCGCAGGACTCCTGTGGTAGTGCAGGGCTCAAGGCCCATTTATTTGGTGCCATGGACAACACTAACTGGTGTAAAATTAACACTAGTCTAGATTGAAAAAATAATTGTATACACTACTGTATCCAACACTAACTAGTGTAAAATGACCACTTGTCTAGATTGAAAAATTAACTCTGTACACTAGTGTAATAACATCTTAAGACTATTTGGTGTTAACAGAGTTGATTAGTAACTCTAGTTACAGTTATTTTAACACTGTAACAATCAACACTTTAGGGAGTGTTAAATGAACACTATAAAGATTGGAACAATATAAACACTTTCATGGTGTTAACATGAACACTCTCAGACTTGATTTTAACACTGAAGAATTTGCTGTGTAGTGTGCATGCAGACAGTATGAATACCTGAATACCTCGCTGTGGATGTGTATGTGAGAGGTGGATGAAAGCTTTGGGCCTGAGCTGACACTGACACAACGACTGTGAGAACAAAGAGCTGTCTGGAAGGTGAGATCACTCCTTAAGACAGGGTGGAGCTGGCGATAGGGATTGCAGATGGATTTACCCAGACTGACATGGTTTGAACAATTCGGTCATAACTCACACACACATACACTTGAACCAACACATGCACACATGTGTAAGTGGTTTGTCAGTCCTACTTGAAATGAGCAGGGCCTCTTTCAGAGATACTTATCAGTGGAAACTCCACATGCTAGTTAAACACACAGTCCTCTCCCTGCAGTGCTCTTCCTTGTTAGAGTAACGGAGGAATGAGAAGAGACTTGTGTTGTGTTTTTGTAGGCAGAGAGCCCAGGCTGACCTCTGTTGGCATGTGGCCAGGGCGGAGACACTTGACTTAATGCAACATGATGAAGCGGTGAGGATATCCAGTCGAACTGGACTCCCAAACCGGGTCCTTCGACAGACACGATGGAACGAAAACACTCACAAACAATGATGTCTGCCTCGGCGGATCATAGGGGTCATTGATTCTTATGGGACAAGATGGGGGAAGGAAGGTATGTCCATGATTTTTCGGCTCCTTGTACAAAGAAACCACCAGAGAAAACAGGGAAAAAAATAGATGGAAACAGCAGATAGAGTCATTCTCTCCTCTGTCATGTTTTATATACAGTGATGACTGCAGACTTGAACTTCTGAAGTGCTCCATGTACAGACCCTTTGTGCAAAGACACTCAGAAATCTGTTTAGGGTTATAAAGGTTAATTACAACATTAATCCAGATTCCACAAGACATCCAAAAGCCCAGCCTTTAGATAATGTAGACATAAAGTGTAGGGCATTGATTGCAAGAATGTAAAAAGAGCAGTGCTAGTTTTTATGAACAGGAGGAAAATACGGGTTCAAATCTTTAAATCAGTGACTGGATTCCTGATACATCTTGATGTTTCAAGTCCACATTTCTTTTCATCATTTAGGATTAAATGTTTCTCTACAGTGGCTTTGGGATTTTCTGTTATGTGGATATACACATATACAGTGCTGGGAACATTGCATTACAAAAGTAATGCACTACAGAAATGGATTACTGCAATGCAGTAGTGTAAGCGATTACTTATCAATTTTTATTAATATTTTACTCCATACATGATCAATACTGCCTATATTCCAACCCACTTTTACACATAAATGAATTTCTCAAATTAAAAACAAAACAAAAAAAAAACAGCAAGGTTGTTGACCTTACGCCAGGGGTCACCAATCCTGTTCCTCAAGAGCCACTATCCTGCATGTTCTAGCAAAGCTTGAAGATAGGCTTATCATTTTAATCAGGTGTGTTGGAAGAGTATTCTATGCATTGCAGTTGGAAGTAACTTGCACAGTACTTCATATATATGTTAAAACCCAGGACTTTTCTACAACGAAATAAAACTGCACTGAACACTTCAGACACGTGTGTGCAGGGAACTCACAGACACTATATGACAGAATTACTTACACATTACTTACACATTAAGTTACCATCATTACGACGACAGCTGTCAAATAAAGACATAATACACAATTTGTTCTTCTGTATTTTCTACAAATACCAGAGTTAGTTCAGTTAATGTTCCAATAGTTCACATTATTAATAACATCATTCACCTGTGACCATGCACCTCCTCTCACTTGTGCTCCAGTTTCAGTTTCCTAATGCCTGCATTTTGTGTGATTTATTTATTAATTTTGTAATTCTTCTTTTACTGGTAAATTAATACATAAGGAGGACATTAAAATATATACTTGCACTTCTTTCTAAAAATGTGTTCAAACTTCAATGCATTAAGATATCCATTTGTAGTGGGGTGATAAACGCAGCTCTCTGCTTCCTTGTTGCCATGGTGACTCATTGAATCAGGGCTCCATTGATGCTGTGTTTTCATAGTTGTCTTGCATCTGCCTAACTCCAGGTGAAACTACTCAGGATTGATCAAGCTAACTCACATCGCTGTTCTGGAACCTAAAACTCTGAGTTTCCCAAAACTCTGAGTTGGTCTATTCTGAGATGGGTTAGATTCAGAGTTTTTTGAAGCTGCTTTGTGGAACATATCCCTGTAGTAGATTGAGATGAGCAGGGATACGTTTGGAAGATGGAACAGAACGGTGCCATGCACACTTCCACATCAACTATTCCAAACTATTCCACAAAGGACCGGTGTGGCTGCAGGGTTTTGTTCCAACCAAGCAGCAGGACACCAGACTGGACCAATTAATCAACTGATCTCAGTCTTCAGAGAGTCGATTGGTCAAACTGTGTACTCTTGGTTGGTTGGAACAAAAAACTGCAGCGACAGTGGCCCTTTGTAGAATAGTTTGGACATGCCTGATGTAAAGACTACGCTTCAATAACCTGAAGCAACACTTAAGATTATAACCAAGCTCACTGATAGTGCTCATCCTCATGACAGACTAAGACCTCTGTATTTAGTAGACCCAGTATTACCCTTAGGGTCCAATGACTGAAGTCCAACAGAAACTACTGTGTGTCTAAGTATTTGTTCTAGTTTGTGATTGTGTGGACAGAAAAGATAATCAGGAGGAAAATATCAACTTTGTGTGTTAGTGTAGACAGACCGTTAAAAATGTCCTTTGCTTTGAAGTAAAAGTGAAGAAATCAGAAAAGAAACCAGTTATTCCCTAATGACAGCTTGTCACTGGCAAATAAATGGACAAACTAACTACTTCCTCAAAGCTGAAAGTCCCATGAATCCACACCTACCAGCTGACTAAAACACATAAAAGAACTAAGATAAGGAACCATTATTCCTGAAGTTACAATTGGAAAAAGTAAAAGTGAGCACATCATTGCAACCAATTGTCCAGTAACACATTACTGCTCCAACACACTGTTAACACGTTAATGGTTATTGCGTGGGTAAAGTGTTTTTCCAGGTGGACAAGAAATTCAAAGAATCCATGGGAGGAGTTTTACTTTCAGCTGAAAGTAAAACTCAAATGCAAAACAGATCGACTATCTACTTCAACTACAGCAACACAACCTGGCACTAACTAGACGTACACTGTAAGAAATGACAGCTAGCTGTATTTCCCAGAATACCCCCAATCCTTAGTGATGTCATGACGTGAGACATTCCCAGGTCATGACCTTTCATTTGCACTTGATTTGAAGTCAACCAAACAAATAGTTCCAGAGATATGAACAAGAGTGTTTAGTGATTTTAAACTTTTTGAGTGTACCCTTGTGGTCAATCTAGAAATGGTAAATTATCAAAAATCAAATCAATTCTTCCTCTCCAAGATTTTCATTGATAGGGAAACCTTACTGCAGTAAAGAAAGTGTGGGAAAAATCTATTTAACATCAACAGTGTTTTAACGCACAGCAGCATGTGTGTATGCTATATCTCATTTAAGTGTATGAATGCATGTGTGTGGGGATAACACCACCCCACCATCCCTCAGTACACACCCCCACCACCAGCAGACACAAACACATAGTCAACACTCAAGTATAAGCATGATGTGATTTATGGGGCCAGTGCCGGACGTTGCTCTGCAGGGTAATGCATTAAGTGCTTATCTGTGTCTCCTGCAGAATGCAGTCCTCATATCATTGAGGGGAGAGGAAAGCAGCCCCCACTGGAGATTCATACACTCACTGAGCTGCAGAGAGAGGGAGAACACACAACCAAAATACTCTCTTATTGATGGGAAGTCGTTTTGGCTGAAAGCACTGGGTGGGAAGAATGTTTTGAGAAGCATGTGAATTGTGAAGTAAGGTCAGAGAACAGATGGAGCACTGTAGAAAAAAACTGTTTGGGAAGAAGATAAGGAATGAAAGGTTATAGAAATAGGTAAAATCTGTCTTATCTTTACTGGAATATCTTTGAGGATGCTTTGTGGCTTCAAAATAGAGCCCATGAAGTCAGATTCAATGTAATAAGCTCTGACTAAATCCTATCACTGGGGTTTTCCTGGAGTGAGGTACTGGGTGAACACACATGGAAACACACACACATGTTTCCTGTCACATGTTAAGCTCATGTTGGCATGTAGATACTGTGACTCACATCCCAACACTGACCAACATACTACACTTCATAAACCATATTCTCTGTAGGAAATCACATAAATCAATGTTATAAACTAAATCGAATTATGTTTATATAGTTTCTTTCCATTTACTTCTTTAGATAACCAAAATGTTTACACTGTGAGAGAGGAAAAGAGGTTTGAGACCTTGAGCTTAAACTGAGCTTTATTTTACTGTCAGTATAAAAAATAATACATCTATTTAATGTTAAGTAATTTCGTGACTTTAGACATAACTGTGGGTTTAAAATCAGGCTGATGTTACTTTATTACTTGAATGATGAGTTGTTTAATCTGGCTCTAAAGTAGTCATTTTTAATTTTAAATATAAAGTTACTTTTGTAGGTAAAATTAGATCTTTAACAATTTGTTACAAAAACACCAGAATGCAGGACATGGCATTTAATTCATTCAAATTTTTCTGGAGGAGGCTCTGCAGAGACCCTGACAGTGACCCTCCCCCGGCATTCAGATTGTTTGCTGCTCCTCTGACCTGGACATTTACCACAACTCATCTTGTCAATAACTTGGACATTCTTTCATCACCACAGACTCTAACCCAGGTTTTGTTTGTTTTATTCTCTTGTTCTTTCATTGTTTTATTCACTTTTCTTATTAAATCTCTTCTCCCTTCCACACTGTACATTTGAGTCCTTGTTCCCCTCACCCCTCATGACATTAAAACTCATCGGACAAATGGAAGTGGTGATGGAAAAAGTCACTTTTACTTCAGTTTAAATTTTTTTTATACAATAACCTTTTTTAAACTAACATATTCACCATTAAATTAAATAGGAAGAAAATACCTTAGTTTCATTCAGAAATACATAGAATAAAACAATAAATAGTGATTGTTTTGGACACAAACTATTGTACAAGGGTTAGGATCCTTGTTCCCACACCACATACAGGTAGGCTTTAAGAGGAACTGGTGCCTCCATTTCATATGGCTGTGAAATGTTTATAAGCCACATCCCTGTGGTTGTGGGACAGCCAGCCCCTCATAGTTTTTGGTTGGCTATTGTCTATCCCTTTTGTCCTCCCTTCCTTTTGACCAGTGACCCCCATTTTCATAGGGTTTAAGGCCCACCTTTTCATTTCTTATATCTTTACAATAGACTTAGTGAGTGACTGAGGATTTCATTCTTTTAGAACCCCTAAAAATAGGTCCTACTTTGGGATTCACCTCTTTTTAGCTTGTTTTTTTTTTTCTTGTTTTTTGTGTAGTTTGTTTCCCAACTTGTGAACCCAGTACATGTTCTGTTGGATTTTGTTTTAGGAGAAAGCTAAAAATTCGAGAACTCATTCGGGATCTGAATTAAATAAGCTTGTCGTAACACAGATGTTTTGTGCTTAGTGTCTTTTGATTTATTGCATAGTTTTTAGTCGTTGCAATTACTACCAAATAATTGGATTTGGCTACAAATTTGGCTACAAATCTTAATTAGGAATCCCTCACCTCATGTAAAAAACGTGGACTTGGGACCAAACACCCATATTGCAGTTACTGCAGGGGGTTGAAAACATGCTGTTAAGCAGGTTGTAGTAACTGGATTAGTGGATAAACATTATTTCTGATGATTCTGAACCTAAATCAGAAAGTGAAGAGGCTCCTGAACTATCTGCAGAAGTTGAGCTAAAACAACTTGAGATGATGTAGAAATTTGAGCAGATGAAGACGCAAATAGGCTTTAGAGAAAAAGGAGAAGGGAGAAGACATTCTGTAAGGAGTAGCAACTTGATGACCAAATGGGTCAAATCAAAAATTAATTTCCAAAGACTTTGATTTAGCCAACAACAGAAAACTGGTACCTCATTTAATGAAAATGATGTAGATGAATATTTTACACTTTCTGGGTTGGTTTCTGGCTCTCTGAAATGGCCAGAGGAGTTCAAGCCATTATTATTCCTTTTTTTTTTTTCAATTATTATTATTATTGCTCCAAAGGGGTAATAATAATGGGAAGGTTACATGTAGAGAAATATTCATTTGGAATTCATCAGCAAAGCAAATGTAGGTCTTGAAGGGTTAATGACCAGGGATTTACTACGTCTAGTTTTTTTGGGGGTTTTTTTGGCCTTTCATTTCCAAACACTAAAGAAACCCTCTGCTCTTTTCACCCCAGCTCTTCTGTATTCGTATGGACACGTGAGTGAAAGAGTCAGAGATAGACGGAGCCATCCCACATTCATCTTTGTCATGTCTGGGCCCTCCTTCATTTCCTGTCTTGGCCTCACACTCCCTCTTCAGCAGGTCTTCCTTTGCCTCTGTGTGTGTTTCAGTGGTCACCAGAAGCACACACAGCAATGCCACATCCCTTAGTTCATCCACATTCCACGCAGCGATAAAGCTATAATTAGCGTTGTCTGACTGCTTCCCCGCTGTCCCTCAGGTGCAGTATCCAGGCTGATCTGCAGGTTTCAGGGTTCAGACAACTGACCTGGTTGTGTGGGCTCGAAGTGGAGCAGATGTCTCCAGATGGTTGCCTGTACTTCTCTGCTCTATCCAGATAAACACAGACAAAACAGATGCATCCTGGCCTCACAGAAGCAGTTCAAACATTAAACATAATTCATGTAAATCCAGCCGGAAGCTATTTAATTCTGTACAGAAATAGAGTGGGAGTGGGCAAGACAGTACAAGAAAGTCCAGTAAATGGTGCAGTCCCCATCCCCCAAACTTCTCAAAACAAAAATGAAATGAAGTGATTAAAAGAAAAATGAAGCAGCACTTTTACAGCAATATGGTTTAATTTTTCTGTGTAAATCAGACAAACTTTTCATATAACTTTAGAAATTAACATGATTAAACTATTCACAGTGTTAAATACTTTAATCTCTTTTTGTGCTCACTAAGTCTATATTTTCCTATTGATTTATCAACATGTCTTATATTTGCATCTGCATTTTGCATTTCTCAGTGCAGATCAGGTATTTTTTCTCGGCTTCATTCATTGACCATGTCAATCTTTATGACAGCTCAGAGTAAATTCTAAAGTTATTATATGAAAACTGAGGTACAAGAAACTTTATCAACAAAATATATAATTAACTGTGTTTTAAAAATGACAATCTACAATCACTGTGATTTAGCAAACCAAATGGGTTTTACTGGTTTTTATGTTTAATTAAAAAACTGAGAAACTGGATTTTATCTGAATGATTTAAAAGTATGGATAGGGTTTAGTGGCCCAAAAGTTAATACACTAAAGAGGAATTTTATTTTTTTTTTGTCATTTCTAGTCAGAATATTTCATCACACATAAAATAAGACAATATCACCTGAAGGGTAACTTTTCAGTGAGATATAAGAACTTGAAATGGAAAGTCTTATTTCAATAAATCTTAGCGAGGTCATTTTCACTTCTTCCATTGGCAGCATTTTATTTTATTTTTTGCTTGAATTAAGCAAAAAATACAAAATAAAATAAAATCTTGAATGAAGCTAAATTTGGCAACAATTGAAAATGATCTTGGTAAGATTTATTGAAATAAGACTTTCAAGATCTATTGTCTAAAAATAAGCTCTTGTATCTCACTGAAAAGTTTGATCAGGGTAGCTCAGGAGTAATTTCCCATAATTCCTCAGTTCAATTGTTCTGCACAGTTTTGAGACATTTTGCTAAACCCACTTTTCATAGTACATTGTCTAATTTAAGGTCTTATACCTTAATGAAAGGTGACTCTTTAGGTGATTATGTCTTAATTGTGCCAAGATATTTTGACTGGAAATGAGAAAAATACATTTGATAAGATTTAGATTTTTCCTCCCAGTGTAAGTATTTTAGATAAGTGGATACTTTTAGGCTCTTTAGGTCTCAGAGGGTTTTGAAACAAGTTGCATCCACTTTATGGAATTCCAGAAACTTTGTTTTCAACTTTAGTTGGCATAGGTAATCCATCACAGTCAACATGTTTTCCATCCTATTTTTTTGATGTAGTCATAGAGACTTTCATAAAACTCTCCCTGCTGGTGTGTTGAAGGACATGAAGACTTGTGCTTGAGATTTGTAAAGCAAGCTGCAGAGAAGCTTTACATTTTTGTCAAAACTAGGTCACTGTGAAAACGATCATGAGTTGATCAAGTTATGTTGAAACTTACGGCATTGTGCGCTTTGAACGGTTTTATAGCTTACGTAGAGAAGATTTCCTGGCAAGAGTTTTACCTGACAAAGGACTTGAAATTGTGCTAAAACCTCTGTAGGGTCTCAGCCAGTTGAATGAGAAGTTTTCTACACACAATTTGGAGTATAACACATTTCCCTCGATGTGTTTGCAGAAAGTTTTGCAGCATTCTCTGCAACTTGTGCAAGGAGCTCAGATGCTTATGGCGCACAGGGATTTAACTGCAGCCTTAAATGTCTGCTCACATTGTGGTGATTCATACTCACATGACTCAGCTATGCTTGAATTTTTTTTTTGTTTTTTTTGTTTTGTTTTGTTTCAAGCCCTTTTATTCCCAAGGCCACCTGATTCACAGCTTGAATGATTAAAATAAAGCATTTCACCATTCAACAAAGGACCAAGGTTTTTTTTCCCTCGATACCTCTGCCAAGAATAACAGTAAGTGTAATAAAATGTGGGATTCCTGTGTACAGTTCATCGTACAGAAATGCATATTAAAATGGTAATCTGTGCACAGTGTTGCAGTAATGTGGGTAGATATTCACACGAGGAAACGTACAATGAGGTTTGCATATGACCCTTGCACAGAGTCCTAAGATCGAGGACAGGTGATACGTTTGCAATACTAGATGCTGATGAAATAAACATGAAGGACTCCCACAGGACATGTAAAGCAGTCTGAGGCAACAGCATCTGCTCCACAGGCGCAACACACAAACATGAACACAAACAGGCTCATGCACAACACCACACAAGGACGTACGCAAATACTAATGAAAATGCATCTAGTCCAGCACCTCCTGCCTGCAGAACTTCCCACGAACCACCACTGCTGATAAAAGGCCTGTTTGTTTTCAAGATCATTAGACAAGTGTCAAGTCACAGATGGGAGGAATAAGTGACAATGTACAGAGCAGGAAGGTATTATCAAGATATGGAGGAGGAGAACTGTTGTGGTTAAATGTAATATGTCCTTATATAGAATATTTAGCACTTTAGATGCTTTGTTGTGTCTGGCTCAGCTTGAGAGTTTATGTTACTGCCACCTGTAATGGGTCCCACAGGGAAATGGGAGACACTTACAACTATCGTGTTACTATTGTTATATAGAGGAATACAGTTTCAGACAGTCTCCACTGGCAGGCTTGAAGAAAAGTGTACAGACTCAGACTTTGTACAGTATATACTGTCAAAAGCACACAAGTCAACCTGAACACACCACAACAAGTGAATATTCTATAGATAAAGACCTTCACATCCTTTAAGAGACTAAAGAATAAATAAAGAACGGGAACACCACAATGGAAATGTTTATGAAGAAACATAATCAGAGTTATTAAAACCACCACAAAGGAGGATAAATGCACAAGCAGCATGAAAACAAATGTCACTCTACTGTGGGAGGTAAAGTGACTTGATTAGGATGTGGAAGAATGATCATGAACATTAAATATTTACCTGTAATATTGGCTGAAGTATCTATTGCTGCACCATTAACATGACTCTGTACACATTCAGAAGGATCTATTCATATTGAAGTTTTTATCATGCTCTACTGAGTGCATTGTGATTCTGCAGGAGCTCAGAATGACCTTGTTTTAGTACATTATTGATAAGGTAGCTTCTAGCATTAAGGATCTTGGTGGAACAGAGTTACTATCTCCTTATCTAAAAAGCCTAGAACATACAAAAGAACTACTGACTCTAAGAGGGGAGTTAAGTGTTTCTGCAGCCAATGTAATGGAAGGTGGGGTAGGATGGGGGGCTTTAGATGCTTGCTATTGCGGTCTCACATTTTGATGTCACTAAACATCACGAGACACGTAAAATAGTAAAGTCAATAACACTTGCTTCACACTGACCTGCATGAGAAAAATGTCAAGCAAAAAGAGTTTATGGTTAGTTGAGTTTTACGTCTTGGTAAGTAGTAGTAGTAGTAGTTGTAGTAGTTGTAGTAGTAGTCATCTGGAGCACTGATAAGGGGGGGGGGGGGGGGGGTGAAATTATTAGGGTCCAGAGTCTGTGGGGTGGGGTGGGAGGGGGCATATAGATCTGCTGTGTAAGAGGCATATACGGTTTTTGGACCCCCTTAAAATTTTACACAATGTGAAATATTACCATAAAATATTTGTGGGAAAAATATGTTTTGCATTTCAAAAACATAACATCAAACAGATACAAACAAATACAAATATATTTGTGTTTATTGGCAAGAAGAAAAATAGTACGAGAAAAGCACTCGCACAAGTAAATTGTGGAACAAAGTTGTGGCGTCCGGCTTTTCCTGGGAAACTGTTCTCAATCTGCTGAGCTACATACACACAAACAGGAGCAGAATAATGTCTTTCATCTCATCATCTGAACACGTTTTATCCTCACTGGGGTCAAGGGGGGCCTAATCCAGCTACAGTAGCTGAAGGCGGGGTACACCCTGTATGAGTCTCCAGTTCATCTCAGGGCTGAACATATATAGACAAACAATCACTCTCACATTCACACCTATGGGTGATTTAGATTAACCAATTAACCTATCAGTGCATGTTTGGATGGTGGGAGGAAACCAGAGTACCTGGAGAAAACCCACACTGACACGAGAAGAACATGCAAACTCTACACAGAAAGGTCTGGTGTGGGATTCGAACCAGGGTCCTTCTTGCTGTGAGGCACAAGTGCTAACCACTGTATATATCATAATATTATAGTGTGTGTATAAGGACTGAAAAAGGCAGTATATTGTGTTGTATTTTACATGATATAACAGAACAATTTTAACCGTTATTGTGAATATGCTGCTGATTTAGCAGAATAAGTGTGTTTTGTTATGTTACAACTGAACACTGTTGTCAGTTATTGTGAATAAACTCATTAATGTTTAAACAAAGGTAAGAGTAATTGTCAATGTGTTTAATAAAGTTTGACTGACTTATCTAACTGTTTTGTTTGACTTAATGCACCTTATATTTCAGAGCGCCTTAGTGCAGAAAATGCAGTAATAATTTGTTCCTTGTGGCAGTAGCAGCATTTCCTGAAAATTTCATCAAACTCCTTTCACAAAGTTTTGAGTTAGACAAACAAGTAAACAGACTAACCCTAATGAAAACATAACCTCTTTGGCAGAGGTATGTAACATTTTGGCATTCTTTTGCTTCTATGAAACAGGACACGCTCAGAAGGGAGCATGTGGGTTTGACCTTGGTGTCATGACGGGGTGTGGTGGATGGAGGACTCATACTGCAGAACAGATTTATTAACAAAAACCACAAACAAGGCAGGTGAACGAACTATGGAAAGAAAACAGAACATAACCTAGGGAAACCAGTCAGAATCCGTGGAGCAGAATGAATGTCCAGGTTACAAAGGAGATGAGCTGAAGGTTGTAAATGATCCCACACTGGGGAGCATGTGTAGCGTTTAAATAAAACACTAATTAGTGATTACTCATATAGCCATGAGGTGCGGTACAGGTGGAGAATATGAGGAAACAGTCGGTTAGGGTTCAGGTTTGTAGCTGCAATATTTTCTGCATGGAGTGTCCGAAAACCTTGTTGGGTGCTGAAAGCATGTTAAGTTTCAATTTCATTTTTACATTAGTGTAAGTGACCTTATGTATGAACTGAATTCCCACAGACCCACCCCACCACTCTGGCATACACTGAATTTGTTGAAAGGGTTGACAACATTTAGCTTCCATGGGGCCCACAGCTGGTAGAGGCGCCCCTGGCAGAAATATAGACACTGAATTGAGTCTTGGAGAAATTAATTTTTGGCAGCTTTAGAAAACGAAAACCAAATGAACAGAATTGATAATAATAAAGTGATGTGTGATGTCAGTGAAGGTGCATCTTTATATGTCACTCATAGAAATACTAGGAAATTTAACATTTTAACCTGAGTGTTGTTGGAGGACCTATCAAGATTGTATTACTTTGGTGATTTTTTTTCCCCCTAAAGTCTTTATTTTTATGTAGAAAGAAAGAATAATAATCCAAGTAGTAAATATAGAAAATACAGGAAAAACATGTAAGGTGAAATGAATATATATTTTAGAACATTACAATATAAGTGCTGATCCAGACCCCTGTCCACATCCACATTATCCCTTTGAACATAATTCCTTACATTAGTACCATTACTTCATGGTACCTAACAAAGCAGATACACTTACTGTTCATGCAGAGGTGGACCTTACAGACCACATTTGACCTGTGTCTGTCACTGTCTTGTAATGTATGTAGAAATAGTCACTTGACTGATGAAGGGTTTTCCTTCAGTTGCTCAAAGTTACACAACACAAGCTTGTTCAGATGCTTTTTCACTAATCAAAACATGATTACAATCCTGCAAATAGAGACCCTTACCCTAATACAGTGGAGTTTTAACATCCTTTTTTCATGAACCCCCCCCCCACACACACACACACACACACACACTCCTCACCCCTGTCTAGCTCCACTTCTAATGAAGAAATCTCGTTTTCTCCGTTGGTTGCATCTTGCATTAATCAACTTTCTGTCTTGCTCATAATACAGCCATTGTACATGACAGGCTCCAGAATTTAATCTACGGCAGAGCAGTAAATGAGACACCCTTCACAGGTGATGTGACAGGACCTTCTATGTGTTGCGCTCCTTTCCTTGAACCACTGATCCTTGCACTTGCACGTGGTCACTCAAGTGGAATGGGTACGCCAGGACAAGGTCACGAGTTCAAACAAGCACGTCTCATCAAACAACCTTGTGTCAAAGCATTCAGAGTAAAAGGCTGCTGAGAAGACGATGTCTGTATTTAATGCCGGAGACTGCTTTCAGCCAGAACGCACACACACCACACACATACATGTGTACAAACCAGCTCAACAGGAAGGCACGTGAAATATCTGCAGTCAAGGATGAAAAAGGGAACAGCGCAGATAAGGTGTGAATGTGTTCGATTTGACTATGGACGCTGGAGGCCAGTCTTACTGTAAACCTCCTCTGATGGATACTGTCAGTCTCTGAGTTTACTTTGTTGGCACAGGCGTCAAATCACTCTGGAGGTGGATTAGAATGTGTTTGAACATAACTTGCCCCCAGGGAAAGCAGCAATGAAGTGGATTTGGTTAATGGGAATCTGTCTATCACCATACCTCAACTGACTGTAAATTCAATTACAGCACTGCCTGCCTGGCTGCCTGCAATTATTTACTGATCTGGCCGACAGAGCTTTAAAGTTCAAGTGTGTGTGTGTGTGTGTGTGTATGAGTGAGGGCAGGGTTTAAGTATAGGAGTGGTGGTAGAAGTGGTTGTGGAGCATCCCTAGAGTTTATTACAACAGAGGACGGTCATGTGTCATTGCAGCTCATTGTGCTGTGGTGCCAGTGTCCCCTATGACTGCAGATCCTTTGTCACTGACAGTAAAAGGAATGGAGGTGATTAAGCAGAATGATGCGCCTCTAAATTGGTTTCCACAAAGAAGCTCTTGAAAACTTGCACAGAAAAGCACATGGATGATTTGTTTCCTCTTTGTTGATTTCTAAGTGTTTCTCCTAAACATCTGCTTTATATAGCACTCATAGAAATGTAGAATTTCAACCATCGTATGTTATTGGAGGAAAAAAGACATGGGGTCCCTTAAAAGTCTGTAATGTACAAACTAGCAAGTCTTTAAAAGGTGTTAAATGGGTCTGTTAAATGCCCAAAATGCATAGAACATAATGCTAGTCTACTCAGTTCCATTTGTTCCATCCTAATAATTTATATTGCAATTAGGAACCAATTACAGTATTACTAGCTTTTCAACCTCCAGTGACAAATGATTCTGAACAATAGGAATCAAGGCAATGGAATATAGTAAATGTTCCTAAATTCTAGGAGTCACAAATCTTTGCTAGTATGGCCATGAAATAGAGATTGGATTCTATTCTAAGTACAGTACTCCTTAAAAAGGTCCAAAGTTCCAGGGACCCTGTAATAAGACTTCATTACACTTGTGAACTTTACATTTTAAAAAAGTTATTATCATGAAGAAAATTAAGGTTAATAAAGTTAGCATATTTTCTTTGTTGTCTATATGTAATAAGTAAACAAATAGTTCAATCAATCAATCAATCAATCCAATAAGTATACATAAAAAATCCAAAAAAAACTGCATGTAATGTATAATGGACATGTATTTTATAACATTAGACCAACATCAGAGCTGGTCCAGACTATTGTCCACTTCCACATTATCCCTTTGAACATCATTCCTTCCATTAGTACCATTACTTCATGGTACCTAACAAAGCAGGTACACTCACTGTTCATGCAGACGTGGACCTTACAGACCCTGTAGACCACATTGGACCTGAGATTGTTGACTCACTGTCCTGGTGCTGTCATTGTCTTGGAATGTGCACAGAAATGACCACATATAGTCACTTGAAAGGTTAATAAAGGGTTAAGGAGTCCTCCAAAATCCACAGTTATGTACTTTGCAGGTCTGTGGCAATAGAAATTAGATTTGGAGGCAGCAGGGTCTAAATGAAGACAGACACATTTGCCCACACAGTCACTACCCTCTGGTCAGGCTGTCAGCATCAATCAGTCTGCGTAATATTTTAATGGGCAGGGGTAATGTATAGCCACTAATCTAGAGACCGCTGACATCCTGCTGGCAGTTGGCCAGGTGGGTTTCCCTCTCAAACTCTACCCTTTTTCACATTTCTGTTCCTGTGCGTCTCTTCCTTTTCTCCATATTCTCTTCTACCCCCCAGTCTTTTTACCCTCCCTACCTTTGGTCTCTCATTACAGCCTTATCACAACTATTAATCTCACACAAGTACTTCACTCAGCAGGTCTTATTGTGAGAGCCACCTGCCCAGAAGTGGGACGTAATGAATACGAAGATTGCTCCTTCCACATCAGCAACCCTCATTGCCCCCCCCCCTCTCTTACTCTTACATTCACTTACTATGATTTATATCCTATGTCATTTTCCACACATTGACCTAAAACTTACTAAGTGTTTGTTGTCATTAGGTAATGCTGGCATCATTGTATTTCCAGTTGAGGTACTGTGATGTTATAGAGTTTGTCTAGCTGACGTAATTCACCAATGTTTCTTGTCATAACAACCCATGCTTGGGCCAGCTGGGACACTGGTGAAACAGGATGCCTACAATCCTTAACCAAACTATCCTCCAGTGTGTTTTTCCCCCCACATATGTCTCTAAAAATGTCACAAAAACAGGCATAATGACACTTTTGCTGTAGAATACATATGCGTCCCTTATCTGATTTCAAAGACCTCTGAATAGCCACCACTGAGTGAAAACCATACAAAATTCTAAGTTTGAGAGACAGTCAAGAAAAGCTGTCTCTTTTTAAGCATGACCACCGAGCATATTTTTTTAGTTATCGAGTGAGATTTCAAAAGGTTTCTTAAGACCAAACAGTGCGTATTTAGCCGTAGAAAAACATGCACTTATTCAGCTGAAGTGAATATTTGAAAATCAACCAAAGTTGGAATAATGTCTTTAGAGGCAGTCTTCATGTCTGTCTATAATTGAAAAGGAGACATTTACTGTTTGTTGACACCTACATGCCTCTTAGCAGGCCTGCATATGCATACAATGTTATGTTACATTACATATGCCGCAAAAAAGTACCAAACCTATTCTTTAGGACAATTGCATTTCTCGGTCCAGTCTTATGTAAACACAGATGGATTTGTCAGACTCCGACAGCTCATTTAAGATGGTGACTGAAGTGAGTCATTCTGTCTCTGAAAGGATCATATTCTCAGCTTCATGCTACAAACACACGTCATTCTAAATCCTGTAAAAGCACCATTATTTATTCCATCAATGTTTATTTGTTTGCACATGTTTGATGCAAGAAATATATTTTTCACCATACAGTATATTTCATTGATTAGACTAGATAGAAATGTATTGATCCTCCAGGCAAAGCTCTCAGAAAATTGAGCTTCCAATCACAGCACAAACACTGAATATACACCCACAAAACAGCAAAACAATAACTCTGAAAAGAAAACAGTATTGGAAAAAAAACACACAATTTCACATTGTAAAATATTAATCAAAAGAAATAACAATCTAATTACTATGACTATTTAAAAAGAAATAATAATTTCTCTCTCTCTCTCTCTCTCTCTCTCTCTCTATATATATATATATATATATATATATTATTGTGCTACTTTGTAAAATTTTATAATTTTATAATTTTTCTTTTATCTTCTATTCTCTCTGTTCTCATTTTCTGTAGTACTAGTGTTTTGTGAATGTTGTTGCACTGACTGGAGTAGCAATGACAATAAATTCTATTCTGATACATAGATGACTTACCATACATTCCATAACTAAAGCATGCTCTCCGTAGTATTGATGAATGCTTTTAGTACTGGGTCAAACTTTCCTTTAACAAAGAGTAACTAAAAACCTGTGGTACTCTTTGAACTTACTTATACATACATATATATATATATATATATATATATATATATATATATATATATATATATATATATATATATATATATATAGGGAGAGATTTACTACCCATTCATGTGTAAACTGTTACACATAAATAAAATCGATAGCCTGAGATGGATCCATGTCATTTCTTGTCACTTTAAAATGTATTGTTTTAACTGGTATTTTTAAAAATGCAAATAAAGTTACTTTAAATTTTACATTTCCAAAGCTGAAAATGTACCAATTTTGTGTGTGTGTGTGTGTGTGTGTGTGTGTATTCTGGTTTCAATAAACAGCTGTCGCGTCAGATACAATTTTCGAGTCATTCTCTGTTGGTTTGAGCAGTTGGGGTTGGTGTATAAGGATAGTGTGTACACTGTACTATCAGTTTGAAGCATCAGTATTTATTTATATATATCTTTAGGTTTTAAATGGGTCTTATTTGTCCTGTGATATTAACCCCAGTTCTTTTGGGAAAAAAGTAGTTTCTGTGGAATGCATTTCTTTTTTTTCTCGACTGTCTACATATTTTTACTTTCCTGTTTTGATTACACCCCCATCTCTGACATTTGCTCTGACAAATACCACCCACAGACAAACCTTTGAGGCAGTACACAGACATGATTTCTTTTGCTTTATTGAAAACTTTACAGCAGGAATGACTGTATAAAAGTCCAACAGCCTTTAAGCTGGCATTGTGTGTTGCCCTGTGGAGGAGAAATAATGACAAGTAAATGGATGATTCACCTCCCTTCAGGATTCTACACACGATATGTAGATTCTGTTTATATTCTGTTAATTCAGTGACATAGTTACAGATGTTGTCTCATTTATCACTTCATAACTTATATTTTTAATTATTTTTATTCATTATATTTATTCTTAAAAGTTAGTATGCACTGCAATTGTCTTAATTTTTTCATTTAGTCTTACACTATTTCATATTTTTGCATTTTGGAATATTTTTATGGTTTTAATCTTCCCCTCATTTACATTTAACCCCTTTTCTATTCCTCTTTTCTGCTCATACATACACATATATATAATTAGCTCAATTGTTTCTTTTTTCTTTGCACATTAAACCATTTGAAGTTAATGATAGCAACCAGACTAAACATTGAAGGGAAAAAAAATCATTCTAAAATGTTACTGGAAGTATGAAAGTGCAGTTGAAGTGCAAGAAAAATTCAGGACCGCAAAAAAAATGTGTGATTCTGTTCCTTCGTGTTATCAGCTGTATCTGGACCACAATAGATGTCAATTTGAGAACATTCAGTGATAAAACAATATAATATAACATTGTGAAAATTAAACTGAGTTCAATAAACACCTACTTTGTAATTATTTAAAGTGTGTATATATATATGTGTTTTGTGTGAAGAACCAGAGAACACAGTCAACTCTTATAATCATTCTTAAATCTGTGTCGTATGTTGTCCTTTAAACCAAATGCACTCCATGACCCCATCCCCCTGCTACACACCCGCTTGGTGGGACAAAGTATGTGTTGTTATATGAGGGGCTTTAGATGTGTAATTACCCCAATCTACTCTGCAGGAAGCTCCATAAACGCACAACTGCATACCATCGTGCACCTGATATTTACACTTTGTAGGGGAGCAGAGAAATTCTTCAAACCAGCACATAAACATGGATGACAGCAGGTACTGGTAAATCTTTTGAAGCTAGTATTGCAGAATGAAATACAACATCAGAAGGCAAAAAGAAAAAAAAAAAGTTTTACACCCACGCATATGCTTCATTAACTCTTCACTTTAGCATGTGGAAAGAAATTAAAGTAATTATCATTTCTTCCACTCTCATTCGCTGTGAGGAATCTAGGTCTTTTAATCGTGTGTCTGCCGAGTGTATGGTTCTGGTATTTGCCTTCAGATTTGCATATTAAGCAGTGCATGAAAATGGGTGACCTTTTCCTTTTGACCCTGAGGGCAATCGTTTACATTCCAAATTCACGTGAAAGAGGAAGGGCCGAGCAGAAGAGAAAAAGCAAGAGACAGAAAATTAAAGAGAGGGGGAGGTGCAGCAAAAGTAGCACAACGATAAATCACTGTCACCGTGGAAATCATATACACAATCATGATGACCTGGGCTTTTTTTTTTTTTCTCACACTCATGCAGGGATTTACACAGGAAGGTTTTGGTTCGCAACACAATAGAATAAACATGTTTCTGATTTTCAAAAGAAAGAGTGGATGATAAATGAAGTGTAGAAGAGAGAGGGTGAAGCCAGCAATCACATGAAACACGTTGCCTCAAAATGAGAGATCTGCAAAAGCAGGATAAACCAGTTGGTATTGGCATCAAACAAATCACCAAACATTCATGCATAACAACACATAGCAAAACAATGTAACACACACACACAAAGCATTTTCATTTTAATGCTTTCAAGGTAGATGAATTTGAGAAAACATGTTCTCACACGTGTGTGAAAGAAACAACCTCTGGGAAGGATTTGCATTTATGAGAGATCAAAGTTTAAAGACCTGGCCTGACATACAAGCATTTTACAGGTTCAGAGCCTTCATTCTTATTTATTTAATCATTCCTTTCACAATCAGCTGTGTGTGTAGGCAGAGGTGTATTATGTTAGATTGCTTTTCACAGAGCAGGTTTTCAGCACTGATTTATTGAAGAGAAAAAAAAATAAAGATATCCAAGAATATGAATTGATCTACTATGTGCATTATGTATTTGATCATGTAATTCATTCAGTACAAAGTGTGTTAAATTGCCACATAATTTACAAACACTGAAAAAGTAAACTTTTTTAAAATTATGAGTCTCCTGAACTTAATTTTTAATTGTGAATCTGAATCAACAATGACCTAGTTGTGACTGAAGCATTATAATTTCCAGTGAGAATCCGGGTTTTAGGACTACTTGGCTTTATCTGATTTCAACATGAATCTGTTCATTTGTTCATCATGACAGTAGATCTTCATTTGCGGTGGTGAAATCAAACTGAACAGAAAAGACCAAGATATTTTTTTCCTATTCGTTGGCGCTGAATGTTTGGTACATTAAAAACAGATGTGCAAAAAGAATTATATGGGACAGCATATTTAATTGAAACTGGGAAAATGGAAAACTTTTCTTCAGAAGGTACACATTCCTTGATTTTGCAATTATATTTCATATTTAGAACATTATATGAACACCCTTATCCATCAGTAAATTCATCACAGACTAATTGATCATTTGACATCAGGGAAAGTAAACAGGGGTAGGGTTTATTTCTTTAAATTTTGTCTAATGGATATTTTTTATTTTCTACTATTTAACCGCTGTTTCTACTGTCTTTATGCCAGAGGATAAATCATTGCATTTTCCCGCACCACTACCCTGATGCATCTTTATTCCTTTCTGAGCCTTTATAGCACTGCCCTTTGACCCCTGAGATCAGTCATTTTGCAAGTAGAGTGTGACTGATCCTCCTGCAGCTCTTGCTCCTCTAAAGACAACCTGACAGCATCAGCCCATCCCTTGTGTCTTGATGTGGGAGCCTTGGTTTAAGTGCCTTCTGCATTAGCATTCCTCTGCATTCCTTGACTGGACTTGACATGGTGTCATGCCAGTGAACGCAAGTTCAACCATGTCCAAGGTGCTTATTTTTTCACCCACAAGATAATTTCCTTCATAAAAAAAATAAACACAAGCTGCATTCCTAAATATGAGGTTAGAATATCACACCCACCCAATCCCACAAAGGAGCTCAACGCGTCTTTGAAGTCAAATATGTGTTCCTATTTAACGCCCAAGAAATGATAGTGTGTGCTGAGCCTTTCTCACTGCTTTGTTAGTGAAGACAGTGTGACAAATCAGTACAAAATACAATAAAAGCAAAGGTTGTTTTACTGAGATGAATATTTTCGTGTATAGGATGAATTATGACTCATGTCTGTGGATGTGGGAATGCGGTGAGATGTTTACTATACAGCGCAGTTCTCACTCTCCAGTGGTAAACTTTATAACCTGCCGGCATTCTTGCAGAAAGTAGAGACGCTGGGAAACATAAACAGAGAAGAGGTGCAAATGCACGACAGATCAACAGACCAGTCCTCAGGGAGAAAAAGGAGTGAATGAGCTGACAGTTGAGGTGAAACACACATGCAGAGCCTACGACGTGAGCATGAGGTAGTTACATGACTGCTGACATTCAGGAGAAGGTGGACACTGCACAAGGCTGCACTGTTAGAGGGCAAAACGAGGGAAAGAAGCAGCTGTCTGCCCAGGCAGGCAGTGATACGCCTGCCCCCCCAGCTGTCAGAGCCTGGAGAAATGGTCAATTCACATACAGGACATTGGGTCAGTGTTCAAGGACTGATGGGACATCAAACCTCACACCACATATTCAGGAAGGTATGTGTTCTTAAAAACATGCATCAATCTGAAACACACAGAGGCACATTTAAGAGCAAATGTATCAAGCACACACTGGCATAACACTAAACACATGCAAAGGAAGAAAAATACAAAATTATTTATCTTACAATTGCATAAAAAATGATAAATTATTAAATAAACATCTAAAAATTATGATCAATGTTCTTTAGCGGCTGTTGCATCAGCATACCCTGTGCATTATATATTTCCTCTAGGCATAGTATATGATGAAGTAAAATTATTAAAATGACATCCTCTTCTTCTGCTTATTTGAAAAACCCAAACCCACTGAATATGAAACTCAGAACAGAGTATCGCAGATGTGTCTGGTAGTGATGCACTGGTTTTTACATCACATTAGGGCCGTTCTCACCAGTCAGAAGTGCCGTGCCCGAGGGTATTAAGTCTTTTTCTTAGGAGGAAACGGGGTTGGGCGGTAGAATTTCTAGCCCAAGCAAATCGATGGGCCAGGTAGGGGCTGAAGTTCCGGCCGGGTGGAGGTCGGGGTGGAGGTAGGGTGGGGTTAGTTCTTCAAAGCGTTATCTGTTATCAAATTTCGTTTGTTAATTATTTATTTTATTGTTACTGTTGCTTCTTTGCTTTTGTAAAAATAAATTTGGTGCTGTTACTCCGTTAATGTTTTTTTTCTTTTGTGCAGCAGTCATAAGAGCCTATAGGTGCCAACAGCTATTGATCACATGGTTTTTGTACGCGACAGTGACCATAGTAACACATCAGCAACTATTAGTATTCTGATGCTGCTGAACAATATACCAACACAAGTGCCTTGCTCGCCCACCTCCGGTAATGAATGGGCTACATGCCAGGTAAACAGGGCTCTTTTATATATGAAAGTGAGCATTTTAACACACACCAGCAACTATTATTATTCTGAGGCTAAACAATAGTGAGTAAACAAACACACAACAATCCATAAATAGTTTTTAAATTCAGAATTATTTATTACAAATAACATAATTTGGAATTAAAGGTCTTTCCTTCGTGTTCACATGGACATGTTAATTCCGAATAAGCATTTACATGGGAAATGGGTTTATTCCACTCAAGTTAATTTGGCTTTAAGAGCTGGTGGTACAGAGAGTTCTGATTGGACAAAACGCCCATGTGACGTCTTGCCATCTACCAGAAGAAAATAACTGCATCCACTTCCTGTTTTGCTTTCATTGCAACTATCAACATGGAATACCTGATAGGCCTACATGATAATATAATTCTTCCAATGCTCCAATCAAATAATTTACTTCACTATGACTCCAACGCTAGCCTCGTTGGCAACAGTCATCTCAGAAAATGTTCTTACACTAATGTCGGAATATGTGCGTGCCGGCGTAACGAGCTGACACAAACCAGTGGGTTTTTTTTATTGTTGTTGTTATTGTGTGTTTTTAACTTATTTTCCTCATGTTGTGTGTACAGTACTTTGGCTTCCCCTGTGGATCTTTTTAAATGTGCTATATAAATAAAGTTGATTGATTAATTTACTTACTGTAGATATTACATTGCTGGGGGGGGGGGGGGTTATTCCAGATGTTCTTCTCAGGACTTTCAACACGATTTTAACACTGAAATAGTTCAAAGAGGATCCTATCATTGTAAATTGTTAAACGTCACAGTTATGAAAGATGACAGCACTGTTGAAAGAAGAAAATCTCGCAAAAACATATTCAGACCATCGAGGACAACTCTAGGTCTAAGTTTATTATTTTTTCAGTACACTGTATGACAGAAATGAATGGAATGTACAAAAACGGTTTGTGCAATGCTCATGGAATCAAAAGAATTTACCATGCATTTATTAGTGTATAAATGACTGTATAATATAATTCAACAGAGGTTCTTAAATATAACTGACTGAACATTGCCAAACATGTCTGACTTGTTAAAAATAAACCTACTGCAAGTCATTGAAGCCTTATTTCACTTCCATTTTATTATTTTAATGTCACTTTACATTGCTATGGTCTTCCTCTTTGTCTAGTTTTGGTGTTGTACAGGACACTTGAGTAAAAAAAAAACAGTCTTGAATGAGTCAGTGCTCTAATCAGGTTCAGACGAATATAACAAATAAAAAAAAACTATATTCCATCCTCTTGGGGTTTAGATTTGCCAAAACACTTCACATGAAATTTTTTAAAGCACAGCACGAAGAAATATGTCCATGCACATGCACCTTGATTCAGTTTTTTGACTGCGCTGCATCTAAGTGTCATATTTCAGGCCATAGCAACAAAATCGGCAGCTGCGCAGAATATCCGAAACTTAGTCCCGCCCCTCGTCCGTCCAGCCATTCCAATCTAGCACCCATCGTTACTTAATTGAGACAAGACCAATAATGTTAAACTGGTACTAGCTGTTTACAGACTGTTTGGGCAGGAATTATCTTATTTGGAATTAACATCGGAATAAACCAGTGACTTTATTCGGAATTAACGTTTTCAATAGGAATTAGGTGTTTACGTGGTCATCTTAAAGCGGAATTAACTTTTATTCCGAATTAAAGAGGAATAAAATTCTCATGTAAACCCACCTAATGGGCTGTGGCAGAATGACGTTTGGCAAACAGGTCGTAACCCAGGAGGTCCGGCAGGTCAGGTACAGGTGCTATTTGATGGTGGTGAGTATTTGCCTATTTGTCACTAATGCCACCAACCCTGCTTTTAAATACACAGCGTCACCTCTTGAATTGTCTTGCCAGCTTTGAATAAAACAGTTTTTGATCAGCTGAGCATATGGCCAGTGAGAAGGTAACAGGTTTCATATTAGTGTTTGTAAAATTCAGTAAGATTTTTAGTTGAAGTGCATAAATCTTTGAGCTACTGGTTTGATTAATTGAATGTATGACATATTCTTTCATCAAATATAAGCTCTTGGGTACAATGTCTGTAGAACTGCAGATTGACAGGGACTTGAGGATAAAAAAAACACCCATAAATATCTTATTTCTCATCCTCCCAATACTGCCACAAGACTAATTTCTTGGTTTCCAACAGTTGTCAAAGATAACATCCAGACACTTGTTAGTTTTTGACAAAAGGCATTGTAGTGATGTGAATGGTGACAGAGTGGAGGGCAACTACATCTGCAAAGAAACTGCTGCTCAGCCTTGTCAGGATCAGGCTTGGGGTGGAGAGCAGGCGCCCAGATGAATATGTCGATAAGAGGAGTATAATGTGAACAACACAGGCGACAGCATAACAATTATAAAGGACAGGGCATGTCTAAAAGATGTGCAAGAAATGACTCCTGTATAACTCAGGGGTTTTGTGAATGTAAACTTAGCAGCCTGAATTTACTTAAGGAACAAGAAAAAGAATATCATACTATCCCACATGATGCTATTGTGTCAAATTTTCTCCCATTGTTGCTGTTTGTTAGATCAACCTTTATCTACTATTTTAACTCCTATAACAAGTTAAATCCACTATTTCATATGAGAGGAGGATTGTGCATTTTTTATGTCTGCTGCAGAAAAATATCAATGATATTATCAATATTCCCACAGAACAGCAGATATAAAGACTAAGAGCCTGGTGATGATTGTGTAATGATTTTTCAGTTAGTGTCATCAGCTTTGTCTCTACAATAACTTGTACATGAATGAATAACCTATCAAGATGATATTTCGATTTTCTATTGTGAGTGTAAATTGGAGCATTATATATTCATCTTAATAGTTAATAAGCTGAAAATAAATTGATTAGTAAATCATTAAGATACAGCAGAATCTCCACTGTAATGTAAGTGAAAACACTGCAGTCTGATCAGTTGAAAGGTGTTGCTGTGATATGTATAAACCAGGTATAAGATGAAAAATGTCTCATATCACTTGAGCACAGTCCAACAGCAGGTAGCACGAAAAAGCACAGCTTTTGGTATTTCCTGAGGCGGAAAGCAATGCCATGAAATGTACAATGTGGAAGAAAAAGATGTTAAAGAAACCACAGAGGAAAAAATCAGCTAGCAGGGACAGAAAGATAAATGACTGAGGTTTGGGCAGACAGCATGGAAATCTACTTATATTCAAACACCAATTAAGTTTGACTGCATTGTAAAGTGTGGTTTAACATCTGTCTCCACATAGTAGAAACGTTCAGAGAATAAAGTTGAAGAGATAAGAAAAGACACAGATGGTTCGATCAATACAGTAAACAGCAAATGCCTGTCAAAGATGTTGGCAACAGGATGACAGTGTCAGTGCAGATAAAGCTGGAAAAGACTGCTTTGGTTTAATGCAGCATATCCAAAATGTACAAGTAAACAAACACCACTCTCTTTACTTCTCTGGGTGTCATTAGTCTATTGTAGTTTCAAAGTATCATAGTATCATATATATATGCTTTTAGAACTGCTCCTTTTATTCTTACAGCTCACTTTCACTATGACAACTTACTATCACCAGCCACCAGCACCTTGTAGTAAATTGGAATGATTTACATAAATTTTTTTGTCAGAATATAGTTATAATATATAGAATCTCAGTCATATTGAGTACTATGCAAATTAAATGTTCCCATCAATTTTTGTGGAGTCACTACATTACTGGAGTCCTGTTTACAAAAGCTCAAAGCACAATCATAAACCATTCTCACTACTCTTCCAAGCAATATACCCTCCAGTGAATATGGGGCGAATGTAAATCTTTTAAGTACTTTGTCCAACAATGTGGTCATTACCTGAAGTATGAGCCTTTTAATGTGTTTTTTTTTTTTTATGAAAAAAAAAGCATAAGAAATATGGAATAATCTTTTGCACAAGCCAACTCCTGGGGAAATTGCCAGTGGCAAAAGCTGAATGTGCTTTTGAGGGCTTCAAAACCAAAAAGTTTTCAAAGCCTTTGACACTTTGAACCCCTCGTGGTTGCCCTCAAAAAGATTTTGACAGCATACTCTGTCAGTTGTTTAATGGAATGAAAAGTTAAGCTAACTGCTGCTGGTTTCAAGACTTGTGGACTTGACTCCACAACCTCCTCTGAAGTGGAGGGATGTAGTAAATAATGGACACCAGGAACAGCGAGTGCCTGTGGCTGAACTGGCAGCAGGAGGTCTGAGGTTGATGTGATACTGACGTCTGACAAGACTGTAGATGTGCAGCTGAGTTGCTTTGTATCTTTACCTCCGCCAAGGAGGTTATGTTATTGCCAGAGGTTGTCTGTCTGTCTGTTAGTTAGCAAGTTACTCAAAACGTTATGGATGGATCTTGATGAAAATTTTAATGACGTGTTGGGGGTGTCACATGGAACAAATGATTAGATTTTGGTGATGATCCGGAAGAGATGCTAGATTCTGGATCACTTTGAAATTTTACATTGCAGTAAATGAAGAATAAATTTCAAAGTGATCCAGAAGCTAGTATCTCTTCCGGATCATCACCAAAATCTAATCATTTGTTCCTTGTGACACTCCCAAGATGTCATTCCATTTTCATCAAGATCCATCCATAACTTTTGAGTTATCTTGCTAAATAACAGACAGATAGACAAACAAACTCTGGCAAAACCATAACTTCCTTGGCGGACTTCTCTTCATTTGGAGGGAGGAGGTTTGCCTTGGTGGAGGTTTGTGCTCTCAGAGTGCTTTCCTAGGTTTTTTTTTTTCAGAACAAACCTAACGGCTCCAATGAAGATAAGAACAGACAACAGCTGTCTGTTCAAGTTTTCCAATGTTCACCAATTCTACTAAACTACTCATAGCACTACCTATAGTAAAAAAAAAAAAAAAACAAAGTCACTCACTCTCACTCAGCCAGCATCCTTTATAGCTACCACTTCTACACCAGAACACTGGCCTGAATCTCCTGAAAACATTAAAGTGTTCTTTCAGTCTCATTATCCACAGACAAAGCCAGTGATGCTGTGTTTGAAGCAATTAAGTCTACTGCCCCCCCCCCAAAAAAGAATCTGTCATCTAAAACCTGCAATGAGAATTGGTATGGGTTTGTATGTGTGTTTGTTGTTTTTTTTGTTTTGTTTTTTTTTTTTGGGGGGGGGGGTCTCCATAATTTCCACACATGTCCATCTCTGTTTATTTTTATTTTTTTTCAGTGGACATGTATTGACACAGGTATTTGCAGGTTACTCACATACCTATTACACTCAGTGAAGTATACACAACTTGCGTTATGGCCGAAGAATTCAACAGATGTTTTGGAAATGCAAGACAAGGCAGGCTTCAGTGAGCTTATCAGTAGCTTGGGGAAATTCCCCAGTTACATGGTTACATTCTTGGGTTGCCATCAATATGCATCCTGCCTGTGAGCTGGTGACAGGGGAAATTGCTGGTAAACAAACAACTGAATCTTTGGATGGTAACACATGAGAGAAAAAGGGCCTTTGCACTCATATTGTGTGTATATGTGTGGGCAGACAGTATGTATTCATAGCTCCCTGCACTGCATTTGCTTCCTTATCTCCCATCGACACATGAGAGGATTCCCGGAGAGCAGCCGTCCCTTTGAAATCCTCCTAGCATGTTTGTTTATGTCAAGCACTCGCGTGTTTCAAGGATTACATCTTTTCTTTTCCTTTCCTGAATTCCCCTCCTTGTTTGCCTTCAGCAGCAACTCCCATTTTCTCCTGACACACACACACACACACACACACACACACAGGCATATTTATTAGCTTTCCAGTGCACATTTCTGTGAAGAATATTACATTATCTGGACAGTTTCATAGATAAAGAATGTATGCAATAATACAGCACTTGAAAAACTGCAGACATATGAGAAAACAGGTAACTATTAAAACAGAACACAATCTGAATATCCGTATCCAGCCAGATAACATCTTTATGTTTATCTATTTTGCTACGTGCATTTAAAAAAGAAAACATTTCTTTGCTTTGCTGGTATTTGTCGTAGTGCGGTGTATTGTTCGATTCCTTCAATCATCCGTCGGGCTTAATGGTCAGGCTAATTAGGTCTTTAGAGAATACTGTTGTCAGACCAGTCAGACTTGTCACTGGAGAGGAACCCAGAGAGACCATTAGAGCTTCTATTGATGCCCACTAGACAATCACTGCAAGAGTTGTTCATTTCAAACTAAATGAGCCCCTGTAGCTGTTTCTAAGTATACACACAGAACGCCCCAAGTGCTGCTGGCCCCTCTCACATTTATTAGTAGTCTGCTTAGTTCCATGTTGGCAACTCTGTGTCCGAACTATACATTGCATTCAGAAAAATAAATAAATAACTCCAATACCAATGAGATCACTGATTTTACCTGAAGGGGACATTTCCATTGAACATATAAACATCATCCGTCTGCTTTGTTAATTTGTTTTTGCAGCATCAGCAGCTATGACTCTATTACATTTTCATGGTTTTCTTTTATTAAACTAAGTGCTGTGAAGCTATGAGGCCAAAGTGAGCAATTAGTTGTCCCGGTACAACAGAGATAAACAAGTCGATGGCCATTTGGCTGCTCCAAAGAGAAAAACAATGCAATACACTTAACTAAATCTATGAATAAATAATGTGTCGACTGAGGACTATATGCACATTTCAATCCACATCTTAATAGATCTGTTAATAATTCAGATCTAAGACTCAGATGAATATATAGTATGCTTTAACCACACACTAACTACTAACTCAGTGGGACAGATTTAAAGAGTTTTGGGAAAAGTATGGAATATCACCACACCTAAACATTAAGTTTAAAGAAGGGCCGTGGTCTTAGTTAAGCATTAAACAAAAATCACCGACCTGGAATTTGAGATGACATGTTTTAGCTTTTCCGATACTCAACCAAAACCACAATCCAGTCTTAATCATAATAAAAACAGTGTTTTGTGCAACATTTGTTTAACCCTTTATCAGGCAAGTGATTGTTTTGGGTAATTTCCACATACACTATATTGCCAAAAGTGTTCAGTCACCTGCTGAAGTGTTCTGCAGCTGTGTGTGTGGGCGCGCAATTTGTTTTTGTATGAAATGTATTGTGTGGCAGCAAGGATTTGTTGTGGCATAGAACCACAGCTAAACCTTGACACTGGAAAAGCTATGTTGTCCAAAATCTATTGATGCTAAAGCAAAAGATTTTGGACAAAGAGACATTGGACATTTCCATGCTCCCAAATTCCCAAAAGGGGATGGCCCCTTGATATTCCAACATGACTGTGTACCAGTGACCAACGTAAGGTTCATAAAGACATGGATGAGAGAGTTTCATGTGGATAAACTTGTCTGAATCCTGACCTCAACCTGATAGAAGACTTTTGGAATGAATTAGGGTGGAGACTGAGAGCCAGTCCTTCTGTCCAACATCAGTGTGTGATCTCACAAATGCTTCTGGGAGGAATGGTCAAAAATATTTATAAATACAACCCTAAACCTTGTGGAAAACCTTCTCAGAAGAACTTAAGCTGTTATAGCTACAAAGGGTGAACCGACATCAAATTAGACCCTATGGATTAAGAATGGGATGTCAAATTCATATGCAAGTCAAAGCAAGTGAGCCAATACTTTTGGCAATACAGTGTACATTACAGGGCTCTCCCCAGACAGTAACATAAGGGCGCAGTGGCTCCTTGTTACAATGTGAGTGTCTCCTTGGCTCTGGTGTTGTGCTGTCAGCTCATGGTGTATCATGCTTTTAAAAGTTTAAAACTTTGCACACGATATTTTTTATAAACACGTCCAGCTGATGTGAATTAGATGACCAAGCTATGTAATAGCTAATGTTGTAATGTTCTAAAAGTGATGTTCTTTTCACCTTATCTATGTTTTTCCTGTAGTTGTTATATATACAATTGGTGGAAAACTCACTTATGGTTAAGGGGCAAAATATGGTAACTTCACTGATCTTGATATTCTACATGGTAGAGAAAACATTTATTTATTTATTTATTTATTTATTTATTTATTTATACATTTATTTATTTATTTATTTATACATTTATTTATTTATATAAAAGTAATAAAGTCCTATGAAGGGTTAATAACTCAATGTGTGGCTCCAAGTACTGTATAAATATGCAGCATGTCCATTAATTATCACACCGCAGGTATTTGTGAATATTCTTTCCGGTCCACACTGGCTGTACTAATACCCCTGGTTATCTGGACTACAGCCTGCACACTTTAACAGGTTTGTTTGGCCAGAAACTCATAAGCCTTATAACCAATTTCTTGTTAATCGAACAAGCAGTACAGGTGTTGAGACGGCTAGCCAACTGATAATTATTCAAAAAAGAAGAAGAAACCATCCAATAAAATAAGAAACTAATTTTCTTTACACATTCAAGTGCCTTATCCAGGAGTTTGGTAACTCATGTGTGAAATCATCACTTGGGAAGAACCTTCATCACTTGATGAAATGTCTCCCCAGTCTGTCATTATGGGTGAGTAGACGATTAATATTCATTATGAATATAGAACAGCTGGTATCTAAAGGCAAAGCACTCACCAACTATTCAAGGTAACAGTTTTATAGGGAAGACCTTCCTCTAACACACACTGAAACCCAGATGGATTTAACCAAATTGGAAAGACAGGTATTAAATGGCAAAGGTGTCACAAGGCTGTTTTTAACAGAAGCTATTAGAACCTTATGGGTGGACCCAGGCTAATTAGTACCAGATATGGCAAGAGTACCGTATTTTCTGGACTATAAGGTACACTTAAAAGGCTTTAATTTTCTCAAAAAAATTACAGTGCGCCTTATGTATGGATTAATTGTGGTTGTATTTTGTGATGATGCGTTGTTAATAGCAGATAAAGAGTGCCCTCTAGTGGTCAGATTAAGTGCAGTAACGTGTGGTTTGTACTTCCACTGTTCCTGTAGCAGTTCACGAAGGAACCGAACGGACATGTTTTTTTCTTGCTGTGTGGAGGGCCAGGAAAACGTACACCTTTAAGTATTTTATGTTCAGTTTTTGTGACAATTCATAGCAAAATGTATCTGATGTGAACCTGTGTTGTTGAATAAAATGACAATAGAAATCATAAGTTAACCACCAAATGCTAATTGATAGCGTCTCAATGGATTTTTCCATTCAATTTAGCATCTAGCTAGTGGTTTATTTTCATGTCAGTGTGTAATGGCATATAAATGTGCTGTATCCTTGCAGTGTAAAACTGCAAAGATATAGAATACACCTCAGCCTGGGGGCAGCCTGGGGGCAGCCTGGGGGGCAGTGGTGTACCGATCGATGGCAAAACGATCCTCAGACAGGCGTAGCCGTTAGAACTCAACAGTGTTGGGAGTTATTGTGAATACACTCATTAATATTTGAACAAAGGTGAGAGTTATTGTGAAGATGTTTAGTAAAGTTTAACTGACTGATTCATGTGATTCTTTTGTTTCACCTAATGCGACTTATAGTCGAGTGCGCCTTTATATATGAAAACAAATCTAAAATTCAGTGGCCCATACATGTAGCTGCCAACACTCACATTTTTCCTGGGACTCTCCCGTATTTCAGACCCATCTCCCGTCCCCCTCCTGTTTGGTAATTTCTCCCGGTAATCACCTGTAATGCATTAGGTCTGAACATCAAAAACAAAATCTGAAGACATATAATTTGGCTGACGTCATTTTTTGACTATGTGACAACTCATAGATGCGTAGTTGATCTCTGCACAGGTTGGAATTTTGTGAGATTTGTTTTTTACTAGGATGGCGACAGATTGATTTACACATACTACACCCCAAACTAATTTCATTAGTCCCCCAACTCAATAGACTCACACAGCATCACTGACCTAACATTAGCATTAATATTAGCTAGCTAATCATTCATCAATAATATTTTTTTTTACTCATCATGCTTTCATACCAAAACTGCCAACAGCCAGGAAACAGAGAAGTAGAAGCAGGGACAGGAGAATGTTCACTTCCACCGCAAAAATGTCCCGAATTCTGCTACTCAAATGTTGGCAGATATGCAGTGGCTGTGCACCTTATAATCAGGTGCACCTTATAGTGCGGAAAATATGGTACACACATTGTTATTCTGTATATAAATACAGATAAGTGGGTGAAAAGAACTACATATATTTACTGTCATTAGAGTGACAAAGTACAGGCTTTTAAATTTAACATACTGGTAAGTAAATATAGGCCTTTATGTGTGGTTTTGTTCTGATTTAATGCAAAAATCCTAATATAAATTACCAAATTAACTTAAATCAACAATAGAAACACATTATAAATTCAGAGATTACAATAATATTTTCATTGTATTAGTTTGAATTGTCTTTTATGCTGCTTCCATCATCTTTTGTACGTTTGTTTGTTTGTTTGTTTTTTCACATAATTTCTAGTGTCTTCACTTGTTGATCTTTTTTTCCTATATTGTCTTCATCTTGTTTAATTTGTTCCAAAGGATCTGTCAACATATGATCACATAAAACAACCAAAAACATTCAATATTTCCTCCCACACACAATAAAACTAATTTGTCTGTTTTGAGAATATAAGGAACATGGATAATATATACTGAGTAAAAATAAATAATTGAATAGTTTTTCAATAATGTAGTATAAAATAGTATTATTTAGTATAGTAGTATAGTATTATAGTATAGTATTATTATTTCATACCTAGTTTCTTCCCCCTCTCTGACTAGTGCCCATACCATGTTTCCTTCCAATGCTTTTTCAATGAAAACAACCAAAAAGCAAATTATATTTTATACCATACATGGTTATCAAAGCTTCCCTGTACATGTCAATATTTTTTCATAAGTGTACTGAGTTCTGGGGCATCCCTTCCAGTGCAGACTATGAACAGTTCTGGTTTGTCATGGTTTAAGCAGTTGACCTAAAACAGTCAGATGTAATTGATGTAGCCTCCCACAGACCTAACATCCTCATACAACTGGACTAGCGCTGTGTCGTGCTCATGGCCCACTCTGACTCATGCAGCATGTGAGTGGAGCAGCGAAGTTTGGGAGGTCTATTCCAACGCAGTATAATTCATGTATTTGCATTCCTTCTCTGTCTGCTGTTATGAAGCGGATAATAGCCCTGTCTGCGGTGATGAATGCTCTATGTAGACATATCAAATGGCTCAACATTTGGAAAACAAACTTTCCTGCTGACTCTCTGTGCTGCTGTAATGAAGAGAGAGCACCCTCATCTATTATGGGTTCTGTCTGTCTAAATTTCATATTGTCAGTCCAGCTTCGAGCAGAGAAGTCTGCTCGAAGCTGGACTGATAATATGACATTTCTCTGCGTTTTGAAATGCCATCTTACATGACTATGTTCTGTGTAAGTTTCCCACCAGTTTTTTTATTTTTATACTGACTAACCCACAATGACCCAAGCAGCCACTGCCAACCAAAAGCATCTACTGACATAAAATTTTTAATAACTTCTGAACCACTAAACCTATCAATACTTTGAAATAATTTAAGTAAAATGCAGTTAATCTTTTCATGGTCATCAGATATGACCCATTTGGGCATCTTCTACAACAGTGATCCACTAGTAAAATTCATGCAGTTGGATCAGTGACAGTGGATGGACACACTTGCTTTATGTTTAGTTACATGCCCCCCCCCCCCCATTGTTTTTTGTTCTGTTATTCCACACAGAAACAAATTTGTGTGAAACTGGCGTACCTATTTAATAGATTGACCTTTTGTCAAAATGGGACCAGTGTCATGTGTACTCCAAAACTATATCTTTTGAAAAAAGGTCCCAGAGTAGGAAGATCTGGAGACGGTGTCATTTCAGCACCCATCTTCATTAGTAAAACATGTGTTCACATCCATGACATGACCACATGACCGGTCATCAGTGGTTCGGTGGTGGATTGGGTATTGCATTGAAATGTGTCTGGCATTCTGAAAACCTGTCTGTGAGGTTGTGGTAATGTGTGCGCTCTGTCTGCCAAACTACCACTACACCAGCTGCGCCGCGCTTAGACATGCCTTCAGTTGGTGAGCTTGGTCTAAAGTCAGCCAATCTGTCACTGCGTCAAACTGGATCAGTGATCACCTCCCACAAGTGCGCCGCCACAGCCATGTTGGTGTGCCGGGGTTTGCCAAACTACCAAACTGATCTGCGCCGGCTGGAAACTAGCGTTGCACAGGCTCCACCTGTGATGATGAGCAGCAATGACAAAAGACATTACAGTTCAGTTGGGTTTTGAAGTGTGTTCATTGTTAAAATTGTCCAAAACACGGGTGTGCATCATACAAGATGTCTTTATTGACACCTCTCTCTTTCTTGTCAGTTTCCTCAGGTTTCCTCTCATGTGTTGATTGCTATCCATGGCTTGTTACTACGCTATTGTAACTACATAGCACAGGAAGTTCACTACTCACTACTCTGGTTCATGCGTCACACAAACAGCAGTATCACTAGAAACTAGGAAAAAGGACTAGGCAACAGGTGCATGGATGATCCAATGACCAAACACTATGTTCAGGTGCTGGTAGTGGGGTTTATTTGCCTGGTTATCACGAGTTTCTAATGCTCTGTCTGCGAGCTATGGGGTCTGGCCAACATGTTAAGACGAACTGTTTCCTGCAGTGTGTGGTTGACCCTCCTCCCTCAAATGCTTCAGTTTGCTACTGGTCAAAGCCAGAAAAGGTTGTGTTGAAGCTTAAACCAATCACACCACTCTGTTAGGGACAACATTCATAAAAAAATGTTGACCGATCACTGACCCTCATTAACCGGTTGACGTTGATCACTGAGAAAAGAAAACAATTGCTTTACTGGCTCACATACGCACAGCCATTACACACCGTGGCGTGCTTTAGGGCCCGGTCACACTTTGGCCGTTGTACAACACCCAGGCCCAGTTACCTTTAAGTCTGGATTCTAAAGCCAGTGTGACAGCAATCATTGATGCGGTCAACCATCGGTCAAATGGACGTCGGTTAACATCTCTAGCTTCTGTATAGAATCCTCTGGTTTCGGTTGCAGTTCGGCACTGCCTTGGCACTGCCCGGAGCCAGTGGAGTTGCTCAATGTTGATTGGCTTCCGATAAAGAGGGTGGAGTTCCCGATTTCTCCAGAGTTTTGAATTCTGTACATAGCCTGTCTGGCCACAAAAGTTGCAGCAACACAGTTCAGTGTTGTGTCAAACTAACAGATGTGGGTAATTCCAGATTCATCATGTCAAAGTCCTGCTATTTATTGGTTGAAATTTGTTCATTGAACCAGCCCATTTTGATGAGCACAATGCCTCACCCAGGTAAATGGGATAGTTCGTGTAATCACCTGTGTTCAGTGAACAGGTTTGAACCAATACATGGCAGGACTTTGACCTGATGAACCTGGAATTACCCACCTCTGTACACTAGAATGGGTGGGTACAGGCTAGGGGTTTATAGCTGTGTGTGACAATGTTTGATTGCTACACTGATTTGCTTCAAGCAGTCATATTTTTGTCATATTTTTGGCCAAATTATGAAGTCAGCCTTACTTTACTCCCGTAACACTGCTGCCTCATTTTATACAGGTATCACAGTTTGGTGCAAAAATATGCTGGATATTTTCTGGGCCTGTCACCTGGAGTGTTCTGCAAATTACATCTAAACTGTAAGCATTACAGGTAACTAGTTACTGTTATCTATAAGTAGTTCCTTACTTTACAATATTATTATCTTAGAATTGTAATGGGACTCCTGTGTTACTTTGGAGTTACATTAAGTAGTCAGAATAAAGTAGCAGTATCACTATTATATACAGTTATCTATAAGGATTCAGCACAGAAACAAGTAAAACTTCAGCAAAAAAGCTACCAAGTCATAAAAATTTCCCCCCTCTCTCTCTCACCGGTTGCCTCCTGCTGCTTTTTGCTCCACCCACTTCCACCCCTCCCCCTCAGCCAATGCAGGGTTATACCCTAATGTGTTACAGAATAGAAAATACAGTTAAACGATTACATTTTTAAAATACCACAAACAATGGATGTAAAAATAAAGCCAAAAGTGTTTTGTAACATGTTTAACATGTACCAAGTAAAATATTACTGAAAATTGATTAGTAATGCCTTACTCATTACATTGCATTACATCAAAAAGTAGTAATGCATTAGTTTTGTAACTTATAATTCCCATCACTGGTCACCAGTTCACCACTAATCTGACAAATACAGCTGAACAACAATTAACCTTCATAATAATGAGGACGTATTTGGACAGTGTAAAGAACATACAGTGCAATTGATTCCACCTAGGGGATAGTGGGAGTGACTATGTTACACACCACTACGGAAATCCACTCACATTTGGTGGGTTGGCAAGTGTTAATGTCAAGCCCCTTTGGAAGCTCCTTAGGTTTAACCATATGCCCAACGTGCTCATGGAACCAATGCACACATGGCAAAGCTACAGCAGATTAGTAGATCCAGTCTCCTTCTGGAGACCATGTTCTGTATGAAGCCCTAAATAGAAATAGAAACATAAAAGTTTCCAGGGACACATATTGTAACCAGAGGTGAAAAAAGCCCACTTGCATAAAAAGGTATTTAAACTGTAAAAGCACGGTGCTCAAATGAACCCAAATTACAAAAGTAGGCCTTTCTACCAGTGCAAAGTGAACAAAACCACCCATCATATACATGTAATGTGAAGACGATTAAACAATTCCAACTTCAAATAAATTCTGGATGTTGGCAAAATGAGGAAAGATGACAGAATAATTTCCCTTACTTGTATTAAGTCTTCAGTAACAAGCCCACTCAGAACATATAGAAAGTACAGATATTAGTGTTGAACTGCAGCAAAGAGTTTCAGGAAAATAAATATTTAAAGAAAAATGAAAACTCAAGCAGCTGTTTGTTCTCACTTATGATTGTAACTATGCATGGTATTTTGAGTATAATAAACTAATCAATAACTAAATAAAGTACAAAAATACACCTTATACATTCACATATTATCTAATTCATCAATATTTTGTTATAGCCCATGTAAGTTTAAAATGCACACACACAATTTGTCTTCATCTGGTGAAATCAAAAAGAAATATTTCATTTCTTTCTCCTTTTGACATTAAGTATGAGCTGTAGTGCTTCCAGCATATTTTTCTCTCTCTTTTTTCTTTCTATAATTTAGTAGAATTAGATGTAGAGGCTTCTGTAATGGTCCCCCGGAGGCATGAAATTATGAGAGTCAGAGGGAGCAAGGTAATTACCATCAAGACTTTGGGCCTCAACCAAAAGCACATTATCCACTTCAAACAGTCAGAGAGAAATGCAAACACAGGAGTGAGATAACTACTTTGCTGTGTAAGAAAAATCCCTCAGACCACCTCATTTTTACTGTGGTCAGACACTACTTGTACTCTGCTGTAAGAGTAGTTTATTTTCTACAGGCATAGTAGATATATATTAGATTCATATTCCTTCCATTTACTGTCATGATACATTTTTGACATATTTTGTATGCAGTTCAAATAGATGTTCTGTTTAGTTTGTTTATTTGTTTTTTACGGAAAACATGTCTGCCTGTCAGTATGGTTCTAACACCTTTTGGTTGGCAGACATCTATTTTCTACATAATACATTGATTTGAAATGTTATTATCACTGAGCTCACATCATTACAGTCTACTTGGGTTCTTATTTTAGTTTATTCAGACAATGTAATTATTTATTCTGTGCTCCAGCAGCTGAGTAGGTTTGAAAAACAGGTAACACTGCAGGAGTCCAGATTTAATCACAACTCCGAATTGTGCAATGGGTCAGACCATAGGCTGTATTTAATCAGTGGATGGAGGTAGTATGGTGTGTCTGAACTAGGGCATTAACCACTTCAGTTTTCTTCAAGTTGACTTATCCGTCAATATTTCAATTTCAATAAAATACAAGAGAATGGCTAAAAACAAGCCAGTCTTCTTACCGCACCCCCACACAGGGGAGAAGGGTATTGTTTTTGAGTGGGTTTGTGTTTTTGTTGGTCTGTTTGTTTGTAAGCAGCTTTACACAAAAACTACTTGACCAAGTTCTATGAAAATTTCACTCACCAAAAATGTGTTTTTGCAATAAGATATAGGGTAAAATGTGTGTGTGTGTGTGTGTGTGTGTGTGTGTGTGTGTGTGTGTGTGTGTGTGTGTGTGTGTGTGTGTGTGTGTGTGTGTGTGTTGTTATTGTACTGTTATTTTTCTGGTTACAAGTTCAGTGCTGTTTCCTATCACCTGCCTAATGATCTACAGATGTACATTACATTCTATCTAAAATCTGGTACATTTACATCTAATGTTATTCAATACAGATGTTCATTCATTCATTGTCCTCCTCCAAATAAAATAAATATATAAACACATGATAAAATGAATGGTAAAAGTAATAGCATGAGGTGCCAGGCACAATAAATCCCGCCCCCCTTGCACATATTTTACCTGATTTGCCCTATCTCTTATCATTGCCAAAACACATTTTTTTGTGACTGTGGCCTTGACCTTTGACCTACATTTACCAACATTTTATGGGATCTATTGTGGACTACTTTTTTCCTTTCCTGAAAATGTTATGGAAATCTGTCCAGTAGTTTTTGCGTAAAGCTACTACCAGTCAAACAAACACACAAACCGAACCAAAAACAATATCCATCATCTTTGTGGGGGGTGGGGTCAAAATAGAAAATGGAGAAGGCATGGAAAAATTAGCATAACAGTTACACTACATGTTAATATCTGGGGTGGGATGTCTCTGAAATACCCTCATTATGATTTTTTAAAAGCAGCAAAACACAACAGTCAAAGTTCTGCTGGTAATAGTGAATGAAAAAAACAACTTTAAAATCTTTAAATAGACTTGAAGAAATCTACTAACCACTGTAATGATAATGACCCATGATGCAGGGTAGCCAAGCCTGAGTGAAAGGAGCCGCTGGGCTGAAAATGACCCTCCCATCTAAACGGTGTGTAACAGTATACACCACCTCTTGTTTGACTTAAAAGCAAGAATGAGGAAGACTGTCAACTGTTAATGTCTGCATGATTACCATAAACCTTTAATGCAGCAATTATCAAAATGTTTTATACAACCTGAGATCATAACACCCAGCAGATAATGGGATGTTGCAGATAATATACAAGACACCAGAATGATTCTTTTCTTTTTCAAGCTAGCACCCAGTGTCACTAGTGTTATTACACTTCATATCAAATCACATCACAAATCCCTTTTTTTACCTAAATGATGAGATGCTCAATTTCGGTTCAACTTTTCAGTTTTCGACAAATATGCAAAGATATCACTTAGCCAATAGTTTTCAGAAGATTGTGGACTTCAGGAGGCCCTATGACTTTGTCGTGTTCAGTGCTTTCCTCTATGCTGATGCCAACAGGCTCAATAAGGTGATCTGAAAGACCAGTACTTTTGTGGGGATGGAGGTGTACTCTGACAGTGGTGTCACAGAGAAGGATGTTATCTAAAATCAAGACAAAATTGAAGAACTCCACACACCCACTCCATGATGGGCTGGTCCAACCTACTCTGTCTGTCTGTTTAGATCTATTTATGTTTATATATTTAGAGCTTTATATATTTTTCTTTTTCTGTTGTATTGATAATATCTTTCGTGTTTCTTTTTTATGGTACTTGAATGTAGTGACTAATACCCAGTAAGTTTCCCCTGGGATGAAAAAGATATTCTGATAACTATATTTGATACAAAAAAATTTAAACTTGCTCAGTCCCTATACATATATATATATATATATATATATATATATATATGTACATACATATATATATATATATATATACATACATATACACACACACACACACACACACACATATTACTTCAAACCAGTGGTGGCTGTTTGTCTTTCAGATAGGGGAAGCACATTGTCGGCTTACATCATAAAATTTGTCAATTTATTTGTATGTAAATTCTGCCTCTGTTCTTTTTCTGTAAAATGTTCTATGACCCTATTATACTATGTAGGGTCTTTTCCGTGGACTTGAGGCCTTCAGGGGGTCTGATACGTTAATCAGGGGAGTCAGACCCCCTACTACTTCCAGTTTAGCACATGAAAGACCATTTTATAGAAAACAAATGGCATGCTCTATGTATGTATTGAGTGACTGTTTAATGGTTTATGTTTTATTATTAGTTTTTCATATATTCTTAACATATCTCAGTGCTTCATTTGTATGATTCCAAGTCCACATTGATTCAGTGATGCAGCCATTAAACTTCCCACAATCAATAGTTCTCAAAAAGGCATTAACTAGATGCAATATATAAGGAGATGATCTCAGTAAGTTCCTCGCTCTGAGGGGCTGAGACTCCAAGGAGAGGCAGAAAAAAATCTATAAACAATACAAACAGACCCAACAAATGATTATGTGAAGACTACTCAATCCTGACCCCAAAGGTAACCATTAAAAATGAAATAGTGCTTTGCTACTCTTAGTAAAACTGTTTTCACTAGGGAGCAGAAATTGTTGTAGTAAATAAAATGTTGGTGGGAGCGCAGAGAACCAGGCTGCAATTATTAGTCTGTTTCCCAGACCACCGGTGAAGGAGGAACATGCTCTCCTCTCTCTCCCTGTCCAATAACAGCAGGTCTTGTCTTTGCGCACCGTGAAGCTCATTATGGTTCTGAGCAGCTTCTAAATGTGAATACATTTAAATATGAGACTCTGGAGCCAGGGAATGGGCCAAGCTGTTAAGGCAATTCAAGTTAAAAATCTGCACTTTATGCACTAAACAGACTAAAAAAAACGTACTGGATAAAATTCCCATATGCTGGTTGTTAATTATGAAAAATGAGCCGACTATTTTCACAAGCAACTCTCATATTGCATTTAATGTTACTTTGTAGGGCTCAGCAGAACAATATGGCAGTTAAGAGCATGGCTTTTTCTTAGCATCATCCAGTCTCTCTCTAGGTTTCAGGGCTGTTCGGATCCAAAGATTTAATTTTCTCCATCATAAAACTGGACCTCTGTCTAGTTGTACGTATCAGCACAGTGTCTTAACCTGCTGTAGTTTTCCCGGCAACATCGCAAATCTGAAACCAGGGTCACAGAGCACAGTGTAAACAACAACCCATAGCTCTATTAAATCTAGAGAGCCCTAAAGGGGCTGTTGACTGATCTCAGTAAACCCAGAAGGCAGTTAATGGGATATTGATCACTTTCTTATATATTTTATAAATAAAGAACCAACTGAACATTTGTTTTTCCCCCTTCTTAGGTCAAACATATTACCTTCCTCTTTCATGTGCTTTTGCGCTTTTCAATCTTGTCTTTTAATGCACTTTTTGGATTTTAATATCTTGCTTATCTCTATTTTTATTTTAATGTTAATTTTAATGCATTGTTTTGATATAATTAATGTATTTATTTTACTCACATTTTATCTCTGATGATTTTAATGCCTCACTCTTCTGTGATATTTTTTTTAATGCCTTTGAAAAACCCTTTGAGTTACCCTGTTTATGAACAGCACTATACACAAACATGCCTTGCCATTAGAGGATATCTGAGATTCAAGAGCACATAATCATGGAAATGTTTCAATCAAAGTAAGAGGGTGCGTAAATCAAATATGCATCCTCCATTTTCTACTGCTGTACCTGAATGAAGTTCCATAAATTCATTTTGGGACTCTGTGGTTAAACTGAAGTGCCGTTGAAGTGTGGATGCATTTGATTCAGGTGTTGCAGCAAATACTAGGCTAATGCTAATTTGCTGTGTCCACACTGTTGCTTGCCTTACACACTGTAAAAGGGTCCCAATGTGTTTTGTTTTTTACGCATGCTGCTACTTTCTTCATGACAGTTGAGCACATAGGCATGGTTGAGTGAACTGTGCTGCCAAACATCTTTGACAGGTTCATGCACAGACAGTACGCTGGTCCAAACAGTCTGTGTGGAAGATGCCAGAGTGATATGATAGCAACCTGATGAACTTTAACAGGAATTAAACATTGTGATGCCGTGCTTTGGTGTGTTTGTGACTTATTGCATTGGTGAAGGTTTTGTGTATGCTTACCTTGAAGGGGGCTTGTTCTATCTGTTTGTAGTACTCCTACCATGCCCCCACTTGCACCATGGCCGCCTTGAAACCATTCACAAATTCACAACATTCAGAAGCCTTGCATGTTGATTGGCTGTATTCAATGTGCCAAACAAATCAGATGCTATGAGGGGTGTGACAGTGCTTGTACACTCAGAGAGCAGGAGAAGTTAGACAGCTGTGATCAGAACAAAATGGATGGCAAAATTGGTTGTGAAAATTAAATGAATTTATTGGTGGATATATGTGGAAATTATAACTGATACCGATAATCCTAAAATGCAGATTACCAGCCCGATATGTTGGTGGGGCCAATAGTTAGTCGAGGCCTAGTTTATACATCACCTTTTAGTATTGATGGGAACCTGGGCACTGCTCTGCCAGGACCAATCAGGATTTGGAACACAGTGCACGTTCATATGCTGTAAAAAAATAAAATAAAAAAACATTCTGCAGATCAGCGAGGCAGCAAAAGGTGAACCTCTTTGCTGTGAGGGACCACTGTAAATCATTTTGCTGAACTGAAACAAAAACAATCCCCCCCCCCCCCCCTTGGGGGACAAGGGGCTGGTCCTACTGTAATCTGTTAACTATGTAGAGGAAAAGTACGAAAAAAATTTATGTGGTTGTACTTGTATATTTAAATCCTTAAAACAAAGGGGAATTGTGAGGTGACACCAATTATCACTTTATGTTCACTTGTCAAAGTCAAGTGTTGAATAAAAAAAAACAAAAAAAAAACTTGGGGTTAAAGACAAGAGAGGCTGTTGAGCTTCTAGTCTTACTGTTGTATTTCTAGACCTTTGAGCAGTACCTCATCACAGCTTAAAAAACATTAACGCAATCTGCGACAGCATGTCATCATAGCTTCCATGAAACCTTTATCAATGTCAGTCTGTCTAAAACATTGTCTTCTTGATGGTAAAACTGTGAAGAATGTGTTTCATTGATTTATGCTATTTGTAGTAATTTGACTCATCACACATAGAGAAAATATTTGATGTTACAGTAAATTATGCTGCTAAATATCATGGAAAAAAAAACTTAACGATGTCCACCAGCCTACCTGTCATGTCATTTAAGGAGGTGTGTCAGATGGATAACCCAACTCATCCACCAGGTTGTCATGGTGACAACTTTGTCCCAGTCTCTAGCTGCTAGCTCTTGAAGTTTTATTATCTCACATCAGCTTTGTGTTTTGTTTAGCTTTTCAGTAAATGTTGTAAACTGGTGCAAAATGGTCGTACCACATAGATTAATTGAGCTCTGTGTTTGCTATTAACAAATTCAGTCTTGTATTGCTAATGCTCAAATTCACCATTTTTAAATAAATGCTATGGAGAGATCACAAAGCTTCCTCTTTATAGTCTACACTCACGAGCGGAGCGTACCGGGGGTTGGGGGGGCGGTCGCCCCGGGCCCACATGGATCAGAGGCCCACACGGACTTAAGCCACAACTTTCTGATTTCTTTAAAAATATATATTATATTTATAAATGCTTATTTCCTGATTGCATGGGAAAATAGGACAACTGTAACTGTTTATGTGCCCTTCAGTGTTGAGTGTGTTGAGTTCGTAAAGTTAATCTCGCATGCTTCACTTTTGCTACAAAGTAACAGTCACCACCTGTACCCTGGCTCGATAAAATTCCCACGGTTCGTGAACGCACCTTGCCTCGCTCACACCGTAACTGACATGTTTGTAAACTAACCGATTGATGCTTGGATGCACGCGCAGCCAGCCTATGCTACATCTGTCTTTTCCAGATCTAGAATGTTACATAAATAAATTAGCACTTAAAAGTGAGCATCATCTACCGGATCCTTACTTGATAAAAGAGTGGACAGAGGATGTCGGTAAGTTTCCTAGTATACAATAGTCTGACGTATACTACTTAATTTACAAACCTTCTATGTACACTGATGGAAAAACTTCGCGCCTAAAAGTGTTTAGACACATACGACTGTTATGTGTGTGCATGTGTCAAACATGTTTTACACATGAGGTGGTGTTAATAACAGAAGAGGCTGGAGTCATTATTGTCTTAACTAGAGAAATCTAGCAGGCTAATCTGTTAGCAGGTTTACTAGCAGTATCACCAAAGAGCGTATATCTAAAGAGGCCCTGTTTACAGTGACATGGCCTCTATCTACACTGAACATGGTAGTTACTAGTTTTATGAAAGCATATTTCCTTTGGTGATGGTACATTGTTTCCATCTATTGAAAGCCTCAGGGAACAAAGGCTGAGTTTTTATAAAGTTAATAATTTGCAGTGATAGAATTTTGTTTCCACGCTGTATTAAATGTTTACAAAAATTGCTTCAGGATGTTTATTATTGGAGTAATCAAAATATATACAACCCTGGCAGATGAGAGTTTTTGATTCCAGTAAACCGCTGCACTTGTTTCCACTTTCATAACAATAAGAAGATATGAGGTGAAACCACCAGGGAATGATTGAGGTGATGTATCCGGTGTGGCTTTATTTGTCTTATCTTCTCAGTGCATTTGCAGAGACATGACGGAAGGAAATGACAGTACCTCAGCCCATTTCCATGCTGCTTTCACAACCACTGTAAACTGAGACAGAAAGATTTTCTGACTGATCCTTTGAAAACACTTACGGAGACTTTACTGGCATATCATGACATGTAAGTGAAGGAAGGTAGTCCGGTTTAGCAGAGGTAATATGAAAACTGTCATTCAATGGTGCAGTTAATGAAGAGTTTTGCAGGTTACTCCCTAAGGTCCCAACACTAGATATAAACATTTCTGGTGTTTAATTTAAAGAAAAAAGTACAAAGTGGATGTTTTATGTCTGGACATAATTAGTGTCTATGAAAACTGCAGGATAAAGACAAAGCCTACATTTGTTTCTTTTAGCACATACTGGTTCCATATGTGATGTTCGTGATGCTTCGAAATTATGTTGAGGAAAAATGGGCTCAAATTTCTCCACCGGTAATCTCACATCAATAAACAGCTGCTGGCGCTGACCTGCTCAGCTTGGGAGGTCAGAGAGGAATCCTTGATTTTGTTGTCTTTCTCACTTCCAGTTCCCACCCGTGTGAAGAGCAGCATTTATTCACATGTGTGAGCATTGTTCTTATCTGTGCAAGGACAGACTCCTCTGGTGAGGACTGTGGGAAAAGCTAAGTGAGAATAATGGTGCCATTAAATCAGTCTAACCTGACATGATGTCTACAAATATTGTCGTAATATGTGTTGATTGTACTTTTGACTATTTGTAAGGTGTTTTCAATGAATATTTTCCATTTCTTTCTATGGGGATCAGGTGATTGATAGTAAACAGAGCGTGACACATTTGCAGTGGCATGAAAACACAATGAAATAACAAGAAAATAATATAAATAGAACGCCCAATTATGGTTTTATATTGAGGATTATATGCCTCTGTGTATGTTATTTTACATATTGTATAACAGAGCCAGCCTGGAAATGTACTTTATAAACTCCTCAGTTATTACCATGTAAAAGTACCATGTTAAAATACCTTATTGTTGTTGTTTTCTCTTTTTTTTTTCTTTGTATAAAAACCTATAAAGAGTAATGGACTAAAAGCAGAAAATTCAAGAGCAAGTCAAGTAAAATGTCTCAGAATTGTACATGAAAATATCTAAAGGAAAAATATAAAGGTTAAAACAAGGTACGTATAAGCACTGTTATGTGGTACTGTAAGCACTTAGATTGATTACTTTCATTTTTATATTTAGCTGAATATAATCCACACGTTGTGACACTGTTTTCTTTTTTCAAACAACTCCACAAATAATACTTTGAGGCCCACAAATGCTTCCTACCAGCCAAGGCCAACAGTAATTCTTGGGTCACACCACCTGGATCAATAAATGTCCATTTGTATGACAGAAAGGAGTTTCTTTGTGTTTGTAGCTGCAGTATTTGTAAAAATGTCCAAACAAAATGTGATAGAGACCAGCTATTAGAAACTCATCCACAATTGGAGCTATTTCAAAAAGATAAATTTTTCATGGGTTGGAAATTGTCAGCTCTGTGGGCACGGCAGACCAAAATGGAAAGCCAGAACATATGTTTTCGAATTTAACAGGCACAGCCAAAGACAGGCTGCACAAACTTCTAAAACCACGGTCAAATTTAGGGAGTCACAATATATATACATAGAGGGAAGTGGAGTAAATGAAGCACAGAGGACAGCATCAGTCATTTGATTAGTTATTACTGTGGTAATTGAGTATATGCTCAGCCCTATGCAATAAGTTTATTCCTTATTACCAGAACCCTTCTAATTTACTTTCTCATTAGAAACCACATCCATCTTCGGCTGCTGAACACCAGCTAATTTACTTTCTGAATTGTATGGAAAAAGATGCAGCGTGGCATAGAGCAGAAAGATTGATATTCTTATTTGTATGTTGCATATTGAGTCATAAAATGTGGCTTGGCTTTGGGAATGCAAACACAATGATGCTTCCAGGGTTTTATTCTTGAATCAATATTTCCCCTCAACAGTGTTTTTGCTGACAAGTCAGATGGCTCATGAGCTAAACAAGATGTGCACAAATCCAAAGATCAAATGATGATAAATTAAATAGCAGGTAAATGTCAGGGAGTAATGATCTTGGGAGTAATGATTACAAAAATGATGCATTATAGTAACAGATTACTTTTTCCTGTAATGCAGTCATGTAGGCATTACTGATCAATTTTCAATAATATTTTATTTTGTATATGTTCAACAATTTTTACCCCAAATGTAATTGCTCGAATGAGAAAAACAAAACATTACTAACGCTAACCCTAATTTACAGAAGCTAGTTAGAATGATCTCTGTGATCAGCAATGACAAAGTAAGATAATCTTTTTATTTGGAGGGAGAAAAAAACCTATTCTGTGTACAAGGAAATACTAGAAGAGGAAATAAATAGAGGTAATATTTTACATTAGAAACATCATGAGGCACATTGCCAAAGAAAAATCTCACAAAAAGTACATTTATTGAAATATAATGCAAATCTAGTCTTTATTTACTCATTCAGTGCAAAACCGAGCATGTTGAGTTAAACACAAAGCTGACACTCTTGCAGGAATTTAAGGAAGTCAACCGCGGCTCAACAGCTCTGAGTGGATCAGTGGTGTGTGCTGTTGTATCTATGCTATGTTGTAATCACGCTTCCAATTTTCACGGCACACCTAATGGTTTCTCACGACACACTGATCAAGACAATATAGCAATTGCCATGTACACTTGAAATAACAAAATAACACTTATTAAATCCCACCCCCACCTCTCATTTAACACATTACTTTAGTTTGCGAGAACAGTACTACGATACTGCTAGTTAGAATTCTTTATTGATGGTGCATTTATCTACCAGCATCTTCATGTCCCCTGTTAGAATAGGTAAAATCTTGAAAAAAAAAAAAATGCATGTGTTCCTGTTGGGATTTGAATGTTGTAGACTATATAGCATTACTTACTGAGCTTTGGGTGCAAATGTATCCATCCCAGGGCTCTATGATAAGAGTCTGTATGTACCTCAAATGTAAAACAGCAGTCATGTAACACATTATAATATTACTGTCTCAAAATTGTAAAGTAAGGAATGACATTTAAATAACAGTCATAAGTAATCTGTAATGGATTACAGTTTGGAAATAACTTTCACAACACTTATCAGGACATGTCATCTGGTATGTGCTGAGTTGTGTTAATTTAAAATGTTATTTACTATCTTAACATTTTGTTTCCATCTATTAAGTAATGGGAAAAGACAAACTAAAACAGAGGCAGCTAATGTTTGTTTCCATAGCAACAGCAGTTTAAACGTCAGCCTGCTTTGGTGGTCAAATGATGAGAGTTTTCATCACCCCGACACGGACACTCCCATGTTTACATCAGGGAGACGTCACATAGCACGTCTGTGGTAATGACAGGGAGGCTGGTTTGTTCACTTTATGGGCCACTGCAACAGGCAACCGTTGCATGAAATGGTACATGAAAATACTTTATGGTTTCCTGGCACGAAATACAAACTGCTTCACTAGTTGGACTGACCACATGGCAACTCAATTAACTTCAGAAAGAGAGCAAAAAGAGAGGGATGATTTCTAAGTCTCCCTAGGATAATTTTCTGTAAACAAAGTCATTTTCAGGAACAGCTCCAGTTAGTGTGCAGTCCATGTGGAGGGGGACAAACTGTCTCCGCTGACCAAATAGAGAAGATGAAGTCAAAGTAGGGAAGAGGTGTCAAACCCCACCAGTGTGAGACATTCCTGAGATCCAAACTGTGAGTGCATGTGTGAATGTTGGTGTGTTCGTCCACATGTTTTTACAAGTGTCTTTCACTGTCTTCTACTGAGTTTACTACGTTGTTGCAGCATCTTTGTTTTGTGTGTCGTAAGTGTTGTTTGTCTGCACATCATACATACAATCCAAAGGTTGAGAATACATGTGGGTTGTGTTAGTATAGAAAGAAAATGGTACGTATTTACGTAGTTAATGGAGGTGTCAAATCACCGACAGCTAATGTTGAGAGCTGAGGAAATCTACTTTAACACTTCTCCGAAACTAACAAAGGATAAAGCAAAGCAGCACCATTACACTGTAAATAATGTATTTCTTTTGTAGTCATTCCTAAAAGGGTTCTTGTATCCTTGTGAGTAAATTTGGATCATTATCATGCACCTCTAAGTTGTTTCAGGATGGAGTTAAGGAATTCATAACATGGGTGTGATATTTTCCCAGGCTGTGTTAAACCAGTACAAAGTGATTCCAGTAACAGCTACAAGAGGTTGTTTATGATTTCATTTACATTTACCTGTACCTTTCATTAAATACTTGAATAAAAAGGAATTTAAAAAACAAGTGGCATATATAGCGATAGATAGATAGATAGATAGATAGATAGATAGATAGATAGATAGATAGATAGATAGATAGATAGATAGATAGATAGATAGATAGATAGATAGATAGATAGATAGATAGATAGATAGATAGATAGATAGATATTAAAAGTGATGCCAAGCATGTCATACTCTGCCCCTTACACATATTGTAGCTTATTTTATCATTGATCCAGAATTCTGGAACTGGGCCACAGTAGGAACCTTCTTTGTGTGTGATAACCCCCCCCCCCCAACCCCCAGTTAGTTGAACTGTGAACTCATGTGTAGGCCACCTGTAAAGAAGTGATTTCATTTTGGGGGTGATCGGGGTGGTGGGGGATCTACCTTGGCGGAGGTCTGCGCTCTCAGAGTGCTTTTCTAGTTCTAAAAGAATTGGTTGTAGCGATATGCAATTTTCACCCGTCTGTTCCTTTACCCAAAATACATACGTAAGTATAGGTATTCATTTAAAAAATACACATGCACACGTCTATTTATGTGCACCCTTGGCTTTTCTAATAAATACAGGAGAAGAACAAGGTTTAAAAATGCATAAAAATGTTATGTTTGACCTATGTTTCGTAAAATGTAAACTCTATTTTGATCACTAGCAAACTGTAAACTCAATTTGATATGAATTTCACAAATAGTTTTCCTGTTGAAGTGTAAAAAAAAAAAAATTAAACAAACCAAACAAAAAACAATACCCCCTGCCTCCCCACCAAAGGGGGGATACAAATGCATATAGAGATAGATATATGCTAACATGAGAGACATGTTTACTGCCTTTTGAAGGAGGCTAGCTTCTGCTCTGCTTCATGTCTTAAACTCAGATAAGCTAATCTTTCTGGCTCTGACACAACACTCAACCCACAGACATATGGTGTTGTCTAACTCACAGAAAAGGAAACACAAACTCCTTTAACCCTTATTTAATCTGGCTTCACTTTTCCCTTCCCTTTTCCGCATGAGATCCGAAATAAATAAATAGGAAATGCAGCGCTATTTCTGCTGCATAATTAGCACAACCAGCATACCATGATCACACCATTCTGATCTGAAAGAAAAAAACAAGACATTTTACAAATCCTAATCCACATCCTGAGCCTGCAAATCCTGAGACCAAAAACAACGGTGCTGTGGATAAAACTGCAGCTTGTGTGTCTGTGTTTCTTTTATATGTTTTCTGAATGTACCATATGAGTGTATTTATATCTCAGTGAAGGAATACCATTGCAAGAATAAAAAAACATTGACTTGCTGATGTGAGGCTGTTGCTGTCATATTTTGTATTGTCTTGCTAAGTTAAACTGTTAATATTTCTTCTAATTTACTTCATTTTCCAATTACATTACTGATTTACTACCAGTGCAGGGCACCTCCCAAGCAGTGCAGTGCTGCAGGCAACACTAATGAACAGAATTTAAGTGTTATAGAGAATGGGGCATCATATTAATGATGGATGGTGGTGTTTGGAGGCCTATTTGGTGTTGTGTTGGAGGTTTATTAATCATTATTAAACACGACTTAAATGCTTTCCTTATATGCCAAGGTGATTTACACTCCTGGGTGGACAGTGAGCATAACACCAGGGGACCTGCTACTTCTGGTTTCAATAATGAAGCACTTACTCAAGCTGCTGCCAAGAGACTGCAAGGTCACAATAAGCTGTTATAGTCAGAGTGAAACTGTATACAAGCATACTGAACACCAAATACGCCACCTTCATAGTTACTTGCACATCAATGTTTTATAACAGTAAGATGCAGCACAGAATAAAATCTATAATTTTTGCTTTCAACCAAGTGTAGCAATCATTACTAACAAGATCTACATAAGGGAGTTATTTTTATGTATGTGTAGTGCCTGTATTTGAAAATGTGATTACAGAAAATAAGCATGCATACCCTCTGCAGCCCACAGATGGCACATGTTCATACACATGCACATAGAGCTTTACAGACTCACAGCAGCTCTAATCATAATAAGATTGAGACTTCAAAGTAAGCGTTCATAGAAAATGACATCGTATTAGATCCACTGGAGTCAATGAGGTGAACGATCTTGTGTATGCATACATAAGAGAAAAGCACACAGAGAACTAGTGGCACAAAAGACAGATTGAATCAAACCCAATCAACAGATACATCAATGGTTTCCTCCACAGTTTTCTGAGTATGAGATGTAAAAATGTAATTACTGCAAAATGAAAGCCCCTGTCAGACTGTCATTTTTACACAGAGCAGTATGGGGTTAGTTTAATATGTCAAAAACACTGCAGCTCCTCTCTAAAATATCTTAATGAATAACATAAATTGTGAAAACTTTACAGATATTGCTTATAATTTTTGGTAATTACACTGTGGTTGACAGTGACAGTGACACCAGGACAGGACATTAGAGGCTCCAGTTTAAGTAGTCAAAATATTTAACTTGTTTTCTTTCACTTTATTTGGACCGTCTAATATATATATATATCAATGGTCCTTTGATAAATAATTACTCCATTACTATAGTGCGTAACCCAGAGGCACAACAGCCCAAAAGTTGCAGTCAACTTTAGCATTAGCTTAGCAACAAACCATCACACACTGTGCACGTGGGACATTTACCAATAAAAACTAACCCCAACCCAGTGATGGGATCTCAAACTCAACTTACCAGGGGGCCACTGAGGGTCTAGTCTGGGTCAGCCTGGGACACATTAAGTATTCCACATCTTTGTAGCTAATAATACATTTGAATGAACTAGCCTTCTCTGAATGGCTTCCTGTCCCTAACAATCATTTCACTCCACATGTACTCTTCATTGTTGTCACTTGCCCTCTTCAATAAATCTTGTTTCACCAATAGACATTTTTAAAGATTTATGTCATCTCTGAAGCATTTTGTAAACTCCTCAGTATGTCACCAGATGTTGTATTTGTTATACACCACAACTTGTTCTGCGCATATGAGACATGTTGTGGTACGCCTTCCCTCTCCCACTTAAATTGCCAATGGTCACTGTCAACCTTTCTCTTTGTTTTGAGAGAAAAATGTCTGGAAGTGTTTGATGGCAGATATATGGCATATAAAACATTCATCCTTCTCCAGGTACTTCATGATTGGTTAGCTTGAACTATTGACAACAAAGGCACACAACTATCTATGGTAGCCTGTAAGTGATTAAAATTAACAAAATAAAAGTGTGGCAAGACTCAGCAAAAAGTTGTATTTGAAAACTACATGTGGGCTGCAGAAACAGTAAACCTAAATGTCAAGTAGGGGCCATAAAATATCATCCCAAGGGCCATAATTGGTCCCCAGGCCGTGAGTTTCAGACCCCTGCCCTAACCTTCACCATTTAACATCCAGTCCTAACTTAAAGTAGACATGGGAACTTTAATTATTCGTTTAACCCCTTTGCAAACTATATTAATGTAAATACTTTTAAACTAACTTTTTAGTGCACCAACCTCCACTTCCAGTGGGTTACTTCCTTAGAATTAGCCACAGTAGCTGAACCATGAAACGGTTCAGCCTATGCTTTTAGTTTATGTAGTGACCTTACTTTTTAATAGCTATTTAAGAGACCTTTCAGGTAAACAGGGCCCCTTAATTGATGGATGACAAAAGATGGATGGGTTTTTTGGATAATTTCTTTGGGATGTTCTTTTTTTTCTTTATAGTGCATACTTTTCTGGGCTGTTCTCTCTTTAAAAGAATATTATAGTGGACAATTTTTTTGGAGTGTTCTCTTTTTTCTTACAAAGGGTAATTTGTTGGGATGTTGTACCTCTGGGTCACCATACTTTAGTGTAAATATGAGGTTTAAAGGTCTGCCACATTGGAGTTTGGTAGTTGCTGTTTATTGAAAATGACATTTCTCCCTCTAATACCTGGACTGTATTTGTGGTTAATAAAGCAAAACCATCAAAGCATTTTTTTATACAAATTCTTTATAAGTTTTGATATATTCCCATGTCCATAAGACAGTGTTTAACATGAGGTCACACATCACTCCTCACACTCCCCAAGCTCTGCCTTTCTGCCTAAATGTGGTCACTTCTGACTCTAAAAAAGCTACATGGCAACAGCCAAAACACAAACTCCTGGCTTCAAAGCTGCAGTCTAAAAACCAACGGGTGTCATCTTGGTAGCTCTGTGCAGCTATAGTCTATGGTTTGTGTTTTTCCTGCGGATGCTCTGGTTTCCCCCAGTATCAAAACATGTATTTTACATTAATTCTCCTGTCAAGTACGTTTGACCAAGGCCATGCCTTCCAAGTGGAGTTGGCCTATGAATGCTGCACACTGGCCAGGATGGATTCAGTGCAGACAATACATCAAGATGAAGAAGAAACATAATCAGCTTATGAGACTTCATTTAAAGGTGAACTGAAGCCACATTTTTTTGCAAAAGTGGAATAGTAGATTAATTCCTTATTACCTGTAGTATTTTTCAACTCACAAAAGTAATGTTTAGGCCATGCGATGGCCAAGCTTTAAGCCAATGAACTTTCACCTCTAGTTGACAGTGCCAAACAAACAGGAAGTAGTGCAGATGACACTGTGTGATGTCACGAGAGTGATCCTTCGCACAAAACAATAATGGCAGACTATTCTTGTATGTGTAACATACAACACCTTTCTCTTAATGACTCACTTACATTTAAAGGACCAACCATCCCTATGAATTACAATACAACACTAACATATCCAATATATATAAAAACCTAAAAGCATATGTCATATGTCAAGTAGATAAAATGTATTCTAACACAGATTAAAATGGTGCTTGTTCTATCTATTAATGAAAGAGCAACAGAATCTTGTGATATTTTCACTTTATTTTCCTGTGTCCACTACCTGTGTGAACACAAACATTAACATGCAGGAAGTAATGAAGATATTAAGCTATTTACTTCATGAGTAAGTTTTTAACTTGTTAAAATAACCTTTATGAGAGACTAAGTCTGAGAAGATGAGGCTTGTGTCCTTAAACTACCCTTCTCCATAATAATCACACCTTCCAAGTCACACACATTATGCAGATATGACACCTTATCGTTCTTGTTTTTCTTCTGCTTTACACAATGTGCTCATTCATCACACAAAAATCCTTTTGCCTCCACTTGTAAAGCTGGCATGAGGGTGTCAGCTAAACAGCTGTAGTGCTATCATTTGTGCTTTTCTGTTTATTTTATTGATTCGATACAGCTCTTTGGGTGTTTCACAAATTTAATACCAACAATATTCTAAACTTTTTTCACAAGTTCAGGGCAATGCCACCCAAATCTCACAAAAGTGACCTTTAAATGTGTTACAAAAAGTACTGAAGTTTTGATGTCATTAATAATACGTTGTCATTGTGAAACCTCTGAGGTTCATCTGTTCCTTCATGAATATACCAAGAACGCTGCCCTGTCAGCGCCCCTGTGGCCCTTCATTCATCAGGCTCTGTAAACTGGCTCGCCCCCACACAGTGTACGACCGTCTGCCCCCTGAAATGAATTACATTTCTGGATAAACAGTGAGTGTCAGCATGGAGGAAGGAGGCAGCCTGTGAGTGCATAGCAACAGGGGTGAGAGGGGAGACTGATAAATAGCTGTTGCACGTACGACCACTTGTCTGTGACCCCACAGGTCATGAGGGTGAGACCCTAGTTAACAGTGTCTGTATTCGGAAATGTACCTCCATTAGAAAACCTTCGTCTTATTTGATGGAGGAAATTTATCTTCAGAAATGACTAATGTGAATATAGATTAGGTGTTTAAAAAATGCGCACAACTGAAACAAAAAAATGACTGTACATATGTAATCACTGTGTATTCAAGTTAACAACGTCTTGACTCAAAGTAATAAACAGATATAATTAAAGGATAACATTTTATATATATATATATATATATATATATATATATATATATATATATACACACACACACACACACACACACACACACACACGTATGCATATATATATATATATATATATATATATATATATATATATATATATATATATATATATATATAAAATGGAGTTTCATGCATATTATATTTCTGACTGTCACTGTCAGTTATCCTTTGTGTGAATGTGTTTAAAAAAATATGGATCTATTTGTCTGACTTCAAACCAAGTGCAAATGATAGGCCATGACCTGGGGATGCCTCATGCCATGAGATCATAACTGTGTGGTTAACGATTGGGGCATAAGAACAATTTGAAATTAGTGTTACACTAGTAGTTTCAATGTAGAGGTGAAATGATTCTTCAAGTAATTTGAACCATTTGAGTACAAAAAGTGTTCAAGGCAAATTAATTACCTCAAAGATTCATTTAATTCATGTCAAAGTTGCTATCATATAACTTTAGCATCTCCGCTATCATTGTTTCGCACAGGCTGTTTGAACTGATGTACTGTCTGTCTGAACACGTCAAAGATGTTCAACGTTGCAGTTCACTCAACCATGTCTATGTGCTCAACTGTTATGGCAGAAAGTAGCAGCATCCGTAAAAGAAAATGTCGGAAGTTTGGGACCATTTTACACTGTGTAAGGGAGACAACTAGAGTGTACACTGATGAAATACGGCAGTGGTAGGATAATGCTATTGAAAAGAAACTGAAAGCATCCACACATCAACGGCACTTCTTTAAGTGGACTCAGAGCTTCTAGGTTTTGCTAACTGGTGAATGCTAGCACCTGTTAGCATGTGGCCTCACGTGTTGCAATTATTTTTAGCAAACATACCAACATAGTGTAATTATTAGGCTACATCAGCTTTCACATTTCTAGGTGCGTGCCACTGTGCAGATGCACACAACTCAAAATACCTCAGCCTTCTCCCATCCCCTTTTATTGATTGATGTAATTTAAAACTTTAACCCTTGAGACATTATTTCAGGTAAATGTGTTGCTGTGAATTTGTCCTAAAATTCTGTTGTGAGTCTGTGTTTGTGTTCCTTTTCTTCAGGGGTTTTGTTTTACTGTGTGCATTAGGGTCAAAACAGGTGGAACTAGAAAAGCACTCTGAGAGAACAGACCTCCACCAAGGCAACCCCCCCCCCCACACACACACACGCTCTTTCAATTCGCTCTGTGCACATAACACCATGATGTCACATTCGTAACTTGATGGAGTGGCTTCCCGGTTTCAGGTTTTCTGAAACCATAGCAACTGACGGCAAACATGAGTCTTAAAAGGACTGCTTTCATTTTATAAGGCAACAAAAACAATACCATGAAGACTGTTCTGTGCCACTGTGTAAGTCATTGTCCAAATGTCATGGCATATTAAAGTAAGCTTTCACACGTTTCCTAGTGATTTAGAGCTAAAAAAGAAATGGCTGGTCAACATCTGACGTGAAAAGTGTGTCCCCACACCCCATATGAAGGTCTGCAGCCTGCATTTTTAAAGGAGCAAAATGTTAAGTGCAACCCTACATTTACATTGCATGGCTTTTCCAATTTCCTCATTGATCTATAGCAAAGTGCCTGCACTGCTACAGACGTAGCCCTGTCCTTATTTGACACTGACGCCTGTGAAAACCACCAGAGGTTAAGCACATATATGCATAGACCATGTTACACATATTGTTTAATTATAACAAAACAAATAGATACATTTAATTATAATAAAACAAATGTTGCTCATGCGGTCATAAACTGCTAGTGAGCTATCCTGTGGCTAGCTTAAGTTTAGCCACAAAACCTTCATATTGGTGTAGGTCCGACGAGGTGTACAATTTAAATCCCTTGTCCAGTTTTGACGTAGGGATCTTGGAAGAGCCTTGGATGGTACAGCATGTTGCAAATGGAGAGTTTAGGGAGATCTTGCAGGCAGCAGGTGTAAAACTCCATTGTTGTTTTGCCGGACTGAAAAAGCTGTGACTGCAGTTCCGGTAACCAGGAGCAAATGTGCAAAGAGTGAATTTCAACTCTCTTTGTCTTTTCAGTGTTATTATCTCCATCGAGGAGGTTATGTTTTTGCTGGTATTTACCAAAAGGTTATGGATGGACTTTGATGAAACTTTGAGGATATCTTGGGAATGACACAAGGACCACTTGATTAGATTTTGGCAAAGATCCAGTAGAGATCCTGGATTCTGGATCACTTTGAAATTTTAAATAGAAGGTGGAAAATAAATTTCACTTATACACCTGTTTGAGGGTCATTTTGCCATCGATCAGTACACTGAGCAGAGGTCACTGCTGTGGCTGGAGCCATCACAGGACGGCTATCTTCAGGCGGCGTGCCTTCACCCCCCTAAGTGGAGGCGACTTGGCTATCAGAATATTGGGATGTTGGAATATCGAGCAGAACCCGCTGTAAATTAATACTTGTTGCTTTGCCATACGAAACAGTCTTTTCTCTTAAATTAAAATTTTCTGGGGTTGTATTCTAGTCTATAGATCAGATATTTAAGATTACATTAGACTGTTATTGAAATACAGTTTTTGCAAAATGCTTCTCCATTACGACTCAGATGAGCCTCAGGCCTCCTTTCGTAGACACCAGAGCCAAGACGTGGCTACACTTAAACAGGAAAATCATGAGCCTTTAGCCAGAAAATAATTGGCTGATACTCTACAGCAGCAAAAAGTACATATTCTGTCTTTCACTCAACATAGTACAAGATTATACAGCACCATCCACTATCCCCTTTAATAATCACTGAAATTTAGTATAAATGTACAAATGACAGTGAAGTAAAACATTTTAATTGGAATATATTTTTGCCTCACACGTATTTGTAAATCAACCTCTTGCAGAGTTCTGTTGTGCAGTGAGATGCTGTCTTTTCAGAGTAAAAATAGCTCCTGGTTCCCTGAAGCTTCACCGCCACAATCCATCAGAGTTTGAGTGGAAAGGTTTCTCCAGCGCATGTATTTATTCATCTTACCTGTCAAACAGAGGTTGACCAGACCTGCATGTGTACATGAACTAACCTGGGCACTCTTGTCTCCCTCTGATTTGGTCCAGATGGTGGTTTGAATGACAACCCATTACACTCATCTTTGCCTCTATTATATCATAACTAGCTTGACCTTTGGCTCGATGTTATTATACAAGTTCCCCTGACACCCAAAGAAGTGGTCACTGATGTAGCAATGCTGTCATCTGTCCATATTTCATGAAGTTTCTGAGAAGTGAATGTGTGAAATAAGCTCAGTGTATGATTCATGTATTGATGCATCAAATACTGGCAGTGAGTCACCTTGTGAAAGCCAACATCCCTGGTGACATCATGGCTTGCCTCGTTGTTTCTAACTGAATTTGCTTTGCTTTGTTGTATAAGTGCAGCAGTGTCTTTAGGAATGGCTGAATATCTGAGTTAATAATTCAACAAATAAAAGCAAGATTGCAGTAAATTGCCTCAGTGCAGTATCCAGCCCTATTGCTGGATATCCTGATACTGAAGTCATAGGGTTCGATGAGACTTAGAGCATGCCTGTAAAAAGAAAAAAAAACATTACATCATCAATAAAAAACAATGTGGTTCACATTATACCCATTTTCCATACGAATATGTTTGGCTCCAAGCATTGAACAAACACAACAGGCGTTACACCTCACATCAAAGTTGACCTGTTTAATGTAATTGCAAACTGAATGTCTAATAAAGGCTCAAAGCAAGAAAACCAGATTTTTCACACAGCCATTAAAGCTGTAAATGCAACAGCTGTAAAATTTATATATGTTATTTCAGTAGAACCTAATCCAGGCAGCTTCATTGCACTCTTGTTGAAATCTATTCCTCGCTGGAACAGCACAAGCTGTTTTATTAGTGACCCACGGTGACAACCATGATAAATAAAAGGACCCACATGGCAACTGCTTCAATGTGGGACAACCTTCAGCAGAAAATGAGAGGTTCATTTCTTGTGCTTTTACCCCAAGACCTCTGGCCAGATGGAAGAATGAAATTGTCAGAGGCTAATACAAAAGTAGAATTAGATAGATATATTTCTCATCTCTACTGTTACTGATCATCTGAAGGGCTGGCAGTATTGCAGAGGAGGCCCACAATAGCTGCAGCTGCGGTTGTGACACTTTTTCTCTTGAGTAGAAAGCTTGATCTATCCTCGAGTCACATCTGTACAATTTCTGAAGAATGATCTCTTGTATATAAATGCTGTAGTGATATTTTCTGCAGTTACCCTCCCTTTGGTCATCTAAGGCTCATTGATGTGAGATACTCTGCTCTGCTTTTCCACAAGCAATTACAACAACAACAACAAAAATCCTTTCATAAATATCCAAAGCAAACACATGCATATTTTCTTCCCTGCTCTGTCCTTCCTTGTAGCTGTTAGAGTCATGTGTGGGTGGTTATTGTTTTTATTTGGAGGTAATCTGAATAAGTGGCTACAGCTTGTGCTTTTTCTTATTTTTCCAAAACTGACAGTGGTATTTAATTATGATAGAGCCAGAATGAAATAACAAGTGAATATTTTATTTCTTTGTCCAACAGATAATGAGTATTCAAGGTCTGAAAATAACAAAACCTGTTTCTAGTGAATGCTTACTAATTAGCCACTCCACCTTACCCGCCTCTTTTCTTTGTGGGGGGATGAATCACATGCAATGATTTCTATGAGTATTGTTTTGTGGAGAAGATCTTTTAATAAAACTATTCACAACCCATTATTTTACAAAGTCATAAGTCATATTTAGATTTAAATAGACATACTATGAGAGTCAAAGCTATCAAAAACAGAGATAATGTATTTGAACACTTTGGACTACTTAAACCATCAATGAATCAACACTATGTATCTGTGACACTCACTGAATAATTCATTATTTAACGTATATGCATAAAATTTTAGTATACAAATTTCTCCTTAAAGGGGACATATCATGCAAAATGCACTTTGTCATGTTTTTAGTTTTTAAAGCACAAATATGTGTTTTCTGTGTGTGAGAAGACCCTTAAATTATATTTTAAAAAACCCAAACCCATCCACTCTCCTTTTCTGCTGATCCATTTCTTGTGGGAAGGGGATGAAAATGCTCTGTTTTGGATTTTCTATGCTTCTTAAGTCAGATGCATTGATTCATTTGAATACCCCACCCCATCCCACCAGCTCAGCTAACCCCACCGGTCACAGCGACCTCTGCTCGGACTCAGAGATCTGCCATTATTCTCTATCAGTAGCCCTGTGTCCTGTAGCCCTGGTTGTTGTGTATGTGTCCAGGTCTGTGGTTGGTCTGACCTGGGTTGATTGGACAGGCTGGTCTGTGGGTGGCACCGTGACTAAGTGTCTGGCCGGCCCAGGTCAAACGAACCAGACCAGAACTCAAAGGCCCCAGGGCTGTAACACTCAGCACTCGGTCCACTTTGGACCACTTTAGGTTGAAGAGGCCGCTGTAGTATCTCTTCATCAATGTGGTATTTTGACCAAAGCATGTCACAGACAGGTCACTGACACACCAGGGAACTGTGTTCACTTGTGAAAAATGGACATGATATGTCCTCTTTAGGATAAAAAAAAAACCTCATAGCCTTTTACTTTATCAACATTATCAAAATAGCAGTGTCATATAGTTTTCATGTCGTGCATCAGCTGATAGTTTACATTTTACTATTTTAGCTTACCTCTGTTTTTGGACAGAAAACAGCCAAAATAAAACCACAAATCAACTCAGTCTTCTGTTATGACCCAGTCTTGGGGAACTGGGCCCAGACATAAAAATGGTCTCCCACTCAAAACAAAGAAGGCTGAAAAGAATTCAATTGAACAAAAAACACAGCAATTTATTTTCTTCAAGTGTGAGCACAGCCAACACAATGAACAAAACCAACTAAAGATCCCTGAACTTACCTAACAACAAAACAAAATACACAGGTCTAACCAGGACTCGTCTCATCTCATTATCTAAACCCGCTTTATCCTCACTAGGGTCATTGGGGGCCTAATCCAGCTACAATGGGCAAAGGCGGGGTACACCCTGTATAAGCTGTCAGTGGCTGAACATCTAAAGACAAACAATCACTCTCACATTCACACCTATGTATTACATATGTGTTACCAGTAAAAGAGATTTACAGATATTCACCTGCTGAGGAAAAACAAAACAAAACACAAAATGCAGATTAGAAAACTGAAACTGAGAGAGAAGTTAGAGGAGGTGTTAATGGTGTGAACTTTCGGAACATTAACTAAACTAGCTCTGGCATTTGGAGGAAATGAAGAAGAACAAATGAAATGTGTATGTCTTTATTTGACATCTGTGGTGGTGATGTGTAAGTGCTTCTGTCATATAGTGTCTGATCATCCTGCACACAGGTGTGTGAAGTGTTCTGCATCTATGACATTATACAAAAAAGCTCAATTTGCTAGAAACGCTGTGAACACTCATACTATCTGCTGGGATATGACAGCATGAGTACAGCTAATGTTGTAAATGTAAGGACGGATTAGGTTGAATATATAGATGATGAAGTGGGACTAAACAGTACTGCTCACTGGGGGGAAAAAAATCTAAATCTTACCGTCTGTATTTTTCTTATTTCTAGTCTGAATACCTCATCATACTGAAAATAACACATAATCGCCTAAAGAGGAAGTTTTCAGTGATGTGATTCTCTCTTATTTTAAATGTGAAGAGATATTTGGACTAGAAATGAGAAAAAAGGGGATTGGTAATCATATTTTTGCAGTACAAAAAAACAACAGTCTGTAAATGTTACAACAAATGTGATCTGAGAACCATCTGCTGACAAATATTTAATTCACTGTGCCATAATGCTGCACATTCATTCACAGGATATGTAGTCCAAAGTGAAAACATTTTCCACCTACTATGTTTAATGGATTTATAAACAGACCTGTGGACTGATTTTAGTTTTAAATAACAGAATTACACAAGTGTGTTACACTAAAACTCTCCTACTGACTAAATGAATAAGGAAATGAAACCCACTCTGAAAGCCTGAAAGTGGGCGGAGTCACAGAGAAACTCAGAGTTTTGTGGTTTAAACCTACTCTTTAGATTTACAGAGTTTGTTACTATGGCCTGAACAAACAATACAAATAGATACAGTTCATGATACATTGGATCTTTGGTATAACTTTAGAACTCTTTATTCTAAACACTCTCCTGGCACTTCTAGGTCATATTTGAACAGTTTAAATTATAGAAATATTGCACAAAGCTATTATAAAGGCCAATTTCACTGCATTATGTCCAATCGGCACATCTGCTGGCTATCAATAGTAATCAGTAGCAGGTCATTATATCCAAGGCTCTGTTACACTTCAGGCACATTCCTGTTCAGGGCAGAGTATTGGGTTTGTAGTTGCCACCTGTGTACCAGCTCTGTGAGTTCAACTTTCCTTTGAAAGTCAAGGAGCTGTGGAGTGGCCAACAGAGAATCACATCTCACAGTTGCAACACTCCTTGTTTAGCTGCTCCTGAGAGCCATTTGGCTGTAGGATTAATGAGAAAGCCTTTTATGTTTTATTCAGCAGTCAGGTGTATTGTTACAAACATGCAGTAAGCCACACAAAGCTGTAGATATACAAGTTAAGTCCTAACATTTGTGGTCTGTTCTCAGATACAGGGTTTCCATGATCACTTACACATCAACACATCTCTCTTGAGCTTTGAAGGTGGAGCTAAGCAAAATGAATCTGGCTTCCTGTGCTTTGACTCCTGACCTCTGGTTTGTATATGTGTGCATTTTAAAACAACCTGTGTATTGTCTTGAGATTTTTTTGTACTGGCTTTTGTTTATGTGCAGCAGGAATTTGTGTGCCCTTTCAGTAAGAAACAAAGGCATCCTTTAAACAATAATCTGCACACAGGCAAACTATGTAGGAATGTAGGTTCAGTTAACATAGGTTTTCAGCTGCGAGTGCATGTGTGGGCTTTAGACTATAGCAAATGAGAGAGCAGTGCAGCTTACAATTTCATTGACCTTTGACCTGTAGCAGCCACTGAATTGCAGTTAATGAATATATTAAATGTATGCCAACAGGATGTCAGCGATGATGTCTCACTCGCTCAGGGTTAGAATCACAATAAGATAAATGTATACGGAAAAAAACACAAACCATTTACTGTACACATATTAGATGTAAACTATGCTCACACAAATACACACAGTGAAGGTTAGCCAAGGACTGAAAGCTATCTGATGTTGTGCTGTGATTTTTCTTACCTCTATGTTGATTTACAGCAGCTGAAGTGGGCACAAATACTCCGCCAAGGAGCAGCGCGATAAACTTCTGACCATATCTTATCCTGCTGGCAGCCACAGCAAATGAAATGGATTTATCTCTAAATCAGTGATGTATACTTTTAATACATCACTGTATCCAGCTGAAGCAAAGTATCTCCATCTCATCCTTCATACATTTATGCAAGCACTCCAGAAGGGCACTGCTGTACAAGGAAAGCTACACAAGATTAGTTGTCTCTGTTTGAACTTTTAAGACTCCTCTCTAAAACAATTGGAGGTCTATTATTGGATGGAATAAAAAAGAAAGTAAGCTATATATTGGGGTTACATTTCAAGTTTTATATTGCTGCAGTCTCAACATAACAAGGCAGGTAGCAAAACTCAACTGAGATAGTTTTCCCACATTTTGTTGCCCTTCAGCAGTTTTCAGTACTAAAAAAGAGAGACCTTTAGATGCCAAAAAGTAACATAAAATAAATAAATTACACATAGTACATTTCCAAATATGAAACCATTCATCTCTGTCCCCAGTAATTGATTTGTGGATTTTTTTTTTCATCATCATGAATCTGTGATATGAACCTTTTTCTTAGACTACAGTATATAACTGTATTACGTACCTGAGGTCAAGCAATACATAAAAAAAACCCTTTTTTTAATCAAGACAAGACTATAGCAGATAGAAAAAGATGGGTGATCTTGAAGAAACAAGATAGAGGTCTTCTCTTTGTGAATGCATGGGTGACAGCTCTAACCCCCAGCGCTGGAGGGACAGATCTGCTTCTGCAGGACTAAATTGGCTGTCACATCTGCCACAGACAGCCCTTAACACAGGCAGCCCTCTCATATTTCTACTGTAATATGAACTGGTGAGAGAGGAGGGGCAGGGGGGCACGAAAAAATGCAATTACCTCTCCCTTTTCGTATGTCATCTCTGTCATGTATGAAGGTAAAAACACAGCGCAGCTCTTGTTATAATGACTCCCCCAAAACTCATTTTCTACTTCCACAATAGACACGGGTATGTGAGATCCTATTACCTGAACCACATAAGATTGTCAAAAGCACTCTACATTATACGTTATTACGCTTTATTCTCCCTCCATTTTAATAAAAGCACCACAATATATTGACTCCCCTTAGGCTACAACGCTTAAATTACATTACTACCTCATGTCTGTAGGTCTCAAGGAGTTGTTTTTTTTTTTTTCCATCAGTACGAATGCAAGTCATGCTGGGCTCTAATGGAGTACAGCAAAGTCCAACTATGCTCACTCTTTGGTTTGTGTCTATATAGTTCCAAAACACACAATTGGCCTCTTGCAGCAAGTATCATGAAACCAACTGCACATTTTACAAATGATCAAGGGCATCGAAGTTATATGGGTATATACATATAGCTAATGCGCATCAGATGCAATGATCCATTTGAGTAAAGGTCAAAGGGCAAGGTCGTATTTAGCAGAAAGTTCAAAACCACTTCATTGGCTCTAATTCAAGAACGGGTTGTCATAAAAACTTGAGATTGGCACAAAATAAGGGCGAGATTAGGCATTCTCTGAATATTCGTTTCATTTGTATCTAAGTAGTAATGAGAAATAAGACATATTTATTATGTTCAGCCGCCACCCCCCCCAAAAAAAAAAAAATCCATTTTGAAGGCTACGGTTCACCATGTGCACAATTGACCTATTTCAACCAAATCTGTCCGTAACGTTTGAGTTATCTTGCTAAACTACAAACAAACAGATGAAAACATCACACAGAGTCTGGTAACTTCACAAATTATATGAAATCTGCAATCTTGTCCAATCACAAATACATCATTATCAGTCATTATGTTAAGTCACCAATAAATGTTGAAAACGGCAAATCTCTGCTGTGATCTTAATGTGAAAGTTCAATATGGCGTCAGACTGGAAGTAGTGAGTCGATTTGACTGAAATTCGTTCCATTTCATCCTTGTATCCGTCTCGTTGTACATGTCAAATATCAGAATGATCCATCAAGAATTGGCGAGGCTAGAGTGTGAAAATATGCACATACACACAAACAGAGAAACCGTTAAACCAAATCCGTCCATTTGGTTTAACAGGCTGGCTTTTTAGATTTTATGAATCTCTGATTTGTGAAGTTAATAAACGCTGGCAAAAACATAACATAACTCCTCCATTCCTTGGTGGAGTAAAAACATAGACAGCGGTAGGCACAAACGTACATGGCCAAAGGAAATACCAAACTGAATTCTTACATTCTCTGAACAACTGAGTTGAAAAAGTGTCTTCAATTTGCATCGATCAAAAGCACTTATTTTGTAACATGGAACACTTCTGCCCTGAACACATGCTGCATCAATAACACAAATTACATCCTGAAATGGTATGTGGCACTCATGTTTCCTACATCTGGCTGATATGATTGTTCTTGGATTTTTTTCCTGAAAGTCACAAGTACATCTGACTGTTCTTCAGACCAATCCTTGATGCTACCAATGTATCATTCCTCATCATACCCATGAGCTCCATGCTTTTCTGGTGATTCATGCACAATTGAGAGACTTTCATTCCAGAGTTGATCAGAGAACGTAAGAATTCAGTTTAGTATTTACTTTGGTCATGCAGTTTTGTGGCTAAACTAACTAAAATTAATTAACAACAATTAATAAAAAAAATTAATATCTACAAATTTATAATGTGGAGTCTCTTGTACTATTTTAATTTCTCAAATAAAACTGTGATTTTGTTTAATAAATTGCCCTGAAGTTATTTTGTGTTTTATTTATATGTTTCCAAGAGAATACATGTGGTAAATGTGCTGACGTTGACAATTGATGTTGTGTGATGTTGAATTTACATCAATATTAACATGAGACAATAAAAAAAATAATTTACAGTTAAAAAAAAAAAGTAGGCTGAACACCATTCCATTTTTTTTCTGATAAAAATGACAACTCTAGCAATCTATGGTAAAAATAAATAAATAAATACAAAAAAATTTAAGGATTTGATAAATTGCATACATGGTGAACCGTGGTCGGGGGGGTGAAAACCGAACATAAATGTATGTTATTTCTCATTCCTATCGAGATCAAGTGGAATGTCAAAGTGATGGATGAGGAATAGTCACAAAAAGTTTATCATATCATAATCATATAATTTCCCCACTTTATGCATTTTGTTCAATTAAAGAAAACTTTGTCCATTAAAAGGAATATAAACCATATATGAATATCATACCATGTCAAATTATGAGTAGTTGTAATTATTGTTGAATTAAATTCATGGTCTAAAGAAAACCTACTGGTCCACTGATCCTGGGTAAGACTATAAACTGCTTGACGGTACTGTGGATTAGTTTCATGGGATTCAGACACTGACGAACCCTCATGGCTGTCAGGTGGAGCGTCTGACTGAACATCTGTCTCTAGTTATTACTTGAAGAAGAACTGCACAACACACTGTTAAATAAGCAAAGTAAACATGATTTTATAGCGGATCAGTACCATTGTTTCAGAAAAGAAAAAAAAGCAGCAACGTGAAAACATTTGTAAATGTCATGTCAACTGAGGAATCAAGAAACTGACAATAAAATAATTGCATTTTTCTAGCCAAGTGCTCCATGATGACAACTGGAGGAGGACAGGAGGGGGTGCAGACCGAACAGAAATAATTTTTTTTCCATTGCTGCTTTGTTTTTTGTTGTTTTTTTATCTTTATTTTTTTGTGTGAGGTGTCTCTTCTGCTTTTGAACATGCGCCAGAGTATTTGCATTCAGCACTACACCTGCATTTATCTGCTTCTTGAATACTTACCACTGACAAAATGGCCAAATCCTTCCAATTCACAACAAGAGTCAGATTCATCATCACTAGAACATCACACCTATGAGAACTGAGCTGAGTGACAAACAACATTTGGTGCATCTGGAGTTGATGTCTGTAATTTTATTAGATTTAATTTTTTGCTCATAAAATTACATTTACAAATACTATTGTAAATCTATTCTTAACTGAAATGGGTTCTAGTTGGCTGCAAGGTGTGCATTAACTTCACCAATCCCTTATGCAATGGATTGACAGCTGTCCACACTGACAGACTGCTGTCTCCTTCCCCTGTCTGCCAAGATACCCTCATTAAATGCACTACAGTGACACAACAGAGGTGATCGACAGCACCGCTCCCTCATCCTTGTGTGCTCCTGACATGATTTATCATTTTACACATTGCATTTATCATTTATCACTATGGATATATCATTTTCCCCATATGGCTCCGTCTCTCTCTTCTCCTGGCATTTATTCTTCCATATCATCAGTCCCTGTACGGAAGAAATAGGAGGATGTTTTATATATGTTATTGTCTGCATAGTCACAATCATGCACAAAAGCCTGCATACATGCATAAAGTAATGCTGGAAAACTGAATAAAGTATCCTCTGGGAGTGCATGGCTACAATTGAGGACATTCCCAGACATGACGCCTTGTGTTCAGTGACTCATGCGTGTGTTGTTCCGGAGCCCCATCTGACATTTGGACTCTCATTTCCACCAGCTGATAGATCACAGGCCACGTTCTCAACCACAAATGAAATAGGAGTGTCTTTCTTCTGCTGCCATTACGCCTCCCTCAGTACACGAGTAGGTGATTCACTAATTCACGGCAGGTTGGATAGAGGTCGATGACTTGTATGACACGTGATCTTCTCACACTCCCATTACCCCTGATCTATCATCAGTGCCCAGAGAGTTTGTTTTCCTATAGCTGCTGCGTAAAAGCTTCGACTGATGACTGACCATTGGATGAATTGCAATTAAACACCTCTCCCCTCTGTTTTGTTATCATCTAACAGTTACTCTATATCACAGGTGTCAAACTCCAGTCCTCGAGGGCCGGTGTCCTGCATGTTTTAGATATTTCCTTCTTCCATGTGATTCAGTTTAACCCTTTAACTCCTGAGAACTAACAAAATAATTGGTAACATGAGCAAAGTAAGACACAAATGGCAGAAAATCAAAGAAAAATACAAAAAACAAAACAAAATGAGCAACAAAAACTAAGAAATATTTACAAAATGACAAATAATCTGGAAAATTTTGGAAAAAAATTACTAAAGAAGAAAACTAGTATTGAAATTTGGTCCCAGCTATTTTAATTTTGCCTTTAAAAATATTTAAATAAAATAAAATAAAAAAAAAAACTCTTGCTTTTTGGCACCTTTTCCATGCACAAACCTAAAAGGAAAACAGTTGAATTTTTGAATATTTTTGAACTGAATATTTAAACTAAATCATCCATTCAGAACGCATCAGCACTGACACTTAAAGAGTTAATAATCAGCTCCTCATCAGACTGATAATGATGCAATGGCCTCCAGGTGTAATGGAAGAGGGAAACATCTAAAACATGCAGGACACCGGCCCTCGAGGACCGCACTTTGACACCCCTGCTCTATATCATATAGGTTAACAGTGCAAGACAGTCTGGTGAGTAAATTAAACTCAGACAGAGACAGAAGCTGTCACTCATCCTGTTCAGAGCGAGTGTATCCATCTGTGTCTCCACTGTCGAGGCAGGTAGGCACCAAGGACGTGCAGCTAGCAGCCCATCACCATTCAGGAACGCTTCCCATTTCCCACCTCCTCTCCTTTCTGCTGTCTGATTTTATGTTCTTCGTGCATAAATCTGCATTTCTGGAGCAGGACTGTACAGGATGCTCCAGTCCTGACAAAAAAAAAACCCATCCAATAATAGGGTCCAGGAATGCAGGGTAGACACACAGACAGTTGTTTGCCAGGACAGTAAAGCATGTTCTCTTTGCTGTTTTTCTTAACAAATGCAAACAGCAGAAACCAATAATGTGTACCAGGTGTGTATACGCAAGTGCACTCACACACACGAAAATACCCACACAAATGTGTGCACACCATCACAGGCACAATAGCTATTGGATTTCCATGGCTCTTTTTTGTGTAATGAAAAGCAGATGCTCCTTTGTGCACCTCATCTTTAACAGGCAGTTCTTGGATTACCATATCTCTGAATGGTGATCCTGGTGCAAAGAAATAAATACATATTTTATATTTTATTAGAATTATTTTAGATGCATGATATATTTAAAAAAAAATATATGAAACATAAAATATCCTTCAATAAGTTCCTTTAAAAGTAATTCTCCAAAAGTAAGTTGCCCTGGCACACTTACTATTAAATGCAACTCTTTATGTAAGAACATGTTAATAGCTTCTGACTTTGTACATCAAACTTTCTTTAATTACATTTTTATAAGATTCAGGGAGTGTTAAACACTTTTCCCTCATTAAATGTCACTAAGTCAAACAAGTACATGAGTCAGACTGTGAGGTTTTCATCATCTGCAAGTCGAAGTGTTTCAGCCCTTCCCATAGTAAATGCATGTATTTACAGTCTGAGCTCATTGGTATTAAGATTAATTAACACCCCTGATGTGATCTTTTAAATGACAAAGTGAGGCATTGAAGCAAATATCAAGGAGTCATATTACTTACATAAAAAGAATCAACTGCATTCTCTTTCACCTTTCTGATGCCTCTTGTTAGGAATAAGAAATCTAAAAGAGGCTTTTTACGCTGCAGCTAATTGGGCCCCTGAAACTCTCTGCCTAGTCGAGGCATTGTGCCTGATTTTGCACTTCACTGCTTTACTCGTCTGTAATTAAAATTCACACTAAGGCTAAGGGGCTGCAGCAAGTGATTGTGTGTTTGTCAAGAGATACACTTTTAGTTTGTGTTTCTCTCACTGCAACTGTTTTGATGGCAGCAATGAATCTAATCCTGTCTGACAGAAAATGTTGTTTTTGGATGGAGTAAACAGTATTAAAAGCATTTAGTTTTTCCCCTTTCCCCCATCTTTTTACTCTTGGAAATAATTAGCTGAGAATTTGTGTGGCACTCAAGCACAGAATAAATCATCCACCATGTCGTGAAATAAGATAATTGCGTTTTGTCAACGCAAGCCTCTTTCCTTTTGTTAACTGAGTCATTCACATGATGAAGACTGATTCAGAATCACTGTTTCATAACGCCAATTATATTTTAAAAACATATAGTTCAGTGAACAGTCAGCCATATTTTCTTATCACCCCTTAACTTTAACCCATAAAGATTCAGCACAATTTTGTGGCAGCTCCAAATACCCCCCCTTTTTTTTTTAAATTTTTTTATTTTTACCTTTTTAAAAGTGATTTATCACTATTTACTGTAATATTATCCATTATATATGGATTTTTAAGTGAGCATTGTAGGATGACATTGGTTTATCTATCAGACAGAGAAGTTATAGTTTTCTATTATTTTCCTCATCCAAATATTAGGGATATTTTAGACTTTGTAACTTGCAAACATCTCATAAACTGATTTAACCCATAAAGACCCAAATAGCCACCAGTGACCACCTGTTCATCTAAGCTGTTTAATACATGTCAATCTACTACTCATAAATAATCTATGTAAAATGCAGTTTGTCATCTTGATATGATCATCAGATATGACCCATTTGGATGTTCAGAGGCTCCATAGTTACCATGGAAACACTATCATCTTCTACAACATTGATTCACCAGTAAATCCCATGGAGTTGGATCAATGACTGTGGATGGACATGATTCATTCATTCATGATGATGGACATGATGATGATTATATATAATTAATGACATAATTTGCTGAAAAATATACTTTTTAATATATAAAATATAATGTATATATAATATATAATGACCTTAACTTTAATCTGAGTTTTTATGAACATTATCACTCGTTTTCTGAACTTGCTTTATCCTCACTAGGGTCATAGGGGTCACCTGAAGCCTTTACCAGCCACTTAATGGTGAAGGAGGGGTACACCCTGGATGAGTTGCCAGATGAACATGTACTGTACATCATCAGTGAATTAAATGTAAGAAAATACCTGACTTACACTGAAAAAACACTAAATAAAGGAGATAATATTAGAAATAAAAAGTAATAAATCATTTTTTAAAAGTTAAATAGGGACAGAATTTAGCAACCAAAACAAAAGAAGCATTGGGTTTTTATGGGTTTATAGAATATTAACTCTGGTATCTTCTCAAACATGGGGGTCATGATAAGGATACAAGATGGACACTGGGTTTATGTTCAGTTAATGATAGTTACCTGAAAAAGTGACTTTTTCATCCGTTTTCTCTGTTTTTGATACAATAAACCTTAACCTTACTTTAATCTTTTATGAACATCTCCATGATCAGTAAATTAAATATAGGGAAACACAAAACACAAAATACAGATGATGACAATAAATGGTGATACATTAGTGAACCCTTTAACCCCTGATGCGTCAGCGGTGACACATTCTGAACGGATGGTTTAGTACAAATATTCAGAACAATTCTATTAAAAAATTTGTTTTTACTGAGTTTTGTTCATAGATTTGAGCCATGGAAATTAAGAGATGTCAAAAAGCAACGGATTGAGAAAAAAGTAAAAGCCAAAACTAAAACTATTGGAACCAAATTACAACACAAGTTCTTTCTTTACATTTTTTTTTTACTTAATTGTTTTGCAAATAATTTCATGCCATTTGTTATTTTGTAAATATTTATTCTTTTTTTTTTTCATTTTGTAGCTTATTTTGTACATTGATTTTTTTCTATTTGAGTAATTTTCTTCAATTTTGTTCTGTTTGTGTCTTATGTTGTTCATATTACATATTATTTTGTTTGTTTATTAATTTTTTATCTATCACTTTGGCTGTTTTTGTTCATTTGTTGCTAATTTTATTTATTTATATTTTTCATTGTGGAACTGCTGAAGTCTCAGGAGTTAAAGGATTTTAAGGAAAATGAAATGTAGACAAAATGTAATTTTGGTAACTGACACAAAGGTAAGACTGGGTTTTTATAAGTTTAATACAATTTTCACACAAGGCTTAAACATTCCCATTTCTGGACATATGTTCCTCCTGGTAGCAGGTTGAGAGAATCATCTTTCTCTTTCATTCTCTTTGGGTTTTAGTGATGCTGCTACAGTATGAACCACTGGCTAATTTCCCACAGAGACACCCACTGTGGGATTCTCACAGATCCTGGGGTCATTTGAGTATCGCTTACATCCTGCTCGTCGTTGAACTGGTTTTAACACCAAACACTCAGGTTGGCTGTTTATTTTGGCATCCCACTTGTTGGTGAACAAAGCGAAGCATTGTAAATCCTGTCTTGATTCATCTCTCTCCCCCCTCTGTTGCTGGCCTGTATTTGCCTGTGTCTGTTTCACAGCCTCATAACACAGCATTTTGTTTCAATCAAGACAAAGTTTTCAATCAAGTTGCTGTAGGCGTACACAAAATTGGCCTTGTGTACTGAAACAGGGAATGAACATTGTGTGCTTGTTTCTAACACTGGTACCTACCCAAGCTCATTAATCTTTTAAGTGAAAACATTCACTCTGAGGTGTAACAACTGGACTGTAATCTCACTGCGGTGAACTTTGGTTTTGGAATCGAGTAATGGATTATATCAATGTTTTTAAAATGTAGAATTTTAGTAGAGTAAATGACATGAAAAATAAATATGAAATAAATATAGTGAAAAACAAGTAATATGATTTACTTAGATCTCTGATTCCAATTCCAATGTGGGCAAACACATGGGTTACCATGGAAACCACAGACAAACCTACTTGAGACCCTATATCATGGGTGTCAGACTCCAGTCCTGGAGAGCCAATGTTCTGTATGTTTTAGATATTTTCCTTTTCCATCACACCTGGAAACCAGTCCATCATTATCAGTCTTCTGCAGAGCTGATGAGTATTAACTCTAAAGTGTCAGCACTGGTGCATTCTGAATGGATGGTTTAGTTCAAATATTCAGAATAATTCAACCTTTTTTTTTTTTTTTTTACTGTGTTTTGTTTATGGAATATGTGTCAAAAGGCAACAAATTTAGAAAAAGTCAAAGTTAAAACTACTGGTATGATATTTCAATAATAGTTCTGTTTTTTTCCCTTTTAGTAATTTTTTGCACATTTTTTATTTATTTATAATTTTGTAAATATTTACTAGTTTTTGTTCACTTTGTTGATTTTTCCACATTTTGTTTTTTATTTTATTATTATTTTCTTTAATTTTGTTCCATTTGTGTCTTGTTTTGTTCATGTTACTAATTATTTTGTTAGTTTATCATGTTCATTTTATTGATGATTTTGGACATTTTTGTTCATTTTGTTGCCAATTTGAATTCTTTTTTATATGGAACGGCTAGAGTCTCAGCAGTTAAAGGTTTAAAACAAAATCATTTGGAAGAGGGAAAGATCTAAAACATGGACACTGGGCCTCAAGGCAGGAGTTTGACACCTGTGCTTTATATGCAGCCCAAATGTGACCCTTCTGGGGCCTGGACATGCTAGCTGGGCTGGTGACACTTGTTATTTTGAGCTGTCATATTTGCAGCCACTCTGAACTCACGTATCTTATTGCCTGTTCTATTATACAGCAGTAAAGATGCATTACCATCATCTTTAGTTAATATCCCCTTAACTTAAAAACTTCAAAATGGTTAAAACATACAAGTAGCTTTCACACTGTTTTGTAGTCCTCATAGTCCATGTGTATTATGCTAGTAAATATCACACTGAACTTTTACGGCAGTAGTTTGAGATATTTGGGGAAAAAAAGATTTCAGACAAACAACTGTTTTCTGGCTGCACTTTGATATTTAATGCATGGACATAGTAATAAGACACTCCCAAAGACCTCCGTTTTTTTTTTTTTTTTTATTTAACATTTAATGATTTCCCTGTGATTTTAAACATTTGAAAAATTCTGTGTAGGTCATCAGAGGCTGTCAATACATTATTCATAAACTAAAATGTCTAAGGTATAATGGTGTAATCAGGCGTAATAATGGAAAATGATTGAAGACGTCAGTTATTGTTGTTGAGCGTAAACAACGGCTGTCAACTGACTTGAGTATACGCATTTAAAAGCCCAGTTTCAATGCTTTGAAATGTGTTTTTAATTTCAGAGAAATAACATTTGATTACTGCCTCCCAGCACAGCATGCCAACATCAATCATAGTGCAGTGTGAACAACAAACAACAGCCAGCCTCAGAAATTCAAGTGAGGGGAAGGTAAAGCTAATACTGAGAAAGGCTGCGATTTTAAAAGCAATTGTTCTGTGACTGAAGTACTCTTCTCCTCATCCTGGGGGCTATCAAATAAAGTCTGATCCCTCTCCATCTATATCCTCCTCAAATCTTTTAATGACACCAAATCCTTGTAACTCGTGCCCTAACTGTTGCCGTTATGGATATAAGTATGTATGTGTGTTTGTCCATATGTGTGTGTTGAGTCAAGCTCAGAGCGGTTCTCTTCTTCTCCTTCTGTCAGTGCACAAAAAAAAAGCAGCAGTTTCCTCTGGAGGAGAAATCACATCAAACACATCAAAGAGTGAAAATGTGGAATGTCGATATTGGACAACTGAGTATCATTTCACACGACCAGCACCACGATCAGTCTGTGAACCATAGATATTTACTGCCTCAGAGCTAATGAAAGATGAACTACAGTTGAATCAGACATGGAAATAATCTACATCTGAAACCCTCTGAGTTTTTATTATTAACCATTGCCCGAGAATTAACTATTAACTTGTGATTGCTTCAGAACCAGGATAAATGTGAATGAATCCATCGTCCACCTTTCCAGACCACTGATTTTTGTTATTAACGGGTAATTTCATCTCCCTGCACTGCTGAATTAAGTGCCAACAATCATTTATCCTGAGAGAAAATGTCCAAAATAATTTAATAGGAATCAGTTGCACTCATAGACACGTGTGCAGGTCTGTGTCAGAGTAGTAACCAAGTACTGGGGCACAAGATATTAAAAGTTGGGCAGGAGATGGTTGGGTAGCAGATGTTTTGCTGGACCACATTTTTACTATATTGCCTAAAATCCCCTTCACACCTAAATTACAACCAATTAATAAAATGCACTAACACACACACACACACACACACACACACACACACACACACACACACACACACACAAATTCAGTCACCTGTGTCATGTACAGTACTGAAAAAACACCATCCAATCATTTTAAGCGCCTAATCAAAAATATTAAATGGTTATATGTCTATCAAACTCAACTGCCTATTGTCCCTAACTCCTCTGCTCGTACCCCTCTTCTTGCACAAATCCACATTCTCATAGGCTTAGAGCTAGAGTTTGGCTAGCTATATTAGCAATATAAGGATGTAAAGTTCAGTGGAAAACCATTTTGTCACTAACATAAATCACTAGGAAATGTAGTATTAGTGAGATAGGTGTGAATTGGGGCTGTTCTGTCAATCCAATCCACCTTGGAAATGCCAAAATCTCACTTTTTCTCAGTGAGTGATGTCATCACAGGGAGACAAGCAAAAATCCACCTGAAAATGTCTGAATAACTCTCCCTCCTGGGAAAACAATAAATAGGAGGCAAACAATATTTTTCACAAATGTAGCCATGATTCTTAGGATTCTAACAAACCAGGGTTTGACGACCCAGCTGTTTTTAAAGTGAAATGGGAGCCACTAGTTCAGAGGCATGTATGTCCTCACCTCCCATTGAAACCAATGCAAATTTGGGCCAAACAGATGTGTTTCCTTCTGCTGAGTTCACCGTTTTTAAAACTGTCCTCGCTCACTTATTTTTTCACAATACAAACATAAACATCTACATCTACTTGTTCCTCAGACCCTTCTGCCATTCGTGATAAACTTTATTTTCACCAGTTATTTATGGTTTTCCCAAAAATTGTAGGAGTTCAGCAGTATGCTCACACCTATTTTTACATGAAACAGTGTGTGTTTCTGTCTGCCCTTTGATGTTCCCTCCAATACTGATCACCATGGAAACGGAGCTGCAGTGTCTATGAAACAGCTGAAGACAATTAAGATTCTCCCCACTCCCCCAAGAGGGGAAAGGGGACACCAGTTGAATAATCATGAACAGACTTGGTATGAAAAATGTAAGAAATTACAAATACAGATGAGAGAGAGAGAGAGAGAGAGAGAGAGAGAGAGAGAGAGAAAAAGGTGATAGGACTCAGTGCCTGTACTTCCCCCAGCATTCTAACTCCTAGGGCAGCTTAGACTGAACTGTGACTTCAGTCTGTTTTTAACTAACCTCACCATAGGCTTTCTCAAACAGGAATGTTTTCAACCTAATTTTAAATGTAGAGACTGTGTCGGACTCTTTAATATTAAATGGAGGCTGATTTAATAAGACAGTAACCATTGTAACTAAAGGCTGTTGGTTTTGCTGTGTTTTTACAGACCCTGGGAACTTTCAGTAGACTTGCTTTCTGAGAACGAAGCGTTCTATTCGGCTGGTACGGTACCAGATCATCTTTAACATAAGAGAGGCCCATACCCTTAATGGTTTTATATGCAAGGAAGTGGATTTTAAATTTAATTCTAAACTCAACTGGAAGCCAGTGAAGGGTTTGGAGCACATGGGTGGATGTGCTCTCTTCTGTTTGATCCTCTTAATATTGATCTGGCAAGAGACAAGTACATGGGTTACATTTCCTTCAGAAAATGTTTGGATATCTAGTTATCCTAATATTATACTCAGTATTTTTCATTTTAGCCAATTAAGATCCAAACAACCACTGGTGATACAAATCATCTACTTATGTCACCTGTTCAATATCTATTGATCCATTCATTCTATCAATACATGTAAATAATTGTTGTAAAATGCAGTTTGTCATCTTTTCATGGTCATCACATATGACCCATTTGGACATTCAGATGCTCCATAGTACACTGTAAACCTGAATAAGTTAGTAGAACTCAAAAAAATTCAAGGCAATCGATTGCCTCAATTATTTTAAGTTGATGACTTAAACAATAATTCATTATCTGAACCCGCTTTATCCTCACTAGGGTCGCGGGGGTCACTGGGGGCCTAATCCAGCTACAATGGGCGAAGGCGGGGTACACCCTGTATGAGACGCCAGTTCATCGCAGGTCTGAACTTATCAGTTCATCGCAGGGCTGAACTTAAACAATAACATTTTTCAGAACTTAAAGGTGTCATTCCATCGTTATTTCATTAATATTGCTGTGTTCTCCATTGTTATCAAATACATTGTATGTTGGTTCTATCTTGTGTTTGCACAGTAGAAAAATTACTTGAGGTCGAACAACAGAATTTACTGGTACTTCCTCATACATGTCCATGACACGGTGACGAGGCATCTCTGATTGGCTCAGAATGTGTGAAGGAACACTCCCCCCTCCCCTCTCGCTGTGTGTGTGTGTGTGTGTGTGTTTACCTTTACCCGAGTATCATCCAGCTAGATTTAATGCCATTGCTTGTTCTGAAAATGTGCAGGGAAAAAATTAGGCTTTATTTCCACATAGAGTACATGAACCAGTTTGATGCGCCAATTTTTTCCAGTTTGTGCAGCAGCTACTGTCTTCTCTTATGGATGCTAATGCTAATGCTACTTCAGATTTGCTGCGATGGAGGACAAGTTTAACCTCAAGTGGGTGACGCTACAGCCCATCTGACGTCAGATGGACGTAGTGATGAGGTACAAGTAAATGCACAATAAAGTGCATTATTGTGGAGGAGGCGGTGCAGCGGGAGTTGGACGGGGTTGTTCGCAATGACAGTGTTCCAGCTAGTTTGGGTGAAGGACCATAACAGTGGGAGTGGCTCAGAAAGAAAGCACTGGAAATGACTCTATTATTCCTTTACTTCACTGCTCTGTTTGTTTATATTTCCAGCTCCTCATATGACATGATGGCAGCACACCTCCTTCCGATGGTCTCCCTAGACAACGGAAACACAAGCTGTCCAGTGGAAACATGGCTTAAGTCAGGGTTCATTGTATTTGTCCAAGGACACTTCAACATGTGGACAGACAGAGCTGGGACGTGAACCTCTGACCCTTCAGTCATTGGACGACCTGCTCTACCAACTGAACCACAGCCGCCCCTGAATAAAATTACTGTGTTTTGTCATTGCTATGTTTTTGGGGTGATAGATATTGGTGGTGCTTTGGAGTGTGCTGGAATTGTATTTCAGCATCTACTACATCAGTTAAGTTTTTTTTTTCCAATCATCAATAGAAATAACAGTATAATATCATTCTCAGTATTTAATGACTTAATTCCACTCAGTTGTACCTTCTCTATATTGTTAGGTTATGTTCACTTATATCCACAATATTTCCCCTTAATAAAAAGATATTAGTTGGAAATACTTAAAAAGAAGAATGTTACGGCAACTTAATGCATTTGAGTTAGTAGTACTATTTCTGAAAGTTTTGAGTATTTACAACTTAATATATTTAATTATTTTGAATGTTCGGGTTTGCAGTGTGAATATGGAAACACCATCATCTTCTACAATGCTGATTCACCTGTAAAATCCATGGAGTTGAATGAATAACAGTGGATGGAAACACTTGTTTTATAGTTTTCTCTTTTTTTAAAAATATTAACCCTCAATTTTACTGAGGTTTTATGAGCCTCTTGATGATTAGTCAGGTAAAGACATGATTTTCACAGAAAAAGCATAAATACAGAGCATAATATTTAATCAATGATGATAAAACTATTAAGAAGGTTAAAACAGGGTACAAATTGTGTATTTTTTCCTATACTTTACCTTTACTTATCAAATGGTTCATAAAAGCTCAGATTAAAGCTATCACAAAGAGAGAAAACTGATGATTAAAAAGTGACTTTTTCAGTTAAATCTATTGTTAATTGAACAAAAACCCAGTGTCTCCATCCACGGTCATTGATTAAACTCCATGGATTTTACTTGTGAACCAATGTTGTCAAAAATGACTGTGTTTCCACAGTAACTACGGAATGTAAATGGGTCATATTTGATGACCATGGAAAGGCAACAAACAGCATTTTACATAAATTATTTACATGTATTTATAGGATTATTGGATAAATTGGTACTAAACAGCTATAGCAGTAGAAGATTTGGATTGACAGTGGAGGTTTGTGTCATTATGGGTTAAGAGACAAGGAGAGAAGTTTGATAAGATATAATTTGGTTCTGCCACACATGTCATCCTGCTATATTTGCAAAACGAAAATTATGCCACTTATCTCCTCAGCATTAGTGAGCTGAGTCAATCTGTCAGTGTAATGTTGTGGAGATGATAATTAAGAGTGCCAATTGCTCTGCTTGTACAACCAAGCTATTAATTTTTCATCACTATTAATTTGTGAGAGAATGTTTCTAATACTCCAAGTTGAGTAGATCATATGTAGAACACATGGCTTATACATGATATGTTGTGCCCTACTACATATGCTGTGCAGACATATACACACATATTTTTGCACATGATCACCGTAGATGTCAACTTCCAATGTGCTAAATACAGTCTCACATGTGGGATACAGTTGTACATAATGAAAAATATCCTCCTAGGAATGTGTTCTTCTGTATCAGTGGTGAGTTTCTTCCTTTAACTGACTAGTCATAGGATGCTTGATGACCCACTTCAGCCAGCGGTGGCTAACCTTTATAATCTGCCTTGGCCTAAATAGCTGATGTACAGAGCATCGCTAACTCCAGCCTTCTCCACTGATCACAAGGCAGAGGCTGAACTGAACTGAACTGCCCTACCCATGACTAACAGCAAATGACCCTTGAGAGCTATAATTGTCGGTTCCTCTTTGTGCACAGGCGGATGGAGGTGCGGACTGACCTTGTTTTCACCTATTTTAATGACTGAGTGTTCACCCAGGAGGGCCAGTGGACTATCTGTTAAGGACTGCCACCCCTAAAGACAAGAAGGACATTATCAAAGGGAAGCAGGATGCAAGACTGACATTAAAGAGCTCACGCTTCAGTTAATAGAAAGGGATGTATTCAAAGGCAAGCAGGAAAACACCCAAACAGTTGGACAAGGTTATTATATTATCACCAACAGCATTTAAATCAGACAACAGGAGAAATATTTGTACACATTTTTTCTCCTGAAGAAGAGAGGGGTATGTATGTTTGAGTTGGTTAGTTTGTAAGTAGCTTTACACAAAAACTACTGGACCAATTTCCATTAAATTCCCAGGAAAGGTGCAAGGAATAGATCCAGAATAGATCCCATTAAATTTTGGTGAATGTATGTTAAAGGTCACAGTTACCAAAAATGTGTTTTCACAATAAAAACAGATAGGCAAGGGGGGGGGGGTTGTTGTGCCAGGCATTACTTGTTCAGTTTTACATTCAAATCCATTAAACTATTTTCCTCTAATTAGATACTTTTCATACATTCATTCATTTTCTGGACATCCTAGACATACCCAGTTCATCTCTATATGGCTGACATATAGAGACATACAATCACTCTCACATTCACACCTATGGGCAATGTAGATTAACCTATCAGTGTATGTCTTTGGATGGAGAGAACCTACATGCTAACTCCTTACAGAAAGCTCCCACACTTTCTGGTGCTGGTGCTTTCCACTGCACCACCATGTCACCCTGAATAAATAATAAATATGTTTTCTTACTAACTAAATAAGGTTTCAAAGTCATGGCCACAATGATCTCCTATGGGAGCACATGGGTCTTTGCCAAAACATACACCTCTCACTTGTTTACTCTCCCCATTTTTCACATTTTAGTGAGTAACAAACCATGTATGACTCTTCATATCCATTAAGAGCATGAAAGAGATATCCTGACATCTTGTTTACCTCGTTCAGACACCATATGTTAACTCACCACCCCCCCAAAAAAAAGCAAAAAACACCAAACCTATCTATTACCCAGCACTTACACTGTCATGACACACCTGACAGTTGTCTATAATTTGAAAGCACAAAGGGGGAAAATGAGGGTCTCCCTAAGAAGCAGGTGGGTAGGTTAAATTAATGAGTGATCCTATTGTTGAGGATTACCCCACTGTCACGGTGCAGGATCACAGTGAACAGCTCACCCCAGCACTCTCACGAATGCAATCATATGCATGTCACATCCTCATCGTGTGCTGACAGGAGCAGGCCTCTGGCATGTGTCAGTACGCCTGGAAGAGTACTCACCTCGCCCCAGTGCAAAACCACTAAGAAAGCAATTAAAAGTGGCCTTTAAAAATGGCCACAATATGTCAAGTCACTAGTTGAAAAACATTCTGTCCCGCCCATTGTGACTTGTTAAAAGGGCTGTGAGTTGCACCCAGCTGATCCTCTAATGATACCGATGTTTTTTATGGCCAAACCACACACATGATCAAACACTCTTTTCTCCTGTGCATACAACCTCATGCACAAACATGCACTACCACAATGCTGTGGGGCTAACAACATCACAGGAACAACAGATGATACTGTTGACAGAGAGAATGGAGCCATGCTGACAGGACGGTGAGCGCTGAACACACATCAACAACAACAGCACGTCATGAAAGGATGCAGCATCTGTGCCAGAAACACCTACAACAGGTTGACAGATTCTTTATGTGTTTATTGGGTATCTTTGTGACAGCTATGTTTTTGCTTAGTCCTTCAACATTTCAAGGGGAAACAGAAAAAAAATTACTTGGTAATTAGTTTATTATGGAAAATCTAATCATTTGGCAGATACTGTACTATTTTAACATGAAGGGACCAATAACAGACTGAAAAGACATGCACTGTAAATTTTATAGTGTTAATTTGGAGGCAATGGGACCAAATAACCTCTAGAAGAAGGTTAAATTAACTCTCCTAGTGTTGATTTAACACTATAAAATGTATTGTTTGTAAACAGCTATTCTTACCACTAATAAATGCAGAAATATCAACAACAGAGCAACATTTTTGGGAGAACAAGTGTTGAAAAAGGTATTGAATTGCAAACTGTGAACATATGAAATACTTTATAAGGTTCATAATCAAACTCAGTCTGATTTGAGCATCAAACCATCTTCTTTTTACTTTTGATAAAATATATTAAGGTAGTGATATATGTACATATATATATATATATATATATATATATATATATATATATATGTACATATATATATATATATATATATATATATATATATATATATATATACATATACACACACACTTTCCAGTATATATCATTACCTTAATATCTATTCAATAACTTATTCAGTCTTACTGCTATAGTATAGGAGAAAGACTGAATAAGTTTGTAAGGCAAGGCAAGGCAAATTTATTTGTATAGCACATTTCATGTACAGGACAACTCTGTGCTTTACACAAAAACAGAAACAGAAGAAAATTAAAATGATAAAGATGATAAAAGACAATTAAAATCAAGACATAAAAACATTTTAAAGCAAATAATAATCTTAGTAAAAGCTCCAGTGAACAATAATGTTTTCAGGCCTGATTTAAATGAACTGACTGTTTGAGCAGACCTCAGGTATCCAGGTAGTTTGTTCCACAGGTGAGGAGCAGAGTAACTGAATGATGCCTCACTTTGTTTCGTTCTTATCTTTGGAACACACAGTAAACCTGTTCCTGATGACCTATGACCTCAGGGCTCTGGATGCTTCATAGGGAACCAGTAGGTCTAGGATGTATTTGAGTCCAAGGCCATTTAGTGCTTTATAGACCAGGAGTAAGATTTTGAATTCTATCCTTTGACCCACAGGAAGCCAATGTAAGGATTTGAGGACGGGTGTGATGTGGTCCAGTTTCCTGGTACTGGTCAGGACTCTGGCAGCAGCGTTTTGGATCAGCTGTAGCTGCCTGATTGATTTTTTGTTTAGACCAGTGAAGACACCATTGCAATAATCTAACTTACTGAAAATGAATGAATGAATTAGTTTTTCTGTGTCTGGTTTGGACAGAAGACCCTTGATTTTAGCAAAGTTCTTTAGGTGGTAATAGGCAGATTTGGTAATGGCTTTTAAATGTTTGTTAAATTTCAGGTCAGAGTCAATAATTACACCCAGATTTCTGGCTTGGTTTGTGGGGTTTAGTGACATGGACTCAAGGTGAGCACTGACCTTTGACCTTTCTTTTTTGGGGCCAAAAACAATCACTTCTGTTTTGTCCGCATTAAGCTGGAGGAAGTTCTGGCACATCCACTCAGTGATTTAATGAATGCATTTACTCAGTGTTAGTAAGGGACTGTAATCGAGTGATGACACGGAAATATAAAGTTGTGTGTCATCTGCGTATGTGTGGTAAGAAATGTTGAAATGCTCTATGATCTGAGCCAGGGGCAGCATATAGATGTTGAACAGAAGCGGTCCCAAAATTGACCCTTGGGGAACCCCACACAACATCTTTGTACTCACTGACCTGTGATTGCCAACTGAAACGAAGTAGTTCCTGTCTTGTAAATAAGATTTGAACCAGTTTAACACAGTGCCCGTAAGCCCCACCCACTTTTCCAGTCTGTCAAGCAGTATGTTGTGGTCAACTGTATCAAATGCAGCACTGAGGTCCAATAGTACTAGGACAGAGGTTCTGGATGAATCATTATTCAGATGAATGTCATTTAGCACTTTGATCAGTGCAGTCTCAGTGCTGTGGTGTGCTCGGAATCCAGACTGAAAGTCACTATAAAGACTGTTTTGCACCAAGAAGGCATGAATTTGCTGAAAAACAACTCTTTCAATGATTTTTCCCAAAAATGATGTGTTTGATATGGGCCTGTATTTACCTATTACTGAAGCATCCAGATTAGGCTTTTTTAGAAGAGGTTTAATTACTGCAGTTTTTAAGGCTTGAGGAAACTGTCCTGACTGAAGAGAGCTGTTTACTATCTGCACTATATCTGAAGCTATACAGTTAAAAACATTTTTAAAAAATTTGATAGGCAGAGGGTGAAGACAGCAGGTTGTTGACTTTAACTGTTTAAGAATTTCCATCAGTGATGTGTAATCGACAAGGACAAAGTGTTCCAGATGACAAGAAGGTACACGTGATAAAAACATCTTTCCTGAGCTGGAGCTACAGACTGTCTGTCTTATCTTTAATATTTTATCTGTAAAGAAAACAGCAAAGTCATTGCATGACTTTTCGGACACCAGGTCAGATGGAATTGAAGCTATTGGATTTGTTAGTCTGTCCACAACATAAAACAATGTGTGTGCATTATTACTGTGTCTGTTGATCATCTCAGAGAAAAAGGACTGCCTTGAATGTTTGACTTCCTGGTTATAGGCCTGCAGACTTTCTTTATAGGTGTCATAGTTAACCTGTAGTTTGTTTTTTCGCCACTTTCGTTCTGCCCGTCTGCACAGCCTTTTTTTTTTAGCTTCACTGAAGTAGCACGTAACCAGGTTGGCCTTGGTTTTCATGAAAGGACTTTGGTCTTTATTGGGGCGATGGAATCAATGACCGTTTGAACTTTGGAGCTAAAACTATTTACTAGGTCATCGACAGGAGCTGAAGGCAGTAGTGGTGATGGTATGAACGCTTCGGTGAATAATGTACAGGTGTTGTCATTAATATAACGTTTTCTGATCATCTCACTCTCCTTTTTGTCAGGATTAGTGGGGGCAGTACCTTTAAAGAGGACACAATAGTGATCAGACAGAGCCACATCAGTCACCATTACCTCAGAAATATTAATACCTTTGGTAACAATTAGATCTAATATGTGCCCTTTGTTATGTGTTGGATCCTTTACATGCTGAGAAAGCCCAAAATTATCCAGAATATTCAAAAATTCTTTAACACTTCCATCATTACAGTTGTCAACATGAATGTTAAAATCACCTGCTAAAACAATACAGTCAAAGTCGATGCATAACATAAACAGACATTTGGCAAACTCATCAAAAAACTTTGCATTGTATTTCGGAGGTCTGTAGATAGTTGCAAAGGTTGATCTACAGGAAGATTTTAGTTGGAGAGCTACATATTCAAAAGAGTCGAACTGTCCATATGTTACCTTCTTAACTTGGAAGGTATCCTTAAGTAGAATGGTAACGCCCCCTCCTTTCTTGTGTAATCTGGATTCACTAATGAAAGTGTAGTTAGGGGGGGGTACTACTTCCTACTCCTTTTCAACCATGAAAAATTCACTTGCATGTACTTAAAGGTATATTCTGTTAATTAAAATGTTATTTAAATGTAATCTTATTTTGCCTATTTTGCCTTATTTCCATGAACGCTGAGTAAATAAAAAAAAAAATAATATGTGCCCAGTGGTGAAAACAACAACAGTGCTTCTACATTTTATCCATTTGTCTTGTTCTTTGACTCTGAAATTTGTTTCTTAGTGATTCTCATCCCACTTTGTCACTTTTTGTTGCTTTAGTTAAAGGCACTATGGTGTTAGTTTTTAGTGACTCACTACAGCCTCTGGTTGCATACTCCACCAAAATGTCATCCAATTGCACCACTGAATAACACAGACAATCATTCCTACCTGCGTGCATATGTGTATTTCTTTAATTATCATATTGAGAATATATTGTTTATACAAATCCTCATGACACCCAGGAAAGTGAATATTTTAGCTTTTTTTACATTAAACAATAGTCTTGACTGGAAACGCCGTGATGCAACAGTTTTTCAGAAAAATTTGTAAAATTATTTTTATTAATTTATTTATGTTTAATGGTATGTGCAGCATTTGACAGCAGCTGTCAAACTTTTGTCCCCTACACAAGCCAAAAATACATTGCTGGAGCTTGGGAGGATATTGTACACATTGATGCGGTTGTGATTTTGTGTCGTAATAGTATCTATCGATCTATCTATCTATCTATCTATCTATCTATCGAGAGAGAGAGAGAGAGAGAGAGGTTTTTTTTTTTTTTTTTTTTTTTTGCTGTATTGATAATTTCTTCCCTGGTACTTTCTGTTATTCTTGAAGGGACAAACTGTAACACCTAATCATTTCTGCTTGGAATTAACTAATTATTCTGATCCAATACAATACATTGGATTTTTTGCATAACATCTTTTTGACTCCTAACCCTAGTATAAAACATTTTTCTTTAGGTCCTGTTTGAATATCTTAACCTCTAAATACCCAAACATCCACCTTTAACCTAAACTATATATTGATCTAAACCGTTTAATACATGTTGATCCACTAATCCTATCAATACATCTCAATAATTGGTGTAAAATGCATTTAATTGCTTTTTCATGATCATCAGATATGACCCATTTGGATGTTCAGAGGTTCTGTAGTTACCATGGAAACACCATCATCTTCTATGACAGTGGTTCACCAATAAAGCCCATGGAGATGGATCAATGATAGTGGATGGACACACTGGGTTTATGTTCAGTTAATGATAGGTTTTGCTAAAAAAAAAAAAAAAAAACCCTGATATTTCTAAACCGATATAAAAATCCTCAACTTTACTGTGAGCTTTTATGAACATCTACACGAAATGTACATTAAATCTCGGAAAATGCCTGATTTTCCTCAAAAGACAACCCCACACACAAACACACACACAGAATACAATATCACAATAAATGGCTGAAGGCTAGTTAAATAGATGATCATTTGAGAATTGCTACAAATGTCACACCAAGTCCATCTTATCAAGTAAACGTTTAAATAATGAAAAAGATAGAGTACATTTGTGTTATTAGTGTTGATCAAAACAAAGAGCACATGTAAAAAGAGAGACCCACCAAAACCAGTGGAAATCAAATGTTAACATGTATATGACTTTTTTGTATTGGTCTTTTGTCCCTGTGTGATAGTGCCACTTGTTTATTAAACCATGAATCACCATATTTAATGCCTTTTTTTGTCATATTAAAAACATTATGTTTTTCTTACCCAAGGGAACATTTGTTTGTAACAATATTTCACAGGGTCGGGTGGGGTATTTGTGTTTCATATTAGTCGAACCAAATGTCATATCATCCTCTCTCAACATGATCTGAAGTGAAGCCTCCAACCACAGTTTGACTAAGTATATTCAGATGTGCTTCAGATGTGGCAGATGACTGCTTTGTCAGTATTTCTGATAATTATTACCATTAACATTTAAGCTTATGATGAATATGTCTGACAGAATTTGTCCCCTTAGAGCTCTGTTGTGTTTCTAACAAACAGACTCACACAGGATTATAATGCAATATGATATCACCAATGGAGTAAGGGTGATCTCAGAATACTGCAAATAATGTGTCATGCCGCATGGAATGGATGAAGTTTTCTGTTTAGTCAACCATGTCAAACATGTAAAATGTGGTTTCCCAAAAACAAATCCCAACTATGTGAGAAGAAAATGTTCTTTTGAGGTAAATAAGTCTTAACTCTTTATCAGGCAAATTACTATATTTGGTCATTTCTGCATATATTACTAGACAGTGACAGTCAGTGTGCTAATCATACCGTGTCTGTACGAGAGTCCCTACAAACAAGTGCATGCTTGGTACTTATCATACACAATATAATAAAGATAGGTATTTGGTTTTGCTTAGACATTTTGAAACTATCATGACCTTTCCCACAAGCTATTTAAAGCAATGAATCTTGCGTTCACCAGTGCAGGACCATTCAGAACTGTCACTACCATAACCTGGTCACTCTGTCTGCTCACCATATCCTAGACATTCATTTACCACCATGGACTCTGGCTGATCTACCCCAGATTTTGTTTGTTTTTGGTTCTGTTTTAATCACTTGTTTTGTTGTTTTTGTTAATTAAATCAGATCTCCCTTCAACACCATACATTTGAGTCCTTCCACCTCACCCCTCATGACAGAAACACACGACATTTTGTAGGGGTGTCCGAATCTTTAGTGAACTATTCATAAACACTTTATAATCACTCAATGTCTCCCACAGTCCACCACGTAATGTATTGGACGTCGATGGTTACTAACCAAAGTACCATATCCCATCATACATTGTACAAGTAGAAAAATGGCCAAAGGACGGGGAGATTTGTGTTAAAAAGAAACAGACAGATTGAGATTGGATGGCATACTGGCAGAGCTACAGGAGCTGTTAAGTAACAGTAAACGTTAAGTCTGTCTGTTGGATGACAGGCGCGAGACAAGAATTGCTTAACAGTTAATAACAGTAAAACAGACTTGAGCCAAGTTTAAAAAATTTTATTTTATTGCAGACAGTAAAAAAAAAAAAATTTAAACGTTTCATTTTGTGAGAGACGACACCGTTATGTTTTAATTGCTTGACGGTGATCATGCCATTAAGTAGTGTCTAAAAACCTTTCACTTGAGTTCACTATGTAGTGTACTACATTCATTTCCCTATGTAGAGAGGGGGGGGTAGGGAATGAGTGATTTTGGACACAGCCTTAGTCACGCCCTTCTACTTCGGGTCCACGGGTGCTTAGCTTGCAAAAAATTTGAATGGGAGTGAATGGAGTCAAGCTAAATTCTGATTCAGTTTGACTGAAATTCACACATGATAGCAGTTAATAATAAATATGATGTGGCATAGGCACACCACCTGTTTTTGATGGGAAGCAAATTTGACATTAGGTTTTATGTGGGCTTAGTAAGAGACTACAATGCGTCGCGTATGTAGTCCAAATTATTAAAGGGTTTTACTCACAAATGAGTCAGCCATTCATTAACAGAAGCAGTTGAAACACATCAATAATTACGAGGTACAACATGTGTGTGATTCAGGGTACATGACAAACCAGATATGATTTTCGCATTTTATTTCCCATTGAATACCATTCATTCATTTTCTAATCTCAGGCCCCATGAGCCTCCCAGAAATGGCAGCGACCAAGTCGGTCTTCTTCCCTTTTCTAGTATCTTGTAACAGGGAGAAGTAATCAATTGTTATCCATTATCATCGTTCTTTATTAAGTAGCTTAATTCTTTGTCTCTTTTGGCATCTAATTTTATCTATATTGTTGCTCACATTGTAATCAAATACCAGCGCTGACTGATTACATGATGGCTAAGCTAAGTGTGTGTAAGAGCATGCTAATTCGTATCTGTTCCATTATAGCTTTAGGCTGGACCACTGTAAGGACTGATTTTAGGTTACATTCTACCAGATTATCAGAAAATAAATAGAATGCGAGGGCTATTTCCTCCTCTAATCTGAACGCTGTGTCCTGCGGGTCCATTCTATATCACACCAGTTAGAACCACAATGCAGAACCGACGCCACCAGTCACACTGGCAACACTTTTTTGTATTTATTTATTTTGCCACTGAGTAGAAAAGAACCAAATATGGTAACAGCACTGAATTTGATTTTCTACATAATTAAAAAAAATAATTGCACTTCACAAAATTAAGTACAAAGCACCCCGAGAATTGCTTTCACTGTCTGCCCACAGAAGCATAAATAACAAGTAAAATACGAGCAGTTATAAAATGGCTGTACAATTACAAAACAGTGCTATAGAGAAGTATAGAAAAGCACAATGATTGAATAGCATACAAAAATAAATTAAAAAGAGAAAAAAACAGGTTCAAAGCGTGAATTTCATAGTATTTCTATGAGTGATCTATAAATTATTAAAACCAATCACACTTACCTTTCACTGATACTGTCGCTCATTGCTTGATAAATAAAAATATATGTTTGTCACCTTTGCAGTGATTTTAATGTTGAAAGCACATCCTTCTACCTGCAGTACATCATATTAAAGTTTTACTCCCCTTTATACTGTTCTATTTTTAATTTGTATTTAAAAAATAACAAATACATAAGCAGGTATAAAGTTCAAAATAAAATAAAGTAACACTTGTCTGAGCAGTATGCCTTTCTCCGGCCAAGGCCTTGACTCGTATCTGTGACATTAAGACTCTTCAATGTGCATGTGCTGTAATTAATGTCTCTTTTGGGGAAAACAGCAAAGCACTTAGCCTTGACACAGCTGCAGGAGATAAGCAGGGCCTGATGAGTGAGGCCAATTAAGACAGGGATGAAAGCAAAAATGAGAGAATGTGTCACAACATATTTCCTCAAATGAACATTGCATTCTTTGCAAAGACGTATGCACATGCCACCAACTGAAAAATCCACTTTCAAAATGATTTGTGTTCCTCTGCACATACTAAGAGAAATAGAGAGAAAAAATAAAATCTGCAGAGACGCATAAGTCAAAAATAAACAACAAGATGAGACTTTTTCCTTTTGAGGCCATGAACAGTTGGTATATTTTTTGAGCCTGTCGTGATATTTCACCCCAAGAGAAATCTAATAACCTGTATAGGCTACCGTATATGTTGTATATTGTTCAGGTTTCTCATAAAACCATTCCTCACTGGGATAAGCTTTAATGGCTGTTATTTATATTTGGGCTGGGCAGGTTTATTCTGTACGCCTACAGAAATCATTACACTTTCCCCTTGGGAAATGCTGTAGCACAGTGTGTTTCAGCTTGGCAGATGACTCAGCGATAATATTTTTCCCCCTTTATCGGTTTTTCCTTTGGTGTTATTAGTTAGTTTCCACAGGGGTCATTAAAAAAAACAAGGGAGAGAAAGACAGGGCCCACGTACAGGGGATTCTTGACTCTGTAATGAGGATGGAACAAGCTCCGATTATTGAATCTACACAGAGTGAAGCAGAAACAGAGAATGAGAGGGAAACGCTGAAGAGGTTTTAAGTATTTAACATAATTTCAGTTGAAACGTGTGCCGTGTATGGTCAAAAAAAAAAAAAAAAAAAAAAAAAGGTTGAAGGGGAAAAAATGTGTTTCACTGTAAAGAGCAATGAGTCAGTAAATTGGTAATGTTTCCATGCAATGAAAAGGCTTTGCAATGTTATCAGGGGCTGTGAACAAACTCACATCTCTGTCAATACATCTGCTAGACCCTGAAAAACAGCTGTCATTAAACCGATACCTGTGTGCATGTGCAATCACACCTGTCAAGCACAAAATACACAGGCATACACAGAGACACACCTTCCTGACATGAATACAAAAAGCTTGTGTTACAGTTAAGCTTTCACACACACCTTTCTAACTTCTCTTTTTGTCCCATGCAAACAAGCAGCTGTTCAGCATGGTCAGGTTTTCCTCAAAGCAGAACTCAATTCCAATATCAGCAGCACATAAAAAAAAACAAAAAACAACACAGAATCATTTGGATTATATGCAGCTATATGGCCCATAAAATCATGGTAAAAGCCACGGTGCACTGAAGTGGGCACAGTGTATCAAAACTGATTAGCTGAAATGTTCTGCTACACTCAAAAAGAGCTGATGGAGGAGAGCGTAATCTCCATTTAAAAGCAATGGTGATAAGTATAATGGATCCTTGAAGGGCCACTAAGAGGATCAGAGGTTTGTCAGGAACTCTCCTCTCTACCTGCTCTTCAACTTGACAGACTTGGGTAAGAAAGACAAGAAAAAAGTGATTACAAATTATCAAGTAATCAATCATCATTGCAAAAGACCGTGAAGAACAAAATAATGTTACATTAAGTCAAAATACAGCAATTAAAGGCATATTAACTCAAAAGAAAATAATATAAAAATAGAATAGTAGATATTACAGTGTGGCTACAGTGCAAGATCAATTGATGTTGGACCCCTGGTGACTAAAAAGTCAGCAACAAACCACAACAGCCAGTTTGTGGTTCAGTTTCTACCCTCATTATCTAAAAAAAGCACAAATGAAACAAATAATAAATAGGCCTACCTACCCACAAATTTAATACAGTAGTGATAAACATTAAAACATTGAGTTAAAGGAGGTTAAATCTGAAGCAGACTGTAGGTCTGCTTCCATAATTGTGGTAGAGTTAAACCAAAGGCTCCTTTTAAACTTTTACTTAATAGGATAGATTTAAGGATTTACAAAACAGACACAGGTCTGACATACTTTAACCCATAAAGACCCAACCAGCCACTGGTGACCAAAAGCATCTACTGATCTAAACTGTTTAATAAGTGTTGAGCCACTAATCCTATCAAAACATAAATAATTTAAATAAATGCAGTTTTTCATTTTCATTGTCAGACTATTTGGTTGTTCAGAGGCTCTGTAGTGAACGTGGAAACACTGTCATCTTCAACAACATTGATTTGACCACTAAAGCCCATGGAGTTGGATCAATGACAGTGGATGGACACACTTGGTTTATGTTCCGTTAATATATTTTTCCTGAAAAAGTCACTTTTTCTTCATTTTTCTCCATTTCTGACATAATAGCCCTCAACTTTCATCTGAGGTTTTATGAACATTTGCATGATTAAGGAATTAAATGTAGAGGGAAAAAAACCCTGGTTTTCAACTAAAACACAACCAAACAGATGATAATATTTTAATAAATGAAGATAAATCACTTTAGAAAGGTTAAAACTAGAGGGAAAAAAAAAACACTTGGGAACTCACACAAAAAGAACACTGGGTCTTAATTGAGATAGAAAAATATTGCATACTGTAAACACAGCTCTGTAACAACCCAATGACACGTTCTTCCTCCAATTCTTCTTCTCTGAAAAAAATCCCACAAAACTTTTCAGCAGCTGCAGCCCACTCACTCACCTATGATTGCTCCCCCGTCCACCTCCACAGTCCCTCTCTGCTGTTTGCTTTTAATGGATGGTCAGCCAGGACCGTTCTGCTGCGCTCCTCAAATCGTTTTTTAATTGCTTTAACCTTCAAAAAAATGAGCTCTCGGCAGTGTCATAGACAAGGAAAGTCATACAGTTCTCAGCTGTGGGTGGTTTCCAGTGCTGGTTTGAGAAAATGGCTCTGAATAAGTGTAGTAATGAGCTGGAGCTGCCAGACACCAAATACCTCCTCTATAGAGTACCTTTGACTCCTAAAAAAATATATAGGCTTCACACCATTACATTAAAGCAGAGGTCTTCTACTCTGGTCCTCAGGGCCCACTGTCATGCATGTTTTAGATGCACCCCTGCTCCAACACACCTGATTTAAATGATCAGCTCGTTATCAAGCTCTGCTGAAGCCTGATAACGACCCACTGCTTTGAATCAGGTGTGTTGGAGCAGGGTGACATGCAAAACATGCAGGACAGTGGGCCCTGAGGACCAGGGTTGAAGACCTCTGCATTAAAGCATGTCGCAACTTCATTTCATTTATAGTACAGATCACTAGTTTATTTCAATTAGCTTATTTCACCTGTGATGGATTCCAAATGAGGCTCAGGTGGATAGTGTTGGTTTGGTACAGACTTCTTTAGTCGTGTCATCGTATTGCTGTGTGCCAATTAGCCTTAGGTAGCATTAGTTAGAATTAATTAGCATCACTTAGGGTTAGTTGGTCTTAGTTAGCATCAATTAGGGTCAGTTAGCATAAATTATAATGGATTCGATCGATTTGCTTTTCTATGTACACACATACTCACAGTGGATCCGTTATTCATTCACTCTCACATGCTCCCTCTGGTGGTAACAGAAGTGACCACCACCAAACATTCATCCATAAGTGTGAGCACTGGAAGCAAGGAGAGTGAAGTCGAGTGAAGGACACAACAGAACATGACTAGGACAAAGCCAGATTTGAACCGCCAACCCTTCAGTTATTGCACAACCCACTCTACCAACTGAGCCACATAATGTGGCATTAGTTAGCATCAATTAGCATTAGTTCACATCAGTTAGCATGGACTTGTATTTGCTTTTTCTCATGTCTGTCCCTTTAATTTGTTGAATCTATCCTTAGATGTAGTTACTATAGCCTTTTTTAAAATTTAATTTAATGTTTTTATTTTTATTGGATTGGATTGGTATTGCCTTCATCTGCCCAAAACAAAATTTGTGCTGCTGTTACTTGGGGGGGGGGGGGGGGGGGGGTCTGTCCATATCTGGAAGGTAAAAGTCAAATGATGCCCACACACCTACTCTTGTGTTTACCCATTCAAGCCTTGGTTTCCTTTCAAGATAGCCATCACATGAGAAAGGCTAATAGGGTGTAATCTGGAGACCATCCTGCAGAGGAGTCCAGGGCCTGGCTGATGATAGTAAAGCACTTTCCAAATGATAATTAATGAACAAAAGCAAGAAAATTGCTCACACAAGGCAACATAATTATATGTACCAAGGGAAATGCCACAGCCAGCATGTCCATGTGGGCCCCAGAAGGGTTACATTCTATCAAATACAATGCAACTGAGGTAGAGCTCTCATGGTTAGTGCAACAATATACAGACAGACAATATCAGTAAAACAAGTACCAGTAAAAGGGATGATTATTCACATTAAAAAACAAAACGTATTGGAAGCTAAAATGATTCTAAAACAGAATTTAAGTAGTACAAATTACATAAAAGATAAATGTCATTGGACGATTTGATTGGTTAATGAAACTGGTCCCAGCTGAGGCTCTATTGATATTTTGCACCGACGTCACAATACCACGTGACCATTTTTCACTGTACGGCGGGAGTGCGGAATTGTAAACAGAGCTAATGGAGAGAGATACAGCCCTGACTGTTGACAAACCATGTAGTTTTTTACTAGTGAGATATGTGGCATGTCTGTTCTGTTGTCATTGGAGGTGGGTCACCTTGGTGTCCACAAGAATCGTTAAAATTTGATAAACTAAATCTTGCTGGATTACAGACGGATCCATCTTCTCCCTCTAGAGAAGCTCACTGATTTAACAAAAGTACATTGGTTACCATGGCTACCACACTTCACTCCACATGATTTGTATCAATATGCCGTTAATGGAATATCCCCCGATTTTAAAGTCATTGCGAACATATCCTGTGCTCCATCAATGTTATTTTGAATTTGAGATGAGTGTGTTTGATCATGCTTTCTATGGTATCAGTAAAAATGAATATTCAAACTTAACTCAATGGAAATCTTTAATAGATTATGACATATGTGCAACATTTTAATTAATGCGTTTGGTGAGTAATGACGAGATATAAAGTTAGCTAGTTGGATAGTATGGTACCTGTACAATCAGTCAAAAGTAGCCTAGGATCTAGACTGTCCCCAGTGGCCGCAAATGGTATTTGCTACGGGGGAAAGTCTAGAAAGTCTAGGCGAATTTGTGGGCGGGATAACCGCTGTCTGTCAAGTTTTCTCTTTACACAACGCCACGCCATTGGATGGGTAACCAGTCAGAGCCAACCAATCAGAGCGATGAACATGGATTTCGTAGACAGCGTCACCGGAAGAACACACCATAATGTAATCTCAAAACGAGTGCAGCAGCTTAGCTAGGACTCCCGTACACTATTTGGCACCGGCCGCTTCGGATCTCCTCCGGGTCGCCTTTGCCGAGTTGTGCTGCTCGTATTCCCAGTTTTTCTGCCTCTTGCAACTGGTCATCCATTAGGGCTAAAAGGGGTGACACAACGATCACCAGCGGGTTGTGCAGACCCATGCGTCGTCCTACTAGCGGAGCCAGCTGATAAATCAAACTTTTGCCATACCCGGCGGGCAAAACTCAGACAACGTCCCTTTTTTCCAAAAACAGCTTAAGTGCCATTTTCTGCTCCTCTCGCAGGGAAAACTGTAATTTTAAATCACCTAGCGTTGCTGCCAAAGCCAGCTCGAATGGCTGTTCCTGGTGATGAGCCATGTTGTCTAGCAGCTAGCAACTGGTGTTACAGCAATGTGTGCTAGCTGCTTGCTAGCTGCTACGTCTCTGCGACTACAACATTACGTGTCGTATTTGTGTCGTCATGAGGCAGGGCGGGCTCCAATCCCGCCCCTCGCGATTTGATTGGTCCGGTCCATTTTGGATTTTCAGATCCGAGGCTGTCTAGTCTGTCTCCCCGTAGCAAATACCATTTGCGGCCACTGGGGATAGACTAGATCCTAGGCTAAGTCAAACGTGTAAACATTGTTGACTGTTCATTTTAGCTTAATTTCATAGCCTGTATCTTTGTTATTTTACTAATAACATTTATAAATTCCGCGTTTACTTTCATAGATCTACTTAAATTTATAGTGCACATAGCATAACAGAAGCTAAATTAGCCTCTGAGGAGATCTAACCTCTGACCGTTAGCTGCTAAATGCTAGCAGTATGCTAACTTCAACCTTATTTGATGGAAAGTTGTTACGTTAGCCTTACTCCTGATGTTATTGCATGATCTAGCGTTTATAAATGAGACCACGAACCAAGGTGAGCCCAAATAAGGTGTTAATATAAATTTAAAGTCCATTGCATAGCTGTGAGTAGTTGGACAGATGCCAGTCTTTGTGGTTGATTGCCGCGATCCACCTCAGCCAATTCTCTCTTTTTTTGCGGGGTGGGTTAGGGTTAAAATGTCACACTTGGCTTGTAGCTCTGTTTGTTTGCACATTGGGGGCACACCATGTTTACTAAAAATATATGTCGCTCAATGAGTTACCACAGATGCCCGTACATAAAAGTAGACGCAAGATTGGAACAGCCCATGTCATTAGCATGTAGCCAATCACAGCGAATCTTTGTTTCCTTCGCCTGTTTACATTTTCTCATGTTTCACATGAGGAGTTCTCAAGAAGGTTTTGGAGTCTCCTCAGTCACACCCGCCATTTGTACTAACACACTATTACAATAATAAAGACTGAGTCAAATACTGATACGACTGATTGATGCATATACATGTAGGACTATAATAAGGGCTCGATGCATGTCGGAAACGCGAGGAAAATATTAGCCATTTACTTTAATTAGCTGATTTCTACCATTCAATAGACATACGTGTTTTCTGACAGATCTGGGCTTTTGAATCACCGTTCAAATTTACCACTAGTGTGACAATTCACTATTTTCTACTATTTTCCCCATTGCTGTATATATATGTAATAAATGGTTTCAATAATTATGGCAACTAATGTGTGAATTTTTGAAACCCCAACATTGTGGAGGGTAAAAATTAAAGAAATTAGAAATCTATTAATAAAAATGCAAATAACCTAAGTGACATTTTGAAATATTATCATAAATGCTGTTATTCACCTATCAAAACTAAAACCCTAAAATAAATGTCATGTGCTATAATAAAAATAATTAGAGACTGAGTGTCTGTATGTGACATTTAATGACAAATGCTAAAACTGTGGTTGACAAGGCAACAGTTAAAATGAGTCTTATTTATGCAGGTTTTTCTGGTAAATCAATAGAGAAAATAAGGTGTATTTTGCAGGTGAGCCATGTGGTTCCAGAAATGTCCTTTTCTGTTTGAAAAAAGAGAGGACAAAGATACATCAATAGCATTTAGGTTTATGATATATGACAGTGCCATCAGGAGAAGCTTTAAAAGTCAAGTCGTGACTGTTTTATACGCTTTAATGTGACAGAAACTTTTTGTGAGGAATGTTATGACCCATAAAAGTATTGCAATACATTCTCGGACACTGAAAAGGTGACATTGTACATTTAGGTGGATAGAAGCGACAAAATAAGATGTATCTGACACTGATGTGGATTGTGTGTTTGCATTTTAGAAGTACACAAACAAGAAATAGCTGACACTCATGCACCTGTCACTGCTGGTAACCCAAACAGCCACAGTCCTGCACATCTGTTTACACACTATTACACATTTCAGACTAGCGACATGAAACTAAAGTGGCATTATTATGTTTCCACCGCTTCACTGCTCTATTGTGTTGATGCACTCATATAGCCGCATCTATTTTAACCACAATGAACCAAAAGGTTCAAATTCAATTATCTCTTAATACAAGTCTGAATGTGCACAAGCCCACAATGAGAATACGCCTATCTGTCTGTTTCAACAGGCACATGTCTATGTTCAATAAAACCCTTCACAAAGCACTGGAAAACATTAAAACTCTTTTGCACTGTAATAAATAAATTAAAGCACGAACATGTATTTATGGTTCTAAAATCCCACGTCGACATCAAAATACTGCCACTGCCTTGTTGTCCTATGAGGAACCTACAAAAGTAATGAGTTTGTTCAAAAAAGAAAAGAAAACAAAAAACCCCCACAAAAAACAAAGCAACTTCATACACATAAAGCATTGGCATAGAAGCCTGTTTTCCCATAAAAATGCCCATGAAACAGAATATGCAACACACTACATGATTATTCAAGTATAATCATTTACATCACGTAAGCACAACAGTATCAAAAAGACCACTTGATATTGTCTTTAATATAACCTTTACTGCTTGTAAAGGTTATATTTACCTGTATGAAGAAACAGAGGGATTTTAGATGTAAAAAAAAAAACTATTAAAATGAAAATGTACACTGGAAAAAATAAAATCCAAATCTTACCAAGTGTATTTTTTTTTTTTATTTCTAGGCGAAAGATCTCATCACACTTGCAACACATAATCACCTAAAGAGGAACTTTTCAGTGATATAAGAACATATTTTCAAACGATACATTTGTAAAATCTTATTTCAAGAAATCTTTTTTTTTTTGCTTGAAGTAAGCACAAAAACATAAATTAAGGAAAAATATTGTCTAGAAATAAGTTCTTATATCTCACTGAAAACTTACTCTTTAGGTGATTATGTGTTATTTTAAATGTGATGAGATATTATGATGAAAAAATCTGAAAAAATACACTGGGTAAGATTTAGATTTCTGCAGTGTATAAAAAGACGTAAAAAAAAATCGGAAGTGCCTAAAATAATCATATCAAGTTTACTTTCTTAAAGCAAAAATTATTTCAGATTGTACTGAATAACTTATGCTCAAACGATGCTTTTTGACACCATTCACAGCTGTATTTATTTTCCTGTGATAAAACTGACACCATAGTGCAGCTTCAACATCTTTTTAAAACCCATCCTTCTGTTTGTCCTCATATGAGGAAAAAAAAAAGTCATGATAAAAACAAATAAATGATACCCACAAGCAGCGAGTCTGGAATAAAGATGAAGCTGATGCTGTTGCGTCTCATCCTTCAATTCTCATGTTCTTAGCTTTCCATTATGTGTGGACAGTAAATAAACAGAGCCAGTGTGATAAATGAAAGAGTGGTGGTGTACACTATGGTAAGACAATCACCCCTTGGAGAGATGCAACCTCAAGATTTTACCCCTCCCCTCCAAATGTTGATAAATGTAATAAATATAGTGCCCATGGGATGAGATATGTTGGACCTGAGAGTGGAAGGCAGTGAGGGAAAAACAGTAAGAGAACGAGCAAAAGGTGATGCTGCAGGGACCTGGAAGTCAATAAACAGCACACATACAAAACCACACACACCACACAAAAATAGGTTCACAGAAAATATGACTCTGTGAACACCCCGCGGTGCCTCCAGCTAAGGTGCATGACACATGGTACACTGTTAAATTGCATCTGGAGCAACCTCAGTTTGTTTATCCGTTTCCAGTAACTGTCCATTTGACAAAAAAAAAAAAAAACAACAGACAAAAAAAGTTCAAATAAGAAGAAGAAGAAGAAGAAAAAAACAAAACAAAGAAATGCACTCTAACGCCCACTGGGCCCAGTCCTTATCGTGACATTTTGACATGTAGCCCCTTGATGCACATTTGTCATTCTGAAGCTGTAAAAATAAAACTAGACTTGACATTTCTTGAAGTGCTGGGTTGGTATAGTACAGTCAGACATGTTATCCACATTCAGAGGTATACAATGGTTTCTTCCCTGCCCTCTTCCCCGCTGCTATCTGTCTCTAAGGAAACCAGAGCGCTGAGGCCCAGCTGAGGGTCACTGGGATGCGGCAGTGTAGGATAAGAGTCTGCTGCTGTGGCTGTTGATGACCACGTCTCCCCAATGTAGTCCTCATTGTTGTGATCTGTGCATGAAAAAAAAACACCACAATGTTATCAGAGCGTGAAACACAACTATTTGCAGTAATAATGTAAACATTCTCTTCCCGGTAATTGTAATCACAAAAAAAAAAAAGATTAGGATAGAACATTCAGCTTTCAAAGAAAACAAATCATTTAGTAATTACTAATAAATAATCACCAGGTTTCAACATGTTGCATTTGTTTCATGTTATGCTCACACATATAATCACTGCTGGGTAATCACTGTAGCCACAGCTGCTACATGTCAGGCTGGTGCTCCCATTTTCACAAAGTATATTCATTCTAAAATGTTACTGTTGAATTAATGAAAAATATTAAAATGTACTGGTATCTAATTCTGGCCAGGGACCAACTGAGCACAGAAAAGAAGACTCATTTTTGCAAAAATATTCAATGCAAAAGGTTTGGAAAGAAGCAACCACTGGCAACCAAAATTATCTACCACTATGAAATGTTTAATAACAAAAATCCTATCAATACATGTAAATTATTGGGGTAAAACACATTTTTTCTCCATTTATATATACTGTACATTCAGACACTCCGTAGACATTCCGCAGTTACCAATCATCTACCACATTGATTTACCAGTAAAAGTCATTAATTAGTATTTTTTTTGCGTATTTCAAGATTTATTTTGCTTAATTCAAGCAAAAACAAAAATCTGCCAATGGAACAAGTAGTGAAAATGATCTTGGTACAATTACTTGAAGTAAGATTTTCTAGATCTATTATCTAAAAATAAGATCTCACTGAAAACTCACTTCTTTAGGTGATTATGTCTTATTTTAAGTGTGATGAGAAATTTGTCTACAAATGAGAAATATACACTTGGTAAGATTTAGATTATTGCAGTGTGCAGGAAAAAAAAAAGATGTCATACTGAACATGCAGTGACACAAAGAGCTCAGAATATAAACAACTGACAATTTAGAACTACTGTATCTGACATTTCCACCTTCACGTCACCTCATCATTTTTTCTAATGACAGCTGTTTCCTCACATTTAATAGATGGCGTAAAGTGCACCAACCAGCTATATAAGTGAGACATGCATTCAACCAGGAAACCTTCCTGAGAAGTTGACAAACATGCATCAGAGCAGGATGTTACTGTATATCTCTACTTAGTCCGGTTCCATTGTTCTCATAAATACGGTTACTTCCTTTGAACCGAGTAAGTGAACTGAAGAAAATCTGAAATGATCATGACTGTGGGTGGTATTCAGCATGTGTCTGTGCATGTGCTTTTTTGTCTGCATGGTGGGTGCTGTCTAGCATTAGGGCAGGTGCGCTGTCATGGTAACAGATGGCATGAACTATAAATTGCCTCATCGTGTCCCTATAGGAAAGTGTCTCTGTTTGATTAATTATATAAGAGTCTATTGGAGTTGCTCAGTGAGCCACCATACAGGCCTGGCCTCTGATGGATGACACATCATTGTGCAACCAGATGATAAGAATTCAATCTCTTAGAGGTCTGTCCATTAACAATTAGCGCATCGTAAATATATTATTTTAGAAGGTACTTTTAAGGCCTTCTCATATGATTAAAATGTGTGATATGATCAATACACTGCAAAAATATAAAACTTACAAAGTGTATTTTTCTCATCGCCAGTTAAAATACATCATCATACATTATTGCCTAAAGAACAACTTTTCAGTGAGATGTGAAGAACTTGTCTTCTGAAAAAATCTCATTTCAAGAAATCTTAACAAGTTACTTTTCACTTGTTCCATTGGCAGATTATTTCCTTTTATTTTTTGCTTGAATTAAGGAAAAAAAATATCTTAAATTAATGTTATGTGATGATAAAAATACATTTTGTAAGAGTTTGGTTTGTGCAGTGTATGAAGGTAAATCATTTGCAGTATCATTAATTCCAACTATGCAACCCAGAGCTTTGTCAAAAAGCCAACAAAGCTGGTTTAGTTGCTAGAGAATGTGCTTTGTGTTACACTGCAGCAGATTATACGAGGCAGGAGATAATGCGCTGCACATATGTAGCAAAGTGCACCCATTTCATATCTTTTCTTCCTCAGCCTACGCACAATGTACCTACCCTTTGTATGGAAAAGGTATGCAACAAAAACCCGATACTACTCATCAAATGAAACTTCATTTCAGAAAATTCTATCGAACTGGTTCCCCAAGATTACACTGTGGAGGAACAAATGTGCAGATCTGGTGAATAAAAGAGGGTGTGTATGTGGGTGTGTGCATGAGAAAAAAAGTCACATGCTTAAGGTGAGGATGAGACTTGAGGTGGCATTTTTGATCTGAGCAACTGACGACACAATGGAGAATTTGCATTTCAATGGGATTCCTTTTCACGCACAAAAAGAGTAGGTACCAGATTTGTCCGCATACCAAGCAGAATGTGATTCTTTGAGGTCACAAAGGAGCTTTTAATGGATGAAAGACGAAAATGACTTAATACATAGGTTTAAATATACTGGAGAATTATGTCAGGACTGGGAGCCCTATTCAGTACTTAAGTGTGTGTTATTGCAGGGCCCTCATGGGATCTGCTGGAAATGCATTGTGGGTAGAATATGTCAGCTGGAATGTGCTCTGCATTGTAAACCGCTGCCTCTACACTCCTGGCTTGTTAAACAAGTCACTCGGATTTCACCGGGGATTGCACACGTTCAATAATGAGGAAAGGTTAATAAGCTGATCAATGACAATGGGATTGTGCTGCCCTACTATCGTCTGTAAACAGAAACTGTACGCCCTCTGCAGTTAACGCTGACCCCGCTTTTACAAGGGGCTGAGGGATAAGGTGCATGTAACCTGTAATTTTCCTTCACCCTGCTGTAAATACTTGAATGAACGGCGAGTGAAGCGATTAAGAATAAGGCAAATGTCAGAACAGAGCTGACACGTCTCATGCGAAACACAGATTAATGTGTCTGCATCTATCATTCCACACCCCCCTGCGCTCGCTTCGTCGGCTGATGCGATGACAAGTAATGCTATAATGAGTTTTGTAAAGATTTTTTCAGATCAATGTCCCTACCAACCAGCCATTGCCTGTGAACTGTGATTCACATGCTGTTGTCTGCCACGCCAGTCAATAGATAGAGAAACCATTGATTTTCTTTCCTTTGGCAGGAGGTAGCCTTGAATCGCTGCTAGTGCAGGTGGAGGTGGCCGTGGATGGCTGAGGTGGGGGCTAGTGGTTGTTTTTGTTTTTTTTCCTTCTTTTTTGTCAGGAAGCACTGATTAACTGAGAGGAAGGACAGATAAAGCCTCACTAGTGATACAGACCAATGTGTGTGCACAGTATGCTGGTTCACACGCATACACAAACTCACAGGCCTATGAGAGCAGGAGGCTTATTTACATTCTCACAAGTAGCAGATTTATCATTTGTGTTGACCACCACAGACAGTATGATAACATTAGTGAGTACTGTCCAATACAAGAGGCACTTATGCTCTGCAGTATCGGGCATTAGCACTCACATACAGGATATTAAACATAACATGAATGAAAATTAGGTCAGTAATTGAGTCACTTCATGCATTCATTAGTAGACATTTCTATGCCAAAAAAGTTCCCTTCACAGATGGCACCTGAAAGCAAGTATATTAGCTCTTAAAATAAAATATGTTTCCTCATTGATATGGATATTAATGTAGCTGTGTATTTAAGAATCTAAAAAAAGCATCTTTCTTGTAGGAGAAATCCCATGTTTACTATTTACAAAACTGACCAACAAAAAGGAAATATGTATAATTATGAGATACTATCTGCCATTTATTTTGTGCTTTGGTTCAAATTTATTTCATTAGTAATGATTAAACCTTCTGCAGTGCAAAAACAAGGAACTTAAAGAGAGAGTTTCTGGGAAATGAGCACAGAAAAATCTTGTCAGGCGTGTTCTTCATTAGAAATGTAACCTCATTCTGAGAAAACAATGTCCTATTTTGCCTTGATAAGATTTTCCAACTAATGTCAATCTGGATAAAACCAATGAACCACTAAAATACGGTTTGTGTAATTTCCCAGCAGAGGAATAAGATTATTTGCCTTTAAAAAAAAAAAAAAAAAAGAATTAGATCACTTGCGCAACTTTTCAATTTAAGAAAATTAAGCCTTAAATAACCACATTTTTGTTGCTTGCAGTAAGCACATTTTGGGATTGTCTTTAATGTTTTCATTTTTAGTGGTTAGAATAATATCTAGTTTAATAAATGACACAATGAAACAACAGTGGCAGAATTTTTTTTTTGCTTAATACAATTTGTTTCTATTTTTCGAACAAAGTCTTTCTCACCACCAAGTTTGTGCTGCAGGCCGAGTCTTCCTGTGGGCGTGTAGAGGTACCCTGTCCCCATCACCCACCCCTGGGAGCCTGAGTGTGGGTGGGGAGTCTTTGCCATGGGGTGCTGTCTGCTGTTGGATCTGGCCAGCAGGGTGTTCAGGCAATTGTGCGCAGTGGGGTCGTTTCCTCTGTGGTGGATGTGGCGGTTGTTGTTGTTGCTGGTGCTGGCAAACGCTGCCTCATTTATGAACATGGAACCATTATCAGCAGGGTCTCTGGACTGTGTCAGTGACGGGTCCTGAGAAAGTAAACAACTATCAGTGACATACAGGAAAGAGAGCTGAAAGAGTCACAGAGGAAACACAGTCTTAAATCAGGTCTGGACAATGATAATGATGAAGAGGATGAGGATGGTAGTTTCCACATATGTACAACCACCCAACAGCCTATTCCAACTGAGGACAGTCTTCATGGAATAACTTCATGGAAAAAACTAATTTGTTTGTTTGTTTGTTTATTTATTTCAAATACTGTATTAAAATCAAACAACAAAAGGATTATATAAAACGAAAGCCAGTCATTCAAAAAGGAGTGGGATGAAGTTTAATTTATAACCTCGCACCCCCAAACCCCATCCCTCATGTACCCTAAACTGCTGTCAGATTCCCTAAGTAACTCAGAAATCCTAAACATATTAGGCTAAATACTGACTGTGCCCAAAACACAGAATTGCTGTACACATCAAGGACAGACTGTGCATTTTACAGCAGGATGTCACATCAATGGCTCTGTTGATACAGATACATTCATCTTAAAGTTAAAGCAAAATTAACTAACATTATTACCATTTTCCAGCCTTCTTCTAATGATCCTGAACTTTTCACATCACAATATTTTATAAAGTGTAAGTAATAAAAAACGCTAACCTACACTATCATTTTAAATTTTATAGAACTATTACATTCTTATGTCTTGTGCGCACTGTTGGTATTCTCATTCTGAGAATCAATTCCAGTAATACTGTATCTCCTGTAATAACTCTGTTGTATTTCATTTGTTGAATGGAAATTTAAAAAAATCAATCTATCGATCTATCCTGCATTTATTACTTTGTATGAAGGTGAGAGAAGGTAAGATAGCATATTTCTTAAATATCCTCAAGCAGAGGGTTGGAATAGCAAAAGACATATACAATAGAAAAATTCAATGTATAATATGTTAAAATGACAAAAAAAATGACAAATGTAAATAAATTTAAAAAAATACTTTGTACTCTAATACAATTTCCTATTACTGAGATCTAACTGCATATATCTATTATTTAATTATAATGTTAAATACTTTGACAATTCAATCAATTCTTCATCTCTTCAATTGACCAGTTCTTCAATAAAATGCAAGAAAAGACCGATATTACAGCTATAATAAATTCTATCACTGCTTAAGCTACACAGGGCAATCCATATATATTCCATTTACTATCACAGATAACATCCTGAAAGGTTCATCGAAATCCATCCACAACCTTTTGAGTTATGTTGTACACAGACAGACAGACAGACAGACAGACAGACAGACAGACAGACAGACATAACCTCCTTGGTGGACCTCCCTTCATTTAGGGGGTGAGGGGGTTTGCCTTGGCGGAGGTCTGCGCTCTCAGAGTGCTTTTATAGTTGTTTATTCCTTCACTATACTTCTAATTTAAGTCTTCCTCCTCTGCAACAAAGTTATTATTCCTTGATACCCCAATAGGCCTCAGCTGTAATAATGACCTTTCTCATCTCATCACAGTGCGATCCGTCTGTTGTTGGAATCAGGCTGGCTGCCAGATTCACTGAGATAAGACAAAATCATCCTTATTTTCTTGGTGCTTTTAAGCAGAGCCAAAGCTTTTCTCTTGGTAAATGCTAGATTGGATCAATCGGACGGATGGGGGGGGGGGGGCGGTGCTCAGGATGTTCGATACGATTTCAACACTGTGATACTGTAGTTCAATGAGGATCAGAACATTGTAAATTGTTAAAGTAATTTCACAATTTTGAAAGATGACAACACTGTTGAAAGAAGATCTTGCAAAAATATATACAGACCACCAAGGTCTAAGTTTATTATTTTTTCAGTAGAGCGTCACTTCAATGACAAAGATAAAGATGAATGTAATGTGCAACTGTAGATCTTTGACTGTACTGTAGATGTCGTTATTGCGTGTTGGGAGAATAAATTCGTATATGTGGTGTATAGACCAACTTCAGATCCCGTTTCAAAAATCACCCATCAATGTTGTCATTTTTGTGAACTGTTCTATATTCCTACCTTGCTTATATTTGCCAAAACACTCCACATGAAAGAAAAAAAGTACACAAGGTTGCATGTTACTGCTCTAGTGAGGTTCAGCCATGTAAACAGCTATGAAATGTCTGCGGTTTGTTTTCAAGTAGGAATTTAGACAGTGGAAAACTGAATAAAATGACAGTACCTCAGTTGATTTCTCCTTCCCTGGATAGCATGCCACAAAGAAATATGCCCAATGAAATGCACCCTAATTCAGTTTTGACTGCGCTGCATTCAAGTGCCATATTTCGGGCCATAGCAACCCTAATCCCGCCCGAGATTTTTTTTTTCCTATGATGGTGACGGATTGATTTACATATATATATTTTACATATACTGTGCCCCCAACTCATTTCATTAGTCACCCAGCTCAACAGACTGGATTGGCGAACACCAGATTAGCTAGCCAGCTAAAGTAACATGGAGGATTTAGTCATTTCATTTATCAATATTTTTAATCATGCTGTTGTGCCAACACTACCAGCAGCCAGGAAAGGGAGAAGTAGAAGCAGGGACAGGAGGATGTTCACTGTTGGTAGTCATTCATTCTGAATTACGTTTATTTGACAGAATTAGATTAATGTTAAATGGTGATTCTGTAGCTAGATGGTTATAGCTGAACACATCGATGAAATTGTGATGGCTTGAACAGTTTATTGTCCATAACCTTTGACTGCCACTCTGTGTTTTATGTAGGCTACCCTGTTGTGTAGTTTACTCTTTATATTGTAAAGCTGCTGCCTAAATAAAGTTTGTTTACTTCTTCGACAGCTTGAACGTTTAATTGACTCCACAAATGTGGTGCTCCAGATAGTCAACCTGCTCAAAAGAAGGTCAATTTTATAGCTTCTCTGATCAGCTAAACTAACATGATTGCACAAGGGTTTTCTAATCATCCATTAGCCTTCTGACACAATGGGCAAACCTGACCATTGCATCATTACTTGTGAAAAAGTCACTTTTTCTCTGGTGGAACAACCTTTGAATTTACTCAGTTTTAGTCTACCTCTTAATTGAGTATGAATAAATAAATACATGATCTACAGTAAAAAAATAAAAATAAAATACAAAGGTTAATATTAAAATAAATTGTGAGAAATCACTTAATAAAGGTTAAATTGCTAATAATAATAGTAATAATAATACTAATACTACTACTACTACTACTACTACTAATAATAATAATAAGTAATAAAAGAAAGTATTTAGGAAGTGCTACAAAGGTAACACTAGGTCTTTATGGGTTAAGGAGCTAACGTATAAAACATACTGGAACTTTTCTTTGGATGACTTTCTAGTTGATGCAACTCTACTTATTTCCTCTTGCATAATGAAATATATGATACAATGACATGACCATGATGAAGTATGGCTGTTTTTGCCATTCAGATGACATAATGTATCAGAAAAGTGTCATCTGTGGAGTTCAGCCTGTGCTTCAGGCCGCCCTCCTGTCCTTTCCATCCCATCTCTCGCACCACCGTGGCTCTTCCGGTCCGGAGCTTAGGCAGCACAATTAATTAGAGTGAGAGTGTGTGTTTGTGTGTGTAAGTGTCATTCGATCTGTTTCTGACCCGATGAACTCCTGCCTCTGGCTAAAACATTAGCAGGGGAACATTAGGACCTCCACTGTTTCTGCATGCCTGTGTCAAACAATTGCTTTCAATACGGACACAAAGAATAAAATAGATGAATAGAAACAAATAAGTCTACAAAAAGCCAGAGGAGCTTCATCACGTCGAGCTGGCAGGAGCCCACGGTGGTGTTTAAAATAATGAGGGAGAGAGTGAATATTGCAACACGAGTCAGCTCATTTGTCTACCCAGTTTGAACGCTGCCTGTACGTCTTTGGATCACTTGCACCTGCTGAACTGAGCAACACAAAGCTGTACCCAGCAGAGGCTCACACACATATATACGCTATATATTAGTTTCACCCGCGCTGGTTTTCTGTGTGGGGTAAATTGAGACTTAAAGGGCATGGAGAACAGTGCACTCTTTATCCTCCGTGCCTTCCAGCTGCAGGGACATTTCATGCGGCGCTTTTCAAACAAAGTGTCGATACTTTAACTCCTTTCTGACACGATTGATTGGTTTGTGGGGACACGTGCCCCTGGTTTTAATTATTTTGTCAGTGCTTTTATTTGCAGTGGTTTAATTATCATCAATCATTAAGATGTTTATTGGTGAGTGGAGCTGCTGGAGCACTAAGACAAATGATGCTGAAATTGCTCTCATTATCGCAGGTCGTATATCAAAAGAAGATTGTGTTTCTATGTGTAAATGTGTGAAGTAACGGAGCTCAAACTTTATCTAAAGTATAGTTCCTAAATACTACAATATCTACCTCTTGACCTGACAGGAGTTGCACAAAGATGACTAGTAATGCCTCAGATTTCTTTTAATTCATCAAAACCAGAAGGTTTTTTAATACTCAAAACACAGTTGTGTGTGTGTGTGTATATATATATATATATATATATATATATATATATATGTGTGTGTGTGTGTGTGTGTTTGTGTGTATGTATGCTGCCTGCTGAGCCAGATGCATCAGAATTTCATTTTTGATATAAAATCTGGAATGATAAACAATATCTAAGTCTCAGTCAGGCTACGTTCTGGTTGCAGGCAAATGTGGCTCAAAAGTTATTTTTTTCCCCATATGTGACCTGCATTCATTAAGGATAATCTGAGCAGCACATTGGGAAAAAAAAATCAAACATTACCAAGTGCATTTTTCTCACTTGTAGTTCAGATATTTCATGACATTTAAATAATACATGATCACCTAAAGAGTAATGTTTCAGTGAGATATAAGACCTTATTTTTAGACAATTTTGCCTGAATTGAGCAAAAAAAAAAAAAAAAAGAAGGAATTTTTAAAGGAAAAAATCTGTCATTGGAACAGGTGGAAATGATCTTGAGACAAGATTTCTTTAAATAAGATTTTCAAGATATATTGTGGGCGGCATGATGGTGCAGTGGTTAGCACTTGTGCCTCACAGCAAGAAGGACCCTGGTGTGATTCATTTGTGCATGCGAGTCAATTCAGGGTCACTATTCGTAACTGACAAGTCACATTCAACATGTAATATGAATAAGCACACAAAAAATTGGAACTTGTGTATTAAAACCTGCTGTCTGAAAGCAGCCTGTCTGTTAGAAGTTATGAATAGTGTCAAAAATGACAAGACAAAGAAAGAAGCAGAAGTCTATATCTTAGCAGCACTTTCCTCCTGCAGCTGTCACTTCTTTGAGTACCAAGCACTGACTGAATATATAGATAAACTAGAAACTTGGGAGAAACTCGGAGAGCGCAGACTCCACCAAGGTAGATCAGCCCCCCTCCTGAAAGACGTGTGTGCCTCCCCCTCCACTGATCACCACCAAACTCATCACTTGTTGCTTGTATGCTTGTACCAGTATCAACATTTCCTGAAAGTTTCAGACAAAGCAGTCCATAACTTTTTGAGTTAGTTTACTACAAATCACCCCCCCCCCACACACACACACACACACCCCTCCACCGATCACCACCAAACAAACAATCATTTGTTCTTGTGCCAGTATCAAAATTTCAGCCCATTTCGTCCATATTTTTTTGAATTATCTTGCTAACTAACAAACAAATAAACGCTGGTGAAAAATGATGCTGTTTCATACCAGAAAAATGTCATCATATCATAGGTGCAGGAGCTGTCATATTCCCTTTTGACATAACTGCTGATCACTTAGTTTAATATTTTTTAATCTCTCGTTCCTTGGAGAGTCCTGTGATTGGTTCAATTCCTCTGTTACATGCCTGGACACTAGACAGACTCCCAGATTAGTTTCGACGCATCTGTCTAAAAGTTAAAATGTGAGTGCCTCAACTGAAAAAATGTGTCCATTGGATTGAATTTGAGATTGAATGGATGGTACAAAAATAATTAAAATTAAAATTTCAGTATCACATCCAAGTTTTGCATGAGTAACAAAACGTTAGGCTGAAGTGTGTTCATAAAATTGGACTGATAGTACAGGAAACAAGTGATTCGAAGTGAGATAAGACTGGTGTTATTTGATCTTTTCTTAGAGTGAAAGGTTTGAATGCATTCTCATACTAGAAAAGCACTGAGAGCGCAGACCTCCACCAAGGTTGGCACATTGAATACAGCCAATAAACACGCAAGGCTTCTGAACATTGTGAATGGTTTCAAAGCGGCCGTGGTGCAAGTGGGGGCACGGTGGGAGTACTTGAAACAGATATAACAAGTTCCCTTCAAGGTAAGCATACACAAAGCCTTAGCCCAAGCAATAAGTCACAAACATGCCAAAGCACGGCATCACAATGTTTAATTCATGTTAAAGTTCATCAGGTAGCTATCATATCACTCTGACACCTCCGCTATGATTTTCACATGGACTGTTTGGACCAGCGTACTGTCTATTTGAACCTGTCAAAGATGTTTGGCAGCACAGTTCACTCAACCACATCTATGTGCTCAACTGTCATGGAAGAAAGTAGCAGCATGTGTAAAAAACAAAACATGTTGGAAGTTTGGGACTATTTTACATTGCGTAAGGCAAAAAACAGTGTGCACACAGCAAATAAGCCTTAGCCTAGTATTTGCTGCAGCACCTGAACCAAATGCATCCACACTTCAGTGGCACTTCGTTAAAGACTCAGAGCTTCTATGTTGTGCTAACTGGTGAATACTAGCATCTGTTAGCATGTAACCTCACATGTAATTATTTTTAGCAAATGTACCAAGGTAGTGTAATTATTAGGCTAACTCTACTTTTCCATATCTAGGTGCGTGTACCTATGAGTGGATGCACATCCCCATTTATTGATTGAGCTAGTTTAGCCCTTTAACTCCTGAGGCATTATAGACAACATGTAGAGTAACTGTGCTTCCTCCACTACAATATCATCCTCCTCAATTGGCGATATTAGGCCTGGGAATGGGAATTAACAGCATCCAAATGTAGGGATGTTTATATTATGTTTATTTTACTGTTCATATTATAGAACTTCTTAATATGCTAAACACAGCACATTTTGACTTATTAGCAGGGAGTGATTTATTTTGTTATTGATAATTATTTATTTATATTGTTTTATTTCCCATTTTTCCCAAGTTACATTTGGTTTTATTTTACAAATGCTGCTGGCAGCTCCCTGCACTTTTCATTTTTCCCAATTAAACATAGTTAATGGATATGAAGGTGTCAATGTGTGCTATTTTAATTTGATGTGATTAATGTTTCTATTTATCTGTTGCACATTTCGGTTATCAGCCTTCCAATTCCATTATTATCTGTATCTGTATCAGCCCTGACAAACCCATATCGGTGGACCCCTAGGTCAAATAAGGGTCAGACATATAATAAAAAAAGGCCAAGAGAAATATTTGTCAAGTTTCCTCTCAGATCATGCAAATTATAATAAAAAATAAACTGACTCTTATGAGAAAAAAATGCTGTGCAATCCCCACCTGCTGCCCATCCAACGGAATGACCATGTGTGGTATCACCATGGGCAGGCTCCTCTGCCGGCTGTGCTTCCAGCATTGGAGCACCTTTTGCTGGGTCTCCAGCTGCTCGCGCTCCCTCTCCACACTCCTCTGACCTTCCCTAAGCCTCTCCAGGTTCTGCTGGTACTCCTCTAGCTGTTCCTCCAGCTCCTCCCTCTCCCGCTTTAACCTCTCTGCCTCCAGGTGGCACTGCCTCTCCCTCATCTCCAGCCTGCTCTCATGCTCCTCATGTTGTATCTCCCTGGCCTGGCACTCCCTCTCCCAGCGCTCCTTCTCCTGGCGTAATCTGTCCTGGAGTCGTTGAGCCGTGGCCACTTCCTCTTTACGTTTTTCCAAGTTCCGCTGTTTTTCCTGCTCTTGTAAGGTGTTACCGCGAAGGTTTGGAAAGTGTAGCCGGTGGATGCGTGGAGAAGGACGCTCTGTCTCTTGGAGGAGGAGCCTCTGGACCTCGTAGCAGCTGTCCTGGAGAGTCACCGCAGCCTGGCACCAAGACAAAAGCCCAGAGAGATGTCAATCCGACAAATGCAAAATTTCAATCGCCATTTTCATCCTCATAACAACCAGTAAGAGAAGGTAATTTGAATGGCAAAAATGATGGCAATAAGGATTTAAGGAAATGCTAGGGCGTTACACAAAAAAAATCGAATACAGTGGCAGTTGAACCCAGTGGTAAAATGGTGGCTTTCAAGGTTAATATGAAAAAGAGGGCAGAAAACTTTGAATATGAAAATGACACTGAGATCACAACCTCAAACCTAAACCGACAATACAGGGTTGGGAGAGCACAGGGCCTTATGTAAAATACATACATACTTCCTCTCGACACAAATTTACATTTTATACCAAACCACACTGTGAGTGTTGTAAAACAAAATTCCCTTATGTCCCTCAGCAGAAAAGGATCAGTAGGATCTCATTCCTGTAGCTCACTACCTTTGGCTTCTAACAGATGAGCACATTGTTGGTTCTGTGTTCCTTCAAGCTTTGGTGTAAAGGCGCATAAAATGCTTTCATCCTGAGAGATCCAAAAATAGGATGTACATGTTCTCACTGACTGGGGATAATATAGATGAAGGCTGGGAGCTTAAAAAAAACTAACTGGTTGATAACAGTGAACCGAGACATGCATTCACCTGCAGACTGTAGAGCAACTGCGTCAGGCTTTGGACACTTTGAACAACCTGTTAATGAACATATAATAAATTACACATTAATAAACTCTAAATCACAAATTAATATTTTTTTTAACATCACATGCAAATGCACCATGTTTATGTACTATACAGTTAAGAAAATAATTTATACGATAGTTACACAGAGTTCAAACTAGTTCCTGGTTAAAAAAAACATTCATGCAGCATTTGCGCCCCCTTGAGGCCACACAGTACATGCTCTCACACGTTGGTGACTGTTGAGAGTTAAAATAGCACACTGCAGCTCAATTCTCTCCTCTCAAAATCATTTACCTCACAGGTCACAACAAGCTGCAAATGTCAGCACAAATGCACCAGGGTAATTGCAATAAGTCTCCATGTCCAATTTTTTTTATGGCGCAATACCTTTGGGGACTAAATGGACTTCTTCCTTTATTATATGAGCTTATTAATGATTCATTACATTAAGACTGAAATGTGTTTCTAATAGACTCTAATGAATTATTAAAACAGCTGTTTCCGATCGCATATCTGTGAAGAAATGGAAAGAAGCGATGTTCAGATGCAAGCTGTAAGAGGCTGTAATGACTGGGTAATACCTCTGCAATCCCACCATACCTACACTGACTACTACACTAATGGGAGGTATATTACATCATATTGCTGTATTAATATTTAACTAAATTTTTTTTCTTGTATTTACTATGTCAAGGGGTCAAACAAGAGTTACAGAAAACTCAATTAATTATTTGGTAAATGTAGTGTGAATGTACAGTACCTTCGAGTCAATGTCATTTGTGTTGATTTTTTGTACGCATGTTAAAGATTGATCTGCAAGGGCCTCTGTCCAATTCCGTTCATGGGGCTCTCGGTCTCGGGGTAAGGCCTTCAGATCTGAAGGGGCATCTGAAGGTGAAAGTGGACTGATGGGAAACACAGAATCTGTGTCAGAGTCCGTGTTGTTGCTGAATGTCGAACTGGCCTTTGATGAAAGAGTGACTTTCAGGTTTTCAGCTGGAAACCACAAGTAACAAAAGTACAGATTTAGTAACGTAAGGCTGATCATTGTCATGTCTAGCAAAAAATAGAATCAAATAATGCCCCCCCCCCCATATTAATACAGAGTAATATGCAAAAGTCTAAGGCAGCCTTTGGTTTTGTTGATTTTGCAGGGTTGTAATGACTGTGTCTTTATTTCTTTTTAAAAAATATTTATTCATGAAACTGTTTTAACCAATACAAAAACAAAAACAGGTTGTGAGGTGAATACAAATGTTTTATGTGTCTTAATTCTAACAAGAAATATCAAGGGAATATGTGCACAAAATTGAAACACAGATGTTTTAAAATTTTTGAAAGGAATTTTTTTATATATAGTTTACATATTAGATGATTATTCCATTACAATGTTTGAGAAATGTGAGTATGTGTGGTTATGCATTTCAGAAAAAAGGTCTATGATGTAAGCCATATATAAAGTGGACAAACAAAAGCATAAAACTCCATGGAAGCCTTTTAGGATATTCTGATAATGTTACTATTTTACAAGATTATATAACAAAACCATTCAGACAGTTGAGCTAAGACAATTGAAGATTTACTGAACACAAATAGAGGTCATATTAAATATTGACTTTACATGCAGAAGCTGTTCATTTTTCTTTCTTTGTGTGTGTCTCAAGGATGTCCACATGGTTTCTGCCCATTTCTCACCAGGAATGAAGACTCATTCCCTTCACAACCCAACAAAGCAAAAGAGCTTTTAATAATCATCATAATAAAGACTTTGATTAAACTCCTATTTTCAAGAGTATCCAAATAAAATACATTAATGTATATTAAAACTTTCATCTTCTCAAATAAATGAAAGATGTAATACATAGGGTTTTTTTTACTGGAGAAGAAGTTTGGGGCATGCAGAATAGACTTCCTAAACGAGGACGTGAATTTGAATGTAACATTTCTGTTCAGTACGAGTTTACAAAGTGCACTGAATAAACCTCCATTCTGATCTGTCAGTCAAATCATATCAAAACAAAGCTACAGAAATATTAACAATGTCTGAGGCTTTGACATTGTTTAATCACCCAGCTCTAACATCAAGTCTGTACAGTATGATTTTAAGTTACTAGTCTTAGAATTTTTTAGATTATACGTCCTTCTCTTTTCTAGTTTATTATGGATAGAGTTATTGCCCTGCCTCCTGAAAGGTGAGAAGGGTATTGTTTTTTTGTTTGTTTGTTAGCAACTTTGCGTAAAAATTACTGGACCAATTTCCATTAAATAAGGAAAGGTGCGAGGCGGTCCAGAATAGATCCCATTACATTTTGGTGACTGTAGGTCAAAGGTCACAGCTACCAAAAATGTGTTTTCACAGTGATAAGAGAAAGGGCAAATTAGGTTAAATGTGCACAGGGGCAGGATTTGTTTTGCCTGGCACCACTTGTTTTACATTTGCTTTCTGCTATTTCACTTCTTGAGTCATCACTTCTTCATTTTGTCTAAGCATTGATTTTGTTGGTTGTGGTAAAGTTACCCTTCATATTATTGAATTATCTCTGAGCTTCCTGTTTTTACTTGGTCTATTAAAGCATTTGCTCTTCTTACAGGTGTTATAGTTATTCATTCACAGTACAGCTGTTATATTAATTAAACTACTATTATCACTGTTAATATTATACTGTATTTGGTTCTTCTTCAGTGTTTGGTTGTGAAGTGTTTGCTTTTAAAGTCTGCAGCCCCTATGCTTACCCTCTTGCAGAGCTGCAGCCAGCAGCACAGCGGCCTGAGGCAGCTCCTCTGACTGAGGCTGGACCAACAGCCGTGGTTCAACTAAGGAAGCGTCTGTTCTCCCATTTATGGTGGACAGCTCTGCATAGATCTGCAGCTTCTCCTCCAGATTGGAGAAAATCTGCTGATCCCAGCTCATAAGACTCTCTAAGATTGCAAAGTTTGTGTGTTAGTTTAATTTCTTTTGAATATCAACATTTAAAACCAAAAACAAGGAAAAATGTAAAAAGAAGAAAGAAAAAAGGAGAAAAGGAGTGTGAAGTTCACTTTATATACTCCTGTCCCCTTACCCCATCTTTCATTACTGACTATAAAGCCCTCTGACAGCTCCTCAAAGTAACAAACCTCATACATGTCAAAATAAATTCACATCAAGCCAGAACAAAATGCCAAAACATATTATGCATATCAAAAATAAACTTTGTCCATTTCATAACAGCATTATACATTAAAATAAACTCTGCTTTTCATAACATTCATTCATTATCTGAACCTGTTTTATCCTCACTAGGGTCACAAAGGTCATTAGAGCATATCCTAGCTATTTATGGGCAAAAGCAGGGTACATCATGGACATGTTTCCATTTTCAAAACCTAGCATTCATTTACAATTTACAGGCATGTTACAATACTGCTTAAACAGCTTTTTTTGCAGCTCCAATACAGGCAGGAGTTAAATTACCACAATGACCCAAAAAATTATAAAGTGCAATGTCTCAGGTTTCAGAAAACAGTGACATTTTTCCAATTGCACAAACAGTGAAATGGTTACAACCACCCAGTTTAAAAACTGTCTTTTAAGCTGTTTAAAATGTTGTTTTTCTCAAAAGTTTAGTATTTATGAACAGTTTTTATTCTGTGTTTTATGGAGCACCCCCAACATAAGATTTTCACAGTGCATGTACAACAAACACCTTGAATCTTGAACCCAAACTGTACAAGTGCAGGGTGTGCCAGGGATGACACATCAGGTTTTAAAGCGTTAACAATATTTAATGTCCAAAAAGGAGGAGGAAGTCGTTAAGCCTATACGATCAGAAAGAATATTTAACATCTACAGAAAAACTACATACATCTACATAACTATTTACATACCTTGTAATTTCTGAATCTTTTGAATGCGAGCCTCAGCTGCTCGTTTTTCCTCTTCTGATTCACTTGTGTAGTCTTCTTCTTCCTCTGGACAGCTGAGATGAAATCAATCAAACAAATTCATACCATTAAACAAATTCATATGAATCCAGATCAGTGGTTTTAATCTCTCCGTATTCCCTAAGTGACTCAAATTTACAAAAAAAACCATTCCATGCACACACCTTTCCACAGCGTCTCTAATGAGCCTCATCCAGGTATTGCGTTCATCTTTGGAAGATGCGTGAACCTCATACATTTCTGGCCCGGCAGCAGATGCACTGATTAAAAACATCCCTCTTTCTTCATTTGCTACTTCCCGCACAATTAATTTCTGTAATGCGATGACCGGAGGCTTTTGGTCCTGAGGCACAATCAAAAGGGTGGAAATGAATAATGTAGCAACAGCTCAACATAAAATACTTGAATTATCACAATAGGTAATGGGATGCAACATTAGAACAGAGACACAGCTCATTATTGTTGCAGTGGAGTGTTATAGGATATGGATGGCAGGAAAAACATGTGCCTACCACAGTGGCAAATGTATACTTCTGATCTTTTTCTTGTAGGAGAATGAGGGTGTCTGTGAGAAGGAGTGCCAAAACATCTGCGCAGATTAGGAAAATAAACAAGAAAATATTTAACATTGCTTGCCTGCATCATGTAAACAAATGGAAAAGACTCAAAGACAACACATGAATTGCAAAAATATCTGAGCAGCATCAGTCTCACCTTTAAGTCGCCCCGTGGCAGTTTTCCACAGGAGTACACCTTGGTGTTTTAGCATTTGTCCCGGCCTCATCATGTCCTGCTTGCGGAAGGTATGTCCATTCTTCAGCTTGGCCGAGTTGCGATTCTCCATACGGTTGAACACTTCCTGCAGCCTCTGGTGGCGCTCATACTCACTGACCCGAAGGTCAACCGCTGCTATCACCTCTCGAATTTGAGCGAGTGCTTTTGAAAGGTTGCCGTGTTCTTCTGTTTCATCTGAATGAGGAGAAATGGAAAGTATGATAAGACTATGAGTGTCTTCTCATGACTTAGAAGTGACACTATTTGCTACTTGGTTTTTACAACATGGAAGCATCCAGCAGAGGGTGGCAGAACACTGACTTTGAGTGTACTGTAGAATCCTCTCCAGCAGCACTGGATACTTTGTTATCCTTTGGGTTACCAGCAAGATGCACTCTGGGATTTCCCGCCGGCGCACCAAGTAATTATTTCCTTGTTGCTTGAAAGGAGAAAAAAAAGGTAAATTTTCTCAGAACTTCCTGCAAACTACAATTCTATACAATTCTATGGGGTAATGTTTGTTTATTCCAGTGTGCAATGTTTGTTTTCTTGCTGTTAGTAATTTAGGTCTCTCACCTCTGCTTATGTTTGATTAGGCTTATTCTAACTATTATTGTCATTATTATCACTTATAGACTTATATAACTTGAATATTACTGTCAAGACTAGTATTGTTGTCACTTAAAGTAACTCTAACACTATATATATATATATACACACACACACACGTGTGTGTGTTTGATGTTTGATGGTCTGCTGCTTTTGGAACCTCAGTTTCCTGTAGGCTCTCCTAAAGAATCAGTAAAGTTCTATTCTCTTCTATTTAATGTAACCCTGATCTCAAAAAACTTTTAGTCCACAACAGGTCAAGCTGAATTCGTAAGAAGACATAAAACAGTGGTTTGGTACCTTAATAAAGTTCTGAAATCTTTTGTTGTGTTGCTGAAGTTCTTTGAAGAAACTGACTGCTTCATTGTGATGACTGCAGAATTCTCCATAGACCTGCTTCATTTTCTTTCCATTTTCCTCTGAAAACTGCAGAAACAGCACATGATCAAAAAAAAAAAAAAGGAAAAACACGTCCCCGTCAACTTCAAAGTCTGTACATCTCACAGGACTTCACTCACCTGTTGGAGCAAGACATCTCCGATCCGCTGGATGAGGTAGTTCCTGTGTCCCTGGGGCTGCCCAGAGCTCAGTCTCCGCTCCTTCATGGCACTGAAGAACCCATGATGGAAGAGAAGCAGCTGGTCCAGACAGGGGAAGACCCGCTCCACCGCTTCTGCATCCAGCTGCACTTCCTTCTTCATACCTCGACGGAAAACCTCTGCCATAATGTGTAGAGTCTGCAGATGGTGTAACTCAGTCTGCATCAGCTCTGTGTGTTAAGAGTTTGACAGAAAGACAAAGTGAGGCACAAAAAAAGACTATAACAGATAAATGTAATTTCCTAATGTCATTCTTTCTTGTCTGTTTACCATAGATTACATCCTGCCTTTTGACAGCTCGTTTGTCCTGTTTTTTGCTAAACTTATGCTCTACTGTCAGACTCCATGACTCAGCCTCATAATCCACTGCATCTCCCGACATATCGCTGAAAATAGATGCATCCACGCAATCTGTGAACAAAAAGAAAGGACACTTCATCACTCACGATTCAGTTTCATTCATAAATGCCAATAATAACCAGTGCTGTGGAAGTTACTTTCAAACTGTAATACATTACAGATTACTTGTTGCTGTTATTTAAAAGTAATCCCTATCTTTACAATATTTCTGTCTCATAATTGTCAAGTGTTACAAGACTGCCGTATATAGGAATGTTTCCATTTTTTTGTCAACATTTTACATATGTTCACACAGGGGCTGCAGTGCCGAGGACGCAATACCTAAAAATGCAACTGATAAAGAATTCTAATTAGTCATATTAACGTTACCTTGCCGTTGCTGATCACTGGGGTCATGCTCACTAGCTTGTTGAAGGGGTACTACGATTCATAATGAGCATACATCCATGTGGACAATTTACTGTCTTCTGCCATCTTCACCCAATGGCAAAAAAAAAATAGAACTTTACTGCCACATTTTTGATTCCTGAAGATCTCACTATTTTGTTTTTGTTTTTTTGTTTTGGGTTTTTTTGGTTGGTTGTTGTGTTTTTTTCTTCATTTGAGCAATTAAATTATGGGTGAAATGTTTATCAAGCACTTGAACATGTACCAAAGAAAATATTACTGAAAATTTATAAGAGATACCTTACACTACTGTATTACAGCAAAAAGTAATAAAGTATTCCTGCAATGCATTACTTTTGGAAAATGGCAATAATATTCTTAACATTTACTTAATGTAGTGACATGACTACAGTGACTACGCTTAAAAATAATGGATAAAATCTTCAAATATAAGTCAATTACTAAAAAGATCATCTGCAAGGCAACACTATTTGCTTCTTTTTCCATATTAATTCCAAACCTTCTCCAAAGGATGAGTCCGTGGAGGCAGAGGGCATATTAACTGGCAGGAGCTCTTCTGATTGGCTGGCCACCTTAGAGGTATCAGATTCATTCTCTGAATTCTCACTGAGCCTGCTGTAACATCAAGCAGACACAATCCCAGTGTTAAGTATCAACATGATCCCACAGCATCATATAATATACAATAAGGTTCATGGGGCTTCTGTGACCTGTCACTGCTTGCAGATAGGGTCAGAGGTCCAGGGTCTTTCTTTTCTTTGGGGGTCATGACAGGTAGAGAGGTGGAGGCAGGGACCACAGATGGAGTTGGCCTCTCTCTTACTGTGAAATCTGCAGAGGGGAAAAAAGTAAATCAAGCAGCATAGTGACCAACATTTAAACATTATCAAGATGAAATTTCAAGCAGAATGTGGTTACAAGAGTTAAATGATTGATGGTTGAGCTCGGGGTTGTAAACTCACTCTGTGGGAGGGATGCTGTCCTGTTCTTGGTAAGAGCATACTTATCCTGAAGTTTCTAAACAATACAAATGACAGACGCTGGTTAGAGAATATAAACAGTTGACATAAGGTCAAGCTGCAATGCAAAGATGGAGGAGGAGAGTTTTAGTTGTGTAGAAGAAAACAGTACTCACTTTTAAACATGGGGGGACGGATTCTCTACAGCCCTTATGGACAATGGCAGTGCAACCTGAGACAAAAAACATAAATTTTTAGTAAACATATATTACGTAACGTCATTGGAATAAGGAATCAGTGATTAGTCTTTGTAGAGGTCTGTGCTCTCCAAGTGCTTTTCTAGTTTTCACTGTATAACTTAGTATTTTTTTTTAACTAATATGAAAATGTGACTAAAAATATTGTTTTGAAAGGTGCAAACATTAAAGTAACTTACCAGAGCAGTGCAGGAAGTCCTTTCCTGTTGCTGGTTTGTCACACACCACACACACATTAGGGCCCAAACATGATCCGGTGGCAAACCGATGTCCATTCAGCTGCCGGTCCTTAGCTTCTCTGTCTTTCCCTTTGCCCTTGGAAAACCATGTCAGAGACATCGGTGTAAACAAAAAGCCCATACAGACAAAAACAAAACAACACTTATCACCCCAGACTAAGCCACGCTATTCATGTCTTCATGAAGTATGGATTGGTCTTTGTTTAGTTCCTATTTGCAGAGTATACACGCCTCCATGTAAGGACACATATGCTCTAAAATCTCTGGCTTTTTCACACTGTAGAAAAAAAAAACTTTGGGTAGGAAATGGAGCAGAGAAAGAACAACATATGCAGCTCGTCGAGGGTATCCATTCACAATGCTGACTCAACAACAGGGGATTAATCATTAAGAGGAAAGAGGCTGGACATCATGTTTGGTCTGTCACTCTGACCTTGAGTTATTCCAAGAAACATTTCCTGGTTTTGTCCCAGAATGGAGGTCTACTGAGTCACATGCTGTCCGTGAAGAAGTCTCGACTTGCATATGAAACTCAACAAAAGTTGAGTTTTATACCCAACTCGGTTTTATACTACTATTACTCATATGATAGGATAAACATAACACATAAAAGAAACCATCTATATTTAGTTAAACTTTTATTGTTTCATTTGCTTTCATTGGCTTACCTTGGCTTTATTTCGCGTGCTGGACATTCTGCTCTTGAGAAAACTGAAAGTACGATAGACTTTATATTTCTCTGACTCCACCTTTGTTGGGATATTGTATTTATCCAGCTCCTCCTCTTCAATTCTGATAATGACAGGATATGTATTATTATATTATAAACAGCGAACTGGAACTCACAAGACATAGCAACTGAAGTTTGGTTGGGGATCCATATCAGTTTCCTGTGTTTTTTTTTTCTTGTTATGTGAACAAAACAAGCAAGAGACAGTTTTGAATCCAGATGAAAACCTATGTATTTGAATATGTTTAAACCCAGGCTTCTACATAGTTAATGATCAGAGTAGAGTTAGTTCAAACCGACACTGGCATGGACACAAAACCTACAATGGGTTTAAACCAACACTATGCAGTTAACACACATTTAAGGTTAAACATGTTTACAGAAAATTAGAAAGTTACAAAAAAGTTAGTCATCAAAAAACATGGCAGAACAAATGAGGATCTTATTTTCACTCTGCTGCAAAGATGGGTTAAAATTAGTAAACCTACCAAGCTGTGACAACATGCAAAAACATTTTGAAAAGGAAAACATGTTCCTTATTGTTCTACTCTTGAGGGGAGTAGAGAGGTTAAGTTTAATTGCTGTTAGATGGCAAACATGCTGTAGGGTTTTGGGATCGGATTGTTTTTACTGCATTAGTTTTCAACCACCACATACTCTTTGAGGAACTCAGACAGGGTGAGATGTTGGAGGGACTCAGCCAGTTCCATATTGCCCTCATCATCAGCGGACTGGGCACGCTTACGGAACCTAATCTCCCTGCAGAAAACATCGCAAATGAAAACAAATATACGGAAGGAAGCCTGGTTGTTCACAAAGACAGTAAAAAAAAAAGAGAATTATTCAGAGAATGCCTAATCTCGCCCCTATTTTGTGCCTATTTCTGGAATTAGAGCCAACAATGTGATCTTGACCTTTCTGCTTAATACGACTTTGACCTTTACTCAAATGGATCATTGCATTTGATGCGCATTACCTATATGTACATGTCCATATAATTTCATGGTGATATCTCAAGTATTCATTGAGTGATAGTATGACATGTCTCTGTGGACACACACACAGACACACTGATTACAATAATCTCTCCCAACCAATGCTGGGTTAGATTAAAAAAGAGCCAAGTGAGTGCAACGCAAAAAGATAGTGTCTGGGTAGAGATGCTGGGATCCACCAGGTGGAGCTACTGAGAGACCCATGAATAATCTATAGATAAACAACCAGGCACAGCAAACGTTTTTTCCCTGATTTGTCCTCTCTCCAAGAAATGAAAAAAAAAAGAAACCTAGAAAAATTGACAAAAGTGCCCAAGGTGGGCATAGGGGTTAATATTCTGTATATTTTCCAAATTGAAGGATTCTACTTAAAAAAAAAAAAAAAAAAAATTCTCGTCCAGTCTATAAGTCTGTTTCAGTCTGTAATCATCCTTCCACAATTTCCTCACCAGTAGTTTTCTGGTAGATTGTAAATATTTTTAAAGTAATGCTTTTGCTTTGATTGAAGTTAATAGTTTTGGATAAAAGTAAAATTAGTTTTACCCCTCCTGTTTTTGGACGGGAGGGAGTTTAAGTTGGTTTTGTATTTTACTTTGACCATTACTTTAGGAGGTAAGAAGTTTATGAGACGTTTTGCTTGCTTTGAGCACCCCCTTATCCTCTTTAAATTGCTAAATAAATCTCTTTGAATTATGACTTTCGATACTGGCATTTTTAACTGGGGGTTGGGAAAACAGTTTCAGCTACTTTAATGTACAGCCTGGTAACCCCTAGCCTGGGATGTAGTAACATTTATATTTTGACCCTGGTCTTGTGGTCTTCTCATTTGGGTTCTGAGTTTAGACGTTACAATCTCATGATGGTAATATTAAATGTTCACACCGACACCTGGGGTGCTCTGTCAAACAACTACTATGTGTGTCAATCAGAAGTTTTTTGTTTTGTTTTGTTTGTTTACAAAGTATTTCCATTTGACTATACTTCTACTTCCTTAAAATACATTTACTCATTTATGACACTTGACAATCACTGTAAGTCTTCATATATCAAAGAATGGTTTGATGTAGTACTACTGAATACTAACCATACAGGCAACCCAAAATTGACTCAACATTGATAAACTACAATATTAACCAACACCTAAACAGTAACCAAAACCACTCACTAAAATAAAATGTTTAATACCTGATCGACTAAACCCATTAATGCATCATGTAAATAATTTATGTAAAATACAGTTTGGGTTTTCATACTCATCATTTGGAAATTCAGAGGCTCCATGGTGAACGTGTATACCAGGGGTCACATCAATTGCCACTATCCTGCATGTTGTAGATAATTCCCTCTCCTAACACACCTAATTCTAATGATCAGCCTGTCAACAAGCTCTGAAGAAGACTGATAATGAACATCAGATGTGCTTTAAGAGGGAGACATCTAAAACATGCAGCATAGTGGACCGTGAGGACCAGGACTGGTGATCCCTGGCTTAAACAGTCATCTTCAACAACATTGATTCACCAGTAAAACCCATCGAGTTTGATCAGTGACAGTGGATGGACACACTGGTGTAATAAAGCAAAAACCTTGTGTATTTCAAAAACTAGGTTGAAAATATCTCGAGGTCATGCAGATACTATATCAGCACCACCTCTTTTATCAGTGATGAAAAAAGAACATCAAAACACCCCTCACAGACAAAACCTTTTCCGCTTCATATGGACAAAAGGCTTCATAAAAGACGCCAGCAAACTTCAGAGTGGGCCTGCAGTCACCCAGCAACCTGGTGGTTGTCATGGCTACACACATGTTCCTCTTAAAGCAGAGGATTACATATTCGATGAAAAGTACTGTCACCCCAGTAGGGCCAGTGTTAATAGAAATTAGTCATGTAGAATTGGGACTGGAAGTCAGACAGTAAATGAGTAAAAAATAAAGTATATAAATACATACCTTTTTTCATGCGACTGTTCTGAAATACTGGAGGCTCTCTGCTCTGTGAACAAAATTAAAAAGAAGTTGAAAGTACTGAAGCAAAACCATCAATAAAATAAAAATGACCTGAAAATCCTGCAATATCACATACAGCTGCTTTGTTCTTCACACTTTATCTAAAGCTGCTGAACATAATGTAGAATTCAGACAGGTTTTATGCTTGAAAAGCTGTTTGCCAAATTTGCACAGACAGACATTATGTGCTGATCCTCTGAGACCCCTAGGTCTCACCAGGCTACAAAGCAATCAATCAAATTTGCATCATTGCAAATTTCATTACGTGTTGCTCTCCCACCGACATGTAGATTACAACACTGCCGCGATTAGGCAAGCCATCCGCAGATGCGCGCACACACACACATGACAAGGTTATTACAGTTTCATGGTTCTGATTTAGTTTCAGTTTGTAATTCCAAGTTTCACTTCAGTTAACAGATTCCCCAGTTTCACAGAGTTCATTTCAAATCAGTAGGTAAGACAAGGCAGTCAGTGCAGAATTTTTATTTCATGCTTATTTCTCTTTTTTTAAGGGACTATTAGTTAGATCAGGGTTAGACCAGTTAGACTATACTGGTCCTCAAGGATCAGTATTCTTCATGTTTAGATGTTTCCCTCTTTCATCACACCTGGTTCAATTAATGATTAGGTCATCATCAAACTCTGCAGACACCTGATAACGATTGGTTTCCAGACGGATGGAAGAAGGAAATGTCTAAAACATGCAGGATACTGGCCTGTGGAGACTGGGTTTGGACACCCCTGGTTTAGACCTGTCGGCTGTGAAGGTCTACCAACAACATCAATGTATTGTACTACAAAACTACTAAAAATGTAAAAGTTATTAGTTAAGTTTATTTTTGCACCTTACTTTGTCCAGATTTTCTACAGCTCTTTTTATTCTTCAAATTTATTATGCATAGCACATAGGCTATTTTATTCTATTTGCATTCTTCTATTCTATTTTTACTGTTTGTCATCCTGTCTGTCTTTTTTTTAAATTATTATTAATTTATTCAGAATATGGAAATGGTACACAAACTATACAGAAAAGGGAAGTGATTTGTGGTTTTACTGTGGCTGGTTTCTGTCTAAGAACAGAGTTACTATACGATAACAGGGTTATAATGTAAACTATTATGGAGCACGTGAAGACTATAAGACTGAGTGTGAAAATAAGTAGATATGGGTTTTTGATTATACTATATTACAGATGTGAGTGAACAACGAGCTTCATACTATATTATTATTAGTTATTCTGTTGTCATTATTTAGCCTGTGTATGAACAGCATTGACTTGTTGGTGGTTTGGTTAGACTTAAGAGCATTTTGACATGTGACTCCCACTGTTGTTCAGAATTTTGAATATCAACAAAATATATATAAATAATAAAAATAGCATAATGTCTTTTTGCACCGATGCAGGTTTTTGACAGCTGTAATAACCTTGAATGACATACACATAAGCACTCAAGACTGGCGGTGGCGTGGCGGGCTATGCTGGGCGTTAGCACAGTGTGACGGCTGCAGGTGTCCAGTACTTACTACTAGGGTGGAGCAGAGACAGAGATTTAGACAGAGAGAGGGCCTGAAGGAGAGATCGGCTGTAGCTGACGGTGTGGAATACGGGATCTACAGGGTACAGTGGACACAGGGGCTGCTCACACATCAACTAACACACTATGTACAGTCAACTCCAGCTGTGGTGCATGGAGTCTTGAAGTATGTGAAGAAGAGAAACGTGAACGTTTGTAATCTAGAGAAAACTTCTCGGGCGTTGACTGTATTTAAGACTAGCAGAAGTGATCTATTGTCAAACTACATTTGTTTGACTCTGATTAGTAATGCACAGAACAAACTGGTTCGTCAATATTAAATTATGTGTTAGTCTGAATGTGACACAGCTAAGGCAGTTACTTACCAGGGCTGATGTCTGAAGTGTGGTTATCTCGTGTAAAACGAGTTGGACGGAGACTGATTTTAGGCGAAGAGTAAGAATAGGAGCGCAGTCGGATGCCATCATTACCCAGTTCCTAAACAAGACAAAAGGGAATTCATATTTGAGATTAGATTATATTACAATTGGTATAATCTTAGATGCTTTGGACAAAACCCTTAGGAAATTGAGGTGAAATTGAGCTGGATATACACATAAGAAATACTACAAGAAAAAGCAAAACAATAATTCTAAAAAAGAAAATAGTATTAGAAAAATTGCACTAGTAGAAACAAGTAGCAAGAAGGTATCATTATTATTACCATTAATATTATTATTATTATTATGAACATGTACATTTAAATGAGGAAAAGCTGAAAAGGCATTTTACTTTTGATGTGGGTTCACATGCAGAAGAAGCAGACTGGCTACGAGTACAGGTAAGGCTGACGGAAGGATTAAAAGTGTCCCGTTTGCCTTCACTTCTGTCAACATCTGATGATAGCGGGGACAGTGGAGACTTTGACTCGGTGCCGTCGTCTTCACTGTCCACTTCCAAGGACACAAGACTGGAATTGAGCAAATACATGAATAACAGCTTAAACACACACTGACATCAGGAATAATGTTTTTTGTTTGGATACATCATTTTGTGCTATTAAAACACCTGAGGTCACAGGGGTCCGAGGCGGGATTGTCTATCTGATGTGTCGGCTTTGAGGGAGTGGGGTGGTTAAGATCAGAAACAGACGGGTAGGCAGGTGTGAGATGGAGTAATTGGGGGGGGTACAGGTCATTTGGACAGGGTGAGGGAGTGGTATCTGGAGCCAGTAGGAGGTAATCTGAGTCCACAGAGTTCCATGACGCTCTGTCTGTCCCGGTGCTGGTCCTCGTCACACCGGCAATGCTGTACCTAATGTCAGCATCAGCCACCTACGGCCAAAACAGACAAACATGTGAAGTGAATGACTCAAGCAGCAGAGAGACAAATGGCTTCACGGGAAGAAGAAAATGTTGAACCTGTATCTGCTGTGTGACTGGAAGATCACTGCTGCTGTTCATGGAGACGCGAGGGTCTGGACTGGACTGCACCAAATGTCCATTTACTGCAAGGAACACCCAGTCACATGGCATCATTAATGATTTACTGTCAGGAGACATGGTGACAAGCTACTTATCATTAGCATGACTCTTCCCAATACTGTCCAGATTCTGATAAAGTACTGTACAGAGAGCCACAAAACTCCTTTTAGTATCTGACCTAAAAACAGGTAGTATCACTTTCTCAAACAAGTACATGAATACACCAGAAAAGACAAAAACATAGGTTGCCAAACATGACATTATGTCAGAGTGTTAAATCATATTTATGCAGTTGTGATAAGCCTTCTGTCCTGCTTCATTCTGTTAACATCTGAGCGTTTTCCATAATTCATCGATTTCTCATTGCGTAAATGTCAAAGCTTAGAGAGAAGAAAGGAAAATGTGATGACACACTGCATACCTACTCCCTTTTGACCTTTAAAGGTTTGTTTTCATAGAGCCCTCCACAAATCAGCCTCAATAGCAGGCGCTCTGTTCTTTGGAGGAAAGTGGTTTGCTAAATCATACTTCATTTTATTTGAAAATGTTTATCTGCAAATATTCTGTAATGTCCACAAAAAAAGACAACTGTATTCAAAGAATATGATTTCCTGTGTTAAGCTGCTTTTTTATCACTTTAACCACGTCTGTTCCTACATATGTAAGAAGAGATGTATTGATATTCAATGATAACATTATTTCATTTTTGTAATCTTAGAAGCAGAAATATCATGATGTCGAGAGGAAAAATTGACCCCTCTCTATTATGTATATGGTTGCGTAATTTATAACACTCTATATAATACAAGAGCAGAAACAGTTAATTAGTTATCAAAAAACAGTTGAGCTGATAATCAGTTAATTGAAAAATGAGTCAGTATTTTTCTGGAACTGATGATTACTTTGTTCTTTTTATGATGCTTGTCAATTTTCATGATACATTGAATTTTTTGTCCATTTTGTTGATATTTTGTTAATTCTTTTCATCATTTCTGGTTATTTTGCTGCTATTTTATTCTTTTTTGTTCATTTTTATTAATTATGTGAAATAATTTGTTCATTTCATTAAGCTTTGAACTTAATAGCATAAAGGTAAGCCTTTATGAAGCAAATTATGTTATTATTATTACTATAGAGGGTGCTGAAAAATCCTGTTTTTGATGGGAAAAAAAATAAAATAAATATAAAAAAATAAGTGGGCGGTGTCTCCTTCAGACTCGGGTCCTCTACCATATATATATATATATATTAATTTGACATTATTTAATGATTCCTAAATGTGAATATTTTGTGGTTTCTTTGTCCTTTGAGTCAGTTAACTGAACATATTTAGGTTTTGGACTAAACATGATATTCAAAGATATCTTGATAGCCATTTCTGATTATTTTCTTAACTTTCCAAATAAATCACATAAGTTTAACTGGGCCAATCACATGCAATAATTCTTTATTTTGTTAAGATCATAAGTTGTGCATCTAAGACAAGACAATATAAGACAAGATGGGGAAATTTCATAGTTGTTAAATCTGCAACAGTCGTATGTGCACAAAGGTCTGAGATGAGATGTAATGAAGTAAAGGTTAAATCTTTGCACCAGTGTGATATCTAGAATAGAATGGTGGATGGTATAACAATGTGGAAAATTACCCTCCGTGCACTTTCCACTCAGACTTTGATGTCTGGTCCAACCATGTCTGCACTAATGTAAGGGAAATCCTGGGCATTGCAGAGGCATTTCCTCTCTGCTGCTCTCACACAGCAAAGACATCAGCATGGAGCTGAGTCTTGCCAGACAGACTTCCAAAACTCTTTCATTGTGAGTTACTTGTTTTCTTTATGTCTCTGTCTGGCTGCTCTTAACTTGTCTTTCTTTTGTCAAAACAGGTTGCTTGGTTAAATACAGCTTCCCACATACAGACATGCACATACAAAAGTCTGTGATTTATTTAGAGGACATTAACAGATTAATGCAGTACCAGTCTGAGCTGGTAGACTAATCACCCCAAGCAGATACTTCCAACACTAACCGACATCGCATTTTGCCAATAGAACAACAACAAAAAAGAAACAGCAACTCTTAGTGACAACTTTGTACCACATAGACCTCAGAGGAACACCATCACAGAAAAAGTATTCAGCTCAACAGTAGGACTTGAGTAACACTGAATAAATCAACTATCTGTTTAAGTAGGAAAAATTTGGTTCAACACCCTTACAAGGTCATGAATCACCACTTTAAGATGACATATCATACACTAACTCTCACTTCAGCTTATGCTCAGAGAGTTTATGAGATCCATTCAGAGTTTACAACAAATTCCTCATCCCTTTACAACAACACACAGGAAATTAGCATTCACAGTAACCATGGCAATACAATCCTGCATGTCAGCACGTGTTTAAAGAGAATTTAAGGTGAGTGTATATGGCTCATCTAAAATGTCAACTTAAGAAAACCTACAACCTTTGAGCTTGTTAATCCCCCCCACCCAGCCCATTTCAGTACAGCGCCCCACTGTCTGACTCAGGGGAGAGACAGGGGAGGGGACGGTAGTATGACAAACCAGAGAAGGGAGGCATCTCTGAAATCAGACAGTGTAAGTGGGACAAGCCTGACCCCATTCCTGTCTTTGTCCCAATGACAGGGGTAGATTCCTGGAGTCAGAGAGGGAGTCGAGCTGGTAAAGATCCCAACCTGCACCACCTGACAGAGACTCTACAGAGAAAATCCATGCATTTAATAAAATAAAACAGCACAGGAAGCTCAGATAAAAGAGCATCCCTGTCTATGAAGCAGTAGATGTATTGATTTCCTATGATGCAAGTCAGAAACTGGCTCTGCATATTATGCCATCGTCAGAAGAGAAAGCATTCCAGTCAGCAAGTTTAGCAAATAATGTTCCCACACCCTGCTGCTCAGAACAGCCACAAATATGTTTCTGTGTTTTTTTTTTTCCTTTAATGGCAAACCCATTCATCATTTAAGCCAGATGCTCAAGCCACATTGTTGCTATATTAAAATGGAAAAGTCTTTTGGTTTGAATAAATTGCCATCATGTTTACTGAGCCGAAGGGAAGCGTTACCAGATAATGAGGACGGGTATTCTTCTTGGTCTTCCTCGTCATCCAAAGAGAGAACAAGCTGTTCTTCGAAAACCTTTTAACAATCCAGAAAAAAAGAACAAGCAAAATTAAATCATGACTTTCAGGCAAAAACAACTACTGTTCACTCATATACAATTTAGGCACACAGAGGGGGGCATGGATGGACCAGCAAAATAAAGAAGAAATCTTATAAAATGTAGAATAAACTGCTGCAGAATAATCAGACCACTGCTGCCAAGTAGCACACAGCCAAAAACTACCCTAAATGTGACTGATAAAACCATCAGACATTTCCTGTGCTTCAATATGTGGCAAAAATCCAGTAAAAGACAAATTGCATTTCTGCTATTCAAAGTTTATTTTTTTATGTTTTGATTATCTAAAACATTTTATTTACTTTTCTAGATTGTTTCTGTTTTTAGGCCATTCAAAAAACATTTAATCAACAAAAAACATAAAAATGTGTCCTGTAGGCTGACTATATTTACATTTTCTTATTTTTATGAGCATTAAGTATTGCCCCTGTCAAATGAAATTCAGAAATACAAACACAAATCTACATTTCCTCAATACATTACAAAGAAGATCTAATGCTTAAAAGCAATAAGGAAAGTATAACATTCTAAGAACAGAAAATCAGGTCTGCAGAAGTCACAGTTATAGTTATTTCCAAAGTATATACAGTTTACTCACATTGTCCACCAATGCTTGCTCTTCCACATGCAGCTCCTTGTTAATGCCTGAGCGAAATGAGAATATTAAATCAGAAGTTGATACATGACACATTAACACCCTCTTCCTCTGTAAAAGAGTCGTCTGGACAGCGCAACATCAGGTCTTCACTTTATGACTCTATATCCCAGAATGGAAAACTGGCCAATGAGGTACTGCGTTTGTCCAAAGCAGCAGGTCCAGAGGAAGAGCACATATTCCCCACTGTGAGGTTGTTATTTCTAGAGGATTAATGGATGGCTGCTTTAACTGGGACAGATTTAAGGTCAATACTGAGGTCCATGTTTTCCTGCTACCCCATACGAGTCAATACAAACCTGACATCTCTATGGTTACTATAGACTATGGCTGCAGGTTCACACACAAATATCAGTGGGCTGTTTGCATGTATATGAGACAGAGGAGAAAGACGTAAAAGGGTTAAAAGTCTGCAAGGGGCTTTCTCTGTGTGTGGTTGGATGCCAGCTTGCACATGTCACACCAAGGAGCGAAAAAGGAAAACAATCTGTACTTCAAGTTTTCTCTGAACTGTGAGTGGAACAAGAAAACACAGAAGTAAAGGAGAGTAAGGCTTTTATGATGTGTGTTGGAAATATGTCCTCAGTCTCCTTAGGTGATGGATATCCACACAGATAAGTGTTTATTGAAGTGAATCTGTGGTGGTGCATGAAAAGCTCATGTGACGACACTATTTGAACTGCATGTATATATATATATATATATATATATATATATATATATATATATATATATATATATATATAAATAATTGAGTAATCTGTTCATTATTGTTTTTTTTGTGATTAACCCATAAAGACATCCATATATTTAAAGAGTGATTTAACCTCATTTACTTTTCAATGGAGTTTTCAGGCATGAAAACATGTTTTTAACAGGATGAGCTCTAATGTTGATCTAATGTTCTAAAAGTTATGTTCTAAAGCTCTGAAATGCATTTTCCTTTTGACCTTACAAGCATGGGTTGTTTTGTAGTTCTTATATATACTTCCTGGATTTTTTCCCCCGTACTTATGGGCAAGGAATCAAATATGGTAACTTCACTGACCTTGATTTTCTATATGGCAATATCCAGCAATAACACACTAATGTTACATTTTGAATTTCAGATTATTTTAAGCGTGTCTTCTTCTTCTGAGTGCACACATCTTATACCAGGTCCTATTATTCAGTTGGTACATGCATATGACAAGTTAGGTGTGGCACATGATGGATACAGAGTACAGGTGTATCAAGAGTAAACAAAATGATTAAACAAATGTACTTCCTGGTGGTGCATAGAATATGCCTTTTGTAGAATATGAATATATATTCTACAGTAGTTCATGTAAGAAGTTACCTGAGTCCAAATGCCATCCAGTATTAAGGAAAATTACTATCCCTTTACTAACCAGCCTTGATATCCCAGAATGTACAAAACAAATGTCAGCTGTAAAGAGGGACTTGTGTGTCTTAGCAGTCACTGTAGGTACAGGTCAGAGGGTAGACGGAGTTGTGTAATCTGCACATCCACCACTAAACACACTACAGACTACACACTGAATTGTTACCGTATGAGGGATAATGATGAGGCTAACATATAGGCATTGCATACAGATCAGGGGTGTCAGTTTGAAAGGCCACATTCAGAAAAATTTGACCTGAAGTGACCAGTAAAATAATAACAGAAAAAACTATAAATAATGACAACTACAGCATAATTTGAAAAAAAAATTACTAAAATGAGTAACCTGAAATTTCCTGGGAGAAAAGGCTCCCTTTTGTACACACATGCATTACAACTTACACCTCAAATTAGAAGTACAAGTATAACAAAACATTTAGTAACGGGCTGAATATTGTTAAAGTTGCTATACTATTTATACAACATGTATTTTCCTTCTGACATTTCATGTTGTTCATATTTGTGCAGATTAATCATGTTTGTGAAAGGATAGTTATGTAATTTTTCTTTTTTTACATAAAAAGAAAGAGAAATGACTGGAGTTTACATTATTTATAGATTATTATGCAATTATTTGACTTGTCTGACCCATGTTGGTCTATATGCAGCCCCTAAATTAAACTTATTTTGAAATGGCTGATTATTAATATCTTCATTGCAATTTCATATATTCATCTCATGGGCCAGATTGTACACTTTGGTGGGCTGGTTTTGGTCCACAGGCCATATATTTGACACCCTTGGTTTAGATATTTTATACAGTAATACATTTAATCAATACAAACTTACCTTTGACACCAGGGTGTTGTTCTTTTTCTTCATGGTTAGGTTTCAAGACACTGACCTGTAACAAAAAAAACATCTACGATTACACACTGTTTATTTAATTATGTAACAACATGACTAAAAGATTCAATAATTTATTGCCATGTCAGACAAGTCCGATAGGAATTTGTCTTGGTTCCAGCTCAACACAAAACACAAAAACTAACAGTATACAGACATACCATGAATACAAAAGACAGAGAACATGGAAATGACACCCAAACAATAACAAGGATGAGCATCAAAAAATGCATACAGAAAAAAGTGCAATGTGGGGGTTGATACATAACACATCCATCATCCCAGAACTATGTCTAACTGGGCATGTTCACGTGTCGAATAGCTATGAGTTTCTAAAACGAGATGTTGAACTGTTATTTCTGTATCTCCTTTTGGAAGGGAGGAGGTTAAAGAGGTGGTGTGCAGGGTGAGAGGTGTCTACTATGATTTTTTTTTTTTTAGCCTTCCGCATTATTATTCTTATGGAATGGAGTGAATCAAGTGTGCGAAGGCTGCATCCGATGATTTTGGATGCACAGTGTACTACTCTACTAGTCTGGTTTTGTCTTGAAAGGTTGTGTGACCAAACCAGACAGGGACAGAAAAGGTAAGCACACTTTCAATAGTAGCTCTATAAAAGTTGGTCTGGCTGACCTTGAACTTCTTGAGTTGCCGCAGGAAATAGAGATATTGGTGGGCTTTGCTAATGATCAGGCTGGTATTGACAGAGCCATGGTAGTAAGACTGTAGTAGTACAACTCTGGACTTCAAAACTGTTTCTGGTTCAGTATCCACACAAAATAAAGTCACTGCACTCTGACTCTCTAAAGACCTAAGATTTATTATTTATAACTCCATCTGCTTGTATCCCTCTTATGTGTTTTAATTCTTATCAGAAATGTCTGATTGTGTGGTAAAAGGCGTGAGAGTCAAGTTTTAATGTTGACACAAACCCAAGGAAACCCTGTGCAAATGGACTTATCTTGACAGCCGCAACACATTAAATCATACACAGAATGCATGAGAAAATTTACTCTGATTTTGTTGTAAATAATGTTGTTGCCTGTGGTCTGTTCTCACCAGTTTGAGGCTTCTATAGTCTTCTAGTCTATCTCGGAGGGCCATGATGGCGTCCTGATGGGACCCTCCGGAAGCCTGTCTCACTGTGAGGGTCAGAGAGTTCATCCTGGGACAGAACCTCAGCATACTGGAGCTGTCAGACCACACACACCACACACCTGGAACAGGGCTGACCGCAGGACCTGGCGGACTGGTGAGAAGAGTAGAACAAAGCAGAAGTAAAAAGAGCAACAAAGATGTTCTACAGGTCATGTAGAGAAAACTAATGAGGGGAAGAAGGATCTTAAGTAACCCATAAAGACCCAAACATCCACCAGTATCTAAAGGCATCTACTGATCTAAAATAATTAATCCCTGTTGATCCACTATCAATAATTGGTGTAAAACACAATGTGTCATCTTTTCATGGTCATCTGATATGAGCCATTTGGATGTTCAGAGGCTCTGTAGTGAACACGGAAACACCATCATCTTCTACATCACTGATTTGCAAGTAAAACCCATGGAGTTGAATCAGTGAAAGTGAATAGAGACACTTGGTTGTGTTCAGTTAATGTGATCTTTGCTGAAAAAAGTCACATTTTCCTCAGTTTTGTCTGTTTATGGTATAATAATCCTCATTCGCATTTTTATGAACATCTACATAATCTGCAAATTAAATATGGGATAAATACATGAATTTGACCGAGAAAAAAAAAGATAACATTACAATAAATGGTCATACATCATTCAAGAAAGGTTAAACATAGAGATAGAGAAAAATATTACTTGAGAACTGCCACAAAAGTAGCACTGTGTGTTTATGGATTAATTTGACCTTTATTGTATATATCCTAACTTTTTGTGCATATCTCTCACCTGTAGTATAGAGTTAGCTTCTTTTTGGTTCTATTTAATTAAACTTGTTTATACATTTAAATTGTCACATATCCCATACATACTTATTATCAATAATAATAATAATAATAAGAAGAAGAAATGTACTGATCCCTTACAGGAAATTACTTGATTAAAACAACAGAAGAGAGCTGCAGGAACATGCTGCCCACCACAGGTAGCAAACAACATTATTCCATGGAATACAAAACAGAATGCAAGCACACTCAGACAGCATACATTGCAGACACAGTGCATGTATATTTGCTTTGTTACCAGCAGCTGAAGATAAATTGCATCCTTTTCTTTAAGAAAACAAATGAATACTAAATGAACTTAAGTAGGTCAAAATCAGCATAATTGTATTTAGTGTTTCATATTTTAAATTATTGATTTAGTTCCTGGTGCTAATCGTTAAGCTAAGTTGAGGGTTGGGCACATAAAAATGGAACATCAAGTACATGATTGAATGGCTTTGAGTGACACGTGGCCTTTAATGAAAAACAGTTCTGTCAATCACATGACATACATAAAATACTGAAACTAACACTGGGACAAAACAACAACAGAAATCAACAATCTTACGTTGTTAGCGCTCTAAACATGGCGTGGTGTCCATCCTTCTGAGCAAGCTGCAGGGGCGTGTCTCCATCCTCATTGGGTAACGTCAGTGCCCTTTGACCTCTTGGTTGGTGAATCAGGAAACATGAGAGATGGACCAAACCCAGACGCACAGTAAGGTGAAGAAGAGATTCTTTGGGTTGTAGATCAGCAACTAAAGAGAAAGTCAAAAAGGTTTATGAAGATGGGCATTACTCCAGAGAGAAGAGAATGACACGATAATTGCTGAATTTGCATTTGAACCCATTAAGACCCAGTGTAACTTGTGTGGCAGATCTAAAGTATTTTCCCCCCATATTTAACTTTTCTTCAGTGATTTATCCACATGTATTATAACATTGTCATTTGTATTTTTTTCCAGTGAAAATCAGGCATTTTCCTGTATTTCATTTACTGATCTTGTGGATGTTCATAAAATATTGAATTAAAGTAGATGATTATTACAGAGAAAACTCAAGAAAAAATTCTCAGTGTCCATGTGTCCATCCACTGTCACTGATCCAATGCCATGAATTTTACTGGTGAATCAATGTTGTAGAAAATGATTCACATTCACTAAAGAGCCTCTGTACATCCAAATGGGCCATATGTGATGACCATGAAAAGATGAGAAAACACATTTTATTATTTATAAGTATTGAAAGAATTAGTGGATCAAAGGGTATTAAACATTTCAGATCACTAGATGGTTTTGGTCGCCAGTGGCCGTTTGGGTATTTATTATAGGATAATATCATATCATATATTTTCCACTTCATTGTCACATTGCAAAGCCATTTTAACACCACACAGAAAAGTACAGCCTCAGATAACCTCTCCATCAATCTTCAATTTGACGTTTCCACACACGTCACCTTGACTGTGTGCAAATATACAGGTCATCTTCTACGTATGACTGGAATTTAGGGCAGCAGAACACCAGGCAGCTGTAGGAATGAAGGGCTCTCAGTTGTAAAAGGTCTATCAATAATATCACTACCTAGAAAAACTGGATTTTTCACTTACCCGACACCTGCTGTGAAACTGTTGCTGCCTCCAGTGTACTACTTGTGAACATAAAGGAGTATAAACAATACCAGTGTAAGGTCACAAAAACCATCACAGTCCACCTTGACTTATTCTCTAAATTTTTAAATTAGTGCTGTGAATGTTTACATTTTTTAATCAAATTAATCACGGGGTTCCAGTGGGTTGATTTAATTAATCACAATTGAATACAATACTTTTTTAAATTAAAAAAAAAATTAAATCTAATTTTATAAAAAAAAGCCCTGTAATAAAAAAATCATTCTGTATTTTGTTTTTCATGAGTAAACAGACTTTAAGAAAGAAGGATATATATATATATATATATATATATATATATACACACACACACACACACACACACACATTTAATGTGTTTGTTGCAAACTGGGCAATGTCTTAGCTGAAGTGCTGCAGAATCTCCAACCAACATACACTTTGTGTGTACATTGGTATTTTCAGATGGAAGTGCTTCGATGTTTATATGTGTGAGTGTGCCGGGTGACTGTTCCCATTTGTTCAGTTTTTTTGTACTCAAATGTAGTGCTGTGTTAACTATTTAGAAAAACTGCTCAAAATGTGATGACTGAGACATTCAGAGTCATTCTGCTGCAAAATGTGTCGATTCTGATAAAATATTTACTCAGATTAATCATGATGATAGATTAATCCATGTTAATGCGTTAATTTTGACAGCCTTAGTCGAAACATGAATTAGATTTAGTCGGGTGAACTAGATTTGCCACAACACAGACTGCTGCTACTGGCAGAGCTCCAGCAGTGGCAGAAACACTAACCCATTATATACACTCTTATCTGTTTTAGAGAAGGTAAATGGGGTCTGTCTTTTGTTTGGGCCCTCTCTTTTAACCCTTTGTAGGTTACTCATTAAAATATTCTGAAATTCTAAATGAATGTGTTAATGGAGGACATAACAAGATTTTATTCCTTTTGTTAAAACTTTTAAACTGTTTTGTTGCCATGTAGGACATAAGGTCAGTGAAGTTTCCATATTCGATTACTTGCCTGTAAGTGGCAGAAAAAAAATACAAGAAAAACACATGTAAGGTGCTAGGAGCATGTATTTGACAACACTAGAACATGACTTTTCGAGCATTACAACATACAAAACCTAAAACAAAAGCATTGGCTCATTTGCCTTGCATATAAACTTGACATCCCATTCTGAATCCATAGGATTTAATTTGATGTCAGTTCACCCTTTGTAGCTATAACAGCTTACATTTTTCTGGGAAGGTATATCACAAGGTTTACAAATGTCTTTATGGATATGTTTGACCATTCTTCCCAGAAACACTTGTGAGATCACACACTGACATTAGATGAAAAGACCTGGCTCTCAGTCTCCACTCTAATTCATCCCAACATCCCTTTTGGGATGAATTATCGGGTTGAGGTTAGGACTCTGTTCAGGCCAGTCAAGTTTATCCAGATGAAACTCTCTCATCCATGTCTTTATGAACCTTACTCTGTGCACTGGTACACAGTCATGTTGGAACAAGAAGGTGCAATCCCCAAACTGTTCCCATAAACTTGGGAGCACAGAAATGTCCAAAGTCTCTTTGTCTAAAATCTCTTACTTGATCATAGCAAGAGATTTTGGACAATTCAGTCTTTCCACTAATAATACAAAAAAAATAATAATAATTGTCATCACCTTCGCATTAGACTTAAGTCACCCCCACACACACAGAGTTGCAAAACACTGCAATGTCAAATTAAACTGTATGGACTAAGAGTGGGACATCACTTAAGTATATTTCAAGGCAGGTGAGTGAATACTTCTGGCAATATACTGTATGTGGCGATCCAGAAACCTGTCAACATGGACATTATCCCTTTGAACATCACCACTTACATTAGAACTAGGGATGCATCAATGCCAATAGTGAGCATGTTCACTTCCACTCATACTCGTTAAAGTGCTCTGATACAAAGACACAGATACCACTTGACACCAGCGTGACATTCACCTCATAAACCCTGTTTCCACTCTGCTGTTTGGTACGGTACAGTTCAGAACGGTATGCTTATTTTAGCATTTGCATGACGATGAAAGCGTACTGGTCCCATTGTACCCGTTACTATTTTGATCACCCTTCGGCTTGGGGTCCCAAGTGTACCGTACCGCTCCCATTTGGGAGGAGCCAAGCACTCCCAGACGGTGATTGGTTAAGGAAAAGCGTCCTTGTGTGGCGGAATTGTAAGAAAAACAAACCGCCATTTTTAAAGTCCATCTGTGTCGGAAAAGAAGAGAAGATGTCTGGCAATGGAGTTTGGAGTAGTGATGAGGTACAAGTTTTATTGTGCATTATTGTCGAGGAAGCGGTACAGCGGGAGTTGGACAGGGCTGTTCGCAATTAAAGTGTTCCAGCTGATTTTGGCTAAAACAGCAGAGAGGGGCTTCATTCGATCAGCAGCCCAGTGCCGGATTAAGCTGGAAAAAAAAAAAAAAACGAACAAACTGCACAGCGATTATGGGTGGAACATAACAGTGGAAGTGGCTCAGAAAGAAAGCAGTGGACATGACTGTGTTATTCCTCTACTTAACCGCTGTGTTTGTTTATATTTCCAGCTCGGGGCGTGCCTCATAAGACGTGATGACACTTTGACGAAACAGTACGCCTCCTTCTGAAGATCTCCCTAGACAATGGAAATGCAAGCTGTCCAGAAGAAACCCGTACCGTACTGCATAGTGGAAACATGGCTATAGTGCAGTAGGTATAAGGCAGTATTGGTAGTAATGTCAGCAGTGTGGAGAGTTTTCAAAATAAATGACAATGACAAAAGTGCCACTGATTGAAAGTTATGTTAAAGACAGTTGGAACATTCTGCCTGTCCTCTGCCTACATTCCAAATATAATTCTTTCTGGCGAATGAATGCATACTCTGACAGAGAATATGGAGCAGTACCACCAGGAACCATGGAGGTCGTGCAACTTTTCAAACTGACATTACATTACTGAAAAACTACTGACATATATATGACAACTACACCCAATATCAACATTAGTATCCACGTTAGTATTACTTCCTCTGTTGTCTACATGTTTGTTATAGTGACTGACTGATATGGATTTTTTCGGCCCGATACCAAATTTTTCTACATCCTCCATTTTCTACAAAGCCAATGACTGATACAGGCTGCCAATATTAGTAGTATATGTAGTTAGTTATTAATAGCTTTCTTTATCTTCTCAAAAAACTTTACTCTTCTTCGTGGTATTTGGTAAGTATGATTAGTTAAGAATGGTGTTCTCTAGTGGCCCGATTGAGAAATGCTCGTTCCAACGCAGTAAGACAATGACAATAAAGCGCATTTTCAAAACTGAACTGTAATGGTATTATTAAGTACTTATATCAACAATTAGTCAAATGTAAGTACTCGTCTAGATAAAAGTGGTATTGGTACATCCCTAATTAGTACCATTACTTAATAGTACCTAACAAAGCAGGTACACTCACTGTTCATGCAGAGGTGGACCTTATAGACCCTGTAGACCACATTGGACCTGAGATTGTTCATCACTGTAGCTGTTGCTGTCACTGTCTTGTAATACATGTGGAAATTACCAAAAATAGTCACTTGTCTCATAAAAGATCAAAGGTAGTTGAGAGTTAATGGTTGCTATGACACCATCTCTTCAGCTCAGAAAAAATGTCCAAAAGAATCTTGTACAGTAACTTCTCTTTCTCTTCCAATTTGCTGCTGGAGGCCTGGGATGAACTCAAAAGCCTTTCACCCCCACAATTGTACTGCTAATTGTGACCCAGTTTCAGCAGACTGAGAGGAGTGAATACACAACAGGCTCTTCATGTTAAAGTTGGACAAATAACAACATCACTGATGAAATGCCCTGTGAATAGGTGTGGACAGACGGTTTGCATGTCTTGCCCTTGTTTTGCATGGACGTTTGCTTTTCCTGGTTGTGCACATACTGTGTGTGTGACGAGATGCTCTGACAGTCTGAGCAGCATGCAGGCATTTGTTTGAGGGCTCCAAATGGCCTCTTTTTCTTTCAATGCTCAGAACCAAACAATCTGAAATCACAAGGAAGTAATTAACTGTCTGTACCGCTGTTCTGACTATAAACACTGGAGGAGGGCATGCACGCTCATATTTTAGGTACATATAGCAATACCATGAGTGTTTCATAACCGTTTCCCGATAATACAGACCAACTCTAGTGCTTTGGAATAAGGAAACATCATAAATAATATAATCTGAGGACAGATGCCAGGAACAGCTCAAGCACAGCTGTGGAGTGAGTGGGAATGCAGTGCAGAGGAGAACTGTGGGAGTTGATTTAATAGACATAGAGGTCTGTAAGACAACTCTAATCTGAGAAAAGAGGAATAATGGTAGTAATTGCCCAGTCTTTGGAGCACTCTGGCCTCTGCCTGCCTGGCTTGTCTGGAACATCATGTGATAGAACAGTTCTACAGCAGAGACAGAACTCATGTCGGGTTTGTAACCTCTGAAGATTAGGAACTTATCTTGTACTATATATGTGGACACCACAGGTTGGACTCGGATACATAAAAAAAGAGAAATCATATGTATAGGTAGCCTTATAAGCCCAACTATGATATTAATGCATAATCTGGATACGAACCATAGACTGACCTTAAGCGTACGGGTGGGACCAACGGCTGCCTTTCAAACTGCTCTGCACGTAATAGGCCAGCGATATGACCAATCAGAGAAATGAACAGCGTGACCTATACAGAGCGCTGAAAACTTCCTGCCCAGCTTTGACATGGAAGCCCAAGTGCAATTCTTCCAAACTTAATGTTAAAGCCAAATTAAACTATTGCTGTTCCATTGCCATCGTACTTCTTCTGCAATCTACACTGTCACGCAACCCTGTCGTAATTGTGCTACGCCCGCCCTACAATCTCGCTACATAAATGGAGCGTTGGGATTGGATCAGTTAATTGGAACCAGTCCTGGCTGAGGCTCTATGGCGTATGGCTAGACTAACAATTCAGGCAAAAAATATTTTTGTGCCACTAGAGGCAGGCTAGTTTACTAGGCTAATGTATAGGCACTGCTGCACATAAAGTGGGTGCAAGGATCACATACTCAATCCCAGTTACACTTTATCTATCAATAATAAATCACATTTCATGAGAAGGGGTAAAAAATACAGTATCTTATTTCCACTTTATGGACAATAATGTGTGCTATGTAATCTGTATATTTATTTTTTGTGTGGTAGTGTTTTAGTACTGTCTATTTGTTTTAAGCAGTTGGGCCATAAGCAGGTTTTGCAAAAACCCACAGCTTTGATTTACATGAAACCTGGTGCAAGACTAAGGCAGAGGCCAAGGAGTAACAAATTCAATGTAGAGCAGATCCAAGAGAAGCAATGGAGCCTGCTTTTTTGTTTTTCACTGCTTGAGCTGTAACAAAAAGTCTACACCCATTTGGTTTTCATATAGTTAACTGGAGTGGCATTAAAAATGTGGTTTTGAAATATCAGGTCACAAGTTTCTGCCTTTACCTGAATAAAATGGAAATGTTTAATAAAATGTGCGAAAATGAATTCATCAGCTACTAAACAAAAAATTAAACCCTCAAACACTGAGCCTCAATAACTGCTACACAATTACTTGGATACTGGATACTGGACTTACTTGGATACTGAGATCCTTTATGTGTTAGGCCCTAACATTGTGCAGGATTGATTCATCATATTATCTTAATTTACAAATAATAATCTTGAAAATAAATATTTATAACTTGCACAAGAATAATAATCTAATAGTTAAATTGGAAAAGATGTACTGTATATGGTACTTCCTAAATAAAGAAAAAATCAAAGAGTAGTAGAGTAGTGTTTTTCCTTCAAATTAATTAATTCATAGACACAGCAAAACAAATAAATAAAATATTGACATTTTAAGAGGCATATTAATCAAATCAAATTGAGGTTTTCCTGAATTGGATAATATTTGACACCTGTTTGTAATGTTTGACCGTGGAAATACTTTATAAAAAAACTAATTAATAAACTAACAAAATGAACAGCTAATACAGATCAAAAGCTGTTTGGTTGGTTCATTTTTAAGTAAATAACAATTGGATATTAATTCAGATGTGTCCACTATTCATTGATCATGATCTGTTCATACAGTTTTTTCAGTTACTAGCAGATATGTACTTTAAGAGGGCACACAGACCTTGACCTTTCACCTTTGGCCACCAACACCTAATCAGTTCTCATCAGTGGAGTAAAATTTTTTGTTCCAAATTGATTCTCTCAAACTGTTCCTGTGTTATTATGTTTTGAAAGTTATTACTGACAACATGCATCTAAAAAAACCCAGTGTTTAGCCTGTCAAATTGGAATATTATCTTTGTCATATCAGCTAATAAACTGAATGTCATTGCATTTGGAAATGCTAAATGAAAAACCTTGAAGCATTAAGGCAACGTTTGATATCTCACAATAGCCCTTTTTCCCCACATGAAATATCAGATAATAATAGTAATAATATTATAATATTAGTGATTTTTTTTTTGGAAATCCATCCTCACAGTCATTTGTAAACTAACTTCTTAAAATAGTCTATTTGGCTACTAGTACCACAAAGCTTGATATATGCAATAACATGACAAATAAAAAAAATCATGTGTTTGGAAACATCTGCAGGAAGCGCAAAAAAAGCAAGAACAACAATTACTCAAGGGTCAAAGATCCAATCTGCTGAGTAGAGGGGAATCCCTGACATTCAACCTCTATTCAGGAAGCAGAGCAGAATGTGGGACAAAAACTAGAAATTGACTCTTTGATTTCTGGCCAAATATCAACAAAAATGTGAATCAAAGGGTTTGTGATGTATAATGTTAAATATGAAGCCCCATTCGCCCGTCAGCTGTTAACCTCCACTCACCTCCAGTCTCTGTACTGTCTGTAGATTGATGGTCGGAGTTTTTCCACTGCTGAGGGTAATCCATGTTTGCCACCGCTTCCGTGATTTTCTCATCCAGCAAAACAAGAGCAGCTTCATCAGGTGGAATCTGTCTCTGCACATCCTCTTCACTAGAATTAGTCCTCTCCTCAGCTCCTTGTGTCCTCATGGAAAACTTCTTCAGGACTGCCAGGTAGCTCTGAGGACAGAGCTGGTCCCTGTTTGCACTCAAGTACTCAGCTGCATCCTGGGCAACATCGCTGATGTACTGAAGAGATTCCTGGGCCCCACATGGATGGATGTGGCTCTCTCTGTAAGTGTACGCTGTGACCAGAACAACTTCTGCTAGGTCATGGCCTGAGGGAATGGGAAATGATTGATGATTTAAGACAGAAATCTGGGTAGAGTTCTGATGATGCTGACTAGTATTGTGCAAGTTACTTCCAAACTTTAATATATTACAGATTACTTGTTACTGTTATTTAAAAGTACTTCCTTATCTTACAATATTACTGTGTCTGAATTGTAATGTCTTACATGACTCCCGTATTACTTTTGAGTTAAACACAGACACTCGTCATAAATGGCGTGTGCACAATAGAAACCAATGCCACCAACAGGAAATAGATTCCTGAGATTCATTAAATGTGTCATTCTATCGTTATTTCCTTAATGTTGCTGTGTTCTCCATTGTTATTGAATGCATTGTGCATTGGTTCTATTTAAAAAAAACTGTGGGATTGCTTTGTTTTAAGCCGTTTTTGGAGGGTAGAAAAATGACTTGAGGTCCTTCTGCATACATGTCCATGACGCTGTAATAAGGCGTCTCTGATTGGCTCAGAATGCATGAAGGAACACTCCCCCCTCCCCTCTCGCTCTGTGTGTGTTTACCATCCCAGAGTAACATCCAGCTAGGTTTCGTGCCGTCACTTGTTTTGAAAACGTGTAGAGAAAAAAAGTACACTTCATTTCCACAGAGAACACATCTACCAGTTTGCTCTGCCTTTTTTTCCCGAAGTTTGTGCAGCAGCAACTGTGGCACCGTCTTCTCTTGTAGATGCTAATGTTACTTCATATTCGCTGCAATGGGGGACGGACTTAACCCCACGTGGGTCACACCAATGTCCCTGTGATGTGTAGTGGACAGGCTTTTTCTGAGTGGCTCATTTCTCTGTGTTGTTTTCTATGAATGGAAAATGCAGCCAGTGGAGGTGACACACCACTTTCAAACGCAGCATGTGTTGGTAACTCGGGGTGACCAATCAGATTCCAAAAGGAGCGTGTAAAAGTGGCTTTCAGTAGAATGACACCTTTAATGCCTTACAATCTTGCTTTTTTTCATTAGACCAATTAAATTATGGTCAAAAAGTGTGTTGCAACATGTACCAAGTAAAATATTACTGAAAATAGATTAGTAATTCCTTACACTACTGTGTTACAGCAAAAGACAATCCATTACTGTCATGCATTACTTTTGCAAAATCTCACTTGCAATACTGATGCTTACCAGGAACCGTGAAGTGCAGTGACAGCCCATTGTCATCTCTCTTTGCTACAGTCACATGGGTAAGTTGAGAACCTTGAAGGACCACATAAAACTCTGCATCTTCAGCAAGGAAGTCTCCAGACTGTAAAATCACCTGTGCCTCCACCTGCCCCTGGGATAACAAATAGAAAATCACTTTTACAACAATATAAAAGGGGATTTTTTACAATAAAATTCAAGTACCTTTTATTACATTGGCTAGAGGTTCAGTTTCTGATGCAGTTTCTAACTAGCACCCCCCTTTGCATCCTCTGTAACAGTGTTTTTTTTGTCATTTCTCAATTTTTTATTTAATGAAAAAAAATTCACTGCTGACCAAACAGATCCCCTGATGTCAACATTTAATACCTACTGATCTACTAATCTGACCAAATATATATAAATAACAGCTTGTCATCTTTTAACAGTCATCAAATATGACCCAGTTTATTCCACTTATTTACCAGCAAAGCCCATAGAGTTTAATCACTGACAGTGGGCAGACACACTTGTATTGTGCATTCAGTTAATTAAATAGTTTGCTGAAAACCAAAAAATTTCTTCAGTTTTCTGTTTTAATATCATAACTTTGGCTTTATTCAGACCTACTATGAACACCTACATGATCAGTGAACTAAATATAGGAATATACATGTTTAACACTGAAAACACAAAAAATAAAAAAAAATATGAGAAAAAAAAAAAAAAGCTTAAATAGAAAGAAATCTGGATCTTGACTGGCTAATGTAATATTAATTCAAGGCACCTGAAGACTGTGAAAATCTGTTCTGAGCTACTATAGAAACATGGCCATACAACATATTGGACTATGTGAACAGAAACAGACTGTATTTGCAGTTATGAACTGTTCATTCTGAGGAACCAAAAACACAGTGATCCACAGTTTCAGGTCATTATGCATGACTGACAAAAAAGTGAATACTACGTTCCATTATTGCATTCAGATCATCTTAAATCTTACACACTGGATGTTTAAATGTATGTAAAACTAACATATGTATGTTAAATATATGTTGCCATATGGAGAAAAGTGGTCTTTTTCCTCATCATTCACAGTCTCAATCACTTCACTTCAATTTAACCAGACTTAAAGGAGACCATTGAATAAATTAAAAGTTGGACATTGAGGGATAAAGAGCAACGACATCAGCCTTTTTAATATGAGAGTAACCTGCACCCTGCTGAGCCTGGGCTCTGTTATCTACTGCACCTGCACAATGAGATCCTTTTTTCTCCCTTGTTATATCACTGCCCTCATTTTGTTTAGTTTTTATCTCATCTAAACTGCTTCAAAGGCCACAGCAATATTTACAGTACCAACCCACTGAAAACCAAACAAAAAAACATGCCAATAACAAACACGATCGGATCCACAAGTGAACTATACTTGATGACAGTATTACTCTGTTTGTCTAACACATTAAACCCTGTGAATTTAGTGCTTCTCTTGACATCATTGTTAATGAAGATTAGCCAACAATACAAACTAAAATATGCCTCAATAAACTGACCTTTGCAGAGGGTCACTTCAGAGTGTATCTGTCAAGTTCAAGTGATACTGTGTATATTTTTGTGCAATGTTATCATCATCTTTTTCTTTTAGGCCAGACTGAGCTTTTAGCTTGTGATATACAGAGTCCTCCTTGATTTCTACTCATAAGCTCAAACATTCATGCTGGACAAAGTATATTTAAGTAATCATTTAGTTCCAGGCTGCATGGATTCCTATGCATTTAAGCAGGACAGCGACTGAAAACAAATGTTACATATATTTGTTATTGATACTGAAACAGGTCCTATAAATACAAAATATGATTTAATTCAAGCAACATTTAACACTTTATTGGGCAAATGACTATATTTGGTCATTTCTGCACACATTACAAGAGAGTGACAGCAACAGTTCTAGTGAGGACAGTGAGTCAACAATCTCAGGTACACTGTGGTCTATAGGGTCTGTAAGGTTCACCTCTGCATGAACAGGGAGTGTACCTGCTTTGTTAGGTAGTAAGTAAGTAATGGTACTAATGAGAATGATGTTCAAAGGGATAATGTGGAAGTGAACAGGGGTCTGGTTAAGCACTTATTTTAGTCTAATGTTCTAAGTGTTCTAAAATACATGCTCCTTTCACCTTAAATGTGTTTGTTACCACTTATGGGCAAGGAACCAAATATGGTAATTTCATTAATCTTGACTTTCCACATCACAATGACCAATTTGTAAAGATTTCACAAAAGTAACAGTCTTATGTCCTCCAATAACATGCTATGGTTGAAAGTTTGAATTTAAGAGTGTTTCTACGAGTGTCCAATAAAGGGTTAATTTTGTTTGGCAGCAGCAAGAAATATCCTTAGTCTGTAAGTTGCTTTCAGAAGAAGGCTGAGCTGAATTATGCTATGAAAGTGATACACCAAGACATATTTTTAAATTGTGAATGAAATTCTATGACTTAACGGTGATGAAACACATCAGTAACATATGAATGCACAAACAGAATCAATAAATATGTGGAAAATCTGTATTTTAAGTGAGAAAAAGGATACATTTGCTGCTTGCCGTTTGAAAATGTTTTTGAACCTCCCTGCCCTGTTGATTAAAAAAATAAATCAGTGTTAAGTCTCCATCAGAGGTCATTAATCCCCTTTGGACAAGCACACCCCTTATGAAAATTACCTAGTAGCTAAATTCAGCACATTCAATTATTTTTATTTGAGTTTAATGTCTTTATGCATGGTCACTTTTAGGACTGCAGCTGCTGAATATTTTTGTAATACAGTATTCTGTCAAAATTTTTCATCGATTAATCAGATAAATTACATTTTTGTTTGTTTTTTAACCCTTTATAGAGTGTTCTAGATGTATGGGTTATTGTAAATATTCATAATAATGATAAACATAGGGCGGCATGGTGGTGCAGTGGTTAGCACTCGTGCCTCACAGCAAGAAGGACCCTGGTTCGAATCCCACACCAGACCTTTCTGTGTGGAGTTTGCATGTCCTCCCCGTGTCTGCGTGGGTTTTCGCCGGGCACTCCAGTTTCCTCCCACCATCCAAAGACATGCACTGATAGGTTAATTGGTTAATCTAAAATTGGCCATAGGTGTGAATGTGCGAGTGATTGTTTGTCTATATATGTTCAGCCCTGCGATGAACTGGCGTCTCACACAGGGTGTACCCCGCCTTCGCCCATTGTAGCTGGATTAGGTCCCCAGTGACCCCCGCGACCCTAGTGAGGATAAAGCGGGTTCAGATAATGAATGAATGAATGATAAACATACAATGGGGCAAAACAGAGCAGTGAGTGAGACCAAAAATAAACGGTTTGGGATTTGTTTGTTTGTTGGTTGGGTGTTTTCCAGTTTTGTTGTGATCTTTCTTTCTTTTCCTACTATGTTTCAAGTTTTGACCATGCAATTGTTTTGAAGTAGTATCAGGTGCCAGAAAACATCTGAATTTATTTAATTTTTTTTAAATAACCCAAAGCAAAACCTACTGGAGCAAAATTCAAATACTTGTTGTTCATTGTGTTCCAGTTCACAGTCCATGTTCAACATCCTAAATTGATGTAGCCTACATACTGGGTGCCTTCAATTTCAACTCTCTTTGTCATTTCTGTTATTCCATCTATTTTGATCCTAAAAATAGTAAAACAAAACCCCTGAAGAAAAAAAAGAACACAAACACAGACTCACAGCAGAATTTTAGGACAAATTCACACCACCACATTTACCTGAAATAATGTGTCAGGGGTTACAGGGTTAAAACCTTCACTGGCTCCCCGTCAAACACAGAATCACATTTAAGATCCTCCTCCTCACCCATGAAGCCCTCCATCACCAGGCCCCTGCCTACCTCACTGACCTCCTAACACCTCATGTCCCTTCCCGCAGCCTCTGATCATCTTCTGCCCACTTCCTCGCCCCGCTGCCCAAAACCAAGCAGACAGAGCCTTTTCTGTAGCCGCCCCAAACCTCTGGAACTGACTCCCCCCGACCACCCGTCACTGTTCACTTTTAAATCCCTTTTAAAGACACATTTATTTAACACTGCTTTTAATGTGTGATTCCTCTGTTTTCTATTGTTTGTTACTTCATGTAAAGCGTCTTTGAGTGCCATGAAAAGCACGAGACTAATAATATGTATTATTATTATTATTATTATTATTATTAGATCACTCAATAAATGGAGATGGGAGAAGGCTGAGGTATTTGTGATATGTGAAAGCAGATGTAGCCTAATAATTACACTACTGGTACATTTGCAAAAAATAATTACAACATGTGAGGCTACATTCTAACAGACGTTAGTGTTCACCAGTTAGCAAAACATAAGCTCTGAATCTGCTTTGAGGAAGTTGATGTGTGGATGCTTTCAGTTCAGGTGTTGTAGCACTGAAGAAACACAGGCTAATGCTAATGCTAATACTGATGCTATTTCGCCATGCGCACACTGTTGTCTGCCTTATGCAGCTTAAAATGGTCCCAAACATGTTTTGCTTTTTACACATGCTGCTACTTTCTGCCATAACAGTTGAGCACATAGACATGCTGCCCAACATCTTTGACATACAGTACGTCAGTTCAAACAGTCTGGGTGAAACAATAATAGCGGAGGTTCCAGAGTGATATGCTAACAACCTGATGAACTTTGACATGAATTAAACAAATCTTTGAGGGAATTAATTTGCCTTGAACATTTTTTACACTTGAATTATTCGAATTCCTCGAAGAATTGTTTGACCTAGTCAATTTATCTTCGAAACTAAACTATGTCTGTCAGTCAAATAGCTCCAGCTGAAACCTTTTTATCACTCTGTCCTAAACCATCAGCATTTTGTGCCTCTTATAACCTTGTCTCAATCAGTTAATTTGTTCCTCAGTTTGAATCTGAATAATTTATTAAAACACCACAATGAAACAATGACACGTGCTGCTGTTTTTGTCAGTGAACTGTAGTAGATTTAAGGTACAAAGGATTAAGTTATCTGTATGAAAGGATGTTATGGTATTGAAAATATTGTAAATATAGCATACATGCATCCTGAACTTAGGTGGACCTTTATTAAGTGGTAAATCCAGTACAAAGCTCAATCCAACCCTTTCAGATCATGTGATCAAGTATATCATCATTTTTTTGTTTTACAAATGTTCCTGAACTACTCATGTTTCATATGTACTGTAGACACTGATCACCTCCATCTCAGGCTTTGTGATTTTCAGTGACTTGCAGTGGATGAACTCAGGATAATGTTTAAGTGTAATGCTGCACTTTGAAAAGATAGAATTTAAAGTTCTAACGTGTAATATTTGGTGACATCAAGAGAAGATTGTGACTGCAAGACTATACCCCCATCCTCCACTACAGCTGCAAAAAAAACCCACAATATCCCATTGTTTGATATGTCTGTTTTAGGTTTTCTGGTTTACTTAAGTTTCATCCACACTCCAACATAGTACGTTACGCTTTAACACTGGATGACACCTGATACAAAACAGGAAACATATGACCAATGCCCCAGGATTTCACCACCATGTTCTATCAAGCATAAAATATAAGTTCAAATGGCGAGGGTGTATACGTGGTCTTGACACAGGAGATCAGTGTTCCAATATATGTGGTTGGTACTTTCACTGAAGGAGAACTCAACTAATTAAAACAAAAGTTCGTGCATGTCTTTACATCAGTGCTCAACAGTAACTATATTAACCATTCCCATGTTATAAGCCATCAAAATTCGGTCCATTATAAGCAAAGACAAATTTTTAAATATTTGTCAAAATACTGCGACCAAAGGAAATTATATAAAGTATAACATTTTAAAGGAATCTGTCTAGAGAAGATGTTTGAAGACATTGCTAAAGACGGCAACAATGAAGATAATGTAGAGTGTGACAAAAAAGATGACGGCACAGATGATGAAGACGGCAAAAAAAAGATGATGACGGCAAAGTCAATGACAACAACGGCGACAGAGGTGATAATGATGAAGATGTTGACAACAACGATGATGACGAAGACCATGATGAAGATGACAAAGACGACAACAACAAGAGCCATGACGAAGACAAAGACGACGACAGTGAACACACTGACGACAAAGACGAAGAGACAACGCTGGTCGCAACGACTTCACTATAGCTCTTCATGGCCTATCAAAACTAAATAAGAAGGACCTGTTTTACACTAGTGTAGAAACATCTACCCAATCTAATGACACAAAAAGTCTCATTTTCATATGATTATGCACTGATGAAAATGTAACTGACTATTACTAGATATTCCTAAATCTACACAGTGGGTCTTTATAACACCTTACTTGTTTGTTATTTTGAGTACTAATACAGCTGACCTCTTACATACTATTTACATGCTGGTGATTTGAAGACTGGTTTCAATACACACATTGCGAGTTCTCAGCTTCAAGTGTGCACTAAGTGGTCAGCTACACTCCACTTAGCACTCACTTAGCTCTGTTAATGTTATCACTAGTTGTTTTTCCATGATAAAAAAGATAAGAAGTCAGCATGTACCTTGTGCACCCTTGCAGATTTCTTAAAAGGCTATCAACATCAGAGGCATCAATAGTCATTTACACACCTTTGTTACCATGGTGCTTGTGTTTATGCATAAACCCTATTCAGTCATATTCACATATTTGACATTAACATATCGTTAGCGAATTGTCTTATTCATATTTTTAGTTCCAATTGTAATACCTGCATAACTTCACTTCAACACTGCAGCTTCAGCTTCATTTTGCATCATTGGCATGTCCTGAAAATATGACTTAGGCAATTATGCTATACAATATACATGACACATAGAGATAAATGACTAAATTTTTTTTAATATCTTTTGATCTTGGTTTGACTATTGTAAGCTGTTCTTAGCTTGTCCATTAGTTGTCCAGACAATCTGCAGAACTCACATTGTATTGCTGTACACTACCACAATCATATCAGACAGAATGTGGCTGATATTAACTATATTTCTGGTGCCTTAGGGAGGAATGAGGATTGTGACCGGGTGGTGAGATGTCAGGTCAATGTGATCTATGGCCTCTTCTCCAGGGCTTCACCATGACTTTGTATCTCTGAAACAGCCTGATCCAATAACAATAAAATATTTAACACCTCATGTCTCCCATATGGGCAGGTCTCAGGTCAGACAAGGTGTGTTTTTATCATGTAACAAAAACATGATGAGGTTCATGTATGTAATGACAGTTTGATAAATCCAACTTGAATGTGTGATCACTTTTAAATACTTCTCATGTATAATTAACTTTTTTTTATTAGTAGTATTTGGATTGTTATGTCTTCAAGTTTGACATTACTATAAGATACCCAATCTAATGAAATGCTCATGACACGTAACCTCCACATGTTGTTGTCAGTTCATTGGGGAAAAACAACATCAAATCTGCTGCTTATGGTTTCCAGGAAACGGGCAGTCATCGACTCTAAAGCTCTTTGCCATGATCTCCTGAGTGCAACATGTAAGTGACGTCAGGGGAGCAAGATTACTGCCACTACAACAACAAAAACAGCTCAAATAACAGTCTCTTATCATTAGTGAGACTCCACTCTCACGTCAGTGGGGACAGAAGTTTCTTTTTTGTGTAATACTTTAGTGCTTCCACACTTTAGTAGAGATGTTCTACTAATTAGAGTCACGGTGAATTATTCTGACTTAATGGTTTGGCTTTGATCAAACAACAGTGGAACCATGAGGATGCCTTTCTATTCCATCATCTTCCACATGCTTAAGCCATTTCATAAACAAAGTAGAAATAGTTTTCATATTTCCAATACCACAAAATGTCTTAGACATTTGTACCTCTGAACAAAATCAAACTCACAGGACCAGGATCTCATTGAAGTCTTGAGGGTGACAGCTAGCACAGCACAAAGGCATTTTCTCATACTGCACTAAGGTACATACCTCTGATTTAATCTGCTGTGCAAATGAGATACTAATAACCAGTCTAAATGTCAGACTGTCCAAAAAAACTAACACTGTACCACAAATATCAGATCTGGATCAAGATCAGACCTGGAAAGAACAGCACTCTTCTTACACAATTGTACCATTAGAGAACTACATTTGGGCAAATGTTAAGAATTATTTAAAACTGCATTTATTATTCAACTCTGCTCTGTCCGAGTGAACACTTAAGCATATGTCTCTATTTACTCAGAGATGAATTTTCTCTTTTTAAATCACTGACTGAGACTTATTTAACATCAATAAAAGAGTGGAAAGAAGGTTTTTCTGTTGGTTTAACGTGTCAAAAGCATGGCAAACATAATCCTGCAGCACACATAAAACATATTCCACTGTCTCCGAGAGCACAGCGATATCTATCATAACCAACTGGAGATTGAACAAACACTGCTGAACAAGGATATCACTAATCTACCTCCATTTGTGAACATGCAGTTGTACATTGAGATAAAAGCTGGTGGTAAGGAAAAAACTGAAAGACATTTGTTTTATGTGTGTTGCACAGCAGACATGGACCTCATGTTCACACATTTTATTTTTGCACAGAGGTCTGCATTTTTCCACACACACACACACACACACACACACACACACACCTGGATATATATATATATATATATGTATATATAAAACTCAGTCTACCCATACTTTCTGCTGCAATTCAATGCAGCCATTTATCCATTGATTTGACCTAATGGTACCTGGTTGGGGTCCGACACTTATGCTACATGTGTGTAAGCCCACCATAAAACTTTACAAGGCATGTCACAATAACGGCCTTTATAACACAGCAGTGTGCTGTGGTGTGCCGACACACAAAGCACAGCATTGAAATCTGGACCTCATTCAGCACTGAGAGTTGCCCCTATTGAGCTGTGACCTTAGAGGGCGGAGACGGGACACTTCCTCTTAATGGAGAGACATACAGGCAAGAGGAATAGGTTCCTGAAATGATCCTGACTGGCTTTCAGATCAGTCCTCAATCAACCTCTATTATGAGTGAGTGTAGGGAAAGGTTTTAGCGTGAGCCCACCTCCCCACCAGTGAAACTGGTGACACAGCAAAACAAGCAGACACTCTGCTTAGCAGAAATCTGGCAATGCTTCAGTGCCTGGCCCACCCAGGCTTCAACATACACAGGAGAATAGGGGCAAGAGAAGGAGAGAGATGGTGGATGTGGAGGACTAAAGGGTAAAAGGGAGACAGATGGAAGAAATAAAGGTAAAGAACCAGAGGGGCACTATGTAAATGGAGACTTTAAATCCAAGTTCAAACATACACTGCACATTCAACACGTTTCCAAATGAAAATGTGTATTTATATAAATTGTGTGCAGCTTTAAAGAAACAGGCCGGTGTGTTCTCTCATTGTGGCTCCTTGGTGAAGCCAGGCTTTCAGAGGGCCTTGTCGACTGGTGAGCAGGTTTGTGTAAAGCCCAGTTTCCCCTGGGACCGAAGCCTGGAGGGCTTCGGTTTCACCTGCAACACAAGGTTCACCAGTCGATCACTGCACTGAGGGATAAACCACAGCTGGGTGAAGGAAAACGGATGGCAGGAGACAGAAGAAAGAGTCTAGAATCTAAATGGAGACTGCTCCTAAAAAACCTCTAGTGGACCACCAACACATCAGACCCACAGACTGGAAGAAGACAAGAAGGCACTTACATAAACAGGCACATCTCTGCTGTTGACCTTCTGCTGGATTTTTCCCCCATCCATTAGATGCCTGGAAAGGAAATACTCATATTTCTATAAAATAAAGCCAACCCAACAGAAAGTCATGCCTACAAATGTGAAAACAGCCCAGATCACACAGTATATTCTGCAGAAAATACCATTGTGGAAAAATAAAGGTCAAGTATCATTTATTCTAAAACACAGAAAACACACATTCATCACTGAAATCATTCAAGAACATAAGGTTGTATTACGGTTCTTGGGAAACAAATGCTAACGATGTGAAAACAGTGAACATACCAGTACCTGAAGAACTGGTTGTGCAACATTATGATATTGTATGATTGTATGATTTTGTTTTCTCATATCTTCCTTTATCAGTTCCTAATGATATGCTATGTATACAGTATAATTTTATCATTTTTAGAAAACATATTGCATTCTTCTACACAGTTGGAGGCCAGAAATGTACATTTGGTGAATGAGATACAAATTAATCTAGTGGCAGTGGTCAGACTAAAACATAGTATTTCCGAAACTGTTAAAATCCACTCTGTAAGATTTGGATTTTTTCAACTGTAATAATATAAATAATAAAAATTGTTGTTAGGTCCCACAGACCTATTTCTATGAGTGCTTTATGAAGGGTTAAGCCCCTCCCCCCTTTGGATGAAACTCCTGCCATTCCATGTGTCAGCCTCTTTGGGCAGGATACAGCGGTGCAGGAAAGAGTAATTCTATCATCTGTACACACCTGATCCACTGTGACTTCACTCTCAGTTGTGAATAGTGCATGACTTCAAAGCTGCAAAGTGGTGTCAGCTCTATAGGATGCATTTTGTCTAGACTCTAGACACTCATGTACATGCACTGGTACCACTCCAACAGGTCCAAACTGTCTGATCAGATTCCTCACAACTAGTTTTTTTTTTTTTTTTATCTGATTTACTATTGAATTACTACATATTTATTTTATCTACATTAAGCCTAATATTGCACAAGACTTCAAACATAAACAGGAGCTACACTAGGAATCTGGGTTAATTTTTATGTTTTTATAACAAACACCAGCATGTAAAATGACGCAGCAGTAAGAACAGGATTCAGTGTCTTTACAGCAGGTCCAGATCCATTATAATACAGTACATAATATCTGTAGGGTCTTTTCAAACAATAATATCACTATCATGTTTGTGTACTGTAATATTGTGTTCAAAGAATATTGGATCAAGAGGACAGTGCAATGCCACAGGCCTGGGCGTCTTTTTGTGTTTTTAATCTGCATCATATCCAAAGGGCATTGAAATATGGAACTAGAGACAGTTTTCTTGTCACATTGTAGAATAAATATTGTCCTAGGTTGGAGGGTGTGCCCCTTTAGGTCAACAAATGTGAATACAGGTGTTATGCTTATGTTTATGTAAGATTTAAGGACATAATCCATTCAGAGTAAAATATGACATCCAACTAGATTGGAGATACTCAAGGTTGGAACCAACTATTCAACAGCTGACAGGAAGTAAAACACATTAGGTTGAGTCTTGCATACATGGTTTGTGGCCTATATTTTAGTGTACTGGGAGTTATTTTTGCTCCTTGCTTGCAGTACTTTTGTGTCAGTCATTGTCCTCAGTTTGACTCCAATCTCTGACATGTTTGATGAGCCTATGAATGAAAAGCCGGCCCTGGCTTCAGGCCACACACCCAAGAACAGAGCGTGAGAACAGAGATTACACATAACAAGAGAACGGATGCTGTCAAAGAGCATTAAGAATAACTAATTTTGACATCTGTGCATGTGATGGAAATTATTTGCGACGTGGGCACGTTGGTCCTGTTGTCCGTGGATTTTCCTCAGGTGATGCATGATTGAATAATACTTAGCACATGACAAGCTACAATGAGTTATACTGTGTTGGAAAGCAACTAATTCCACTCCATTCTTGTGGTAATAACACTTATGTGTGACAGATATCATTCTAAACCTAAGTAGACTATTAGGATTATTCATCTCTTCACATTGTACTCCTCCAGATGCCAGTGAAAGCACCACAGTGAACCGTTCTATTTATGAGCATATAAATGACCTATTGTTTTGACCGGGAAGTGAAACTCCGACGTTCACAAGTTAAATACAGTTGATAGATTGTTGACAAACATCTATCAATTGACAAACATTGTTGACAATCTATCAACTGCAGTGACACGGAAGATCGTTCAAACACAGCAGAAAAAAATTGCGTATCGGTGTTTTACGCGTTACCTGTGAACGCACCGGCACTGTGATAAAAAAAAATCATCTAACATCCCACGCGCGAGAGTTTGAGTGAAAGCCGTCACTAAAATACATCTATGAGTAACTTTGGTTGCGTGATATGTAAAACAAAGAGTTTTTCCTGGGGATATTAATGAATCAACTTGCATTTACCTGTGGTCGTCTTCCAGGTCTCGATGTGATCTGTGGTGAAGTCAAAGTCTTCCTCAGGTCGGACCTCCGCGCGTGAGCACCTTAAAACGCCTCAGTCGGCATAGTTTTCGTTGTTTTTTGTTTTGTTTTTAGTCTCGGTTTAGTCCAGATCGTGTTGTATCGTCGTTCGGCTGGGACTTTGTTTGCAGGTGTCGCAGGAGTTGTTTCTCGTCAGCAGCCTGTTTCTGTTGTCCAACCCCCTCACTCTCTCACACACGCGCGCGCGCACACGCACAAGCATGGTGCTCTGGGAGGCTGGTTCAGTAATACAAATAAATAACAATCCACTATTATAATATGCGTGCATATATAAAATGTTTATATAATCCTTCACTGTGGTGTCAGTTAAGCCTTGTGTGTCTATATTACATTATCCACATGCTATTATCCATATGTTACATGTGTGATTTTTAGAATAGCAGACAGTTGTAATATAATCAGAATACTTTATTAATCCTCAAGGCAAATGTTTGCAACACTGCTCCACTCAACTTTTTTTTTTTTTTTTTTACAAAATAGAATACAACAAGGCTATGTATGAAGTGCAAAAAGCCCCCCCCCCCAAGTTTTCTCCAGTAGAAATTAATGTATCTCCTGCTCATGTGCAGATTGTCCTGTTGAAGGAGTTCATGGTTCAATGTATTGATCATTACATACGAGACACAAAATCTGTACCCAGGACGAACAATGTACATTGTAAACATTCCTATGACATTAGTCCTATATTAAAATAATACCAGTGAAACCTAATAATAAACAAGAAAAACACCTGGAGATTTCAAACCTCCACTAAGGTAGATCAGTGTCCCCCTCTCACTATTATGGTTTTATTAAGTATGAAATTCAGGTGAAAATTAGTGATATTACCTCTCGCATATTGGAACGTAGAACTGTGTTCATTAATATGCACTGTAAAGATAGAAAATCAAAACAAAAAATGGATAAACAATTACACAAACCTAGTGAAAACATAACCTCATTGATGGAGGTAATTTTTCATAAATAATGCAGTTCAAGATTAAACTGAGCAGCATGTTAAAGCAGGATAAAGCAGCAGGATTTCCATTTAGCAACATGATATCAAGGAGCACAGTAGTGCATCAGCACATCTATGGAGGTGCCCAGTCTGACAGCTTCTGGGAAGAAAGCGCATTTAAGCCTGGTGGTTCTGGCTTCAATGCTCTGTAAACTGTTACCCAAGGGGAGGGGATATGTTGGTATATTGACACATAGTTGTGCAAAAATAAATATAGTTATGCAAAAAATATATATATTTGTAAACTCTTGAAAGAGCTCCATAATACACATATGTGTAGTTTATTAATCAGAATATGAATGTTTTGACAAGAATTGCAAACATCAAATGCAACTTAAAGATTTTGCTTTCTGACATAATTTTGAAAGTAATCATGTTGGTGATGGAGAAAATGCAATCGTAATGTTGCATTATGTCTGTGTAATTCTTGATGTCAAAACTTTTTTATATGTATTCCGATGGATAAAGTACACATGACACATTTTATTTATTTGTGCACTGCTATAGGTTAATATGCACACATGTCTTATCCACATGAATATTTTGTTTGCTTCCTTACCCCATAGTTTTATTAGATAGTTTCAATTACTGGTTGTTGTTATATGAGAAAGAAATATGAGGAAAGGGGGAGGGGCTTCAAGTATATAAAATGAAGTTAAGGGAGGATTTTTATTTCACAATAGGATTTTACCCTTTGTTGGAAAAGTTACTATTTTTTAGTAATTTCCACAAACATTAAATATGGGGCCAATCTCATGCTTTAGTGAGGTCAAGAAACGTGGGTTTTTTTAGAATATTATGGAGATTCAGAGAAATTTTACAGAAGTTTTGTAGATGTAAAAACTGAATATGATTGACAAGTGTTTTTTACCAGTTTACGACCTCATAACACCTTTATTGCATGCATTTACTTTCTCACAAGTGCTGTTTAAATGTTTTATGATATGAGGAGTGAACTGTTGTCAATCAATGGGGAGGTAGATGACAGTGTCCAATAACACACAAAGGTTACATTTTGAATTTCAGAGTATTTCAATGAGTACCCAATTAAGGGTTAAGGTAAGGTAATAATATACTGAAACACCTTCATTTTCATCCATTTATCACAGTTATTTGTACTTTGTTTTTGCATCTCATACTGTTATTGTTACATTTTCCTCATACAAAAAGTGAATGATGTGGCAATGTTTAGGGAAATGTTGTGCGCCCAGCAATGTCATTTACCAAGTATACATAAAGAAAGACAGAGAAGTTAAACGCAGTGCCCAAAAGGACAAGCGCAGGTGGATAGAGAACCAGGCTGATGAAGCAGAAGGAACTGCAACCCGGAATGATATGCGTACTGTGTACCAGATTGCCAAGAAGATCACTGGCAGGTCAAAAGCAAGTGTGGGTCCAGTCAAGGCCAAAGGTGGCACCCTGCTATCCAAAGAGGAGGACAAGCTTGCCAAGTGGACAGAACACTTCAAAGAAGCCCTCAACTGACCAGATCCCACTACACTGGCAGTCACTGACGTACCATCATACCTCCTCCCAATTGACACTAGAAATAAGGAACTCCATAGAAAACCTGAAGAACAAGTCACCAGGAATGGACAGCATCACCGCAGAAATGCTTAAAGCCGAAGCCATTCTCAAGTGGATGTACCAGCTGTTTAACCTTGCCTGGAACCTGGGGAAGTACCAGAGGACTGGAGAAATGGAGTCGTGGTATGCATCCCCAAGAAGGGAAACCTGGCAGATTGTGACAACTGGAGAAGGGTTACACTTCTGTCCACACCAAGAAAGGTCTATTGTCACACCATCCTAAACCGCATACGAGATGCAGTTGACAAGGAACTGCGAGAGCAGCAGGCAGGTTTTAGACCCAAGCAATCCTGTGAGGAAAAAATATTTACCTTGGGATGTATAATAAAGAAATGTAATGAGTTACAAACCCCACTGGTCATCAGCTATATATCATCTCAGCTATTGAACAAGGTATGTGCACCAACTCTAAATGCTGTGTAAGGACAGATGATGGGTACAGTGGATGGTTTAAGGTGGTGACAGGAATCTACCAAGGATGTGTGGACCATATGTTTGACACCTGTGCTGTAAAGGCTGCATAAAAGACAGCATTTTCATAGAATTATGCATCTCATTTCTAATAAGAGTGTAGTTAGTATCAGAGGTGGGAAGTAACTAAGTATAAGTACTTTGTTACTGTACTTCAGTAGATTATTTTAGGTATCTATACTTTACCTGAGTACTTAGATTTCTGGCAACCTTTTACTTTTGCTCCCTAACTTTTTACATACACTTTATACTCCTTACATTGTCAAAATAGGTTTGTTACTTTTTCAAACTAAACAGCTGTGAGTCGCTTCTGATGGCAAATCAGCAGAGGACAGAAATTGTGACGTCCAATATCATAATTATGATGATCTCACAATTTTGACTTTTTTTCTCAATTGCGCCATTTTATCTAATCATTTTGACTCTCATATTTTTATGCATGTGTTATATCATATTTATGGCTATCTCATAATTTAGAGTTTTAACCTCATAATTATGCAATTTATATCATGATGACTTCTCATATCAATTGTACTCAATACACCCATTTTCTAATGACTTTTCCTGATTAAATAACTATTATATCATCCATGGCAAAATAAAAAAGATACATACATGCCATAGATACACACATACATAAATTAACAGTTTTACTTTCTAACATTTTTACTTTATTACAACTGAGAAGTTGTACTTGTTTAGTTTTACTTCAGTAAAGACATTGAATCAGTACTTCTACTTCTACTTATTTTTTCCCCACACAAGTAGTTGTACTTCTACTTAACTACAAAATGTGAGTACTTTTGCCACCTCTGGTTAATATTCAGTTTGTTTTGTCTATAATTTCCAGTACATAAATAGGTTTTTCATCAACTATTCATAAAAGGAAGAACACATTCAAACATCTTTAGTTTGAGCAAAGTCTTATAGAACTAGTTGAGTGTGCCTGATTTTTACTTCCTAATACTTTTGTGACGGGTTTAACAAAATATACAGGTTTCAGATCAGACAAAAGAGCTCCCCCACACCCCATCCCCACTTCTATACTTATCCCACTTAATAATAATTAGAGTACTGAGGTTATGTGTTGCCTTGGGATGGAGGATTTTACGTCTGGTATATGACCAGCATTGTAACAGAGACTATGGCGCCCCCTGTAGGTGAAAGTATAAAGGACCCACACAAGTAGATCCAACAATACTGCCATCATGTGGAACCCAGCCTGAACTTAAGAGGATCAGATCTGCTACCAGAGCTACATGTCAGATGGACTAGTACCAATCTGAAAGGATAACAATATAAACAGGCCAGTCAGACACAGCAGACCTCCACCAAGGCTTGATATGGCGTCATATGACGTCAAAACATGATGTGATGGAGCCATAGGTGTTAACCCATCTGATGTTTGAAGGTGAGACGATGTGAATGAAAAAAAAAAAACCCACTAGATTCTCTCTTGCCTGAATCCTGAGATATTACCACTGATGTGTTTTAGCTGTTGACCTTTAGTGTGACCTTGACCTTTGACCTTCATTGCTCAAAATCTAACAAGTTCTTCCTTGAGCCATCATCTATCATTCCTGAAAGTTTGATCAAAATCTGTTAAGAACTTGGTTGGTGCGTAATCCTGCTGACAGACAGACAAACAAACGCACAGACCCGAATTTAATACCTCCTTGGCGGAGGTAATTAACCTTCAAAGAATGGTGCAAAATTAACTATTAAGCCATGAATCCTATCAATAGATTCAAACAATTCAGGTAAAATGCTGTTTCAGAGTTTGATCATGTTTGGACATTCAGGATTTGTGGTGAACATAGAAATACCATTATCTTCTGCAACGTTCATTCATCAATGAAATTCATGTGCTACAGACGCTTGTTTTTATATTCATTTGATGATTTAACTTAAGTTTATCCTTTTTGAAGTAATTTATCACAATTTATTATAAAAGTATCCTCTGTAATTTGTGTGGCGTATTTTCTTAATCTCATAGAAATTCATAGAATTCCAATGAAACTCATGGAATTTCATAGAAAAACAAATGAAAGTTGAGTCATTTGTAGCTTTGTGGGGGCCACCCAGAGTTTGTCAAACTAAGACTCAACACTCAAGTGTTTTTATTGTTATGAAAACACAATAGGCTCCCAGTTTCAAGCACACACACAAACAAGAAATAAATAATAAACCTATAGAGAATGTAAAATCAGAGTTTTCAAGTAAGGGATGGATGGCTTGGAAAAGGAACAGTGCAGGGAATGATAAAATACATTTAAAGTGAGAGTTTATATTGAAGTGGGTCTGGAGGTAGATGAGTGCAGTCCTAGGACTGTGCAAATTATCAGCAATAAAGGATGTATAAAGTGCATTTGGAGCGAGTCCCAGGTTTGTATTAAAGTGGGAAAGAAGGTAGAGGTGGATGAGAGCATCACTACAAGGGGATGACTGCTTTCACAGCTCTGGGCAAGAAACTGTGCCTGAGCCTTATTGTCCTGTACCTGATGAGAGCAGTACAAACAGGGGTGGGTAGGGTCCATGAAGACATTCCTGAACCCTTTAAATGGTCTAGTAAAATACCACAATCTATTTAACCTGTTTAGCTCATGAAGTGTAAAACGTTAAAATTAAACATCTTAAATTGATCAAGTTAAACTCAGGCGAGTTAAACTGATAACAAAAACAACAACTTTAATTACAATGAACACAACAATCCTCTGTATGTCAATAAATAAAACTGATTTTGAGTGTTAAAAAAAAGTTTACTTTAAATAAGAAAATACAACAACTGCTGAGATAACTTCTTTTTGATGCCATAAGAGTCTTTGTTTTGTTTAATACTCTCACTGCGTAGCTGTCAATCATTCCTATCATACCTGTTTTCAGTCTGCTACGTCACAAAACTATGTCAGTGAGATTCAATGAATATGACCTAATAATGCCACAGAAACACCATGCACAGCTTATTATTGTAGCTTACTTGATTTTTTTTATCCTACATTTTTGTTATGTATATTTATTTATTTATAAAAGACATGTAATAAACACATGAGATAGCTACTGATCAAGACAGGAGATTTGTAGTCTCCTCAGATGAGGTTGAACATGCAGTTTTGAGGCCCCCTGGTGGTTGGGGGGCTCTAAGCATTTGTCTAGTTTGTTTACAGCAAGAAACAGCTTTGGTTATTATACCACAAATGGGAAACCTAAGAAAAAGTAACTTTTCCAGCAAAGGCATTACCTGAAAATAAAAAAACAAGCATCTACCTCCACAGTCTCTGATCCAGCTCCATGGGATTTACTGGTGTTCTAGAAGACAACAGTGTTTCCATGGTAACTACAGAGCCTGTGATCATCCAAATAGGTAATATCTAATGACCATGAAAAGATGACAAACTAAAATATAGGCCAATCATATATTGACTGGATTATTTGATCAGCAGGTATTAAATGTATTAGATCAGTAAATGGTTTTGGTTGGCAGTGGTTGTTTGGGTCTTTATGGGTTAAAGATTATTAAACACTTTATATAGATGAAGAAATTAATAACAGTCATGCTGTTCAAATGCCTACAGATTGGTTTAATGACTCAATCTAATCACATATTTGCAACAGTCAGTACAGAACAGATTAAACAGCATAATGAGAAGGAAGAACATAATGGAAAACCACCATAAACAGATTACATTCTCAGTGTTCACCTCCTGCTCACTGTGGACACACTCTTCATAGATGGAGAAGAACAACAAGCCAAAGCTGAAGTTAACAGATGGACAGCACATTTATGAATCCCACTTTTCTGCACAAAGAAACCAATGCAGACTGCAATTTACAGAAGGTACAACATTGTGCTATGGTTTCTGTAGCATATCCTTTTTTTATGTGACAGGGTAGCTGTGCACAACCCTCTTGTCTCATCTGGGCTTGGGACCGGCCATGGCAAATTTATGCAAACACTACTAGACTAATTTCTATGAAATTTTCATTAAAAGGTGCAAGATGTAAGGATAGATCCCATTCAAGTTTGGTGAATGTAGGTGAAAGGGCACAGTCAGTCACCAAAAATTTATTTTCGAAATTATAAGACATGGGGCAAATCAGGTGAAATGTGTGCAAGAGGGGCAGGTTTGTTTGGCTGGGCACCACTTGTTTATTTTGTTTCTACAAAAGAATAGGCTCAAAATAAAATAGGCTTATTCACTTATTTTGTTTATTATTTGTAATATTACATTTGTGTTTTCCTGAAGTCATCTGACAGGCAGGAGGAAAAAGTAGCACAGTTCTGTGATTTTGTACAGAAGAATAGGTGATAAAATAACCACTGTGAAGATAATCTGTCTTTGCTCATATATATATATATATATATATATATATATATATATATATATATATATATATATATATATATATATATATATATATATATATATATATATATATATATATATATATATATATATATATATATATATATTTATTGTATCTCTGTATGAACTCAACTGTAAAAGTCTGTTTCTAAATTGATCATTTTAACTGCATTCAGGGTGACTAAAGAGTTTACGCCACAAACCCTGGGCGGCGCCATTGCCAATCAGATATGTTATTTCCGCCGGAAGTAACTTTCGCAGTGTTTGCTAATATGAACAGACTTCGATTGCTAGCTGTTTGTGAGTTATAATGTCCTGGGAAAAATAGTTTTAGTACTTTGTCTGGAGGTGGAGTTATTATCCCCCACCCGAATGTGGTGCAGACCTGGAGGATAATATGACGACGTGGCCCAACGTAACGTACGGCAAGATTTGTGCGTATTTCATGGACTCCATTGCAATAGACAGGAAATGTATGGACAATCTGAAAGCCTCCGCGGTGTATCAGTATCTGCATATAAAGCACTAATATATAATAATAAATTGTACTCTCTCTCACACACACACACAACGGATAGGGCTCCCAACTTCGTGAGGGGAAATACGGGACACTATGTCAAATCCCATCAGATTTACAGACCTCTGATTTTTATGTAATCATCAATGGCAAAATAATGATCTCGTCTCGTTTAAGCTCAACTCAATCGATCTGTCAATCCAATACAGCTCGACCGTCAATGAACATTAGCTTATATGCTAATCAGCCGTTTTAGCAAAACACCGTTGGTAATGTTGGTGTATGACAACTTCACAATTAACACTATTGACAGTTCCATAACTAAAGCTTTCATTTCATAGTTAAAGTTGCTGAACTTACCATCAGATTGAAGTTTAAGTCGCTTTGGGGAGATAGTCCGCTGGGTGAGTCGTGTCCTCTTTGGCTGTGTAAAGCCAGTCTATCCCAAAATTAACTCTAGAAACGATTTATCTATCTAACCACTCGTTCAGGTGTTTTCTTGAGTTTTTACAGCCAGTACACATAGTCCCCTCACTGAATCACTGCGTTCATATCAGAGTTAACTAGTAAAACCAACCGGAGGAGCCAGAATGGAAGTGAGGAGCATATTCAGGAAGTAAAGCGGAAAACGGGTCAAAAACTTGTCTCTGATGTTATGGTGTTTAAAGCAGGCTAAGGCCGCCCTCTAGTGGTCAGATTAAGTGCAGTAATGTGTGGTTTGTACTTTGATCCCGTAGATGTTCAGATCTAAGAAGGAACCAAAAGGACAAGTTAGACATTCAGACTTAAGTCTCAGAATTCTGACTTTGCTCTCAGAATAATAATAAAAAAGTGTTTGAACACACCCCACCCCCAGTCACACAAATCCTTCTTTGTAGGCAGGCGAGTACAATTTGTGTAGAAAATTAATCCAAATTATGCAGAAGATTAAGGAAAAATTAAAAGTGTTACTGTTCAATTAACAAAAAATAATTGTAATAAATTTTTTTATTGATATTACCAACCTAAAATATCTCAAACCTGAGGTTTGGCTGTTGAATAACAAAAACCCTACTGTGTAAACGTCTTTGTATTTTACAGTAATAACTGTTCTCACCATATTATATTTTACATTTAGATGTATATAATAATCCCCAGAAATAGGACAGTGATGAGCAGTGACATCATCAAACATCTATTTTATGGGTCACTGTTGTAAGTGGAATCTTGCGTCTCAGTGGATCTTGAGCTTCAATAAAGATTAAATTAACAACAAAAAAATCCCTACAAAACAGTTTAAGGTCCATGTCTCTTTGCCTCTGATTATCATCCAGAGGTGAAACATTTTGCAGATTAGTTTTGTCCTGTTAATGCAGTGTCTCTAAACCACCTGCAGTGCTGCTCTGTGACAACATATGGTAACTGTTAAATTCCTGCAAAGAAACACAGCAGAGCCCCCCAGACACACCTATTGGCAGCAACACATTTTTTGCCAAGTTTTCTGCTTCACTTCTCTTCCCCAGTTAGATTCAGCATCATTTTTTTTGTTCTTTGTTGATATTTAATTGCCAGCTCACTCCAGACACCATGACATCATCATGACATCACCTCCAGGTCAAATTCAGATGATGGTTTATGACATTTTGTCATGTTTGTGATCATCAGAGGATATAACTCATGTCTACTGTTCCACTCTGCTCAAATACATAGTGTATTTTCTCTAATTTTTATTCTTGTATCGTATTTTACAGTTTGTCATGTTCCTGCACTAGTGTCCCAGTTATGGACAGTTAAAAAAAAAAAAAAAAAAAGGAAGACAGAAAAAGGAGAAAGTCAGTCAGTAGATTTTAAGCAACACATCAATTCAGATATAATAAAAAAAAAAATATATATATATATATATATATATATATATATATATATATATATTTTTTTTTTTTTTTTTTCAATAGTTTACCCTTTAAGTGATTTATCCTAATGTATTATAATTCTATCTGAATTTTACTTTTTTCCCCCACTGTAAATCATGCGATTCCCTGTACTTAAATTAGATGTCCATAAAAACTCGGTAAATTCAAAATTGATTATATATGTTCAGACCCTTTCCCAGCGCTGTTGGCACCTCACTAAAAAAAGTGGTGATGGTGAACATGTTTACCGGCTCTGTCATTTTGAGCAATGTTTTGTTGGACCCAGAAGTCATGTGTGACGTGACATTAAAAACCAAATACTCCTCTCCCCTTCAGGGGGCAGGGTAATAAACTTGCAGTCAACAGTAGCCACTGTTCTGCTACTGTTATTGATGAAAAGCCTAAGAAGTAATAAAACCCAAAAAATCAGCGTTAAAGAGCATTAGTTTATTTTCCACAGGTTACTTCAGAAACAGGTAATTATGTACAAAATCTGGAATGTTGGGTAAATGCATATCAATCATCTCACTGTGGCTGTCAGAGAAACCTTAGAAACACTAGCTATACATTAAAATGGGTGCCTCTGCATTGCAATTTATTGCTGGTTTTACAATCGCAAGTCACTAATGCTGTTATTTCTTTTCTTGATTTTTAGAGTATTTACAATTTGATTAGTAACATCTAAAATCCACATAAAACTGCTAAATAAATAACGTGGGAGAATAAGAGACAAACTGACAGATGAAGAAAATGTGACATGTTTTTATCTCCCTAGATTGTCAACATTATCAGACTGTATGTTTTTGCCATGTATATAAAGTGACCATTACCCCAAACTTATTTGTTTTTAAACCCCTAGTCTTAAGAAATCAAGAGAAATCACAAACAAAAACAAATACAAGTCAAACAACAATTTCATGTGTTAAAAAATACAACATGTTCTGTGAAAATGTTTAAGAAAAACATGTTTTTGATTATTTCTTTTCTTCTCACGTGTGAATACAATGGACCAATTTGACCTTTCCAAGCTTCGGTCTAAAAAATGAAGGGCTCAGCTTCAGTTAAAATGTCTACCTTTAACAAAATACATCTACCAATAGTGTTAAAGGGATACAAATGTAAGGAATTTCCACAGTGTTTTCATTTTGGTTCGACAGTGCCACTAGCATAAAATATGGGTCAGACATAATTAGACACATGAGCAGTACAGTCAACTGCACATGTGAAGGCAACGCCTTTAGCCAAAAGATAAAATGCAGTTATTTACTGCACCATTAGACGTACAGCTGAAATTCATTGGGGAATTCATTTAAGTTGTATCATTTCCATTTATTCTGGAAACACGTCTCACTTGCTCTGCTCTTCTTGTGTAAATGAATATTAACAAGATGACTCATCAAATGCATCTCCAAACACTTTTACCTCAACATGATTCAAGTTGTGAGATGCAGTTTTGATGCCCTTTGCTGGATGAATATCAGGAGCTGTGAAATTCTAAGCAAGACTCAAGTGATAACCCTCAGGCAAAGTGACAAAAACATTCACTTGAACACAATGCAAGATTTTTTTTTCTTTTTTTATCCTTTTTTTTTTTAAAGCACTATTCTTGTATATTGCCTGTGCTGTTTCATTACAAAAAAAAAAAAGATTCTGTTCACAATATAAAAAATCATGTAAAATCATCCGGGATTACTAAAAGGTGTTTTAAAAACGCTATCCGATGTTTGTTTCTTTTCTCTGAATGAAAATAAAGGCTTTAAATATTGCTTCCAAGCCATTATGCTGCAAATGTACTTAGGAGGGTTGTGAATATGTGAGTATTGCTCTGGTTCTGGGGTCAAAGGTTCCTCCCCTTTTTCAAACAGTTCAAGGTCTATGGCACTTAACTTTGCTCCTCTCCACTCTGATTCTCTGTACAGCAAAGACAACGGAAAACTAAGATACTGCTCCAAAGAGATGAGTAAAAAGCATGATAAAACGGTGTTAGACGCAAAAGGCAAACTGTGGTCATCTCCTATGTAAACAAACAAACAAACAAAAAGAACATAAGATGTTGAAACCCTCGCAGTAAAGTCGTCTCACCGATGGCCACCTGAAAGATGAAGCCCTTTAAAAAAAAAAAAAGAAAAATCAAGCAGGAACTTCTGACCTGTTCACATCATAACAGCTTTCTTATGTAATCTCTTTCACTTGCTTTCTGTCCACAATTTCCCAAACTTGCTTTGGTTAACTAGCATAACCACCACTTCTTTCACTGGGGAAAAACCAAAAGCTTCTGATTAAGGCCAAACATCATATCATCATATTGACCACGTACAGATGCTTTTCTTCCATATCTGAGAAGTTGTGATTCACAGGTTTAGGTGATATGCCGTGAGGATATTTGGGATGAACTGAAGAATGAACGTGCTCACAGGTTTATGGAAGCAGGGGGTGGATGATTTCCTCTTCTCAACTCTTGGAATCTTTCACAAGGATGAGACAACTCTCCAGAAAAGATAAAAAAAAACAAAACAGAACAAACGCCACCTTGATCTACATTCGTCTTCACATGAAAAGCACGTAACACTGTCCTCCGTAAAAGATCGCATTGGCAGACCAGGAAGTTTCAACATATCAAGTTAAAAGATGGAGAAAAAAAAAAGGCAAATTGGATTAAAGAGGAGGCAACACTGCCCTCTAGTGGTCAGATTCATGTCTGTCAATCTGTGGAAGTAAAACCAAGTGATAATGGGTTGATGAGTTGTGGATTAAAAAAAAAAAAAGTAAAGAAAAGATGATCTGTACAGAGACCACAGTAACTATTTGCATCAGAGCAGGTCACACTTTCAGCTTCTTTTGTATAAAAATATATATACCACAGTGATGGCCTTTTGAGGACTCGTACTCGCAGATGTTTGCCTCTGTCTTTCTTTGATCCACTACATTTCAGTGGTTTTCCCCATTGAATCAAGGCTCTGAAGATTGCTACTATAAATAGTCCCAACGTGTATCAACAGACCAGTCTCTGTGTATAAAAATAAAAGTCCACAGAATTTTGTGTTTTCTTTTCTTTTCTTCTCCCTCCCCTTTTGGAGGTCAGTCTCACATGAGTCTATGCTTGCATTTCTCTTACAATAATCAAATCCACAGTGCTTGGAAATGTCTTCAGGAGGGACACTGCGTTCCCGTGATCGATATTCACAAAGCTGTAGCCATTTGCCTGAGAAAAGAGAGATTAGATATTTGGTTATAAAGAAGCCCAGACATGGAACGTGATATTTTGGTAGGAAATGTATAATACCTGGATTATTTTATCTCCAGGCTGAAGAATCTTGGATGCTGGTCCTTCAGGTTGAACCCTTGTCACAAATATACCCTGATATAATTTAAAATATATATATATTAGTACTTCAAGCACAAAGATAAAGAGTTTCTAATACACTGTAAATAATTAGATTCTGTAAAATGTATGACAAACAATGAAGATGAGGATGGGAATTTACATTATCGTCTGGACGAAAGGGGTTTCCCCGGCCTCCTACTCCACCTGATATACTAAACCCCAGCTCTGGATTCTTCTCCACTTTCACACGGAGCTGAAAACACCCACATACTTTCATGAGGCAAGACACATTTCACTCTTTTGCTGCATAATATGTTGTACATTTCTTGTTAATTATTGCTGAAAAACCACAACAGAAAAAGGCAAAGACATGGTATTTCCCATTCATTTTAAATGACTTCAAATATCCTATATCAAAGATACAGGGTTTGTACACTTTTTCAAGGTCAAATTGAAGTTCATTTAAGGGTAATTTTAAAATTTCTCCAGGACAGCATTGGGGTAAAACCATAAAATGCATGTCTACAGGAATACATATATTCAGGATTTTTAGGGAGCCAAGCTTGTGGGACTGTGGGATGTAAAATGCAAGCATTTGCGCCCCACAGTTCCAGCGGTGGAACCCTATTGTAATTGTTCTGAGTATTTATCTATTTTATGCCTTTTTATGGTTCTGCACCAAAATAGTTACTGCAGCCTAAACCATACATTGAAGATTAAATTTGGAGGTTTGGTAGCGAACCTGGCTCCTAACTGAGACGCAAAAAAAAAATCACACATGTCCCACAGATGGTGGCGCTATGGGACCCTTTCAAATGTTAGAAATTGTTTGGCCCATAACTCTGAAACCATACATCACACACACACCCAGAGATTCTGTGAAGAGTACTGAATCACATGGGATAGGCCACGGACATTTATGCTTATAATTTTCTGTTCCTGTAAGTCCAACTGCAAAGGGAGGCTTGACTCCCCTTATAGCTGCTTGCAGTTCTAGTTTATTATTTGTTACTTTTCATCACAATGGTGTACATTGTATTATGCTATAAATATCTAAAGTTATGTTTCATAATGCAAAACATTTAGAAATGAAAGAATACAGTTTTCTTGTTGTACGTTTCAAAATGTATCACCTCTCTGTAAAGTAACTTTGGCTTTACATCTAACCTAGCGGAGTTAATATTAAAAATAAAAAAATACATTTCATCACGAGTTATAACTGTAACGCCCTTTCAGGCAATTAAAAAGCATATGACATTATTACAATCTGACATGAGTAATATTTTTGAGCCAACATCCTTTTTTTTTTTAAATGCATGTAAAAAGCGTGTAAAAACTTTTTTTGGGTGTCATATGGTCTTTAAACTGTAATCAAAGTATTTTTCAGACCTTGAAAACACAACACTGTAATTCAAGTACTGAATCTTCTAGGATTTCAAGCACCTGTATAAAACCCTGAAGATAAATTTGCCCAAGCACATTCATTTATTGGCATTGTTTATGACAAAAATACCCCTCACCTCTTGCTGCAGTGCATCATGGGGAAGGCGAGGAGGCCCCTGGGACTGCTGGGAAACTTTCAGCATTAAATAGTCAATGAGCTGCTCTCTGGAGGGGTGGCGAGCCATGGGCGCCTGGCTCATTTGGGGACGAACAGAAGGGCCCATCTGACCATTCATCAAAGGCACCTGAGAAGAAAAAGAATACACTAAGTATGGACTTATGTGGAAACAACTGCGACCAATTTAAAACATGGATACTCAATGATCTGATGACCACTACTACTACTTTGTTTAACACACACACAACATATATATATATATATATATATATATATATATATATATATGTGTGTGTGTGTGTGTGTGTGTGTGTGTACACACAAAAATTAAATTCCCATGGGAGGTTAAGGGAAAATAAATAAATAAATGTACATTTATATTAATAACAAAACCAAATTTCATGATAAATATCGATCGAAATGCAAGTCTGGTGTATTACTCATTGACATATTATTCAAACATTAAATCTACTGTGGATAACTACTCAGTGAACACCCCTCTCAAAAACCCTAAAATGGTTCAATCCACACACAGCTGATTTTCACCTTGCACTGCAACCACAGCTGCTTATGATAATTGCTAAGATGCACTTGCAGTGATGTGGCAACAACTTTTTTCCCCGTGATGCACTGTTTAAACCGGACATTATTTGGACCTCACTACCCAGCCGTTCCCCTGTGCTGTGGGCACCGGTGTCCACTCAGGTGCAAACAATGCTGTACATCGCGGCTAACACCAGCACAACACATTTCCAGTACCAACAGCGCTCACTACTCAAATCAACAACTGCACCTGCCAAGAAAACACCAACAAACAACACAACAATAACAAATACATTCAGACCTAAACTTCCACAGCCAAGCCGAATTGGCCAGTTCTTAAAGCGACAGTACTTATTTTTAGTCTATGTATAACAGATAATCTATGCATATGAATTCTAATTATTTTAACTGTCATATATAATATTCATCATTTTAATCATGAAATATACTTATCTATGAAATTTCAAAATTAAATTACATTATTTATCCTTTTAAACATTAATTCCAAATATATCAACATAAGTCTACTTTGGCCGCTACACTCTGCACTATTTTTTTGCACTGTATTGAAAGAGAAGTACTTTTTGTTTTGCACATATTGTTTGCACTTTAAAAAAAGGAGAAATATGGAATTTTTTTTATATTATTTGAACTTTTATAACACTTTATTTTAGTTTCAATTTGTAGAAGAATAAGATCATTAAGAAACTCATTAAAAATTAACGCTTACAGAGTTATAAAATCCATGTGCAACCCAGTTAAATAAAAGTCTATTGGCCATTCATATAATTTGTAATCAAGCTTTCTTAAAATCTTGTCTCGTCTTGATCTTGTGAACCCAATCTTGTGTCTCGTCTCGTGAGCTGAATGTCTCGTCACACCCCTAATATATATATATATATATATATATATATATATATATATATATATATATATATATATATATATATACACACACACATATATATATATATATACACACACATATATATATATATACACACACATATATATATATACACATATATATATACACACACACACACACACACACACGTGTATGTGCAATACAATACCTACTTTTCTGTGGGGATCCATAGTGAAGCTCTGCTGCCCTTGTGGTACAAAAACTTCATCCTAAAATAAAAGAAAATGTGATCATTAATTTTTCTTTTAAAAACTTCTTTGCAGAATTACAGGACTTCGTGGTAAGGACACAATGAGCCTGTTTACATTCACACTTATTATCTAATTCTGAAGTTATCAGATTATTCAAGTGACCATGTAAACAGGATAATCTGATATGCTTTATCAGATAACTCCAGTATTCAAATTCTAAGAAATCAGATGAATAACCATGGATTTCTCTGCAATACTGATGTCTTCCTGCTTGTTTTCAAATTAATCTGATCTATTTTGTCCTTTTTATACCTAGACATGTGTAAACACAATTCAGAATTGGAGTTGGTAGAAGTTATGTAGTTAAACGAGAGTGAAAGACAACAGGAAATGTGAGTCTACCATCATTATGTACATATGTACTACAAAATCTGATAATGAACTGAAACATCTAAACCATGGTTCTTTGATTATTTCTCAAGTGTATGTAAACATGTCAGATCTGATAATCACAATCTAATTAGTACCAGTCATTGGATTTTAATGTACATGGAAACAGGCATATTACAGTTTTACTTATGACATGAAACAATGAAGAGCTGATTTAAGAGACCAGACACCAAGTCAACCCTGAATACTAGTCAGCTGAGGACAGAGTCAATTTCCAGCGTTAAAACAAGGCAAAGTTACACAGGTTTGTTTATTCCCATCTACACTTTCTAAATGACTTTGAACACACATTTCTGTCACTTACCTTTGGCAAACAGACTTTTCAACCTCACACACAAAGTGAGAGAATATGAAGTGATTCTGAAGTGATCAAGTGAAGATGGTAAATGAGCAGAATAAAGATTGTTAAAGGAGGAAAAAGAATGAAATTACGTTTGCTTAAATTAACAAGTCAGTAGAGAAAGGTGTAAGAGGGATTAACGCACAAGGTGTTTATTAAAGATGATATATAGGTGAAGAACTTGGTAGGTTTAAAAGGGGAGGTATCATAAATCCAGTTATAAATATTACATATTGGTTTATTTACATGGATGCTAATGAGTCAATATTTCTTTAAGCTAGCTATACATCTTGTGAGCTAAATTAATAAAACGCAAACCCGCTGTTGACATATCATTAGGAATAAAAACCTGGATACAATTGTATTACAAGGTTTTTGTAATAGTTACAAAACCCTCAAAACATATTCTTTAAGATGTTGACTGAGTACTGAATTATTTAAAGAATCATTTTTTATTGACTGATGCTGACAATTGTAAAATGTGACTACAACCCCCCTTTTTAAACAGTTCTACTTGAAGTACACATAGAAGAGCCACACAAAACCAATTAGAAACCCTAAATGTCTCCTCTGAGAAAACATCACGTTAGGGTTGTATGCATAGGGCTGTAGGGTTTGTGATAGTGACAAAACACACACTGGGAGGTGGCATTTTACTTTCACTTGTCTATAAAAGGACAAGTGAAAGATTTGGAAGCTCAGCAATCACTTCTCAACATCTAGGAGAGAAGGAAACAGACATTTCCTTATCTTCTAAAGGATGTGAAACTAGGAGGAGCCGGAGGCCCAGGCTGAGTACGAGCAGCAGGAGCTAACTACAAGTTCACAGTACTCACACAGAAGCCCAAGGCTCCGTAGGGCTGTCCGTCTCTGGCACTAAAGACCAGAGAGCCTTGGCTGGCATGCATGTCCCTACAGCTGCCGTAGTGAGACCAGCTCAGTGGAGCGTTATTGGAATTATAGGAGCGAGACAGCGTGTTCTGAACAGAGGAACGACATGGAATAACCAGGACCAACAAAAACATCAGCAGTGGTCATGCAATCCACCACATAAATGACATAAAACATACATGGAAAACTTTTATACAGTAACAAAGACAAACATGCAGTGGCTTATACATAACACACAGCTGGGTTAGTAAGTTTTGGATTCAGATGTGTTTGTAATGTGAAAAATTTCACAGAGGACTTCATAAAATGTCTTAACATTCATGTGTTGTCAGAAAATTTCAAAAACTCAATTTCTGGCAAAAACGTTTAGATACTGTATATATTATGGAAATGGTGGATCAGTGTGATTCATAGATTCCAGAGGATTGTCCAGAGACACTGGTCAGATCCTACTTTAACAAAAGAAACTACAAAATTTAATCATAAAACAAATGCACACAAGGTTGCAACCTTTTATGCCATTACACTACTGTCCTTTACCTTTTCCATTTTCTTGGCTTCAATATGCCGCATCACCTGGTCCCTCCAGTCTGCTGGCACCCTTCCTGCTCCAGCCACAGGTCCATCCAGCAGCGAATGCTCTGACTTCACCCTGGTGCTAGGCCTTTTGCTGGGGCTGCCGTGTTGGTAGTTGAAGTCGCTGACAGACATAGTCCGCTCTGGGAGCTCGTGGGGTTGTGTCCTGGTGGTCTGAGGTCTGCTGGCTCCAGGAACATCAATGCTGTAAGTGCGAGCTGATAGAGGCCTCTGCATGGCCTGGCTCATTGCCAGTGGGCCCCTGGCAAGTGTGTGAATGTCCCTGTATGTCATGTATTCCCCATCAGGCACTTGCATGCGCCTCGGGTCACCCATGGAGACAGTGGAGGCGCTGCTGCTTTGCCTCTGTAAGGTGCTGCTCCTTTGTTGGCTGCCAGTAGGATGAAGTTTAGGGCCTAAGGGAGGTCCCCTCTGTTGGGGGTAGGGAGGTGCCTGATTACGGTTGGAATAGTTGGTGTTGGCTAATGAGTGCGGAGGAGGAGGGAGGTAGCCTTGATGGTCTGGTGGCATGGGTGTCCTCTGGGTCCAGAGTCCATCTTTTGGCATGGCACTGTTTGTGTACTGAATGTTGTACTGAGGGGGAGGGATACCCATGGCCATGCTGGAAGAGATTGGGTATCTGCTGGTGCTGGCAGGAGGCTTAGAAGAGGACAGCAGGTCTGAGGAGGATGCAGAAGAGCTGGGGTAGACCTGGAGAGTTTGGTCATTGAGTAATGAAGCTGACTTGCTCCGGACTATGCTTTGGCCCTGGGCCCCTGGCCCCGGGCCAGTCCCAGCCATCCTACTGACGGTTGCCGTGTCATAGGCATCACCATCCACATCAAATGAATACAGCTTCATGCCGCCTGTTTCTATGTTACTGATGCTGTGAGACTTCATCACCTGTGGGGGATGGCACCTTTTCTCTGGAGACAACTCCTCTGTGCTGCGAGACAGAGACATGTCACTGCTGGCTGTTACACCCGTCGATGCCACATGTACAGCAGATGTCTCGACTCTCATTGCTAAGCTCTTGTTCCCCAGACTATTAAAACAGTCACTAACCTGCTGGTTTCCATTCTGTAAGTGGTCCATGTTGTCATTTTTAAAACCCTGTTTGCCATCTAAATCGTCCTGCACTATGGGGCCATTCTTAGTTTTATCCAGCTCATCCAGCTGAACCATGTTATCCGTTGGCAGCTTGGAAACATTCATATTGATCTGGTCCCACTTGGTGTAAGTGTCTCCCATGCCATTATTAATCCCCTTCTCAATGAAGGCCAGCCTGGCTTCCATGGACAAATCGTAGTCACCTTCTTTCTCTGGCTGTGTTTGCTGGGTTTTTAAAAGGGCCTGCAAGGACGTTTCTGAGCCATTACCATTATGGAGCAGAGGGGAGGTGTCCTTGGGTGGGTTCATATTCTCGTCCTCTTGCCTAAAACAAAGAATATGGATTTGCATCAAATTCTGTAGCTACTGGAAGAGGAATAGTCTCTTTGTGCTGTGCATTAGCCTGTTAAAAAATGACACTCACTGGCTTTTTGAGAGGAAAGACATCTTTGCTTCTCTTTCTGGGGTGCACAGAGAGTTGTCCTGACTGCTGTCTGTGGTCAGAGACACCGAGTCAGACATGCGTGAAGGTGATGAGCAGTTGCTGTTGTTCTGGTTGCTGTTGGCCACTGTGTCATCCAACAAAGAGTCAGCATCTTTCCCATCATCTGTTAATCAGAAATTAAAACCAGCGTTAGTATAAAACTGTTTAATTCCACTCAATCTACTTTTTTATGAAGATGGAAATATCTAAAAACCTTACTCAACTTACCTTTTTTGTCCTTACTTAATGTCACTACTTTAGGCTGGTTGATAGAGATTTCAATAAGTGGGGGCCTCATTTCTGCAATCTTCATCTCTTCTTCTTCATCTGATAGATCCTCAGAGTCCTGGAGAAATAAAAATTTCTTGAAGCTGCTGTTATTTTTTTTTTTTGTAAGATTTACAAATGTACTTCCTTCTATTTATTAAACAATTTAGAGTACCTCAAGAGTATCTTCATGGTTCATCATAGAAGTCTCTGAAGATTTAAGTGGGATCCTGTGGGAGCTCAAAGACTCTGAAGTATCTTTTGACTCAGGTGTGGAAGAGTTTTGTGTGAATGTTTGAGCAGAGACTTGGGGTTCCATCTCTGGCGTCATGCCATTGGGACATGGCGCCTCAATCACCTGCACACAAATAGTCCAGGTTTTCAGCATTGCAGTGTATTAGCAGCATAGATGCTGATTAGAATTAAGCCACAAGACTTAAGTTTTGCATTAAGTAGAAGGGAAAGGTTTTTTTCAAAACTGTCAGCTATTTACTGCAACTGACCTTAACTCCCACATCCTGTACTCCGATGTGGTTCCTCTCTACTGGTTTTGTTTCTTTCCCCGATTCGTCACTTGATTCGTCCTCCTTCAGCCGGTGGGCCACTGACTGGGCTGTTTTTACCATGTTCTTGAGTTCATCTGGGTATGGAGTAGGGTAGCGTTTCAAGTTTCCCTCCTGAAGAAAAAAAAAATAAAAAATCACTGACTTGAGGATAGAAAGTGGAGTTTTAGAATGTCCATACCCAGGATGGAAGAGACAAGACTGAAAATGAATTATATTCAACAACCATAATAAAAACAACAGCTGTGCTTACATACATAACTGCAGTCTGTTGTCATTTCGCAATAATAAAATCAGAGGAAAGCATATGATAACTAACCCTTGGGGGTGTTTCTCTTTCATCCTTGTCCTCGTCACATTCAAAGGCCACCTGAGCTCGGTGCTTGCGTTGCTCCTCCCAGAGAGCTGGATTGAAACTCTCAGAGTCTGAGTTTGGAATATCTGAAATATAAAAAGACATATTTGTCAACATAAAAGTAAAGTTACTGAATCACCTGCTGTGTGTTAAATTGATGCAAGTCTGACTTTGACCAGGAGATGGTGCAAAGACAACATGAGGCATGCCAAAATGGTCAAAGGAGAACCTCAACAGACAGGTATAAAAGGCTAACAAAGCCTGAAAACAATTCCCAACGCATGGCAGGATCCCTGTAATACACTGCTTCAAAATAAAGCATCCAATAGGATGTTGACAGGCCATGTCCTCTATGTTTCAAAGAAAAGGCCATGGCTGATGATGTCTACGTCATGGTAGTGGTGGTTGTGGTTACATTGAAGCTGATTTGCTCAAGCTCTGCATTTTGTGTTCATGCTACACTGGGTTGCATCTACTCTGACTTAAGAGTGTAGAGAAATCTCACATAGCATGCAACACAGCTTAATCACTCTTTGAGATGTGAAAGTCAGTGTGGTTTAAGGCGTTAAAAAGTTCGTCTCACCTTCCAAGTTTGTTAAACAAAGAATCAAATGTATTTATGATGCCTGTCTACTTCTACCTCACAGATATGATACTTAACCCAAACATACAATTAGATAGTCTGTAGGTTTATTTTCAGTTTCTGCTCAGTAGAAGTAGAATACTGTTCAGCACACTATGCCACTATGTTTGTCACACTTTTGCAAGTGAAGTGAATGCACTGTGGGTATTATGAGTCACCTGGTGTATAATCTCCATATCAACAAGTTGTAAAACATAACCATCACAATTAGGTCATGACCCATTAGCTTTTAGCTCTTGGGGAAACACAAGGAAACCCATAAAACCTCTTTAGGAAAATGTCCCAGGCATTCACTATGGAAAAGAATTATATAAAGCAGATTACTGGGAGGCAAAGAGAACAGAATTTATATATGGTGACTTATAACGGGCATGACGCACCTGACATTTTCACAAGACAGACAAGCAGACAACTGTTTCTATACTCCAAGATCTTAAACCACTAATTACTCTAAGGCTCAGATACAACAAGGTTAGGGCAAGCTGTCTGTTGTAATAGGAAACCAAAGCAAACTAACATATGCTTGACAAAGAGACTAGGACTAGTGTTTCTCTGGTAGCTTCTGTCTCAGGTAACAAGGTCACTTATAAAAAATGCAATGAGGGATTCTTGCAAGCCACCTGAGAAAATCACACTAATATTCAGCTACACTGAGGGCAGTTGTCTTGGCAACATGGCTTCGGCAAGTACTTTACCATCTAAACATGTCACTCCTGGTAAATGACAGAAAAAAAGTGCATGATTATTTCCACAGTACTCACAGTCCTCCGTCCTGGTCTGCTGGGGGAACATGTAGTTGGTTAACATAGTTTTGTGTGTCTCAGGATCCTCCTCTTTCTGAAGTGGGATGAGGGGCTTTGACTGTGGCAGACAAAAGAAAAGCAAGACTGTATATGCTGTGTGTAATCAGAAGTGATTTTCCACAACACTCAAAGAGGGTTATTTTTTTTATCAAATCACGGCAAGTAAATCTAACAATAGTGACAGTACATGAACACTATCAAACTTCAGAAACTTCAGAACACTAAAGTAGAGACATTTAACACATCAGAAGTTTCACTAATGACAAATGTAATGTGGTTTGACTCCAAACCCCATTGTTCATTCTATCAAAGTTTCTTCCACTCTCATCCATTCCATACCACTTACTAATCATGCTTTAACTAATGTACTTCTTTTTACATATATGGCTGCATTTTAAGGTTAACCACTCTTTGATTAAACTTCCCCAGTGTTGGGCAAATTACTTTTAAAAAAGTAATTAATTATAGTTACTTCCCTAAAAAGTAATTGAATTAGTAGCAAAATTCTCCTTTATGAATTAAATTAGTTACCAAGGAAACTAATTATTGTGTTACTTTTTTGAAAAACCTTCAAATAATAAAAATTGTAATTTTTTTTTTTTTTTTTGGGGGGGGGTTATGATTGCACTTGCATAGAGTACAACAACATACACAGGTGCTTAATTGGATTCCTATTTAATGGTGTGAACAAAATCAAAGATATTATCCCTGAAATAGTAAAGCAATTTCATCCTTTGTGGCTTTCAACTGCCTCTCCTTCTTACCCCATGATCTAACTTTTGCATCTGGAGGTGACATCTCTTCTGTAATACCAAGTTCTGTCTTAAAGAAAATGCTCCATCAGATGGAATCAATGTTCCCAAAAACACAGCTTCTATACAATGACTTTGGTGAAGCTGGGGTCCATCAGGGCCTGGCTTTCCCATCACATAAGGGGATCTGTGTTTATAGGAGGAAGATCTTCCTCCAGTTAATCCTACACCTCCACTTTTTTCAGTTACTTCTCTGACATGGCAGTAAATGTCTTTGTTTCAACCAGTCAAGACTCATAACTCCACCCTTAATTTAGCTGCTCATGAAGCCGTGTTCAGGTGAAGGAGGTGTGCTGCGGACAACTCAAATTCGTAGATGTCAGTCGTTTAGGTGACGGCAGCATGGAAAGTTCACTCATAGACACACAGGTGAAGCATGAAAGCAGTGTGGACAATTAGAATGTAATAATGGCTCACAAATGAATCAGTTCCCAGCATTCCCTTAAAAGACTTGACTTGTCCATGATCATCACATCTCTTGTGCCTAGCTGAGTGAGCCATGACGGAAAACAGCTGTTAGATAAGTGCATAGTAACGCACCACATTTCACTGCTGCTAATAGCAACAGTGTTGTAACATTTCAAATAGTAATTAATTAGATTACCCGTTACTGAATAATGCTGTTATTTTGTAATGCTGTTATTCCCAACACTGCTCATCACGTTACCTAAAAGCATATCTGGGTCTTACTGCTTACATGCCTGTTTGGATTACCTCTCCTGGGTTCAATTTAAGGCCTGGTGGAATAACAGGTGATGCACTGACTGTAAATAAAGGCAGCAGTCTTATAGGGTTACAAAGTACTTTATGAGCTAGTAAAAAGCTGTGGAAATGGCAATTTTGAAAACACAAAAACCTCAGTAAAAATCCTGTTTGCAGTAAGAGGATGGGCAATACTGTCAAGAGCTGTTAAAACAGTCAATAAAGACTGCTCAGAAAAGACTTGGTGACCTTTGGCCTTGAACCAATATGCACCCTTAAAGCCATATTCCATGACTTTTAGAGTACTGACAGTACAATATCCTGTTAAGAGTTTATAAATGTAAGCAGGATAATAACTGTAGGCATCCCAGTAAATGAGCTAAAATATTAAGAGGATTATAATTGTTAAGCTGATAGGATGGAATTCTACACAGTAAAAATAATGTATATTACTATGATTTTCTTATTGTGGCTTTCAATTGTTGTTCTGGCTTCCTTTTAATGTATTTGTTAAGTGGTTGACACCTGTTCTTATCACACTTCAATGTTTCTGCCTTTGATAGGCTTATCTTGTTATTCTGGCAAAGGCCACATTAGCAAAGGTAGTACTACAAATGTGAAGCACCTCAGCTTAGTAACCTTTATCTCTCTACATTGTTTTACTTTAAGTTAGTGTGTGTCATCACCTTTAAAAGTATCAGGCAGAATTGCACAGACCATCACACTGCTGTCCTTAAATGAGTATTAAGGTCATAATGACATTCTCTGACATCTGTTACTCTGCTTTAAAAATGTAGACATCCACATGTTACCAAGTCTGACCTGCACTGTCATTTGGCACATTTAGCTCAAATGTCCTGGAAGTGGTTTGCTGCATTTTAAATGTGTTTCCTGTCGGCTCCTTAGTCCAGCTGGATTAATTTACATTTGAAGGTTGAAACAAGTCAAGTACCCTCCTGCTATTACAAGGTCTGGTGCAACAACACATGACTGAACTAGCACCTTTTCTGAAATTTGTATTCTGTTGATCTGTACATAGTGCATGTGACCTTACCTGGTTTTCAGACAGCCACATTGCAGTCATCTGGTTCAGTTTAGTGAAACTGTAGGGGAGATTTTTCAACCTGTAGTAGAACAAACACAAAGCAGAGACAGGGACATTTTGGACAAGATGTGTGAGGTTAAAACATGAGGGTGTATGACATCCTGCTTTGTTAACTAGTTTTATTTTTACATCACCTGTGCTGCCGAGTCATGAGAATAATTTGTTTAGCACAGTGAACACAAAGAAGTAAGAGAAGGTTGATTAAAACATTTAAGTAATACATTTATAATCAAGATAGAATTAAGATCACACTAATATTAAAAACATTATGTGTTGTCTCAGACAATGAAGCATTTTCTGCTTTCATTAATATTTTCTAGTAAGCACTACTATAATTTTCCAGGGTTCCTACAGCTCAGGGTTAAATTCAAGACTTTTTAAGCCTTTTTTAAAATACTGTTTAAAATAAAATTTAAGACCAAACCGACAAAGAACCAAAATTAAAAAGGGAAAAAAACACCACATGAATTACCTGGGGTCAGTTTTACCCAACTGTTTATTTTAAATAGAACATTACTTTTTGGTCCAGTTGCAGCTACTCATGAACCATGAGTAGCTGTAGCTAGCTGAGCTGTAGCTGAGCAGCTACATTCATCAACTAGTTGCATCAAGAAGCATAACTTTGAAATGTTTAATATATAACACACACACACACACACACACACACACACACACACACCATATAAACACACATTTGCAAAAAACTAAGTATAGTTAAAGGATTATTACACCCACAGAATGATGTGCCCTCATTTTCTACTCACCCTAAATTATGTTTGTAATATAGACAGCCTAATGTTACTAAATACTTTTGATTTCAAACTAACATAAATCTTATCCATGTGTCCAAATTTTTAAGACTTTTGAAAATTCGATTTAAGACATTTTAATGCCTTTAAGGCTTTATTTGTAGAATAATGAATTCAATGCCTTTTAAGACTTTTCAAGGATCCGTGGGAACCCTGATTTTATTCAAAAACAAGCAAGCAACAAAAATATCAGGGTTTTGTCCTTAAAATGAACCATTATCACAAATGACCACTATAGACACTCACTTGTTGTTGCTGAGATTAATGACTTTAAGCTTCTGCATGTCACCCATCTCCTCAGGCAATGTCTCCAGCTTGTTGGAATGTAGGAACAGCACTGTTGCATTCTTCCAGTTTCCCATCTGTGACAAGAAAAATAAACAAGAACCCATGAGCCAGTGAGAAAAGATGCCAGGCCAAAGTAGTAAACAAACCTTCACCTGTACAAATGTACAAGGGAAATAGTCACCTCAGAGGGAAGCTGGGTGAGGAAGTTGTGATCTGCAGCAAAGGTGCGGATATTGACACACTGACCAATGGTAGAGGGCAAGGCTTCGATCTCATTGAAGCTGCAGTCCAGCTCATCTAGAGATGTCAGCCTAGAACAAAGTAACAGGTGCAATTAAACTACTGGATACATTTCTGTTACGCTGTGTCTTAACTGTGTTTAGATTAAGATAAAATAAGATGTACTATGTTGATCTGCCAAGGTGGAAATTTAAATATACAGGAGTACAAGACAACAGGCATTAAATACAATTGAAAAATAAAGAGAAAAATAAAAATCTTACTCTGCAATTGCAGTTCAAAAATGGTGAATTATCAGAATATAAAATCCTATTAAAATTTAAATGAATGCTCACATTGAATAGAAACATATTTTTCATTAGAATGGTTGTCTACCTCATATTTATGTAATATTCTGCTTATTGACAAAGGATTGCAATGTTATGACCAAAGTTTATGGTCACATTTCTTCAACTTTTATTTAGGATCAAAATCAATCTTTCAATTTCAAAGAAATTACATAATAATAATTACCAGTAATGATATGAATACACTGCCGTATTGCAAAGTGCTATTAGCAATATATGCCAATGTAAATCAAACCCCTTAGATCACAACCATTCACCAGTGTTTTACACATTGTATGGGATGTTATATAAAAACATTTTAAAATTGATTCTACAGAGCAGTGCAGATGAAGTGAACTTTCTGTGGATTGAAAAGAAACAAACAAAAACCAAATGAAATATATTCCCACTGTGATCCAAAAAATAAAAACACCACACCATTTGACTACCTCCTGCTAAATTTATGCCAGCTATAAAAGCAAGAAAAAAAACAACAGAATCACCAGCAGTGCACTAAATAAACCAAGCTTTGCATGAATGGGGGGAAAAAAAATCAGCATGCTTAAGCTAAAGTCGTTGCATGGGATTAAGCTAAACCATAGGCTTTGTAACATAATCTGTGTGAAAGTAGACAAGGAGACACATATTAACATAAGGCATAATTGAGTGTGTTTGGAAACAGTCAACAAAAATGGGAAGTTGCATAAAAGGTTTGCCTAATTCAACATGTAGAAATAAAATGATATAAATGTAAATAAAGAAACAGAAATGGCATAAAATGAAATTATATTTTAATAATGGACTACAATGATGAATCGGATGAAAGGTCAATGTATAGAAATCCCCCGTGCACTAAAACCACAGCAACTTATCTGATATGGATAGCGGTAGTCTAACAAAAGCAAGTATGCTTAATATAATTTGTCTTTAAGATTATTATGGACTCATCTACAGTTGAAACCAACTTTCAACATGCTCTCCATTAATCAATATGGAAGACACATGACAATTACTAGCACTTGGAAATTGACTTCATAGACTGACATGGACAACATCAGCCTTTGAAGGAGACTCTTCACTCATCACTATTAAAATAATGGCCTATGTCATTTTTTTTGACAAAAACTAGTTTTGGTTTAAATAACTCCTTGATAATTCTGGCCATCTCTGATAAGATTTCTAAAATCTTTAGATAAGTGGATCATGCTCTTCATGCCCATAGGACAATGGCCTATGTCAAGAGGGTAACCTCAAGTTAGGTTAAAAATTGAAAAAATGACGTAAGCCATTATTTTAACAGGGTGACGAAATGAGGATATCCGATTTATCCAGACAGACGTTTTTGTGATTTGTGGATGGCAGATGAAAACGGCCCAATAATCCACTAATCTCGGGTTTTATTTTATGACATTAAACTTATTGCTGCAAAGCTCACCCTCCAATGGAGTCTGGCAAGTACATCAGCTGGTTCTCATCCACTTTCAGTGCTGTCAGTTTCTTCAACGAGCCTGATGTAAAGTAAAAGACACAGACAGTAAGAGTGAATTACAGAGAGATGCTTTCCACAGCTCAGGGCAGTTATTGATTCTCACTTGCAACAGCACCACAAAGAGGAATATCCATTACGGGAGTTAATTAGATTAATTCATCCTGTCAACAATAAAGGACCGTAACTAGTTTATCAATAACCAACCCTGATGTTGCCTCAGGGACCATATAATTATGTGGATCTGGTCTAAAACACGTGAATTGTACTCTGGAGAGTGAAAAGAAACACAATTTGGATGCAGCATGACTACACTGTAACTTGTCATTCACGTTAAACTGATTTTCATAATTACATTTTGCGTCAGTCCATGACTAAAAACAAACACTTAACACTATCCAAGAGCCACGAATGTAGAAGAATTCCACCAGGATATAGCTTGTAAGTCAACACGTAGTGTTGAATTATGGGAACGACTCTAATCAGCAAACATCTCTTGTTGCTTTACCACAAGACCACTGTACAAGATGAAGAACCAGGAAGGACAAGTACATTGGCAACAGATAGAAGAAGACTACTAAGGTGTTTCATTATTAGTTCTTTTAGATGAGAAATATATGTATGTGTGTGTGTGTGTGTGTGTATAGTGGGCATTACCAATGGAGCCTGGTAGCTGTGTGAGGGCATTATTAGAGACCAGCAGGTCCTGTAGACTCTCACAGCCAGCAATCTGCTCATCTACCATCTCCAAATTGTTCTTAGACACATCCAGGTACACCAGCTGTTTTAGCATCCCCAGCATCTGGACATGGAAGTGCAGGGTGTCACAAACACAAAAAACATCTACAATATTTTAACTTTTATCCAATCATCCTCTTGCCTGGTAATATGTAGCAGCTGTATTATATTTATAGTAATGCAGTGAAACACACAAATTATATATAGAAGAAAGCGGTGAGGATGGCACTGCTTTCAGTTTGTGCTTGTCTGCTTAACAGACATTGTGTATAAAACCCCAGACTGTGATTACAGCTGATGCTGTGGGATACTTGGCAACAGAAATAAAGCTTCAATTATGACCCAGATACAAACAAGCTGGTCCTTTGGATGAAAAATTAATCTCACGTAACACATTGTCATCATTGCAAATTAAGCATTTCCAAATAAACAATTACTTTGCCGCAGCAGCAACAACATTATTATTCGATAATTATCTCGGTGACCTCTGAAAAAAGATTAATGCTGTTCAGTTGTAGGCATTCAGCTACAAAGCCCTTTGCTAACTGCAGCTCCTCCCCTGCTGGTTTTCAGGAAGCACAAAGGATAATGCAAAGTGACTGCAGACAGTTTTGATGAGGATTTAAGCAGACAAGTGGAGAGAAAAATCAAAGGAAATAATCTGAAGATGATGTTTTGGGACGGAGTAACCACTGAAATGGTGTGCAGAGAAAGAAGTGTAAATTATACCCCAGGTAAAAATGTCAGTCTGTTCCCGTCCATCCACAGCTCCTTGATTCCAGTCAGCTGCTCCAACACCTCAGGCTGCAGATATAAAGAGGAGGAAGAAGATTCGGTTATAAGGATGGTTGCTAGATAAGGACAGGATGAAGAGCTTCACAAATGAACAAACATTAATATTTCACTGTCTTATTGCGTCTTAATGATCCCAACTGTAAAAACACTTTTCTGAAGCTGGGTAGAAAACATGTTAAGTGGAGAGGTGATGTCATCGCTGCAGAGGCAGACAGCCCTGTGCATCGACACGCCAACTGACAGATACTCACCACTTCAGTGAACTCATTACTCCCAAGGTCCAGCCTCTCCAGCTGTGTGAGCTTCTGCATGCTTCTGTTAACACATGGGACATAGAGGTGACATACTCAAAACCAGCACTAAATTCAATCATTTAGTAAAGTCGCTCAAATCAGATCGCCATCACTCAGAAATCAAATATTTTCACAAGCAGGGAATTGGAAATCAGTGGCAAAACTGACCCTGTGTTTTGAAAACGACTACGAGTCCAGAAGTAGGCCAAAAAGAACCATTGCTTTCTTCGGTTCTTAAAATGTCTGCCAATTTTTCAGATACATTTTGGAGACACTGTATTTTCTACCTTTACTTGTTTTACAACACAACTTCATAAATACCTTTGGAGCTAAGGCATGAAAAAAATATGCTTTAATAATGGAAAATGTGACGTATGCTAGCCCTAAGCCTTGCCCTAGAATATTCTCTCCATATTCAGGTCACCAGCTCATTTTCTGCTGCACTGTAAACAAGGCGATAAAAAAGCAGGGTAATCAAGCAATGTGAACGATAGGCAACTGATCACCAGTAGCAGAAACTTGAAGGTGAAATAATATTGCAAAGGCTTGATTTGCAACACCTGCTACTTGTGCCTAAATATAATTTTTTTTGTCTACTGTAACAGTGTCCTTCATGGAAGGGCATTCCTGCAAATTATTCATAAAAATACATTGGGTTTAAACAGTTTGAGGTATTAAAATAATTGTGATACAAGAAATCCGCTTAAGGCATATTAGATAACACAAAGCAGAGGAAAAAAAGATTCATAATTGTTAGAAAGTAACAAAAGATTGCATGACACTATATGGCTAATGCAAACCCCTTGAGCATACACAGAACTGAAGGTGAAATGGAGATGTAGTCTTGTGTAGATACAGAGATCTCTATAGCAGTGGTAAAGGGTGTATTGGAATGGAAAGCCAATGCCCATTAACACCACTGTGGACTGTTTTCTTTTAGGGGCTCCTCATAAGAAGAGAATGCAAGACATACAGCACAAATCATGAATTCGATTTAAACCCTTTGGTGATTTTGTAAGTACCATAAGAAAACATTAATCATGTCGATGCACTTGAGCATTAGCCAGCTTTGTCACATTAGGGGTTAGAGAGAACTGGCAGGTATACAAAATCATTTCAAAAGGTTGTATAATAAAAAATAAAAAAATAAAAAATGCAATGGCTTATGACCCCAAGTTGTGGGGAGCAGAACAGCTTTTTTTTTAGATTCTGTAGAACTATTTGCTTTATGCTTGTGCTGTCTATGGGCTGAGAAAAAAGAAGTTAGCATTGTCCATGAAGGAACCTGAAAAGACTCTGCAGGTCTTTGTGCATGCACACATTTGTTTACATCTCTGAAATGCTTGTGTGTTGCTCTGGCAACCTTCCTGATCATTAGTCGTTTTCTTTGTCAGGGCTCCAGCCTTTAACAGGTCTGGCCTCTGTCATATAAACACAGTGAGAGAGGATCCGCTCTGGGCTCAGGCACCGTGCTGCACTATATAAACTGGCTGGCCCGTCAGTCAGCTCAAGAAAAAAAGAAAGTGAAATAACAAAAGAAACCCTGCCAGCATGAGGAAGGACAAAAAAGGCAAATAGGGAAACAAGCAGTTTTTGCTGCGAAAATGGGAAAGACATCAATGGAATGATACAGCGAGTGCTTCAAAGCAAGTGGAGCATGAGGGTCTGAAAGAGAAGGTGGTTATCCCCACAATCACCTGGAGCTTTCCTAAATATTCAAGGGACATTTAGTCTCCCAGAGGCACTGCGACCTTCTCAAATGGTGAAATAACCCTCACTACTGTCTCAGAAGAGGATTATAAAACCTGTCACAGCAAGCAGCCAACTAAAGGGGGCTCTTATGTAACACCATGGAATTTAATACTACAGAGGTGCAGGGAGTGAGTCTATGGTGAAAAGAGGGAGGATAGACTACACAGTGGAGATGATGTACTGGCTGTTCAAAGGAAATGGACAATGAAGACAGACAAACTTTGATTACAAAATACAAATACTGATGATATTGTTTATCAACTAAAATACAAAGCCAAAATGACTTACTTTGGCAACATCTTTAACTGATTTTCCCTCAGTTCCAAGATCTGTAGTTTAATCAACCTGCAAACAAGAAATGGTTAGGTCAGCATCACAATCAACGAGCTACAACACAATTTACAATATAAAACTGTGGAAACTAGAGGGCTTTAACCAGTGTAATAACACTATGGAAAGATATGCTTTCCAATAATGACACATAAAATTATTTTAGATTGATTTTATTCTATCAAAACTTAACAAAAACACATGTACCTGTATATACCATCTTTTAAAAAGAAGTAAGCAATTGCAGATATGAGAAAAGCTTTTTGGTATTGTGAATGTCTAAGCGTCCTGACTACAATGTTAGACACAACTTGCCCTCTTACTAAACAGTAAACACATGTAATTGCACTGGAAACATTAAATAACTAAACTTGATGGATACGGACAGTTTTTGGATTTTTAAGAGCAGGCAGAGGGTCTTTGGGTAGGAAGGGTGTGGGTTAGTAGATTATGCACAGGTGGTATTTAAGCCTTGTGTTTTGCATTTTAAATGCTGATTTGAGTTCATGTGTCTCAGTGCATGTATAGATACATGATCTTAAGTTAATAACTTCTTTCATATTTTTGTATTTCTGTTTCTGCCCCCCCCCCCCCTTCTTTTCACTCTTTTCTTTTTCTTTAGTTGTTGTAGATGATTTTTTTTCAAATACTATGATTACTTGTAAATGTATTAGTTGTAATGGGTTGGTTCAAAATAAGCCTTGGATTCTAACCAATCCTTTTTGTTTGTATGTTTGTCATTTATACGAAATAAAGGATAATAATAAATAAATAAAAGATATAAAATGCATGGCTGTTAGGTCTGTATCAAAATTGCATGGCTGAGGTATGCATGGCTGCACATAAACCTGAACATTAGTACTATATGCATTTCATAGCAAAATCTGTAATAGTGTGTAAAAATAGTCGGTAAACTGGTAATTATAGAAATTTGTGTACATTTCTTTGACTATGAATGGCAGATATTTACCATGAAACCAAAAAAAAGAAATGAGCAATGATAAAGAGGGTTTGTAAGAGGTAAGTGTTTCCTGTAAAGAATGGCTGAGCTCAGTGCTGCTATGTAAAAACCACAATTTAATTACATAACAGCTGGTCGATGTTTGCTGAGACAATATCCTCAGGAAACGCACTGCTGCTTTCAGAATAAATATACAGGTAAATATGACCATGTCACAATATGTTCCATCTGCTCAATCAGCCTTTCCAAAATGCACCATGGTTGTTTCATATAGATTAAGTTTGACATTATTGATCCCCTTAAATATAATTCAGCAGTAATATAACCATGTTTTACATGTTTTAATGATCTTTCCTGCAGGATTCAAAAGTAAAGTGGATGGAGATGCATTATTGTTGCCCACAAATTAGATAAACTTAATTTAAATCAAGACATGATCAATTTGTAGACGCATGCAGAACAAACCTACCTGCCAAAGCTGGCTGGTAAAAACTCCAAGAAGGCATCGTTCAAATAGAGCTGCGTCAGACTCAGTAGCTGAGTGAAACCTTCTGGGAGCCTGACACACAGAAATAACATTACTACACATGCACCTACAGACAGGCTAATAAAGTCTCTGCAGTAAAATACCTCTAAAAACTAGCATCTACATGTGGATCGTACTTACTTTGAGATGGGATTAACACTGGCTTCCACAATAGCTAGGACTTTGCAGTTCTTGATGTTCTCTGGAAACTCCTGGATACCTGGGAAAAACCAGACAGCATGACATGAACAGTACCTTTTTTAAAGGTGTCATTCCACAGAAAACCACTTTTCACACATTCTGAGTCAATCAGAGACACCTTGTCACCGCATCATGGACATTTATGCAGAAGTACCTGTAAACTCTGTTGTTTGACCTCAAATCATTTTTGTACAATGGAAAAACAGCTTGAAACAAAGCAATCCAGATGTTTTTTTTTTTAAATAGAACCAACACACAATGTATTCAATAACAATGGAGAACACAGTAACATTAATGAAATAACCATGGAATGACACCTTTAAAGCCAATAAACGGCATCAAATCAACAGCTGTGTGGTGTATCCGAGCCATTTTATTACTGCTGACAAAAAACAAATTACTTTTGTCGAGGCCAAAAAAGATGGGAGGATAATCAAAGCCATCTTGTTCGTGTTTAGCAGAGGCAGCTTTATGAACGTTAACACAGGTTGACTGTTGATTTCTTTGGCTAGCTAGAAACTGAATCAAGTACCAAGGCTCTTTCTGCAATGCATGTGTGCATGTTACATTAAGAATGGCTATGCACCTTCCCTCTCTAAACAACCACAGAGAAGAGCACTCCAGCTGACATAATAATAGAGCTTGAGAGGAAGAACAAGGAGGAAAAAAACAGAGAGATCAATGGGTGATAGTCTGCGATTTCTCACCCATCATTCAGAGTGTGTGAACTGGTAGAAAGTCTCAAGGTTTATTTCCAGCTACTTTGTTTCATGTCCACAACACTTAGCAGAGAGTGCTTTATGAGGAAGGATAAGCTACTTTTAATGTCAACATCGCACACATACACACCTCTGGTTCATGAAAACACCACCACATCACTCAACATTTGTTTAAATTACGCTTTTTCTGTACACATTAATTACTGTTAGAACTACCATTTTAACCACTCTCTGTCCAGGAAAGAGTTTTTGCTGAGGTTGCATTATATTTTTCCCATCCACCTTAAAGTTATAGAGTGGTAAGCAACAGTCATGTGCAGTAACTTTAAATTACTTAATTTTTTTTGCCAACAGTACTGAGCAGAAATGAAAAAGTAAAACAGGTGAATCTATCTGCAGTTGAACAATGAAATTCAATAAAAGATGTCCAGCTTCTTCAAACTTCTATATTATTCTAAAAGGCGGGCATGTAACGGTTTCCAAGAAGAGCTAAATATAACTCCTAAGATAGGCTTGATATCATGGTCAGCATTGTGAATGCAAGAAATACAAGAGATCCATTATTATACTTGTGCAGATTTTCTCATAGTATGAATGAGAAGCAGCTCTGAGGAGCTTCACAGAGTTGTTCTGTTTTGTCCCAACTATTACATTGTACTCCGAAGATAGCGTTAGATATACTGCAGGTCTGGGCATGTCCAATTCCTTTATCAATCACATCAGGGGTTTAGAGTCATGCTGTCTTCTGACGCATGATGTGGTAAATGAAACGTGCTGCAGCATTTTAGTTCAGAATGCTGTAACTATCCAAACAAGATACTGTACCAGCTATGCAGCCTTTTTCCAGCAAGTGCATTTTTAACCTTTCACTGACTGTCAGCCATGGGAGCCTGAAGATGAAGGTGCAGTTTGCCACTTTAACTTGACAGGTCACTGAACCTGAGCTCATGCTGTGATCCGTTTTCAGGTTTCAGCAATATGATCTCATGACAGTGTAACATGACTGTGTTGATCCAAAGACACCTCTAACCTAGGATATCTTCCTAACAAAAAGTTTTAGACATAGAGAGCGGGAAAAAAAACATGAAGTCATTTGTCTTACTGTTTTTGCTGACGTCAAGCTCCCTGAGATTGATGAGGTTTGCGATTGCTGCTGGCAACACAGTTAAGTCATTATCTGGCATGCTCAGTCGGTGGAGTAACTGGCAGTTAAACAGTTGCTATATAGGAGAGAAGAGACAAAGTCATGAGGATAAATGGCAGAAAATGTGGAAAAATACCTAGAGTGAAAAATTTGGCTGAGTTTCAAACTACAATGCAGTTTTTACAAAGAATTTCTTTCAACATCATTACACAAAAGCTAGATGACTGTGAGCATCAATATTTACTGACTGTATAAGTACCACCTCTTTGTTTTTATAAAGATTTATAAACTGTAGGTGGTGTATATACAGTATTATTTAGCATTTGTGTGCACGAGTCTTACTTTGGGCAACTCCTCAATCTGGTTGGCATCGAGGTAGAGTTCCTGCAGAGTCTTCTCAAAGCTAAAGATCTCCTTAGGAACAGTCTCCAGGCTGCAGTGGGAGTAGTCCAGCGATGTTACCGTCTCCTCCTCACCCCGCAAGCAGCGGCACGGCACCAGACGAACAAACAAGCTGCGCTTGGACATCCTCAGGCACTAGAAAGGGAGTTGGAGATTAAAATGAGTGGAGGATGTAACCATAGATGTAGTTAAATTTTTTAAAGCATTTTCCAAGTCCCCATCCCCTCATGCCTAGCATACATACATATTTGTATGTGGTATAAACATCTCCTATAGAGGTGATATGTGACCTGTAAACATGGTCTATGATTATGTAACTACTTTTTCTGTTCTAAGACAAATTATAGGGTGTCACCCTACACATTATGCTTTGAGGAAGAGACCACTGTCAAAGATGTGTAGCTCAGATGGAAGACCTGATGAAAAATAGATTACTACAGTCAATAAAAATCATAGATTGACATAAAAAGCAAGCTATAACACAATGTGCTAAAATCACAAAAAGGCCACAGTATTTTAATGATCTTTAATACATTCAGGATTGCCATTTAAAGAGGTTTACGGTCATTTAAGGATGGTAAGTCTGAGACAGGAAGTATATCAAATCATGATCACACACAAATGTATCAAAAGGGGATGTGAGCAAAAGCCATGGACAGTACATCCCCCAAGGGTTTTTAAAAGGGAAATGTGAATTTGTGTCGGCTTCTATTTTTCTAGAGACTTGTGTTCATACACAGGTATATGTTTTGGGAAAGGTTTAAGGTCCTGGTGTGTTTAACCTACAGTGTTACAACTGCTGTGCTGTTACCAAATATTTATCATAGAGGTGGATGAAATTTCACCATCATAACACGCAAAAATATAGAGATAGGCCCATGTTGAGAAACGCTCAAATTTACCTTCAACTGGGTATTACTGCTTATTTGTGTCATACTTTGTAACCTGCACTTAATCAAGGTCAGATTCTGGTTTTAAGGAACTTTTAGTATGAGATAGCACAAAGTTGAAGCACAACACCAGCATCAGTAGCTTCAAATGAGGAGCAGGAACAGATTCACTTCAGATTCTTCTACATAATTTCTTCTGCATCCTTCAGTGCAACAGTAAGTTTGTGGAAGGTCTTTAAAAACCACCAATGGTTGCATTATTCCCACTCAATCTCACTATTTAAGCCACAGAGGTGTGCTGCCAGCATACTCAAATTAGCATATACATTACATTTGAAATATGAAAACGAGCCACAGTTCAGCAGAAGAGGGACATACAAAGAGGAAAACAATCAAGAAATGTTTTGTGTATATTCTTTCAAACTCCATTGAAATTTTTTTTTAAAAAGGGAAAACAACTAACATAAAAGGTGGCCTTTTCATTTCTTGTTTCTGTTCTGTTTTTCTGTTTCTGAACTTTCAAGAGGTAGGAAAAATGAGCATCTTTTCAATATCATGGGTCAGTATCAGTACCTTAACTTTCTCCAGGAATATTTTCTATAAGAATATATTCTTATGTCAGTTTCTGGCCAAATCAGAGTTTATTAACAAGTACAGTATGTAGTAGGGAATGCATTCTGGATAACAGGGGCTTTGTTCTTTGAAGCATGTAGAGAATGTGACCCCCCCCCATCTTAATCTGTGAGCTACTGCAGTACATAATCTCTGAGTCCTTCACTCAATGTGTATCCTTGCTATCGGACAGTGCTCTAAAATTGTGATGGCCTTGACCTCCCCTGGAAGTGCAGACCAAGAGTGGGTGTGTATGAGTGTTTATGTTGGAGGTTAGCTTAAAGAAAGTATGCCAGTCATTCTTTTCTGTAAATTAAGGCATTTGGTTACAAGGGTTTTTTTTTTTGGCATTTTTGCCGCTGCAAAGAGGCTTTATATAGATAGCGCAAACTACATGAAAATATTTTAGAAGCCAATGAAAATATGGCCCCGTAGCATGTGATAGCATTAGTCACAATACTACTAATAACAAAAATACCCATAAGAGTAGGCATCATAAAGGAAGTTCTCAAGTCATCCCTAAGTAGATTTGAGGGGGGCTGAGATATATACATACAAGCATACATACAAATAAAAGGGTCTATCTATGCACACACCCACTCATATGAGGTATGCACAATCAAGAGGCTGTCAGCCTCCTACACACCCTTTGCTACAGCAGCAGGCAACTCATGTATAAATACTCCTGAGTAATATGGTCTATCACCAGAGGGAATGACAGAGGGCTTGGCTCCATTCAGCTCTAATAACAAGCACTGAGTGTATGGATGACGCATGCTGTGCAGAATGAGAGGAGAGAGGGGCCCAGGATGAGAGAAGATAGTGATATGAGGGTTAACACAGAGATGGGTAGACATGGTTTATTTTGGTGTATGCAAGAAAGGGCACGCATGAAAGAGGCAATAGAAGTGTCATAGGAAATGTATGGTGAGATATAGAGTATATACCTTCTGACAGATTAACAGGAAAGCTTTAAATGCAAGTTGAGATAGAAGGCTCAGCAAGATGAATAAGTTCATATTGAGCATTTGATTGACACATGGACCCTGTAATATGTCAAGCACAGAATCCAAATTGTTGGCGCTCCAATATTTGTTATGGAGGTAGCATATCAACACAAATTAAGTTTGTAATGTAATATTATGTCGTTCAATAAAATAGGTAATTTTGTATCATCGTGGACCATTTTTAATTGCAATACTAGCACGGAAACCTTTGGAAAAGCATCCAAAATCCTTGCCGAAGAAGCACACAGCAAACTGACTACAATCGTTAGATCTAAAATTAAGTCATTTAAGTAGTTGATGGCCTCCACACAGACTTTGGTAATCCCCAAAATGACTTGTGCGCTACACCTATAGCCAATAATGGTCGAGAAAATTCTGAAATTCTGAACATTCTCCAAATACAAAGGAGAAACAACATGAGCTATAACAATGTTTTTTTTCCCTTTACATTCCTAGTTTATAATAGCTTTCCATCATGTGGATTGCTAAATCCAGCTTTTATCCAATGATGGTAGATATTTGCAAAAAAAAAAAATCAAAACATTTACAACTACACTACACTACATTTCTTTACTATAAGAAAACTACTTTGTTAGCAACTTGTCAGGTTTGAGATGATAATGAACTGTCTTTCTCTAAACAGTTACTTTTGTACATTTATTGTAAAAACCATTAGACTTTTGTTATGATGGCCTGCTCACATGTACACCTCACTACTGGGATATCTTTGAAACAGATCTTCTCATTGTGTAGCAGAGTGGCACATAAATCTGCTGCCTTATTTTCTGTGACAATGCATTTATGGCTCATCTCATTTTTCTGTGACAATAATATACCATTTTCACTTCCTCCTCTTTCTCCCCAGGAAAAAAAAATAAAGTGAAAGTGAACTGGACTAAACAGCACTGGTCATGCTAGTCTGCTTGACTGTCTGGCAAAGTGTAATCTGGAAGGAACCACACTAATGAGAACTGCACAGGCTACAACATAGATAGATAGGCTTATCCACTGACCTACATGTTATTGGAATGATGACTGACTACACTTACCCAGCTTTAGTCCATCAAGGGCTTTTGACTTTTGAGCCAAGAAATTTGAAGACATGCAACAGAGATTTCCAGACATGGTAAGCTCTTGTCTGAGATTTTCTTTCCTAGCCTACTCATTTAGCACATTTCTTTAGATCAGAGTGTTAAGGAGAGGTTTGCCTCAGATCGCTGAACACAGTTTAACCTACAAAAACACATACACAAGGAGTGAAACAAATGCCATCTGTATTTTTGCAGAAATTTCAACACGTATGGGTATGTGTGAATGGTGGACATGTGACTCAAGCCTGGCAGTGATCCTTGTGGCTTCCTCTGAGCAGCAATGAATGAAATAGTCGAGAGGGCAGGCCAGTCAGATTCCTACTTTATTCTCCCAGTCAGAGCCAGGAAACCACTTCCCTGTAACTTAAGTGCCTCCTGGGTCAATCCTGTTGCCATAGAGACTGCGGTCAAGGGTAGAGATGGCTTTCCGACCCCCAAGTCACACACAGAACACCAGCTAACCTCACTGAACGGCTTATACCAAAAGGTTACGACAGATAGTGATAGGTGGCCAGCCTAAAAGACTAGCTAATAAAAATAAAGCCTGACTGGGCAGAAGGAGATAATTAGAGTGTATTTCATGCTTTAGACTTCTCTGTGTTCCCTTAAGGTCAGGGTCTCTCCACTGCAGCAGATGAGGACTCAGTGCCCTAATTCTGGTTTATCCGCTTGAATATGTTGGGAACCAATTAAGAAGTTTCTAATGTGTGTGTCTGCTTTAACTCCTAATGCACAATTACTTCACTGAGCTACTCAAAACCCACAAACAGGGCTAGCAAAGTTTTCATTATTAGTGTACAAACTTTGAAAATACAGCAGGGCCAGCAGGTATTGTCAGTGTTTTGCCTGAGTCAAAGTTGCGGTGTGTATGTGTTTGTGTGCTATGGGTTAAGCGGAAACACAAGTGCAGCCTTTGACAGTAGTGAGCAGCTTGTGTTATTTATAGCAAATAGAACACGTCTGGTTGATATGGCAGAATGTGATTAGTATGAGCTAGCCCTCGCCTTATGAAAGAAGCTTTTGATCCAGATTGCAATGGACCGTTACAGGATTGCTAGGCCAGAGCTAAAATTTTATGTTGGAGATTACAAAAGGCAAAGCAAAACCATTCTGTGGGACACACTTGAATTGCTTCTGTCTGTGAAGGAAGAGTAAAGAAAAAAGTTACTTCCTTAACACAGAGTTGTAGGGCCACTGGGTTATGGGCTTGTGCTCTTACCCTCCTGATAACAATGCTTTGAGGCTTTCAAACTAGTAGATGTGATACATTACCATCCCTTTTATCATTTCCAATTTGAAGAAGCAAAGGAAATATGTGGGGCCTCTGCACATTCAAAACGAATGGAAAGAGCCTAAAATATTCTGCTGTAATCCAACTATATTTCAACATGGGTGCACACCAGAGTCTGATACCACACTGCTGTGGTATGCAGCATCAGGTTCACAAACAAAACAGCATATTACTTTCCATTGATACTAATCTGGTACTGCTGAGATTTGTTGAAATCCCATATGTACCCTTGTTTGCCAACATAGAACAGCACATAATAAGCACAGGTGTGATTTTACACAGGACATTTTTGCCAAGTCCAGAAGACTTCAAGCATTACAAATACCCCTCGTTTTATATATATATATATATATATATATATATATATATATATATATATATATATATATATATATATATATATATATATATATATATATATATATATATATATATATATACACACACACACACACACACACATTGTGAAACAATTTAAAATACAATACAATCCCTCAACTCTTGTCTGGTCACCTCATTAACAACGTTGTGTTTAACTCTAGCCAGCACAACAGGAGAGCTGCTGCTCCTCAATAATGCAACGCAATATTAAGTTAAGAGGACTACAGCTGACTAACACACACACACACAGAGCTTGTCTCTATACACCATACTCACAAAAAACATCTACCAGACACAGTTACTTAAATGCATTTTCATGCTGATTTTATTTTAGCCCTCCTGAAAGCCAATATGTTGGCTTTTCTCCTGATCTAAGTCAGGCAAAAAATAGGAAGCAATCCATAATTAGACAAAAGAGGCAACAGGAACTCATGTCTGGAATTACAGCTGAAATAGGTAGAAAGACTACCCTGTCAGTATCTGTAGCAGGGGTATGCAGCTTAGTGGAACCTGAAGTTCCAGTTTCGCTCTGGTTTTGGTTCTCACCAGCGTTCTTGAGTCTCAGTGGTCTTGCGTGACTGTAGAAAACAAAACAATGATTGTTTTCTTTGAATTCATGGTGAAATGAGGGTCAGTAATCCGATCTGTGACAAAGACAAAGTGCCTTTTACAGCATCTTCCCAAGTTTTAGCCATAAGCACTCAACTGAGCTCACAATGAATATACCCATATATTTGCACTTTAACATGTAATCTACGCATATTCCTCAACATTATAATAATTTATATGCAGAATCTGCTATTCATCCCCTTATCATGTTTAAGATGTGCATGTCCTCAACAGCTAAATCTTTTGACAGGATTCAGTACAGATCTTTTTGACAATGCCTTTCTCATGAACACAATACCACTTACTCAATACCATGAATGTTATCTGCATTCATAAAAATACCATGGCATTATATTTGGGTATAAATCTGTTTAGTCAATTCACCATCTGTATTGACCACGGTTACTGTTCTTGATTGCGTCATACCCAATGAGGATATGACGCAATCAAGACGCAGTCTTCAACATACAATGATGCACAGCCACACACCCACACTACAGCCAAGCCTGCTAAACCAATAGTCTGGAATGCTAGTGTGCACTTGAGAAAGTGCAGCTTTGCGTTTGCCCAGCAAATATTAAAACAATATTGTATATTAACATTTTATGGTACATAGATACAAAGTAGATTTGTTTAGATTTTTATTTTTCTATTGCATTTTACAGTGATTATGAGAAATATTTTAATACTAAATCAAAATGCAGAGATAGAATATAGTTTTCCTTGACAGTGTATTATTGATGTATCACAGCATGCTAAAAGTAAAATGCATTTGAAGCAAGTTTTGTTGGATATCTTATAAAAAGGGCGGCTATTACATTTTTTATTAAATAAAAACACTTCTTGATAAGTTGACTGGCAGGAGCATTTTAACACCATTCTAATATTCTTTTCAACTCACAGTGGAGACGGTTTCAAATAAGAATCCAAAGCATCTTCACTTCAATTCCCTTTGAGATGACTATCATAATTACTCTAATGAATAATTCCCATGTTATTTCTTTAGACACGGATGGGCCTGAAGCAAATGAATGTTGTCTTATTTGCACTACATTTATTCAGGGACCGGCAACTCAGGTTATGGAGATGTCATTAATCCCCAGCAGGATGACGAATACCAGAAACAAGGAAGTCCACTCCAAAAGGTTATGTCCTCTGAAACATCCAGGGAGCTGATCCGTTTATATTTTGACATTCAACTTAAGCTAATGATAGTCTGAAATTAACTTTGTATAGAAATGGCTATTAGATTAAAGAACACACAACATGCTTTGCTTTTTTTTGCAGCACTTATGTAATGAAAATAAAAACAGTATCGCACTGACTTTTACCACTGCTGTAAAACAAGTTAAATAGTTTTGATGTTCTAAATGCTGATTTAAGTGTTAATAACGCAGTTTGGAATGTTTGCATTTGTTATCACAAATAATTATTTCTTAATCCAATGGGCAATTCCCATGTCTGTCAGATTACAGACTGATGATATTAAAATAAAATAAGTCATTCTGCATAGTTTCCTCAATCAGTATTGTTCTCTGGACCTGTGCATGTGATAAGAAGGACATACTTCCAAAATGTGAAATTGTTCCATAATTACTTTATATTGGTCATGCAGTGCATGATTTAGTATGATACAAAGACTTCCTTGTATAAGAACAACTGCAACACTACATCACCACAGGAAATGTCATTTTGGCTGAACAACAAATGTTTTCCTACTCTTGCCATTAAAAATCTGACACCAATCCCTTTGCAGGTTCAATTATGTATACATTTATTTTCTCCACAGTAAGTATCTTCCATCTCTGAAAGCCACATCCTGCCTGCATGAAAACTGAAAACAAATCGGTGAGGTTGGCAACAGCAGAGCACCTTGTAAGATGAGCTCACTGTAGATAGTAATGTGCGAAAAAAAATATGACAAATAGATCTGAAGTTCTGGACTAAGTTAAGCAAGTAAACAGCAAGGTTTGTTTTACAATTCTTTTTTTTTTTTATAGCAGTCCATTCTACTGTTAGGCTACATGAAAACCCACTACTACTCAGCATGTCTTTCACCTTGCTGCATTTTCATGCAATTCCAAAAAAACCACATCAAATCAGAAGATTTTAGATTCCTGTCCTTCAAAGTGCAGAGGTGCCTTATTGAATAAATTAACGGTTGAATCACCTCTGAATTAGTCGCCTCACACATCATGCTGCCTCTGTCCCTACAAATAACCACTTAGCTCCTCACTTCATTTTCCATGTCTTTTGTTATGGAATGAAATTAAACTGTGTCACCTTTGAGCCAATAGACATTTTTTCACAACAGTCCCAATGGTTAGGATACAGCAGTAATATTATTGATCCTTTAGACTTTAAAACACCCAAAGCATAACTATCTGTTTAGGAAACAAACCATGAGGGGAAAGAGGTCCAACAAGTTGAACTGGTCTATGGTTGACCTACTGAGGAAAGGTTTTATGCAACTGTTTGCATAGAGGTTAAGGTTGTAAATCATTTTGCTTGCAACAGATATTCTTCCATTTCCATTTGCCTCTTCACTATGAATTTATTAAAAATGGGATCAAAATCATATACCGTATTTTCTGCACTGTAAGGCGCCCTGTCAATAATTTGTTTATTTTTGAGGTTATTCATATATATATATATATATATACATACATATACATACATACATACATACATGGCTGTTGATCCTTTATGCTAGTTTCAGCTAGCTGTATATTCATGGCTCATAATCAACGTAGTTTGATGTCACATTCTTGTTCTATGCATGATCAGTAGAACAGCAGTTCTATCAGTGGTCTACTGAGGCAACACTGGCATCTACTTCCCTCTTGCCGTTTCAAAATACTACCAAGCTTTCAGAGATTGTTCATACAATGTGCTTAAAGTTGACTCAAATTCAGTTTGTACATGATTATTTCATTATAACTATAATTTTATCCTCTCTTAAATGCTGTATCCCAAACTATGGCTACTTAAGATAAATCGCATATCCCCAAGTAGAGGGTACTTAAAATAAAATAATTTTAAAAACAGCAATAAAACCACAACCACAGACCTCAAACCGCAATCAATACATAATATACCACGTTTGTGAACTGTGCCACCCCTAGTGCAGTGCTTTACTTCTGCATCGTCTGCTCAGAGAATTGTTGATAAACTTGCTTGTTGTATATTATCTTGTTTGAATTTTTATGTTGACCACCAAAGACTGAATCTCCTGGACTGACCAGAGTGTAATTTTGAACTGTGATCATGTGGATTGATGTGCCGCTATATTTACGGTCAACTTCTGCATCTGTTTTTTTAAAACGGTGGTTGACAAAGACAACCATCTGACCAATCAATGTTTGCCGTGGTTACACGTCATGTTTTAGTATCACTTGGAACCTCAGAGGGGGTGATACCAAAAAACTAAGCGAAGGCTAAGCGAAGTTGACCCAGTAGCATGTGGTGGAAATGTGGCATAAGCCCAATTCTGCTTGTCTGTTTGCAGCTCAGACCTCAAGAGGGCCTGCAGGGCTATGTGCCTGTGATCTAGGCTACTATCCACAGATGGCCTAGGATAGAAAATCAGGGAAGTGGAGAGTGATATGAAAAAAAAACCATAACAAATGAACCCTATAAAACCTGCATAACACGCACTAAATCTCTTTACATTAAGCTGTATGGCCAAACTGTAACGCATTCACACAGGAGTGTGATATATGAGGTACACATATCAGATCAGGATGCTTGGATGTCTGTATTTTTCCATGTGAGACAGTTTGCAGAGTTTCAATAAACAGGTCAGAACCATTCAGGTCATTGCCGTGCAGACAGTTGCCACATTTTAGTGTTTGCTTGTACTGTAGAATGTTGAAATGGATGATAGGCTATAGCTGTAATCCCTTGTTAAAGTCATGCAGCCTCATCAAATGTTTCAATGCTCCATTCAATGGAGAAAGCATGCTGCAGTTTCTACCTCCATTAGTTACATGTGGGAGAAAACATAAGCAGATGAGGGTGACAAATCATAATGTAGAGAAAGTGTTGATTCACACCCTGAATCATAAGTCTAATATTCCTTTAAAGGGATAGTACTGTATTTTTCACATGAATCTGTATGGGATCAATGTCTTTACTCTGGTGCACCCACAGTGACTTACTCAAGACAGTGTCCTGTGAGCCGAGTTCTGGTCCGGTTTTGGTCAAAGCGAAAGTAGTCCTGGCAGGTTTCCTGGGGTCAACAAAAAAACCCGCATTTCTTTTCAAAACAGTATGTATTCGAATGAGTGATTTATTTGCATAACAAAACCATCATGGAACAAAGGCTTGTAATTGCTTGGAGCTCCTGTCAATAGTGATCAATGCGCGTTGTCATTTCTAACAACTGTGTGCCTTAGTAAACTACTTTCATCAGCTGTTCGGCAGTGTTTGTGGCTGCTACGTGCAGGCACACAGCTCTTAGCAGTGTCAACGTGCATTGATCACTATTGAGAGAAAGTAGCTCCAAGCAATTACAAGGTGCGAGTTTTTGTTCTGTGATGGTTTTGTTATGCCAATAAATCACTCATTTGAATACATACCGTTTTGAGAAGAAACACGTTTTATTTTGTTGACTCCCGGACACCTGCCAGGACTACTTTTGCTTTGACCAAGACCGGACCAGAACTTGACTCACAGGACACTGTTGGGGGCAAGTCACTGTGGGTGCACCAGAATAAAGACAGTGATCCCATATAGATTCATGTGAAAATGACCAAACCATCCCTTTAAAATGGAAGAATACTAGTCAGTGCAGACAAATAAAGCCTTACAAAGACAGACAAGGGACAGGGACATGATTACCTTGAGGAAAAAAAAAGTCTAATCAAGGCAAAACTGTCTCTGAGCCAAAAACACTGTCAGCTGAAAGTGTGGGCCTAGAGTAATCAATTAGATGTTCTGGTAAGAAATTACATCACATGGACAAGGCTGGTTAATACAATCTGTAGATGTTGTCTATCACTAGATAATTTCATTTTATCAAGTAATTCTCATTGAGAATAACTTGTTTGATGTAGATAACCTGAGCAAAAAAAAAAAAAAAAAAAAAAAAAACCCTGAGTCAGCCAAATTTGATGCAAGGTTCACAAAAATGTACCCTTGCTCTGGGAAAACATTTCACTATTTGGTGTATTTCAAATAGTTCTGCATGATTAATGAAATTAATAATGTCATGTTGTGCAGTGTTTCCCACCGAAAATTGCTTTGTCAAGGTGGTGAGTTGGGGTGGGGGGTGTTAGAGCAATAACAAAGCTGTAGAAGCGCTTTATTCACTGAAATGAAATGCCACAACTATTTACTACAACAGAAGTAAAGAGGAGTACGGTCTTATTCTGAAGGAGATGTTCAGCAACTCCTTGGCTCAATGAAGCCCGGTATGTTTTGCAGTTTTTTCCCTGCCATTTACCGTACGAGCAAGAAACCCAAGAACGCCGCATGTTAGCATCAATCATTAAAACATATCGAAAGTAAGATGTACAGCCTTCATTTAATTATATATCTTAATTAAACATAGCACATTAAAATTTATTTGATCTGGCACTTCAAATGCTAAGTTTAGATGAGAAGTTACAGCTCCACAAATATATGGACAGCGCAGTCTGTAGCAGTCCTCAAATTGTCAAGCTCACAGTGCAAATAGTCATATAGCATTACATGAGGGATTTTTATCATATGCAATTTGATCTGGTTTTAAAATCAGAAATTCCTATTATTTACAATATTCCTGGTGAAATATAAACCACAAATTAGATCAAGGCTTTAAATATGACATCACCTGCAGCTCTATGAAACTTACACAAACAGTCAGTGAATAAGAGTTAGTCGTAACAGTTAAGGAGCCAAACAAGTAAATGTGGAAATCTGGTACTTGAGACAAACGGAAATCCTTCCTCTTAATAAAGCAAACATATTCCTTCCTGTACAGGTAAGTAACAAAGCTGTCTGAAGAAGGACATAGTTGACATATCATGCCTCCTGTCATTCAGTCCTGTTGTTATCCTTACTATTTGCATCACAAGACACAAATGGACTTAAGGCCTCATGGGAACAGTCTATACATCTAGAAATGCATTATCAACATGAACATCAACATGAACATTAAATTGTAAGTGATGGTCAATTTATTGAAGCACAATGAATGTCATATGTATCAAAAAAGGAATGGATCTTAGACCCACTTACATGCAGAATGTGGATGATTTTGAGCAGTGATACGTGGATCTGCTCACACTCCCAGCCACACTGGCAGGTATATAAATATCACTTATAAGCAAGTAATGCAGGATTAACAGACTGATTTGTGACATTCTACAATTCGGACTGAAACATAAATTAGTTAATAAAGAGGAGACTTAAGTAATGAATGACCCTCTCCTCCGAGGTCAAAGCAGGTGTAGCATTCAATACAACTTTGACAGCAACATGAAATCATATTATTATGGACCATGATTTAACATACGTATGTGGCATCCAATCACAAGTCAAAGAATGTCTGCTCACACCTGATGTTCAAACAAGTGTTCAGGGATTGCTGAATCTAAATTTCCATATATATATATATATATATATATATATATATATATATATATATATATAAAATTAAGTCATCTATATCCTAAACATTGGCCAAACTTTCAATTGAGGTTTATGAGACTTTTACGGTGTTCCTTTGCTTATTTATTTCATTGTAACAGGCAGCTTTTGAAGGTGGAATGTTTGCTTGCTCATTACTCACTGAAATGGGTTTAAGCTGTGAACTAATCATTGTTGCCTTGACTGTTAAAATGATGACCATTTCACTGGGTCTCTCGCATGATGGACATTATAATGTAAATGTTAAAACATTTACATGCATTTTGCCAGATTGTCCAAACTGCTGATATTCTATTTCCTTTGAAAAAGTGATGACGCATTATTGCAATGCACTCAGACAGAACTACATATATGAAAGTCCTTATGCATCTCAGTGCATCTTCAATGCTGCATGATTAGGCACTTTCCCACTGCAGGAACCTTTTGTAGTTTCTATAACCTTTGTAGTTCCTGGAACCCCCCCCCCCCTTTTTTTGTCCACTGCATAGAACCTACATAGTTCCTATAACCCGTTTTGTTCCTACTCCTAGGCAGGGTCTTTTTTAGTTCTATTAGAACTATATGATGGAAAAAATATGGAGAAAGTAATAAATAAATGGACTGATGCCATAGTTTTGTTTTTGGGCTAAGAGGGATGTTGGTTAAAGCTATGAAATTAACATACGTCATAGTATAACCTGCCGCTAGATTCTTCGTCTCCTAACATTCTCTGTAAACTCCTCCAATTCTTGACATTAGACGCTGTATTTGACCACAATTAACATTCCTGAGAAACAGAACATAAATGCTGTGGCCTCCTCATTCTCTATTCTAGCTTATAGTAATGCCGTCATCTACTTCCTTGTGTAATTGTTGAATTTAGTGCTTAAAGAATAAATCACTGTGGCTGACATTAATGTCACATTTGTCCCACCCATGGTTCCTACTGCTCAGTTACGGGTCATCGAAAAATATTTTTAATGATATTTCGGTTGCGGGTGGTCGGGTCGTTTGAGGTAAACATTAAAATAACCTGGTAAATACGCTTTATTAACTGAATTTCTGTGAGGGTGACGTACAACTTCAGTATCCTACAGTGTGGAGGGACCAAGAGAGAATGTCGAGTTGGGAGAGTGGAAGCTCCAGAAACATACAAACAAAAAAGCAAGGTTTGGGACACATTCGCTGAGATTTTTTAAAGATGATGAGCAGCTCCCAGTGTTTTCGTTTCTGTGGAAACTGGGTTCAAATGGTTCCTTGGGTGTTACAGATTACCGATCCCTGGTTTGGATGCTGCGCGCAAGCAATGACATTGGATTTTAACATGGAAATAAATGCAGGTATGTGAGTAAGGTCATTTGATGTTCATATAGCCTATTGATTTTTATTTTTTTTTACTATTTAAAAAAAAAAAAAATACCGGTCCAGAAGTGGGTTGGGTCGGCCCTTTTCAAATATATTTATTGCGGTCTGAGCTGTGGGTGGGATAGTTAAAAAAGCGGTTGATTGTGGGTCGTTTATACATCGACCCGTGCATCGCTGCCTGTCGGAATGCAAACCCAAAGGTTCCCTAGGAACTATGTAGTTCGTACTTGTACTCGTATTCGTCGTCTCCCGCTTCATCCGGGTCCAGGTTGTGGGGGCAGCAGCCTCAGCAAAGTAGCCCAGACTTCCCTCACCCCAGCTACCTCAGCCAGCTCCTCCAGGGGAATCCCGAGGCATTCCCAGGCCAGCCAAGAGATATAATGTAGTTCTAAGAACTATTTAGTTCCTACAACTAAGTTCCTAGAACTACTCTGTGGGAAAGGGCCTAATGTGCTGACACCTTGCATTAGAGAAGTCCACATGTGTACAGAGTAGGCAAATGGTATGCAAATGCTGGGTTTAAAAGGGCCATTGTGCCAACAACATAAGGAGGAAAATAATTTGACAAAATTGCAAGCCGGAAAAATTCTCCATGTTTGATCTTGCAAACACATTAAACTGATGTGCTACTGGTAGTGACTGTGTCATGTTCGTTGTTCAACTACTTCCAGGACTGTTTTTCATTGCACTAACTAAAGTGAAAATGAAACACAACGTCAATTATGTTTGCCTAATAACAATGTGCTGCAGTGTTTATGAAGTGCAGATAGAAACATAAGATTATGTTTGTGTATTCATGAAAGAATCTCGTGCACCAAGATATATTTGGTCTGTGCGTCAAAGAATAGTTACAACTCTGGAGTAAAGCAACAAGAAAAAGAGTGGACTCACAGTGGCTATTGATTTAAATATGGGATTTAAAATATGGATTAACTCTGTATAAATAATAATAATAATAATAATAATAATAATAATAATAATAATAATAACATCTGTCTATAGTCATTGTTTAAGCAGTATTCCCTATTTGAAAATCTGTCAAAGGATCTGGGGTTGTCGGTTTCACTGCTTTTGTTTGTCTATTGCAAATGACAAAATTAGTTAAAATGAATGGCATTAAAAGTCCTTGTTGAACATGTCCTACTTCAACAGATCCTGAATCTATTTAAACACACACACACACACACACACACACAGTACAGATGGCATTGTGTGCTCCTCAGAGAACATAATGTCAGTATTTTTTCTTAAGAGTATACCATTTTCTTGAAAGGAAATTACCCATTTACATAAATAATCAAGCATGGGCATTTCAGGGAGTTATTTTTCACAAGACAATATTTTGGACAAAAAAAGTACATTTCCAACCCTCATTTTAATCAATGCAGCTTAAAGTGGTCATGAATATGAATATGTATAATGAAGTGTCACCTTCAAAGTGAAAGTACTGTTTTGCTCAAGATATGTGAACCTTTAACATAATATAATTTCAGATTCAGCTCTAAAGGAGTTTTTTTCACCTGGGGCGTTAAAAACTAAGCTTCAACAGAACAATTAGCACCTGGAGGGGCTCTCTGGCAAGCCTGTCCTTTTCATCCAGTTGCTTCAGGCAGCTTATGAACAAAATGTGTTTGCCATGTATGTAAACACATGTTCTACATAATCACAGTCAACAACCACACAGGTCCTGACAGACACTAACTATATACTGTGTCTTGAGTGTTATGACAGCAAAAGTCACTACTCATTCCCTTTGCCATAAGGTTTTAACAGTGAGGCAACTGCAGGATTTAACTTTGGAATAACTGTATTGAGTCAATGTATATCCATGAAAACCACTTCTGTAATCAATCAAATTACAGTCATAACTGTCATGCTGGCAAATTAACAAGACAATGGGTAAATACAGCATGTTCATCTCTGCTTTAATAAGGCAGTTGTCTCATTGATTATGAAAGTTAAATAATATGCTGATTAAGACAGTGGTGAGCCTTGATAAACAACATGCTGGTTGTTATGTATTTTTTAGCCAAACTCTATGGACAGGCTGCTTTGTGGCCTTTTAAATGAATTGAGATAGAGATTGCACAAAGAGCTTGTCTGGCAAGTGTATCATGTCACTTGTGCCTCAGGAGAAAGGTGGGGCACTCCTGTTGTTTCTTGTTAGACTTGGACTGTTTGGCCTAAACCATTCACATCTATGCTAAGAGGTCTGTGCATAGAGATATAGAAGATAAAGCTTCAAGAACAAAAAAGGTCAATCAAAAAAAGGTTCCCCTATGGTGGATAATGTTTAATCCTGGGAATAACAAATGCATTGCTGCCTTACATACCTTGTCATTTAGGACTGAAGCGCCTAGGTCCCAATGGATGGTAGATGATAAATCCAACAGCAATAATTTGCTTACCTATTGAAAGAGAACAAATGTAACAACAGCATTAGAATTCAAGTTTAAATTTAACAATTAAAATACCAAGCGCTGATTTTAGGGCATTTTCATACTGCCTGCCAAGGTCCATATTTGAGAACATTGGACCACAAAGTCTGCTTAATGTCTGAGTACCATACCAGAGTCCAGCTGAGAATGTAGTCCTGGGTATGGATTGTGTGGACTATAGTATACCATATCACAGTATGAAAGGCATCTGTGCAAGGGCGTCAGTTGGATTTCAAAAGTGCTGGGGACAATGACCATAAACCTGAGTAAGGTTTGAAAACTGCTGGGTACAATTAGGCTATTCATCCATTTGATGTTCATGGTAATATGCTCTACATATTATCATGCATATTAGTGTGATGAGAATTGCCTGACAGGCGTTAAAATACTGTACCCATTTTCAAAGAAAGTTGAAAGCCACATCAGTTTTGCCTTTTTTCCAAACGGCGGTGGAAACCACCAGGCTTAAGACATTTCAAAATCTACATTTTTGTACAAGACACAATTTATTTCCCTCCTGACATCAACAAAGCACAGGGAACAATTTCGGGTATAAATAGCCCTCCAGTCCTTACATAAATAAAGTTTACCAGACACACATTGCCAGGGGGCTACATGAAAAAAAGAACCAAGTGAACAAGCATGAACCTTCTAAAAGAAGTATTGATTAGTCCTCCTGTAGTAGTTATGACGCACGATGCATATGATCGACACATTCCCAATGATCTCTACATTGAAGATGAAAGCAGCAAACATTGTGACCATGCAGGCCCCATAGGACACCACGGTCACTGGATAGAAAGGGTTCTTCACCTGCTTGCGTCCAGAGGTCCACCAAGGAGAACGGGGTGCTGTTGGGAACATTCAGCAGTATGTACTAGGGCATTAACAACTTCAGTTTTTTCAAGTTGACTTATCCGTCAATAAAGTCGAAGTTGAGTCGACATAATCAGCAGAGGAACAACATGGACACACGGCTGTTCAGCAATGAGCAACTTGTATTGAAGTTCACTGCAACATAATGTACACTTATAAGACACAAGCATCAGCATTTTAACCTGAACAAAACAAAGGCTAATACCTTGAGTTTTCTTTTAAATTTAACTGCACCAGGAACTACATGGTGCCAGATTCCCCTGGCCTGTTTGTCGGCCCCATCTGGCCCCTGTACCTGAAACAAAAAAACATCTTAGCTACAGACGATTCACCTTGGCTGAACTGTACAATTGCCGAGTCCTTCTCAGCTAAAAATACAAAAATCTACCTCGAGTGCTGTGATTGGCTAGAGTCACTGGAAGGCGGGGAGGACTTTGTTGGGGGCTTAAAACCCTAGAGACATGGGATTGTTCGCCTTGTGGGCCCACCACCTGCGAGGGGAGGTAGAAGGGTCCAGTGCTATGTGGATTGTGCAGCAGACCAAGGCGGGGGCCTTGGCGGCCCGATGTTAGCCCAGACAGATGTAGTCTAGCCAAGAGTTAGCCTAGTCTGCAGTTAACAGCCTGTTAACAGACTATGAAAAAGCCTCCTAAGCCCAAGCTGCACAGTTTCAAAGCAGAGAAAAGGGGACGCAAAAAAGTAATCCAATTATAGAGGTATGTAACCTTTTCTAATGTTTAAAAAATGTTGGACGTTATTCACAACAGCTAGTTGAACTGAAATGAAGCAAAGTTGACTAATTATGCGACTGTAGATAATTAAACGGACATATCTGCTGAGACATCAGATTTACTGCTGCTGAACTGATTTATACATGTTTATAAGTGCTTAGCTGGTTTATATGCATTTCTATCTGGTTTACTGCTGCTGAGCTGGTCTCTATATGTTAACCCTTGTGCGGTCCTTCGGGTCAAAGAGACCCGGTGGCTCACAAATGTACCTTTTTATACGTACTGTAGGATGCCATTGCTTACTACTGAAAACAGTAATATATCCTTGGGGGGTGGGGTGATGAGTCTATGGAACTGAACTTTGGAATCTGGGTTTTTAAGACCCGATTGTAGGACACAGCCAGTGTGCCTTTTACGAAGGACCGCACAAGGGTTAATATCTGGTTTCAATTTGTCTGTGTGGTTTTCTGCTGGTTGGCCAAATTATCTTTGTTTGGCCACAATGGCTAGAAATTAACCACGGAGTCTATACATCATACTGTACTGATCCACGCCTCACTTATTTCTTTAAATAGGCTGGTGAGGAAGATAAAAGATATGAGAACACTAAAACTAAGCATTCAGAAAAAAAGAACTAATAAAAATTAGAAAACCTGCTCAAAAAATAATTAAAACTAACTGAATTCAACAAAAAAAGTTAAAATTAACTAAAACTAAACTATAATGAAAAATGCCAAATTTATAACATTGCTTCCAACTCTGGCTTTGTACTTGTGACGCTACTCTAAGCTTCAGTACTGGTTCATGTACAGCATGTTTATGGTGTGTGTACTGCTTAGATAAGGGGTAGGGAACCCTGGTCCTAGAGGGCCGCTATCCTGCATATTTTAGATGTTTAGCTTTTCCAGCACACCTCACGGTCATTATCAGTCTTCTGCAGAGCTTGATGATAGGCTGATCATTCGAATCAGGTGTGTTGGAAGAAGGATACATCTAAAACATGCAGGATAGCGGCTCTAGAGGACCAGCATTCCCTACCCCTGGCTTAGATGCTTGGAACCCATGTGCAAACACCGCACATGGGTTCTGATTGTAGTCATCTGGCTCACCATGTGTGTACTTCAAGGTTCATGTGGAAACTTAAGGTGAATGTTTGCTTACTTCACACAAGATAGTACATGTCTTTGTTCAGTACACCTCTGTATTGGATTAAAGGTCTTGAACTGAAATGGTTTGGTACAAACAAGTGCACTGATACACCATCAGAAACAAGGTAAGTTTATTGATAAAGTACTGAATTTCTGATATGCTGACAATGCAAGCTTTGGCCTTTCTGCCAAGTTTAATCCTGCTCAAGGACACATAAAAAAACCCTAAAGCATTTTCATCTCAGTGGGTAAAATGAGTGCACAATATGGTGTGATCAGCATAGACAATATTCTTATCTTCTCAAATATGTCTATTTAAACAAGGTGATCCAGCAGGTCTGAAAAGCAAACACCTAGAGAGACTCTGCCTTGATACGAAACATATCATCTTCCTTCTTGAGAACAGAACAGCATTAGGTGCTTTAACACTGTAGGGACCATTTATAGTTCCCACAACCTTTTTAGTTCCTGGAACCTTTTTTTCACCCTTTCCCATAGCATAGGAACTATATAGTTCCTAGAACCTTTTTAGTTCCTTCTGGCAGGCAGGGTCTTTTTAAGTTCTCCAGGAACTATATGACGAAGGTGATTGGTAGAGCCGGGACCACACCTATTTCCACATTTCCTCACCTTGCAGTACAACTATCCTTAAAATCAGTGTCAACTGTGTGTTGGAAAAAATATGGAGGAAGTAATAAACAAACAGACTGATGACGAGGTTTTGTTTTTGGGTTAATAAAGATGTTGGTTAAAGCTACGACATTAACATACATCGTAATATCGCCTGCCATTGGATTGGTCATCCCCTTACGCTCTCTCTGAACGCCTCCATTCTTGATATTAGACACTGTATTTGACCATAATTAACATTCCCGAAATACAGAACATAAAACGCTGTGGCCTCCTCATTCTCTATTCTAGCTTACACTAGCAGTGTCTTCTACTTCCTTCTGCGATTGTTGAATTTAGTGCTTAAAGAATACATCATTGTGGTGGACGTTAGTGTCATATGGCCCCTCCCATGATTCCTACTGCCCTGTCGGAATGCAAACCCAAAGGTTCCCTAGGAACTATATAGTTCTAAGAACTATATTTGAACTATATTCTAAGAACTATATAGTTCCTAGAACTAAGTTCTTAGAACTACTCTGTGGGAAAGTGCCTATTGTCTGTGCATGTCTGGAAAAGCATTAGTCTTGCCAGCTGATTTGAGACTAACCTAGCCAGCTAAAAGATAGGATCACTACCTTCACTATCCTCTTTGAGCACAAAGAAGCCATAGTGCAGGGTACAGAGAGAGAGAGCAAGAATCGAAGGGAGGAGAGAAAAAAGAAAATTTGACTTATTCATAGGGACTCCCAATCAACTGGAAACACAGTGGCCCGCACTGACACTCATTAGTTTCTGCCCCACTTCCTCTTGGGTGCCTTTATCCTCATTGCATCAATTTGTGATACTGAATCTTACCACACAAAAGTCTCCTCACTGCCAGACTGCAATCATACAAGATGAGTAAATTTTCAAATCTGGGGTATTGGCAGTGGGGGAAGGGGGTGTTACAACTACATCGACAGTAATCCTATGAAAACGATCACCTGCTCCTTACTTAGATTATTTCTATCCATGAGGACACAATTATTCCTGTAATTTATGAGGCTGTATCTATGTCTATAGTCTATACCAAGAGATATGTACCAAGAATTAATTCATATTGGAGAAGCCCTGAAAGTTATGTATTCAAAATGAAAATGACGTATTTTCATATAGCATTACTAAGATAATTATGAATTTATACAGTCACTTTCTTCACTTTTTTGGCTCCACAGAACATGGACAGAGCTGCAAAAATCTAATTTGGACTGTTCTTAAGCTATCAAAACAGATTTGACCTAGAACTTTTAACTCAAAGTAATAAACAGATGTAAAGACAAAGCTTTACAGAAACTGCGGGCAGTCACATGACATCATAGTTAACTGTGTATTGGGGTCAGTAAACAAGGTGCTGTGCAGCCTGTGCCCATTACTGACTCAATGCCCAATGTGGAACTTTATTTTAGTGGGAAAACTTACTACTGACTGCTTGTCTGTACAAACTCTTAAATTAAATGATGTTGCTATACGCTAAAACCCTGGGGATCTTTTTAAAAACGAACTGCCTTGAGTACAATTACAGTCAAAATAAAGTCAAGACAAAACGTACCCCAAAGTATCATTTGTAGGCAATAGAGGTCAGCCAATAGTGAGCTCAAAGGTCACTTGAATAATGAATGGAAAAAAGCAGATATGGGATTAAATCCCATTTCAAATAGACTATTTTTGCTTTTCAGAACTATATAGCCACTTAACTAGATCTAAATCAAACTAATAAATACCAAGAACAGTAACTAAATGTGGGTCATGAACAGTGCTGGGTAAGTTACTTTGAAAAAGTAATTAATTACAAGTACTAGATACCTCCCCCCAAAAAGTAATTGTGTTACTAACTGTGTTACTCCACTAGCAAGGTAATTCGTTACCAGGAAAATTATTTTTGCTTAAAAATGTCAGAGTAATTAAAAAACTGTTAAACAGGGTATCCATCCTTGTTCTGTGATGTTACTTTGGATGTGATTTAAGATACTTCCTCAATTAATCTATGTGGTTCGCCTCACGCCAGTTTAGAATGTTTACTCAAAACGTAAACAAAACACAAAGCTGGAACTTCTATAGCAGCTAGAGACTGGGACAGTAAGTTATTACCATGACAATCTGACACCGCAGTGGATGAGTTGTGTTATCCATCTGACAGACCTACTTAAAATGACATGACCTGTGGACTACGGCAAAAGGAATTTGTGCAGTACTGACGCAGGCTGGTGGCCATGGCTGTTTTTTTACACCATATGTAGCAGCAGATTTTACTGGAATATCGAATATTTTCTCTATGTGTGGCAGTTTAAAATGAGCTTTTAACATAACATCACTCGACTTCGCAGTCTGACTCATGTGCGTATGGCTCTGTGTGTGTGTGTGTGTGTGTGTGTGTGAGCTGACAAGGCAACTGTTATCTTTTCTCTGTGACCGACTTCAACCAGTTAATGAGGCTCAGTGATCGGTCTACATCATTTAATGCATTTTGTCATCCCTAGTCCACATCTAGTCTTGTCATTTCCTCCTCTGCTGAGGCTTTGTTTTGTTGCTTTTTGTTAGTGATGTTACCATAGCAACTCATGCAATACAATAAAGTCATCGAAAGGTTCCATTTCTGTATGGAGGCACACGCCTGAGAGGACAAGTCTAACTCATGCCCTGGTCAAAAGTAGATCCCCCAAAAAAGTCCCTGAAGGTCCGATAGTGGAAACACGCCTGTAAACCGTCACATTATTTCCCGAGTAATGGTAACGGCGATACAGTTATGGATAAAATAATTAAGTAATTATGCCATTACTTGAAATTTTGCTGCATTAGTAACGCTGTTATTCCCACCACTGGTCATGAAATATCAAACTTCAACGACTGAATTTATAATTGCAGAGTTACGCATTAAGTCGACAAAAAGTGATCATAGTGATTTGATGTCCAATTTGTATTTCTTCAGGCATTATATTCCCATGAAAACTATTAGCTTCATTTCTGAAACCAGTATTATACAGTGGTGTTATCTGAGCCAAGTTCTTCTACTACCAATAGTGTGTAAAACATCCTATTAGCAGATGTAACACTACATGTATCAGAAAAACACTACTTGCTAATGAATAAATGTGTGCATGGGCATGTTCGGCAAATGCCCAGAAAAGGTGAGTGACGTGACACTGCTGACATCCAATTCCAGTGAGCGGCATGTGGGTGCATTCATAAGAAAACAGTGAAGGTAATTATCTGGAAGCTTCACACCAAGTTCAGCGGAATCGATGACACATTAATTATTCCACGTGAGAGCAGAGTAAACAAAATCAGGATTAGATTGATAACAATCACATAGACAGTAAGTAACTGGAGAATGGAAGGAGGTAACTGGAGAGACAGCAAGATCTAGGTCTTGGGAGAGCCACAAAAATAAACTGGCAGATCACAGGCACAGTGAGAGGCACCGCTGCCAATCAACTGAAGCTGACTGAGTTGGTATAAGCAAAACAAAAGCCTTTCCGAAGCCGACATTTGCATTATGTCTCTTCTCTGTGTCTCTTGCACTCCCTTGTTTGAACAGCCAAGATTATTTCTAGCAGCTGTGAATTCACCTCAGACAATGTCCTGTTCTCTGCTACATCTATGAAAACAGCAGTATACCCTGGGCCGTGTTCTCAGACAATGCTTGGTATTCAAGGGGATACACAAAATCTCTGTATTACAAAAGGCCATGCAGGTTCTGGATTTGAGATAAAGGCTTCAGTGTTGCACCATGCACATGTTTGCAAATTCATTCAAAGGCTGATCACCACCACTTCATAAATAAAATTTTTTTGGACCAGAGATTATGCAAGACAAACCTAGATCGTTTCAAAGTAGATTCTAAGGTCTCATTTCTGACACTAAACAGAATGGTTTGGTTTTATAAACATGCAGTATCTGCTGACAGGCAGCGAGACTGAATGAGGCAGAGACAGATGCTCTTCTAACTGGGTCACAGAAGCAGGGAAATCATTAGGGAGGAACTGAATCCAAGTGTTACATTAAAACAGATACACCAGCATGTTAAATGCTATGCAAATTTAGAATTTTCCACAAATAATGGAAGGAAATATACAGACCATAAAATATGTTCTGTCACCAGCTTTTCTAGCACTCAATGGATCAATATTCCAATTCTCACCCAAAATATAACAAATGTGCATTTATTACAAAATAAGAGCAATACATTTTAGTATATTCTGCATTACTGGTTAATACAATAAAAAGTATCCCAAAGAACTTAAACACTGATAACAAACTTGTACCTCACAAGGCAGTTAAATTTGATCTAGAACAGTGATCCAGTGCCATTTACACTGCACGAATAAGGTCAGTGGAACTGAAACATTGTTATAAATTATAAATATCAGCTTGGGAAAACCCAAGTCTGAATATAGCCTTCTTCAGAGCAACTTAGCTCAGCAGCTTCAGTTACCCTGACAATCCTTTCATGATTAAAAGTACCACTATTGCAGCATTAAAAACTAACATTTGCCACATTAAAACATGACCCACGTTTGTGATATGCCCCACAGATTACTGACACACTTTACACACGAAAGTGCTAACTACTGTTTTCAAAATAACAAAAAACTCATACTGTTTTGGGGTCAACCAACAACATTCTTACATAAAGTACAACAACCAGTCTGGAGAGCTAAGAACTTTGTCCAATTAGTCTTTCCAAGGATTCAATGGGGAGGCTAAGTCACGCCCTTCTACTTCCGGTTCATGGACCTTTTATTCACAAATAAATCACCCATTGGTTAACAGAAGCAGTTGAAACACACATAAATAATTATCATTTATTATGAGGTGTGTGATTCAGGGAACATGACAAACCAGATAGAATTTTAGCATTTTAATTCCCATTGAATACCATTCATTAATTTTCCGATCTCAGACCCCATGAGCCTCCCGGAAGAGGCAGAGATTTAAGCTCCCCACTGGACAAAAGAAAAGCCACGCAAAAGCTCACAGACCCACTAGCAACTAAAGCCCAGTCCCCATGGAAACAAATTTGCATGAATCCAACTTACTTTCTTAACGGACTGGCCTTTCGTCAAAATGGGACTGGTGTCATGAGTACCCCAAAATGATATCTTTGGATAATGGGTCCCAGAGTGGGAAGATCTGATGACGGTGCCATTTCTGTACCAATCTTGAGTCTAGGTGAGTAAAACGTGCGTTCACACCCACGTTATGACCACATAACCGGAATAAACAGCAGCCTTGTGTCTGTAGCATTCATTCTTGTAACAAGACAGCGACAAGACAGTAACAATGGCAAACAACAGAGTAGCAGTTATGAATGTATTGCAGTGTTATTGTTGTTTATGTTCGGTGTAGATTTGTCGCACCGGTAGAAAAAGGATGTGGGCACACGCGCACTACTTCTTCTATTGTTCTCTTCTATTCAGTGGGACTGGCTTACAGCACGCATATGGGTGTGGTATGTGAATTGCATCGTTTTCAGCGACCATGTCGCCTCCATGCTGATACAGATTTTTTACTGAAACATTTCCATTTTTACATAGTATCTTTTTGACATGTTTCAAAACAAAACCTGTATTGAAATCGTCTGGATGTAGCCTGAGTGTTTCTGAGTGGCTTTGGTATTCTAATGAAATCAGTCAGAAGACTTTCATGAACAGTGTGTTTTACTAATGGCTTAAACAAAGATGGTGTAGCAGTTCAAACACTGTAACTGCTTGTCGGTAGGAATGCTGTGTAACAGAAGTTGGCTGAAAATGTCAACACCATGTTTACCTTCTCTCTGATGTTGCCAAACTGGAATAGATGTGACACAAACCAGAAATGAAGGGGGGAGGGGTACATCTACCCCTTAGTAATTTTAAAAACAAACACGAGTGTATGGCTGACAGGATATCCACTTAATGGTACGATCTGTGGCGAGTGTATGTAGTCTGCATGGGCTGCTCAGGCTTAATTCATTACCTACACAGACATTTGTAAGAGATGACACCGTTTCTTAGATTCCCGAAAAAAGCTGCTTATGTTCAGAATCTAAGGCAAGTGACAACAAAGCAGCAGTAGGAATTATAGTTAACTACCTTTGAGCTCAAACAGCAGAAACCATAAGAAACATTAATGCACCATGGATTACTTGAACGTAGACTTTAAAAAAAAACATGTTTTATTTATTAATGAGGTGTTATCTCTTTTTAATATGAAAAAGAAGAAATTAATTATTCAATACATAAGAATATCAATTTAATAACAGCAACGGCAACTGTTTGGGAACTTTGTATGCATTTAAATCAGACTCATTCTAAGGATTAAAAACTGAGAATGGTTGTGAATATATTTGAACCACGACTTTACCATCAAACTGTTGACTACCCAAACACATCTGATAATCAATAACATGAGTTAATAAATAGATTAGATAACCAGAGAAGACAGATTCCCTATCAGCAAGTGTCATTAGACAAATTTACTGTAAGTACAAAGTGAGGATCTGAGAACAAGAAGCTCAATCCCTATTTTACTTTTACCCATCTGACCTTAAAAAAAACACAGGCTTTCCTTCCTTCCTGATCTCACATTTTTTGCATGATCACTCACTGTGTTTTGTCAAAACATCATCGAAATCATGCTTAGAAATATTTTTTTAAAAAGGATTTGTCAATGAGCTTTTAAACGCTATCACGGAAGCTATGGATATGGTTCTTTATTCAACCAAGTACACCATATGTGGGAGGGAAAAAACAAAACAAAACCATCATGGCCTCTTCATTTACATTTATGCAACCAACTAACAATCTTTGTATTTTGTTATTGAAGATAAGGAATCATTATCTTCAGCCATTTTTTGTAAAAAAACTGTGGTAAAGTATTTAGTTTCACTGCATCCCAAGATGACATCAAAATCTGTCCTGTATGTGTATCTGTAAGAACAGTACTTTGACAGAAAGGAAGACAGCTGTAAAAGGCCTTTGTTGAATTTATCTTATCATCCATTAGATAAGGTCAGTTGTAAATTACCTCACCAGGAACTAGATAAATTGGCTTCCCACACCCTAATGAAAATACACCATTGTATTGCACCTTGAGAATGTTTCTGGGATTTATGGCAACGTGGGTAAGGAAACCACAAGAATTAAGCAGTGTAAAACAGTATGTTGTACTCATACAGCTTGAGAAAATTACCATAAACAATATCAGCATCAACTATCTGTATGTGTATTGTCACCCTGGCAAAATGACAAGTGGGTTTTAACAAGTGGTTACTTTGGTTTATATTTTATTAACCAGTGTACATTTTAATCTACCCAGACAATGTCAGTGATGGCACTAATATTCTCTGTATTTTTAAAACAAACTAAAGAGCACCTTCACCTGACCATACACACACAAATGTTGTCCGACAACATAAAGCAGCCCATCCTATCATTTTGAAGGTTTAGTTGAGGTGGGTGAAGTTTGTATTTCAACTGGACATCTGCTATTACATCACCTATTAAAATGTATACCGATGATATTGGTTTATACATATGCATAACACTGTTTGATTCATGCATTAATACCATAAGACATTCACAGATGTAAAACAAAAATTACAGCCTTGCAGATATTTTTCTTTTGATCTAATTTATCTTCATTTTCCTCCATTTTTCCGGGTGTCTGCTGCCAACACTGACCAGAAATATGAGATACATTACTTTACACTTACCAAAAAAACAACAACAAATGGTACGGATCTGTTCAAAATCCCCAATTAAAAGACACCGATTAATCCCACATCTATCTACAATATTAACAAGATTAAAACACTCTGTATTTAA